>OX467082.1:31859158-33059158 GCA_950106755.1 Climacium dendroides | reverse complement strand
GTTAGTTTAAAACAATCTACTAATCCCTAAAGTCCTAAAGGCCATTTTCTATCGGTATACATTTAAAACTGCCATTTTTGTTGCATTTGTTCAAGAAAACAGAAAAAAAATAACTTTTAAAAAATCCAAGTGTAGGAACTTGTACTTGACTTGTCTAAGATCACATGGTAAAAAGTTCATAAAATTTGATTGTATAGATTGGAAGATATTAGCATTCAAAGTTGGAAACATAAAGGTTTTTGAATTTTGACCTACAATTCCAGATGACCGTTTGACCACCATTTGTGAAATTTTTTTTTGCACTACACATTTTAAATTTTAAATTTATTATGTTAAAGAATTGAGTTCAAAAACTAGAGGAAAGAATTCCAAAAAAACCCACTTGATTTTCATTCTTGAAAACATCATTAAATAGAAGTAAGTCTATGATTGAAAGAAAGACTAAATTATTGATACCTATAAGATGGAATTGAAACACAATAATCCCAATAGTGAGATTGTTCTAACAAGCGTACTTAACCCTACCAAACAATTTTTTTTTAAACACAAAAATTACATTGAAAAACAAATTTTATAAATCATTTTTTGAAAAAAATGCTTAGTTTGCCCGAAAAACAAAACTAGTAATAACTTTCTCATCACTATTCCAAATAGAATGAAATGAAAGCCTTATATGTAGAGAAAAATATAATATTTTTTAATTTTTAATTTTTTACAATTTTTTTTGTTACCCATCAACCTCCTTTCTTTGGCTAATTGTGCTATAACTTCTGTTCACAAGCACCAATTGAAATAAAAATTATATTCCCATGAAGCTTATATGTTCTTCTAGCTTCACAAAAAAAGTTTCAAAAAATCATGATGAATATTGAGATTGTATGAGCCTACCAGGCCCAATGGGACTTTACGGGTCAATCCACACACCTTACATGCGATGCGGATCCAATAGCAAGGGAGAGGAGGAGCTCCCCAAACTGCCCAAAAGAAACCGAGCACCCACTCCCACTCTCGGTAAGAAACAGTGAGATGCAGGTCCAGACGACCTGCCAATCTTGCGTCGTTAGTTCGTGAAACTCCAGCAATGAAATGACGCAACAGAAGAAGAAGAAGAAGAAGTCGACAGGCTACCACGTACTAAAGCGACCGCACAAAGCTAGAAACACAAGCGACCGTAGTTCGGATCGATGTCACTCGAAACAAAGATGATGGAAACGAACGAACACCAACACAAACGTGTTAACCAAACTCTCCACAACAACCAGATCGATCTCAAGGTCGACAGGGAACTCATATTCAGTTCCCGGTGTTAAAATTCCCTGTGAGTCCCACTTTTCCCTGTGTGTCGTACACTGGGAACACCGGGGAAAGTGGGACTCACCGGGAAATTTAACACCGGGAACTGGATATGAGACCCCTGTGCTCCCAAATCCACAATCCAACTTTGTGGTACCGTAACAGAACAGAAAACAACGGGCGAGGAAGTGAAGCTACTTTAACGAACCAGGACCGGACACAACCACAGGAACAGTGGAACTTACAGAGCTAGAACACGTACGAGGTTTCCAGATGCCGACGATGGTACGTAGCGACCGTGCAGGAAAGTTTTGCAAGAACGTTCAGAAGCGTGATCGAACATGCACGATGTTCAGATCTAGACGATGTATCTAGCTACCTGTACAGTGGGAGGTGCGAAAGCTTGTGGGCAAAAACACGGCCACAGTGGGTAGAGACGTCGTACAGCTGCATAAGTTTGAGAACGAAGGGGAGAGCACCATAGCCAGCGTGAAGTTATGAAGGAGCCAGGGGCAGGGGTGAGCTCACTGTAGCTGTGGTCCAGCTGTAGTGGAAACAGTAATTTAATAAGGTTGCATTGAAGTCAAGGGGGACCTGCTTGCGTGCAGACAGACTGGAGAGACAGCTATCCCCCCACGTGAAAGAGCACTAATATTAATAAATAGTAGGAAAGTTGCTTGGCAGGATTTCAGGATTCCACAGGCGGGTTTGTCTGCACATCACTCAGTTTTTACTGACAGTACAGTAAAAACTCTCTTAGTACATCCTCTCTTACTACATGATACTGCATGATATGCATTGATGGAGGTTAGTACATGGGTCCAATTTTGAAGATATTTTTTCAACAGTACACTAAATAGTGAAATTAGGTTGCCCCACACTAAATTCTCGACATTCCACACTATATAAATATGTACAGTTGGTATGGATGGATGCAGTAATGTAGGAACCATGTGTGTTGCATGGGTTGGTGCACTGGTTCATGACTCGGGTTTAGAGAATTGCTTGTGCCTCCATCTGGAGGCGTGGTGAGTCATGAGGTAACTTTCTTGAGTAAGGCAACCTAATTTCACTAGTACTGTTAGTAAAAACTCTTCAGATGTTACATGTAGTTATGTACTGTCAGTAAAAATTGACTACACTATTTTTTTTTAGTGTAGTTTAGTTAGAGGCCACATTAGTTACTAGCCATTATTACACCTTTACAAATGCATTAACCTCTCTTCATGCATAGTCCCAACACCATGCACTAAGAGAGGTTCTATTGTATGGTAGTATGCTTTAAAAGCGACCATTTAGAGCAGGCGACCCATTTCCAACCACCTCCCATTTCCAACTTATAGACTGTCTTGTTTCTAAGTTGTGACGTAGTTCAAAGAGTAGTTGTGGTGCATTACGATTGGCTATAAGGCTGTCAATATTGCAACCAATCCTAGGTCAATTCTGCAATTAGCCTATGGTTAGAAATAGAAAGGTCTATATAATCATTGTAGGTTTTAGAAAGTCTTCTATTAAAAAATTCATAGTCAATATATTTCATGTAATAAAATTCTGAAAAAATATGCAATCCTTCCAAACTTTATTTCCGTACATGGAAAAAAATTTGCACACAAAAACTCTGTGCTCCAAATCTGCGTAATTGCTTAAGTGGTAGGAAATGGGTCCCTTACTTTAAGGGCTGGTCCACCTTTTTCATAAGTTTCTGTGGACAAAAGTATTTTTAGATCATTTTTCAAAGAAAGAAAAATGGGTATGGAACTTAATACAAGTGGTTTTGTAGGTGTCTATGTCCTTAATCTTTGAAAATTTATAAGTAATTCAAAAATGCTTGGGAAAATACAAGCATTTAATACAAGCATTTTTGAACTACTCATAAATTTTCAAAGATTAAGGACATAGGCACCTACAAGTCTCCCAAAATCTGTCTGCTTGCAACTGTAAAGAGATGTGCAAATTCAAAGACTATGATTGACTTTTACAATAGAAAAATAATTTTTTCTGGATGCATTCAATTGCTAAAATGGTCCATTCAAAGATCACCTCATCTCCATTCTGTCCCTAAAGCTAGGGTCCATTTGAAGGAGTTGGTCCGTTTTACACCACACTACCATAATGGTAAACAAAAAGCGTGGTGAAAGTCTTCCCAGTTGAACTTGGTTGATGGCTCTATCCGTCATCTACCGTACATAAAGGTACTGATTTGACACAAAGTGTCAAAATTGCGTTTCCACATCAGATTCTCGGGGTCCACATCACCCTACACCATTCACATTATGACATGTGTCACATTTCTTCTGAAATGACTTAATTTCTGTCTGTATTTGACCTTCATGTGATACTATCTGGAGTTGGCAGGACCCAACTCCCCAAAAATCCCTGTGGAAATGTTAACTTAACCTTGAGCATTCCAACTTCCAAAAACAAATAAAGCTACGTTATCCATACTTGGCTGGGGTGAACCTACGGCCAGGGAGAACTGACCCCCTCATTGCCCTGGGCAGGGTTAATTGTGAAAAAAAGCCTCCTATTTTTTTGCCATGATTTTTTATATTTTTACATCGCCACTAGCTAATTTGGGACCGCTGATTGCAAATCTGTATTCAGAATTTGCAAAAAAAAAATCATCTGATTGCAAATAAAAAATTCCACAGCGTTTTTCTCAGGGATAAAACCACGGTTGTCATATCGGGCAGAATCTTACTGTTCACGGACGAATCGGGCGAATCAGGGTTGACTGGGCTGCAAACTTTGAAGGCCAATAACTTTTGGAAAAATTGGGCATATGAGATGTTTTTTGGCCTCCAAAGTTTGCAGCCAATCAATCCTGATTCGCCTGATTCGTCCCTGAACAATAAGATTCTGTCCGATATGACAACTGAGGATAAAACGGGGCAATGAAGGGGTCAATTCATCCTAGCCGTGAACCTACCCCCTTGCTTGTCCCCCAATATAACACTGAAATTTTTTATTTGCCCCACATGATAAAATTTGCAAATTTTGAATTCATATTTGCAATTGGAGGTCCCAAATTGGGCCAGATTGGTATACAAGATAAAACATAAAATAAGTTGGAGGGGTCTTTTTTTTTTACATGCACCCAAAGAATGACTTTGGTAGGATGAGGAAGGGAGTAGGTTTATCTCCAGCTAAAGTGAATGACCTCTTTATTGCTTGGTGTTTTATCCCTAAAGAAAGCATTGAAATTTTTAATTTGTTGCATATGATAAAATTTGCAAATTATAAATTCATATTTGCAATGGAAGGCCCCAAATTAGCTAGGAGAGGTGAAGAAATATAAGGCTTACATGGCACAAAATAGGGGGGTTAATTTTTACATTTATCCTTGGATGGGGCAATAGGGGTGAATCTTCCCTGGCCGGCCAATGTAAGCCGCATTTAAAAGTTAAAAAGTTGGGGGAAAAAAAGTTTGTGTACCTAAGAAGCAGCCTGAAAATTGGGTGACGTCCGTCCATGAAATGGTTGAGTAGTATAGCTGTGGCTCAGCGGTGACTCACTCATTGCGGGGCCCTACGCCATGACTCAGCTACGCAAAGTAGCGAAGCTTTCACTTTTCCATTTTTGAAATATAAAAAATAGGAAAACGAAGGAAAAGTTTTTTTAAAAAGTAAAAAGATTTCTTTTTTTTATTTTAGGAATAAAATATGTAGGAACAAATAGGAAAAAGAGAAAAATAAATTTATTTTTAATTAAAAGGAAAAAAAAGGTAAACATGCATGTTTTTATATTTTTTTAATTGAGCATTGAAAAAATCCAAGAGCACATGAATTGGAAATTTGGCTCTAGAATCCGGCCCAAGGGGGTTTACATTAACTGGGGCTAGATTGAAGGCCGGATTGAAGGCAAATCCGGCTGGCCTTAGGCATAGTGTAAACCCACCCTCAGAAACCACACACAGCATAACATTATATTTGCACAATGTTCCTTCGATCAAGACTATGAAAGATAAGCAAATGGGGTCTCTATTCTGTCCTCCACCAAGCCAACTGAGTGTGTTTGGCGTTTGTTTTTTTGTTTTTTGGCAATAAAATTCTATTTCATTTGTCTCCAACAAAAAAGAAAGGAAACAAATGTTCAGTCTACCCCATCTAAGTTAAATTAACCCGACTAAAGGTGTATTTGCACTTAGTGTTAAGGTTGATGTTTAGAATGTGAATCCAATCTAGAATTAGGTCTAAATTCATTTTTAAGACCTTCAAGAACAACACTCTTTAACACCAAGTGTAAACATACCTTAAGTCGCTTAAAATAGTGCACTAGTAGTTCATTAAATGAGCCACCAGTTGCCTTATGGAAGTATGAATGGAGGTTTGCACTTTCCAGAATGACAAATCTGTCTTGGAGCGATTACTACTTCACCTCAAAAATACCATTCCATATTGATGAACATGACATTAATTTGAAGTGTGGTCGGTGCTACGATGATGTACATAGAAGGCCAATTGAAACTGCTTGCAGCAGTTGGAGGTTCTCTAAATTTAATCCTAAAGTCTCGTTGTTCCTATAGGGGACAAAATGGATTTTGGTTAGGCTTGTTTATTCTTAATTTGTATCACATATTTATGAATTCTTTTACTACACATGCATTTATTCAAGAGCTTTAAGTACATATAATTTTTAATGTAAAATGGACCTTTTTTGCAAAAGCTATGTTAGTTTTTAGCAAAAAAGGGGGAGAGGGGGTACTTTGAGCAAGGTTTATTCCAATGACTTGTCAAACTTTGAGTTCCAGGCCAAGCTACTAAAGTTTGTAAGGGCAGTAAGTTTCTCCAAAGACAAAGAAGGGAGCAAATAGAAGGAGCAATGGAATAGATGGAGGGGAGAAGCAGATGGGGGGAAGAGATAGGAGGAGATGGAGAGACGAACAAATGGGAGGGGGAACAATGGATCAGCAAGGAGAAATTGATTTGGGAATGCAAGGAAACATTAGAAATATGGAAACATATTGGAAATGGTAAGGGAACATCCTGAGAGCAATGAAGAATCCACTATGCAAGAGCTAACCCATGTCTTGAAGCTCACATTGAACACAAATTGATATAGAAACTTGAGATTAAATTTTTTTTTGACTTGTTATGTACTTTGATCTACTGTTTGGATTACTAGATTTTTCAACTATGTGGTGGGAAAATGTGTGCAAAAATTGAACAGTGTATTCTCAAACCTTGAGACATAATCACATTGCAGGATTTTGCAGCATTGAATATGCTTCATGTCTTGGATTGATTTGAAAATTAGTGGACATATGCCTAATATGATATTGATTATGGAAAAAAATTTAAAGTTGAAGTCCACAGTGAAAATCAACCACAAGAGGTGGTCAAAACCATCTGAAATTTTTGGGTAAGGCCCCCCCCCCCAACTTGTCACTTTGAATGCAATTATCTTTCAATCCGTACAGTCAAATTTCATGAAATTTGTCCCACATAATTTCATATAAGTTTAGTACAAGATCCTATGGTTACACCTTGAAAAAATAATCCATCGTGTACTTATTTTTTATTAATGCATTAGAAATGGTTGTTTTCAGTGTTTTTGAGGCAGAAAATCCATTAAAAAAATGCCTTGGGGGACAGTAAGGGGCTAGGGAGAATTGACCCCCTCATTGCCCCGGCTAGGGTTAATTGTGAAAAAAAGCCCCCTATTTTTTTGCCATGATTTTTTACATTTCTCCACCGCTCCCAGCTAATTTGGGGCCGCTGATTACAAATCTGAATTCAGAATTTGAAAAAAAAAAATCTGACTGCAAATAAAAAATTCCGCAGCGTTTTCCCCAGGGGTAAAACGGGGCAATGAGTTCACCCTGGCCGACTATAAGGGTCAATGTGTAGATGCTTTTATTACCTTTGAATTGCTGACATTGCATAGTAGAGTGTTACTACTTTTCGTCGGCTCTCATGCACATAACTTGTTGAATCTTGACGCTACCACAGCCACCTACCGTAAATTCTGCATTTTGAGTTGAAGATTTTCTTCAAGAGCTGAATTCATGAACTGAACTTCCTGACTTTTTTCAAACTTGCAGGATTGTGGCAGTTGATGAAACTGAACTTGGTCAGGAATCATGCTCCCGGTATCCACCTTTTCCACTCATCATACTAGGGGTTGTCACACCACTTCCGAAGGCCTTCTCATTCTGCGATATCCTCCATGTGTCATGCGGGGAAAGGCGGGTCACAGCTGGCGGAGGTGTCATTCTTCAACAATTTGGAGTGCCGTTTCTTCTCCTCCGTAGGTGAAGAAATGACACTTGTTCCTTTTTTCTTGAGGAAGATTTTACCGTGGTCCTCCTTGATTTCACGGTAAAATCCGATCCGGTGACAGCAAACAAGTCTTTCATTTCACCGTGGTCCCATAGGCTCCCTCGTTCAACTCCCACAAGCTCCATCGCCCACAAGCTCCGTCGTTCAACTCCCACAGGCTCCGTCGTTCAACTCTCACAGGCTCCCTCGTATTTTCATTCTCCACACAAGTTGCCTTCAAAACGGGCGTCACACCACTTCCATGCATGCGGCTTCCTCATTGGCTCCTTGTTCCTCTCACCTACTTCTCATTCTTCAAGAAAATTTGGTTCTTGGAGGTGGTGTGACAACCCCTACTGTAGTTTGCTTCCAGGAAGCCAGGAACTCCAATGGGAGGTTACTTGGGAAGACGCATTGAATCCAGGGCTGTCTGTCTGTAACTCAGGATCTATGTCAAGTATTCCCTCAAATTTCACGCATTCTTATCTTCTAACTGTTACTTGTTCTTATAAGTTCGATCCCATCCATAACAGGAAGCGGCTACCTTCTATTAACAGGATAATGAGAATCTGAACTCCTGGCAGCGCGCTGTCCTGCAAGTGGTGTTTGGTTCAATTGCTAAGCTGGCTTCATTCCTTGGTTTCTGGAGATGTCAAGAGCTTTCAGGAACTTCAAAACTGCCGGAGACTCACAGTCTGCACAGCTCTTGCGTTTGACTTGACTGTTTTATGTGTTGGTGACTTCTTTTAATGCAATGGTTCTTCCATTTGTTAACTCCTAAAGTCCCATTGTCCCTACAGGGTTTGGGGCAGGCTACTATGATCTCAATTTTTACTGAATTTTTTTGAGACTTTCTCATAAGATAGAAAAACTTAAGAGCTTTCTAGGAATATAATTTTTATTTCAATCGGTGCCCGGGAGCAAAAGTTATGTCACAATAACCTCAAAAATGGGAGAGACCGGGCAGCAAAAAAAATCTACAAAAAATTGAAATAAAATTTATAATGTTTTTTTTTATGTAGATTATATTTTTTTTGTAAGTGGGAAGCTTTGATTCATTCCATTTAGATTAGAGATGTGAAAGTTATGGAGCTTCTTGTTTTGCAGGCAATCATAGCGACTTCTTGAAAGAAATTTTTTTCTTTCACTTCGAATGCTAATATCTTTCAATCTATATAGTCAAAAATAAAAAATAAAAAATTATCACATGATCTAAGACAAGTGTAGAACAAGATCCTATAGTTAGATTTTTTAAATTTATTTTGTAAGTGAGTGCAGTAGAAGTGGTAGTTTTGAGTGGTTTGGGTGGAAAAATGGCCATGGGACTTTAGGGGTTAATAAAATAATTTTTTTTTAAAAACTGCCAGAGAGATATATTGCGTATGACCTGATAACTATTCAAAACTCAGTAAAGCGCTTTGACCCTTGTGAGTCTTTTGAGTGTGCAAATCAATCTACATAAGTTATGATATGCAATTGATGATAAAAGCGTGCACAGTCTCAGTTGTGACGCTTGCATTCTGATCGATTTCCCAATTCCCATCTTACATGTGAAGTCTTTATTTCAAACGACAATGGAAATCATTCCAAACTTACTCAATAAGTCATCAGGCTTTAAATCCTTGGACAGGCTTGATATAGTGTAAGGTAGAACCACCCATAGTCAACCAGTTAAGGTATTTTAGACATGATCTGGAGTGCTGTAGAAGAAAATTTTCATAATTGAAGACATAGAAATGAGGTAGATTGCCAAAATGTTGATAATTTTTCACTTTGATATGAAATTACTAGGAATTATAGAAGGTGCCAGAGGGCCTGGACCCATGTCCAAACTATAGAGGCACACAAAATCACTCAATCAGAGAGACTTTTTCATGTTAACTTAGGCATAAAAATGAGACACATGTGTCATACAATTTGGTAATGAGAATGCCATGTGTCATGTCATCCAACTGAGAAGCTTTATTAAACCATTCTCCCCCCCCAAAAAAATCTGAAATGAGTGTCAACCTTTGCCACATTTCTCCCACTCTATTGGTTGGTAATGAGGTACTGGTTAGTAATGGGTGGTTCTATCTTATACTTAACCTTCATGGAATTTCTTCAAATCAAATTCCATTTTGACTATTGCCACAAGCAATTTAGTAATATTTGGCAGAAAGAACTTTCCAAAAGCTTTCTTCAAGACTTGGGCTCAATGAATGAGGTAATTGATAAGGTAAAACAACCCATTGTGGTCAGAATTAGGAGTTTGACCTCATGTTGTTCCTGAAATTTTTCAATTTTTTTTCCACATCATTACAAGTGTGAGAACTAGTGAGAACAATTAAAATTATGTTTTTTTGGCAAAGTATGAATTTATGGTAAATTTTTGAAGTGTTCAATGCATCATGGCCCAAAAGAGTTTCTAGACTACCTTAGTACCAACAAAATCTGAATCCATCATGCTCATTCTGTTTACCTAAAGCAATCATTGTATTTTCTAACATAGAAAGCCTAAGAAGTCAATTTTTACAGTGAATTCACACTGAAAAAGTTGAAAGTTTCTATTGAAGTCATTAATCACTCCATTCTTGTCACATAAGACATGCATTGTAGTCAAAATTGCACATACTGAAAAAAACCCATGATGGAGTCATTCCCTAGGTGTTCACTATGGGTCCTTTGATCACAATGGGTTGTTCTACCTTATATCCTATATTTGGTTCATATTTTATAAGATTACGTGAATGTGATTTCTTATGTTTTCTCCAGTATGTGCTAATATGAATAAGGTAAATGCACAGTTGTATCTAATTTTGGCATGTTTTTTTATTACCAACCTTCAAAATTCTTGCTTATATCCTCTTTTTGTGGGAACCTAAAATTGATTTTGGATACACCTACTTCTAGTGTTCTCAAAAGTCAAAGTTTATTCATACAATATTCAAAAACTATATGTTAAGAGTATCTAGAATCCTCTTTTGGCTCCCAACAGGGGCTAACAAATATTGAGAGACAATGTAATATCCGAAACCATTTTCAAATGCTTATTCAGATACTTTTTAGGTGTAGTTTCCTTGTACTGAGAATGATGTGATATAACAATATGTTTGTAGGATAACCAACTACATTATTTAATCTGAAAATGTTTCATTAATTCTTTTTAGAATAAATCAAATTTCTATGCGTGCACTAAATTAGATTTTGAGATTCACAACAAAAATGTGCCCATCTTAAAATTTAATTTGTCCACATGAAATTATTAAAGTTAAACTACAACAATTGAAAAAACCTAGAAAAACAAATTTTGATTTGAAAGATTTTTAGGGATTAAATTAGAGCCTTCATAAATAAAATTAGGCAAATTTTAGAGACTTCAAAAATCATATCAAGATCAAATGGTTGAGAAAGGAGTGAAACAATAATCATGTCTACATTTGTGCACAATAAGGTCTGCTTTAAAAGTGAGTAGCCTCTTCAAATCTCGCCTATATTTAGGTTGAAATGGATAGTAGGTGGTCTTTAAATGGACCTCTCAAGCCATTGAGAGAATCGAGAGAAAAGCATTATTTATTGCAAGAGCCAATTGTTGGCCTTCATTTACTCAAATCACTTTAAAAGTTGCAATTGGTCGGATTTTGGAAGACCTAGGGTCACAAATAGGTGCCTACAACAGTTTTTTTCTGAAAATTCATAAGTAATTCAAAAATGATTCAAAAAATATGAAACCGCCTGTGTGATGTTCCGCATCCATTTTTCTTTCTCTGAAAAATGATCCAAAAATATTTTTATTCATGGAAACCTTAAAAAACAGGTACCAGACCTTAAATGGTGGCTTTTAGAGCATGTTACCTTACAAGAGTTCAATGGGGAGTCTTTCAAGCTTGTCCAAGAGCTCACAGATGATCTCAATAGTGTCTAAAGAAATGCAAGGATTAGTTTGATTTGATCAGATAATTGAAATGCAGGTTTGTTTCCTTTACTTATAATTACTATTTCCCTCTCAATTATCTTATCGGTAATAGTTATCTTTTTTTTTAAAGTTCAGAAAATTCAAAGGTTCAGGTTGGAAAATGAATTTCATTTTAAGTATTTCAAATACTTTTGGGTAATAGTTTCCTTTTTTTTAAAGTTCAGAAAATTCAAAGGTTCAGGTTGGAAAATGAATTTCATTTTAAGTATTTCAAATACTTTTGGATACGTAGTGAGAGATTTTGATTTCAGACTAAGTTACTTTGTCTGAAAGTACTCCCAAATTTTTGGAAAATGAATTTCATTTTAAGTATTTCGAATACTTTTGGATACGTAGTGAGAGATTTTGATTTCAGACTAAGTTACTTTGTCTGAAAGTACTCCCAAATTTTCAGACTAAGTTACTTTGTCTGAAAGTATTCCCAAATACATTGGGCTAGTTTAATTATTCTCCATACTTGTATTTTCAAGGGGCTGGTTAAAGCCCCCCCTACTTTGGGACCCCCCAATACTTATATTTTAGGAAGCAATCTCACTTGCAATCAATATGGGATCATTGCAAGAGAAAAGGGTGTTTTTAAGTAGAGTCTTAGTAGTATAGTCCTAAAAATAATGACCTCTTACGAGATCTTTAGTAAAATATTACTAAAAATACATGTATGTCTAGTAAAATTTTACTATAAATCTCTCAAAAGGTCGTTATTTATAGGACTATATTTAAAACATCCCTTTCTCTTATAGTGAATATACGTGATTTTGGTATATTTTTCATATGTCCATATCCATGTTTGTATCCATAACTTGTATTCTATATCCATAATTTGTATATTGTATCCATGATTCATATCTGTATCCATATTCTATATCCACATCTATATCTTTATCCCTAAGCAACGACCAAGTTTACTTCTCATGATGGCAATCAACGCTGATAATTTTCTTCTTAAATTGGAGATCAATGGCATCGGAGTGAGGGTTGAAACACATATCAACAACTATGCACTTTTCAAAATGACAAGGGGGTCATGAATTGCAAAATTGGATGTGATTGCATCTTCTTCTAGGTACATAGTGAAGAGTGGCAATCATGGAGGGGCTATTTGTAGCAAGGTCATCAAAAATCAGAACATTCTCTCCACCATTCTTAAAGCTAAAGCTGGAAGAAGTGAATTTAGTTTTGCAAACAAAGTGACTAAGGTAAAACAACCCATTGTGGTCAGAATGAGGAGTTTGACATTATCTTCTTGTTGAAATTTTCCAATTTTTTCCCATAATAGTACAAGTGTGAGAAACAACAAGTGCAATTGAAATCATATTTTTTGAATTTGTTAGGAATTTCTGAAGTGTTCAGCCCAAAAGAGTCTGTAGACTACCTTAAAACCAACAAAATCTGAATCTGTAATGCTCATCTCACTACCTAATGCAGTCAAAATATTTTCTACTCCCTTTGTTTCTTAAAAAAACATAGATTCATGTTATTGTTTTTGTTTCAAAAAGAACCTTGGATTTGTTCCTTCTTTGCAATTTAAGCAAGGATCAAAAGACGTTGATGATTAAGGATGATTGTGAACAAATAGTATGGACTATTCCACAGATAAGAGTGAACATGAGTTAGAGAGACGATTCACTATGCAATGCAAAGAGTGAATGAACAACTGAATGTTCCCAATACACCTCCCAAAAAAGTTGCAAGATCCATTGATAAAGAAAGATTGCACATCTTCGAAATCAAGGAACTCAGAATTGTGGAAGTTTGTAATTGACAGGACAACCGTCAAGCCAAAATTCTCTATATTCTTGAAAACAGAAGTAAATGATTCTAAACAACATTGTTGAAGTAACAAACATCCAAAATGAGTGAGTGAAGTATACATCCAAATGGAGTAGTTTTAAAAAGTTTATTGATTTTGAATTGCCTGTTGAGCGTTGTCTATAACATCTTGAGGACATTCGATTACTACAGGAAGTTGCCCTTTCCTTTGAAGTGGTGCCTTACTCATGTGTGGTAACTTGTAGCGATTGCAACCGCTAACACACATTGTTTCAACCATGCACTATTGCCATGACAAAAAAACGAATTCAACTTGTGACTTTCCATGGACCAAAAGGCTTGCTCTGTTGTGGCAATGAGGTCATCAATTGTCTTTTGCTCTGGTTGATGTTGAAGAGCTTGAATTGCCCTGAAAAATCCCAAATCTAGAACATTCATGTCGGGACTATTTGGCAGTTGACACACCAATTGCATTTCAAAACCGTCCTTCATTAAATGGTTCTTCAAATCGGGATCATCACCGTTGACGTGTGGCTTGGCATTATCTTGCTGAATGAAGATTGTGTTGCCATTCTTTCCAAGCCAGTTACGTGGCCATTTCGCTCTAATCGCAGATAAGATGTTCTCTATGAACATCTTACGCATTTCATCCTTAGAGACTGATTGGATGGGCTTCGTCTCCAACGTACCCGCCGGATAATTCTTGCTTCCACGCTTGGCAGGCTCTTTGCAAATGAAAGGAAAGATTCCAATCTTGCCATGGAACAAGCAAGATTTGTATTAGTCAAATCATAGCCTCCCCACTATAGCCATGAACATCACTTTTGTAATGAATCGCCTACTTTTGTAAGTGCGATGTGGTGGCTCTTCGCCAGGCGCCAAGTAATACATGGTGTTCGTCTTCGTGATGTAGAACCACTTCTCGTCTATGTGAAGACGGTCCATCATGTCATAGAATTTTCCGGGTGCTCCTGGATCTAGCATGCCTAGGCAAAACTTTAAGTGCTCCACTTTATTCGCATCAGTCAAGTAAGGCTTGATAACATTTTTGTGCGGCATCAATTCACCTTCTCTAGTGCGACGATGAATAGTGGCAGCAAAAACACCAAGCTGGAATGCCAAGGATCGCATGCTTTGCCGTAAATGTAGGAGAATTGCCTTCACATTGTCACTATCTAGATCAAGCTTCTTGTGACTGACACGGCCACGCTTGTGGGATGACACATCTGCGACAATATTGCCCTCCTCCCAAGATTGCACCGCTCGTTTCCAAATCACACTAATTGCCTCCGCTCTGATCCCAAACTTTTCAGCAGCTACTTCAAGGCACCGTATTTGAGTAGACCGCTCTTGTCTGACTTCTTCTGCCTAGCTATAAAGAACTTGATGACTGCTTGGCGTTGCTCGTTTCTCAAGTTTGCCTTCTTTTGCATGTTGATCACCACATTCACTGGAATGGGTTGCAAAGGAGCACGAGAAATCGACTCCTCAGAAATGTAAGCATTGTTGGTCAAGACAGGTTGTAGTGCTTCGACAACATGCTCACAATGTGAATTGCCATCATGAAGTGATTCTAGAGCCATGAAAAATCAAAGAGATGGATTGCAATAGCTATGCATAAGACTCTTCGTGACAAAGGAGGCGTTCTGTGACAAAGAATTATAAACACTCTTTGCACTCCTTGCATAATGGCCTTCCCTCTTCAAAACCTGTGTTGACTTTAAGGAAAGCGTGTTCCCTATCACATTAGCGCGTTAACTTCTTATTAAGTGTGTTACAGCTATACAATTTCCACTTTCTGCCTTAAGTCAACACTTTTTTTGAAATCCATTTTTTTTTAAGAAACAGAGGGAGTATTATGGAAGGCCAAAAAAGTCAATTTTCACAATGAACTTCACACTGAAAAATCAGAAGTTCTTAATGAAGTCAGTGTTCACTCCATTGCTATCATGTAACACATGTATTGTGTCCCACATCTCACATCTAAAAAAAATCCCACAATGGGTCATTTCCTAGGCGACCGCAATGGGTCATTTCACCACAATGAGCTGTTTTACCTTATCTAGGGACCATGTTGTCTCACTGGCGTATTTCATAATAGTGTCTGAAAATCATAAACTTTCTCACCTGCTGGATCTGAGAATAATCATTGACTTGTTGCCGTCAGAAAGTCAGGACTGAAGAATTTGTTAGCTTCTTGACAGTCACGTACATACAGTTAGTAAAGAGCTCAGGTCTTTCAGTTCTTCTTGTCATCAAGAGTGTGAGTTCGTGGCTGTGGATGCTTTATGAGCCTTCACGTAACTACACCTAATTCATACAAGTCTAAATGGACGACTGACCAAGCATTCTATAACACAAGCTTTGCTATGAGCTGTCACCACGTCGAAGTCATTCTTGGTATTCAAGACTAATGCAGAACAGGTCCGTCCACAACAAGAATAAACTGCCACATTCAAATGCAAGACTTGTATTACCTCTGACAGAAGAGTTGCTGTACGAATTTCCAACTTCCAAGTTGGCCACTAGCAGGCTATTGAATTCAGAATTCCGATGAGCCAAGCTTTATTTTTTCTTTTGCAGAAGAACCCAACTTCTAAATTGCCGGAAGAATTTCAGTCTTCCATCAACAATCTCTTCGACTTTCACGACATCTCTTTTAAATGCCAGGTTCAATCCTGCCGAATGTAATGAACGCGGTCTCTAACTCAAAGACTTGATTTCTGCAACATCACCCAAAATGATCCTTGTTATGTGTATCATTCGGTGTATCCAGCACTCCTAGTGACCTTCAATCAGCACATGCAACAAGACCATCAAGATTGAGCTGAAAGGCAAGCACTGTCTCAATGCAAAGGAACTGAAAGGACGAAATCTCGTCTTCTGGATTTTGAAAATGGTGATTCTTCGCATTTTATGTCACGCGCTCAGGCCGTTGAATCCCGGATTTAGAGTTGGAGGTAGAAGACTTTGCCAGTCAATGCCATCCAATACGCTCAGACTGTTGCCAATAGTGTTACATACCTGAGAACTGTCAGCCCTCAGCTTCATCATACTCTATCCGATCCACCATCAACCAAATCCAAGTCCTACAACTTATGGATTTTCCCAGTATTGAGCAAAGGGATCTCAAGGATACCAAGAACTTACAATAATACCATATTTGGGAAAAGAATGAAGCTATGGCGAGAGCCATTGATATAATGAGGTATGATACAGTACATGAATCTAGTGATAAATCTCAAGCTTCACGTTCCAACTCCTCGCGGTAAGTGTTGGAACCACAAATTAGCTCCATCTGAGCTCTAAAATTTGAACTTCTCTCGAACTCCCTGGCCACCAGCTCAGTAATCCCAGCTGGGCAGTGAATCCAAAGCAATGGGGAAAAAATTCCGCACTTAAATTACTCGCAGATTTTGCAGCTTTCGACCTGATGACTCGGTGCGAGATTCAACAAGAAAATTCAATCATTATACTCCATTCCGTCGTCGACTTCAAGACATAAGGGACTTAAGTTGAGTTCCCGGTGAGTGTCACAGGGAAAGTTCGGGAGTTTCCCTCCGACGTCCTTCAGCGCTCCTGACTTTCCTAGTGTTCGGCTTCGGCAGGCTCGGAAGTAGGCTCCGATCGGATGAAGAAATTCGCAGCCACCAGCAGGTCATACAGCGTCCGCGAAGTTACTTTAATGGAAGGTATAAGGTAACGATCCAAGTGTTAATGGGCCAAGAGTTGCATAGGAATTGGCGGTTGAACTCGTAATGGACATTGCAAGTGCGCCTCGAGGACATTTTGAAAGTCAAAAGATCCAGCTTCTCATCTAGCGAACATTCTACTGAGAAGAAGTACGGCACTGTGCCGGAATGAAGAACCATGCTCAGACCCCGCTGCTCCACATACTCCCCTCCATCAGAACTTGGCACGTTTATTTGATTATGTTCCCCTGCTTGTCCAAACAATGAAAAAGTTACTCCCAAGAAGAAGCGCCCGTCCTCCAGTCCCACCTTCACGCTCCCGTACAACAACCGCCGCGCCTTCTTCACAATTGGCTTCGCAGCATCGCCGTGGTGCACCAGCAAACTCTTTTCCCGGCAAACGACCTCGGTATTTTACCTCAATTTCGTCGAGTTAGTCGTAAAGAAAGTTAATGTATTTTTAAGATATTTAAGTATTGCTCTTGGCATGAGAAGATATTTAGACAAAAACTGTTTGATAATGGTGGTGACGACTGGGTTCAGGTAGCAACTAGTCCGAGTCACCACCATAATCTGTAGCAACTTAGCGGGACTTTCAGCTATCTCGATTTCATTTGCTATTTGCTACCTATCGACCTTTGCTTTGGTGTTCGGTTGATGCAGGCGGCTGTGATATATTGCCGTGGGAAATTGTGTGTTTCATTAGTTGCTGTCATAGCTGTTGTCAGATTGATGCTTGGCTGTGATTGTTGGATGTGCCCACAATGCCAACACCAATTTGTGATGTCATAGCTGCTCTAGATCGATGCTGCAAGTTTCTTGTGAGTTTTGCGTGCATGGGATTGCATGGAGGATATAATTATCTGCTGGGAGGGAGAGACAGTTCGTGTGATTTGCGTGATTTGCAAAGAAAGTGGTGCCACCAGTCGTGGGCATTCTTCGTCTCTTGACACCATGATTAATTATGGTATCGTACCTCACTCCCCTCCCCTCAAGATGCCATTTTTTTCTTCTTTTGAGATCTCACGAAGACGATGGAGGCAGTTGCTGCAATTGATCTTACTCAGTAGTGATGACAACCTGCTTTGGACATCTCCATTTCTCTTTCTTCACTAATCACAATCAAATCATTTTTGGTAGAAATTATAAAAGAGAGGCGGAATCCATTGTCTCACAGGGAATATGATGAAACTCTTTATGCGAAATGGTCCAAGTGAAATAAGTTGGTAGAATATGAGGAACAATTATTGCGACTATTCTTGCACTTTGGAGTTGGTAGTTGTGAAAAGTGTAATCAAACATTAGAAGATTTTTGGGGCTAAAATAAGACCACAAATTTTCCAAAGTTCCTGAATTGCCAAAAACTATGGGAACTCCACCAAATCAACAATTTGATATGCCTACAACTATGCTGTGTCAAATATTATTATTAATTTATATATATATATATATATATATATATTTGATAAAATTTAAAATTTAATAATATTATTAAATATTCTAATTAGAGAATAGGTCTAAAGTAGCTCTCCCATACCCCTCAAATTCCCTTTAATGCTTATCTTTAGCACTCCTTGTATCCCACTAAAAACCTTCCCAACTATATTTTTTAGTCTTTGTACTAGTGACACGTACATTCAAGAACTAGTAACCCATTCCCTAGATCTATGCAAAATCTTTAGCTTAGGTGCCCAAAATCTATGCAAAAAATATTATAATTGAGCATTGTTCATAAATGTTGCCAACTCATCACTCTTAGTGATTTAAAAGTTGGTGGCAACAATGGGATTATAGAAATATATGCTCCCAACCAAAATAATGCAAGAAGGAAACTTGACCCCTTTCATGAACAAGTCTGTATAGTGTCAAAGTGATTACTAAATCCATTGTTTGAAGAAGCAATAAGTACAAGGTACTTCATTCAAGCAAGGTTGAGCTTGCTAGTAGAAGAATGCTCCTTGATTGCTTACCACTTACTCCCACAAGATCATTCAATATGACCAATGCTTACTCCATAGTCAAAATTAGTAAATAGAGTGTTTTAGTGGGATAGAGGGTGTAGATGTTTTCCTTGAATGGCACATACAAGTAGTGGTGATTGAAAAATGCAACAATACGACTAACACTCAACGGTCAAAATTAATAAACAGAGTGTTTTAGTGAGACACAAATTGTACATGATTTGAAGGGTTTTAGTGAAACAGAGGGTGTAGATGTTTTCTTTGAATGGCACATACAAGTAGTGGTGATTGGGAAATGCAATTGTTGTTTGCTTATTGAGTTGAGCTGTTTGTATGTGGATACAATGTCAATTTACTTGCTATTAGGTCTATCTAAAAAGAACAATGTAGCAAACAAGTGATCATGGCAAGGGTAGCACATTTATTTATTTGCCATCATCAATTTTGATTTGCATTATGACTCATGAGAGTCCGTTTATGTAACAAGATTGTACTTGCAAATCTCTTGGAAGACATGGTATATTATTTTGCACTTCATTGTGACCTTTGATTTTTACTTAAAATAAATGCATATGGTGATACTTACTACTTTGTGGTTACATACATATACTATACTTGGTTATCATAGTTGATATTTTCTATCAAATAATTATGTAAAATTGATCCTCATAAATGGAGATTGAAATGTAGTAATTCACTATATTATGAATATTCACCTAATTTTTAAAGATGGAGTACAAGTTAGACTTCTCAAGCTTCATTTTTCTAATTTATATTAAATACAAAAAATTTAAAAAAAATTTAACTACAATTGAGTTTTGCAAAATTTAGAGGTAAGGACATTATATTATTGAAAACCTAAAAGACTATACTAATAATAAAATTTGGTGTTAACCATGTTAACTTCTAAAGTTCTATATATTGTCTCCTCAAGGGACAAAATGGATTTTTGGACAAGTTCCTGCAATCTACAATTTTCACTTTCTTAAACTTTTTAAGAAGATAAAAAATTACATTTTGTTTTCTAGGAACACAATTTTTATTTCAATTAGTGACTATGAACAAAAACTATGGCACAATAAGGCCAAATTTTACTTCGGTGGGCAGAAATAAATCCAACAAAAATTTGAGATTTAAAAATTAAATTTTTTTTTTCTGGTAGATTGTATTTTTATCTACATGAGAAGCTTTACTTCATTACATTTGGATTAGTGATATGAAAGTTATAGACAATTTTGTTTTGGGGGCAATTAGAGCATTTTTTTAATAAATAACTTGTAGAATTCATTTCTAAATTCAATTTTTACAATTCAAAAAAAAATTACAAGGTTACATCTCTTACTAAAACAATCACACTATTGGGATTAGTATGTTTCAACTCCATCTTAGAGATAATAACAATTTAGTTTTCCCTTTAATCTTGAACCTTCTTCTACTTAACAATTTTTTAATGAGCAAAATTGAAGTGAATTATTTTTTTAATTCCTAGATCCTCAACTCAATCCTCCAATATAAAAAAATGAAAATTCAAAATCAATATTTCAAAAAATTTAAGCTAAGAAAATTCAAAGTCAAAAAATCTAGTTGAGCAAGGTGCAAAAAATTTATTTTCTTTGCTTTAAATGCAAATATCTTGCAATCTATGCAATCAAAGTTTCTGAAATTTCTTCCATTCATTCTTCTACTAGTCTAGTGCAAAATCTTGAGTTTAGATATGCAAAAAAATTTAAAATTTAAATCTTTTTGATCTTTGCAATAGAAATGGCAATTTTGAGTAGATCTTGATCGAATCTGGCCTTGGAATTTTAGTAGGGTTAATTCAAATTCAATGTTACATTAATTGTGAAAAAATTTCACTATAGATTTTAAATTTAAAAATCTAACAATCTAACATACTCAAACATGATGTTATTCATATCTCCAAATTTCAAGGCAAAAAAGCCATGGAACTCATCCTATACGGTCAAGTGGATAATGTTCATGAAGGTGACACAATAAGTTTTCATATTTCTTGTATCACCTTATTGTGTTTTCAATACCCAAGGAACTTTATCCCTTAAGTGCTCCGACATCCAATTTTTGAACGATGAACAAATTTTTATTCTTGTTTATTTCTCATTATTGTTTGGATGAAGATCATCCTAATTTGTGGAGATACTTCATTAAATTCTCGTCCTATCTAATGGTTGCATTTGGTGTTAGTAGAGTATACACTTTTTTTAAAATTACAAATGTGGAAGTATGTCAAGTAGTTGACCAGGCCAAAATTGCATCGACTTCAGTTCAAAATTGGATTTGCAAAAATGAGGTCATAGATTTAAAGAATATAAAAATTTCAAAAAATCACAATGTCAAGAGAGCCTCATTTCAAATCCATTCCAACAAGTTTTATTTAGAAATGGTTGATATTTTGTTCGCAATCAAATTTAGAATGAATTTAAAAATTTTCTTTCAAAATTTATAATAAAAATTATTGGTGATAACATTGGTGAATCTAACCATATAGATGGAATCTAAAATTCAAAATCTAAATTTTTTATTTATAAATCAGTTCCAAAATATTATTCCAAATAATAATTTATAATGATTTTTTCCAAACCATTAGTTCTAAACTTTGGACGTTTAGAGATTAACCCTTGAAGGCCTGAGGTCATTTTTGATCACGATTTCTATTGTGTTCACTCAAGGAAATTTTTTAAAATATATTTTTCTAGAATCTAACCACAGGATCTTATACTTTACGTATTTGAAATCATGTGGTAAAAATTTCATGAAGTTTGACCCTACATATTGAGAGATATTAGCATTCAAAGCTTATTTATTTATTTTGAACACTAGCTTGCAATTTTAGATGACTTTGACCACCATTTGTGAAAAAAATTGTACTATAGAATCTAAATTTGAAATATTTTGTATTGAAGAATTAAGTTGAAAGTCTAGGAATTAAAAAAAATCACACTTGATTTTCATTCTTTAAAAAATTGTTAAATAAAAGTAGGTTCAAGATTAAAAGAAAAACTAAATTGTTGGTAGTTCTAAGATGGGAGTGAAATACAATAATCTCAACAATGATATTGTTCTAGTAGACAAACTTAATCTTGTCAATTTTTTTGAAAAATTGTGAGAATTGCATTTAAAAATGAATCCTATAAGTTATTTTTTTAAGAAGATGCTCAGATTGTTCAAAAATAAGATTGTTCATAACTTTTACATCACTAATTCAAATAGAATGAATCAAAGCTTCACATGTAGGAAAAATATATGATCAATAAAGAATTTTTAAAAATTAAATCTCATATTTTATATTTGTGTACGAAAAATGAAAATTTGAACTTTTGTGGTATAGCATTGGCTCTTGGGTACTAATTGAAATAAAATTACACTCTCACAAAGCTAATAAGTTTTTCTATTGTACAAGAAAGTTTCAAAAAGTTTCACTACAAATTGAGTTGATAGGGACCTACCTAAAATTCATTTTGCCCCTTGAGGGGACAATGGACTTTTAAAGGTTAAGGTAAAAACATCCAAAACCATCTTTGTCTCCAATTCTATACAATAGCTTTTCATTAAAGTGTCCCCCCAAGGTGTCTTTAAACCATCCTCATATTTAACCCCTAAAGTCTCAAGGCCTTTTTTCTTTCAAAATCCACTCAAAACTACCATTTCTATTGTAAGGTGCAAAACTCTTGAAATTTTCATTTAATTGGAATATCTAAATGTAGGATTTTGCACTAGACTACTATAAGAATGTGTAGTAGAAATTTCATAAACATAGACTGTTTGATTGTAGGATATTTGTGTTTAAAGTTAAGAAATCAAATGTTTTTGCACATTCCATGACTAGATTTTTTGTCTTTGAATCTTCTTATTTTAAATTTTTTGTACTATTGAGTTTGAGGTTAAAATTTTTTATTTGAATATTAGAGTTGAGAGTTGGGGAAAATTTTTCAAAAAGAAATCCACTTGATTTTCATTCATTAAAAATTTATTAAGTAGAAGTAGGTCTAAGATTCAACAAAACATTAAATTATTAATAGCTTTAAGATGGAATTGAAACACTATAATTTTGATGGTGAGATTTTTCTTTCAAATAAACAATCTTATTTTGGTCTTAGGGTTTAGGAAACATCAATCCAAATAGATCGAATCAAAGTTGTAGGTATAGAAAAAAAAGACCTTAGATATATAAGAAGGGAAAAAATTTATTTCAATTTTTTATAAATTTATTTTTTTGCCCGGCGAAGTGAAAATTATGTTTAAGATGGCATAACTTTTGCTCCCAGACACCAATTGAAATAAAAATCATATTCTCACAAAGCTAATGAGTTTTCCTATCATCTGAGAAAGCTTTTAAAAAAATTAACTAAAATTGAGGTCATAGGAACTTACTCAAGCTTGCAAGTGTCCTCCATTGGGATAGTTGGGACTTTAGGGGTTAATGGTGATTGGTTGACTCTGATTTATTTTGAATTTGTTTTGAGATCCACCTATGTAATGATTTCAATGGTTTAGGGACATTCAACTTTAAAAATTTTGCTAATTTGTCTTGAATTCATTTTGAGATCCACTTATGTAATGATTTCAATGGTTTAGGGACATTTAACTTTGAAAATTTTGCTGATTTGTCTTGAATTTGTTTTGAGATCCACCTATGTGATGATTTCAATGGTTTAGGGACATTCAATTTTGAAAATTTATAGAAAATGCATATCATATCCAAAAAAATTGTTTTTAAAAAAAGATTCATGATTTTCAATTGCTAATACCACAAATATATTTTTTTACTAGAAAATGGTGCATCCAACCATGCTGAGTTGCTTGTAGTGACAGTTTGGGGTGCTTCCACCGTAAGAGTTCAACTACTCCCTGTTCAGTCCCCACAACGCATACCGGTAGTAGGTGGTAGAAGTACTGCCTGAGGGGCGAGGGCTCATGTCACGCAGTGAACTGGCAATCGCGACGTGTCGGGAAGTCCGTCTCGCTTGGCCGTCGGAATGGCATCGCATGCGCCACATGGTGCACGCAGACTCCGGAACATTCATTCAATTGCGTCGTCGACGCTCGCTTCGGGGCGACGGGCCCATTTCTCGACAAGGACAGAAGCGATTGCCTACCTGCTTTCGATTTCCTTCTCCTGGATGTGCGGTACCCGCGAAACATCTGCGCTCTGTTCCCTGAATTCGTACTTGTTTAACGTTGCGCGCATTATAGGGAAAGAGAGTAGTAAGTTAGTTCAACGGGTCTTGGCAGAGGCGGGATAAAGCGATGGTCTGTTTCTAGCTGGCAGAGGTTGGATAGGAATGATGGGTTCGGAACAACTACCCTTTTGCCGCCGCCGCAGGTTTCTGACATTTGAGAGTTTGATCGAAGAATTCAAGGCACTTTTCGTCAATTTCTTTGGAGCCAGGGCCTACAGTACTGGTCGAAGTATATGCATGAATGATATAGTAATTGGAAATTGATGCGACAGCTGTGTATTGGATACTGGACCTTATGGGTTTGTGTGTTATCTGCACTAAATTCGTTTCCAGCATGGACTGGAATTGTGCAAATTGAACAGTAGTTGTGAACAAAATGAGAATTACAGGTTACGGTAACACTATAGGTAATGAGATACCATGACATGATATTTCATTATAGAGAGCTGTCATTTCAAATGCATAGTGATTAAAAAATCAATTTCAGCAGTTTTGACTCTTCGTCCCCAAAGGTCGGAATCACAGCTGTTTAAAATCACATCTCCGTATGTCGAATTGGTCAGACTCGAAGGGATATGAATTCTTTAACGAGATGGATATAATCAAAATATTTAAGAATAAAAAAATTTGTGAGAGTAAGTGAATACAGACAATTGAGCTTCCCGAGACTAGTTTAAATGTGTTGTACAATGAAATGAACAGCCGCGATTTATTATGACATAAACATAGGTATGGTACAATGTACAAGGGACTATCTCCTCCAAATGAGGATACAAAGGAAACACTCAACAATTCAAGACTAAGGACGGGCCGGCACAACTACTCTAACGAAGTAGTGCTTTCCAATTCTAGCAGGCGCTAGACTGTCATTAAACAAACTCAAACGGCAGTAGCTGCTGGAGTGCCGTAGTTGGGGTCTTTCACATTCCGGGCAGCGGGAGCGTTTCCGTATCCATCGTTCCTGACGTTTGAGCCGTGCAAGGCCAGCAGGTAGAGCAACTCGAGGAGAGACAGGATGATCATGAGAGCTTCCAGGGTTTTCTGCAACGAAAAAGCGATTCAGATTTTCAGGTTCAACTCACAACAACATTTACAAGAAAGAAACCTGAGCTAGCAGTCGCATATTTCGGAAAATAATTTTGAAACAGTGACAAGCCGAAGATACGAAAGAAAAGGCGGGAACCGTTACCAGTCTCTTGTTGCGGCCATATCTGGTGTGAATCTGCTTGCAGGCAACGCCCATGGCCAGAAGTGTGAGCAACCAGGCGATCGTGGCAGCGGCAGCAGCCGCGGCAAGACTCCCCGAGTGCCACACTCGCAGGTGGTGAGCTCCAGCCAAAGTTGAAGCCAAACCAACTATGCTCGCAATCAACACCAACGTGAGGAAAATTTGCGTGACCACATTACCTGCAAAATAGAGGAGGGGAAACAGAGTTAGCGAATATTCACTAACCACTACAAACTCCACCTTCAAAAAAAATTAGATAACAGCCAAGTCGTTCTAATATTTTTTTCTCGTGACATGGCCAGCTAGCTAACGTCACTCTTAACACTAAGAGACCGAAACACGACCAAAAACTAGACTCGACAGGACAGTTGTTAACAAATTTCACAGTTGCCAAAAAGCTCCCGTACAAACAGCCTCAGAATACCATACTGCTCAGTTACCACATCAGCTGAAATACTCACAACTACAAATCCTCAAGAAATAACACAACACTTCCAGGACGAGAAGCGGCCCGTAACACGTCTTCCCGTTCTAACTCGGACATACAGACTGAGTAAGTAGTTCTATTCCTCATGCTAAAACTTCCTGGAAGTCTTATAATCATCCGAAGCTTCACCAAAGCTTGTGAACGTCACTAAAGAAAACAGACAGAGAGTAATATATATCCCAACATACCGAAGGTATATCCGTGGTCCAAGGCCTTGTTGAGGAGCGAGCCAGCGATGGCAGCCGAGATGAGGTAGAGAAGGAAGTTGAGGACCGTGAGAGGGGCCACCATCGCCCTGTTGAGTCCGAACGCCATGGCTGCTGCTGGTGCTGTGCTGCTGAGGAGCTCAAAACACAAGTGAAGCGCACAGAGAGCTTTCGCGGTCTCCTAGCCTGGGACTGAGAGCTTGTGGAGAATGCTGCAAATGCTGAAGAACTTGTCAGGATGGGCAGCATAATAAGCTGCAGCCTCCCCCCGGGGATGACCCCTTGGCTAAACCTACGTGGCGCTTGCTCAGCAAACCGCCAGTTGGCTGCGCACGTGGCGACACCGAGCTAGGAAGTTTCAATTGTTGGTGCATTCGCTGTCGTCGAGGCGTAGGCTTTTTTTTCTGGTCCCTGTGCGGCGCAAGCTTAGAATAGGCTGGTTTGGTGAGGCATTGGGTAAAATATTGTAAAACCTTGCTTCAAATTAAGCCGACTTGAAGTGCTGTCAGTGGGTGATGGATGCTGACGGAGTATAAAATTATCATGTGCTGTGAAGGAGCCAGGTCTGGCTACAGACTGTGGCTTTGAATAGCGTTGCAACTAAGATAAATTAATTTACAGTAGCGGAGTGAGACAGAATGTCGAACGTGGAGCACTTCCACAGTAATAGGAAAGACCATCCATTGAAATACTTTTTGAAATTCCGTCTTTTTCTCAACTTCGAAGAGTTCTAGAGAAAGATGAGTCTTTTACTATTCGAAAGAACCTTGAATTACAAAGAATGCAAATTATGAGTTTTCTGTGTTGAAAATTGGACATCTTTTATACTTGGGAAGAGTTCTTGAGGGATCATGTAAGTTGCACCTTGGAGTAAGTTACGTCGGTTCTATTCGACGATCAGAGCCTCTACCAGTGTAAGTGGCTACTCACTCTGAAACCCAGGCAGTAAAGTAAGCTTCTTCGTGAAGGGAAACACAACCGCCTTTAGTTCTCGAGCGCTACTGGAAATATCAAAATTAACCGACCTACCATTGTGAAACACAGTAATTCGAGATTTCCAGTGATTGGTTCGCCAGTACTAGAGGAATCTCTCCTACCAAAAACACATACTTTAGAGAGGTCTTTTAAGACAAGAAAATGGCTGGGCTTTGACTATGATCAACTCATGACTTGACCACGTCGTCACTGCGGTGTGAGCTTACACCTGCACACTCTAACAAAGTGCTAAAAAAAACAAAAAGCAAGAAAAACAGTGCGGTGTATTCAGTTACAGCTCGATACTTGCCACCTCGATAAGAGTTAAAATCTCATATATATTATAGAATTTCACCCCCTTCGAGATCCTCAAAAGAGAAATGTCACATCATGTTTAACCATGTTCCTAATTCTTCATTGTGTGTTAGAGTAGCCAAAAAAGAGCTGATAAATTAGAAATACATACCATTGTTAATAGCCCCAAAGTCGATAAGTTAAACATATATATTATTTGCTACATGGTTGACGTGTATACATATATGCACCTCTAACATATGTAAGTTAGAGGTTCGTCTACGAACAGGGAACCTTCATGCATGGCTGCTACCTTGGAACTAACTTTCGTGACCCAGTTATGATGGCGCGAATGGGCCACACTGATTCCCTGAAGAAGGAGCAACGGAAGCGCTGCCCTGTGCCTTGAAGATGCTTTGGACTTTGCGTTGGGAGGTTGTGACCTTGAAGTGACAAGTGCCGTGGCAGATGGAGATGCATAGCTTCTGTGACAAGTGACGAACTAAGGAATAAGGATGCATGCAAGTGAGAAAACAGAATGGAATCAACTGTTGAACGTCATAAAATTGTGGGTCCTCGGAAACCATAAGAAACTGGAAACCATAAGAAATGGGATTGGATACACTCAAACTTTGAAGTTGGGTCGATACATTCCAGTGACTCACGGCACGCACGCTTCCCAACAAGGAGCCACCGCTACGTGTGGCTCTGTCCCGGAGCAGTGGCTCGGTTTTCAAGCCTAGTTCGACTCAAACGGCCTCACATGTAGCTTTTGCGGTAATGTCGAAGCATGTTCTCCTTCAATTCCAAGCCAAGCCAAAAATGGTAATTGATTGATGTTGTGTACGGAGCAAAACCCTCGAATTGAATTGGAGAGTCTTGGTGCAACAAAGTGTGAATTCATTGAAACTAATTTATTGTGTGGAAGAATCTTGCAAATTACTTTGAAAGAATCTTAAAAATTGCTTTAAAAGAATCTTAAAAATTGCTTTAAAAGAATCTTAAAAATTACTTTGGAAATGTTCAGGAATTTGTCTAAGACAATCTCTACATAAAATAGTGAAATTGGGATGCCTTAACAATTAGGTTGCCTCACCTAAAAGACTCACCGCTTGTGTATATGGAGGCACATGCAACTCTTTAATCTTGGGCCACGGAGGCACATGCAATTCTCTAACCCTGGGCCATGAACAACCCAAGCAACACAATACATATTTATAGAGTATAGAATGTTGAGAAATTAGTGAGGGACAACTTAATTTCACCATTTTGTGTAGAGTTCAAAAGGGTGAAGAGATGTGGTTTCATCCAAACACATTTTGGAGTTGAAAGTTTTGAGTTCTGGAGTAATATAGAGATTGAACAAAGTAAAAAAAATTAATCCAATCAATGACTATTGACTAACTGCAACCAATTGCCCATACTATTTAAAAAATCAATCCGTATCAATAGATTATAGCACCTTCAGAACATGAGAACCTAGTGTCAATTTTGGACACGATTAGAATTAGAACTTTTGAAAACTCATTGTACTTATTCATAAGAGATTTTCAGAAATCCTTTCAACATCCCAACCAAAGTCTCAAGAAAAACTAACAAAGACCATTCAATTTATGAATTGAACCAATAATGCTCAAATCATATGCTAATTCACACACTTATAGGTTATGGTTACCATACCTATATAACGAGATGCAACAACCTAAAAGCTAATGTCCAATGGATGATAGAGAATCCTTTTGTGTCCATCTTTGAAACTTTTTTTTGTAAAAAGAGGAAATCTTACATAGTACTTTGACCTTTCTAATTTTTTTAGTTTTTTTTAAGGAAATGATTCACATGGTACTTAAAAAGGATGATTAATTTCCACGGTGACCAGCCTGTCATTCCAGGTATAAAATTGCATCATGTTTTTTTTTGGGCCCCCTTTCCTTTCCTTTTTTTTATTTCCTTTTTTTTGGGGGGGGGGGGATTGTTGGGTACTTTCCGTCAGTTGTGACTGCTGGGCTGCCCCATTGAAGGGCCCTGCAACAGAAAAAAAGGACCACTCATTGCATGGAAGTACTAGTTCATGATGCATGTATGTTCATCCAATCGCGAGGGATGCCCAATTCTATCCGTTAGGCCACTTCATCAACCTCATCTTCAGGTCCCTCCTCAAAAGAATATTCTGCTTTGGGATCCTTACTTCTAGAAAGTTCCAGCTCAGCTTGCAAGCAGTTTATTTATTTTTTTCATTTTTTATGAAGTGCCAAAGTGGCAACAGTAAATGTAATAGTGCTGCTCCAACATTCATTCACATATTGGATAGAAAAGATCACATTAGTACATACTTCATAGCTAAAATTTCATTTTCATCCATAATTGAGTGATTTCATCCAAGATTTCTTTTTTAATTTGAAGTTTTTTGGCAATTGTTTTTGCTTGTACAGTACCATTTTGTTCTTAGGACATGGTGTTAGGCCCATTACTTTGGTGCAAATGGCCGACAAATTGCCAAAAAAAATACTACTTGCAAGTGGTGAGTTTTTTTTCCCTTGGTTTTTATAATGAAAATATGGCACTTCACTGTTGTTTTCATTGGAGTGCATGGAATGGAGACATCTTCAACACTATGTTTATTGAAGGCTCCTAAAGTCCATACATTCATCCAACATTCATCCACATATTGGATAGAAAATATCACATTAGTACATACTTCATATCTAAAATTCCATTTTCATCCATAATTTAGTGATTTCATCCAAGATTTCTTTTTTAATTTGAAGTTTTTTGGCAATTTTTTGCTTGTACAGTACCGTTTTGTTCTTAGGGCATGGTGCTAGGTCCATTACTTTGGTGCAAATAGCCGACAAATTGCCAAAAAAAATACTACTTGCAAGTGGTGAGTTTTTTTTCCCTTGGTTTTTAAAATGAAAATATGGCACTTCACTACCATTTTCATTGGAGTGCATGGAATGGAGACATCTTCAACACTATGTTTATTGAAGGCTCTTAAAGTCCATACATCTATACCTTTAAGCCCTAAAGTCCCAAAGTCTCTATGGGGGACTCTTGGAATTTGGAGTAGGCTCATGTGATCTCAATTTTTGACATAATTTTTTGAAACTTTTTTTGAAGATAGGAAATTAGAATCCATTCCACTTTGATTCATTCCAAAACAACTCGAGGGGCAGTCCAAAAAAATCACAAAAAGTTGAATTTTTTTAATTTTTAATTTTTATTTCCTCAAAGATTATATTTTTGTCTATATGTGAAGCCTTGATTCATTTCATTTGGATTAGTGATGAGAAAGCTATGGACAATCTTATTTTTTGAGCAATCTAAGCATCTTCTTGAAAAAATAATTTATAAAATTCATTTTTGAATGTAATTTTTATAATTTATAAAAAAAAATTAGATATGCTTTAGTTTGCTTGTTAGAACAATCTCACCGTTGGGATTATTGTGTTTCAATTCCATTTTAAAGCTATTAACAATTTAGTTATTCCTTCAATTTTGAACCAACTTCTATTTAATAATTTTTGAATGAGTGAAAATTAAATATTTTTTTGTCATGTTTTTTTCATAGATTTTCAACTCAATTCTTCAAAATAAAAAATTAGAAAATCAAAATCAATAGTGCAAAAATTTTAAGTTAAGAAGATTCAAAGCCAAAAAATCTAGTTAATCAATGTGTAAAAAAACTTATTTTCTTCACTTTAATATGCAAATATCTTGCAATCTATGCTGTCAAAGTTTTTGAAATTTTTTCTATGCATTTTTCTATGAGTGTAGTACAAGATCCTACAATTAGATATGCAAAAAAGGACAAATTTCAAAGTTTTTTGCTCTTTGCAATAGAAATGGCAATTTTAAGTAGGTTTTGATGGAAAAAAGGCCTTGGAACTTTAGGAATTAATTATCTTGAATTTTTTTATTATATTTAGATACTATATTTGTTTTGTTTTATCTCTACAACCTAAAGTTTCATTCTTCATACTATTAGAAAGTGCTATGCAAGGAGGGGGGTTTGGGCTTTGTTTTGTGAAATTTGGATCTAGAGTATGAAAGTTATTGAATTTCCCAAATTTTTCAAATTTTCCTAAATTTTTCAAATAGCATAACTTTTGATTTATATCCCCAATTGGGAAAAAAAAAAAAAAAAAATGAATTGCCACCTAGGGAGTACATGTTCACACTTTGTAAATTTCAAAATTTCAAAAAGTGATCCATTGAAAATTGACACTATAGAAACCTACCCAAATTTCAATTGGTCATCCAATGACTATTTGATTCTTTGAGGGTTAAAAATGCTTAGAAAATTTGAAAAACATTCCGAGAAAATGTTGTGTTTTTCCTCGGAAAAGTAAATAGAAAAAAAGAAAGTCACCGAGAAGGAGCCAGCCTTGGCTGCGGACGTGGACTTCTGCTTATGAGCACCTTCCCGGCTGCAGTCCGAACCCTAATTTCAATTCGCACTGAGCAATCGAAACCACAAGATTTAAATGAGGCTCCACAGGGATGATCGCCTCGAGGCCGATTCTGCCGGACGAAATCTTTCGCATCGGTTTTCGGAATCAATCTGATCAATCACGGCTTGGCGGAATTTTTGTTGAAGGTGTCAATGAAATTTACAGTTGATGGCGTGGACGGCAGTGGCGACGGAAGGCTGACGCTCGGGTATGACGTAAGGTCGATCTCTTCAGGAGGAATTTGTCCAAGGCGACTCGGGCAAGTGCTTTTCGTTTTCGCAGTCAGCATTGACAGAAGTTGAAGCAGCTGTTCAGTAGCATAGCACAGCGCAACGACTGCAATCCTGAGTCGTTTGATATACATTCCGCAGATAGAGCAAAAGCTTTGGATATATATGATGAGCAGATGAGGATCGAATCTCTGATGATCGGAAAATCATTGGACGCCAGTTTCTTCGTTCCAGTTTTTGCGCCACATTGTAAGTTTCTTCGTGAATAATGTTCTTACTTTTATGTTTGCTAACTTGTTGATTCTGTTCTGAGGAAGAATCATGAGCAATTTCAGACTCGATGGAGAGGCGGCTAGCTTTCAAAGTTTCTTTCTTTTCTTTTCTTTCTTTTTGCGCGAATGAAGGATTCAACTACAATGCCAGACCTCACACCAGGAGCCATCGCACTATAGACATTTCAAAGCTTCTTCCATTCATCTCGTGTAGTCTCTCCATTGAATCCGAAATTGTACAAGAGGTTGCGTGATTCCACTTTTCATGGAATCCGATGCTTGTTTGTTTTTAGATATTTTTATATAAAATTTTAATAATAAAATAGTAAATCTTTATTATAGAGCTAAATGAGGAAGAGACCGTTGCAGAGAGAGAACCAAACTACCAGTCACGTCAGCTGCCAAACCGGCCAGGGGAAAAAAACCACAACAAATTCATGCAAGCGTTTCAGTTAGTTGGAATTTCACTTCAATAATATATACGGAGTAGTGCTTTTTCACTAATTGTTGAATCTTTGCTGATACAGAATCGAGACGATCGTGAACACTACACTGCAGCTTTCCACTCAAGTAAGTTAGCTCTCATTCATCTCTTGCTGAGTGTCCCCGATGCTGTCCCTCAATTGAATCCGAAAAGTTGCACGGTTCCACAGTGTACAGGAACTCCATTCACCTACAGGCCTGCTGGTTGAGCTCTTGTCACAATCTTGAGCAACAGAAACCTCTAGCAACAGGCTAGCGTGAAGTAATAATTATGCGTTCAGGACGTACGCCTGGCGGATTACTGTGCGGAATGTGGAGTGATGAGTCTATAGCACTTCAAAATGCACATGCATTCCTCTTGTTTAGGAAAGATTACTTCCCTGCATGATGGCATCTAATGCTGAAGCTTAAATTTCGCGACTCATGAATATCTATACTGTATTTGCGGCACCAAACGTTTCACGATCTGTCCTGAACTCGCACGGCCTCTAGGGGATCTCCCCATCGGCCAGATGTTGAGTGGATTCGCTTCGAGCAACTGGCTGCGGCTCCGTTGAGTCCGTTCCTCTTTATTTGCTTCTCATGCTGACAGGTTTGGGCCCTGAACCCTGCCCCCTCTATTTGTCACAAGAAAACAAAAAAACATAACACGTTTCACGATCGAGGAGCCATGTGCTCTAGTCCTGCATTGGCGCACGCCATCCTCGAGCTGACAGCTGCGGGTGCCTTGGCTTCAGGGATTGTAATTTGCTGCTCAGGAAAAGGAAACATTGCTCGTGATTTGCACAGGATAAGTGGTCGTGAAGGCTTCCGTCAGCGACCCATGCCATGAGCTTCGGCATCCGCGCTTGCAAATCCGTACTTACCTTGTCAAATTCATAACTCTACTTGTTTTTTTTGTTTCTTGTTTTTTTAGTTTAGACTTTTGACTATCCTCTGTAAAGAGACGTACACTTTTCAATTAAGGTAGCCTGTCCATACTCTGCCCATGCTCCAAGAACCGCTCCTACTTTAGAGGAATGAACATTTTTCGAGTGATGAATTGGTGCCAATTTGGTATTACTGTGCTGCTCAATTTTATGAGTGGTTGGTGATTGAGTTTGATTTGGAAGTAAATAAATTTTCAGTGTAAATAATGTGGAGTAATGAGTGGTAGGACACTTTGTGCCACCTTAGGTGATTAAGAAGCAAACTCCATTGGAGGCCTGGATTTCAAGGCACTGGAGGGTCTAGTAAGGTAGTGGGCTGATGAAGCGACCCTTTATGGGCTGGTCGGTCTTTTTGATGGTCTTTAGATGCATGAAATTATTTGTCTTTATTTTTCACTTCAAGAAAAATTGATTTGGAATCTAACCCAAGTGGTTTCATATTTTTCAGAGCATTTATGAATTACTTATAAATTTTCAAAGAATTCTGCCATAAGTACCTATTTATGATCCCTAGGCCTTGCAAAACCCACACATGCGGTCTGAAAACAAGCATTGTAGCACGCAAAAAGTAATAGACAAGGTTCCTAAATGCGATCTACTAAACCAAACTCCTAAAGTGCCAAGGCCTATTTTTGGTCAAAAATCACTCAAAACTGCCATTTCTGCTCAATTCATCCAAGGCAACAAAAAAAAAGTTTTAAGAAAATCTAACCGTAGGATCTTGTACTTCACTTGTATGAGATCATGTGGTAAAAATTTCATGAAGTTTGACCATACGGATTAAAAGATATTAACATTCAAAGTTTGAGTGAATTTTTTTTTTTGAATGCACACACATGTTTTCAGAAATGGACCCACATTGGCTCTAATTGCGTCCCCTATCAAAGTATGAGCAAATAATTGGTAAATGATAAACCGCTTTTTCATCATCAAAGGAACATTGATTACCTATTTACCAACCTCTTAAGGTCCATTTTAAAGCCAACTGGGAGATGGTCTGAAGAAGAGGGTTGGAATTCCAACCACCTACTTTAATTGTCATTACACTTGGAGTGTCTGGAGCACTAGTTTGTAGCAACCTAATGAGTGCACAACCTGATGAATAGAGGTGTCCATATGAGGATCCAACCCCTCCAACTCTATAATTTCCCAATGCTTAGACTAGAGCTTGGAGGGTCAGTTGGACATCCAAGCAGAGCATCCAAGTTCAATGGAGACCCTCCACCCATCCAAAATTGGATGGCGAGGTGGCTAATGGAGATTGGCTTTAAGGTAGTCTGCTCTATAACCACCCATCTCTTTCTAATTTCCCTTATTATTAGCTAGAGAATGGAGATGAGGTGATTCTTCAATGGACTCCTTTAGCGATTGAATGAATCAAGAAAAAAATTATTTTTTTATTGCAAAAAACAATCATTGTCTTCAATTTCTTCACATTTCTTTACAAGTTGTGAGTGGATGGATTTTGGGAGACCTATGGTCACAAAAAGGTGCCTAAGTACAAAGTTGAAATATTTTCATTCAATCAATAGACAAAGTCGAAAAGTTAATATATATAAAAGTTGTAGTGTGTGACATACTACATGTTACTATGGAAGTTTGAAGAAAATATTAGGTGTGATTTGAAAGAAAATCAATTTCAAAATTAGCCATGTCTAGAACTCAATTTTGTTCAGCATGATTTAGAATTACTTTATCTTTTGGTAATTTTTTTTAGAACTCCAAAAAAGCCTTATTGTGCCTTCCCATGTTTGTATACATCATTTTAAATTGTTGTACACAAAAGCTAAAGGAAATTGACATTTATAGAATTTAAAATATCAATAGTATGACAAACATGCAAATGATGTTGGTTCTTACAATATTTGAATATTTTTTGGAATTGAGAGTATGGGATAGCATTAACCATTGTAGAAAGAATATCAGTTGCAATATAGACCATTGTTACATTGTAATGCCCTTACAAAATGATTGCAAGAAAGACCGGTACTATTTTGTATTACATTCAAAGTAATGGAGTTGTCTTCTGCTATGATTTTGATAGTAGAATCCAATGAATTTGAATTATTACTTGAGATGTTTAACTTGATTGTGATTATATCCCTTAGTTTTTAGAATTTTTTTAAATTTAGAAGTCGATTTTGTTAATTTGTCAGACTTTGAGATTTAGGGTATTTTAGTACTTGGGAGTATCCAAAATTAATGATTTAGAGCTGAAATTTTTGTGATCTATTTCCACAATAGGGAAACATGTGCTTACCAAAAGAATTCTAAAAATACATTATTTTATGGCCTCCATATTTGTACAAATAGGACTCCCTTGCTCATGCCTTTTTGAACATTGAAGATGGTTTTGACTTCAATTTTTTGGTGAAATTTGATCACTATGAAGTCTTTACAAATGACCAATTTTTAGGATTTTTTTGTTCATGATTTTCTAATTATTCTTAATTTATATCTACTTGTATTTGGTTTTTGTGACAAACTATCTTTTTTTTTCAAATGGTATTATCTTGGTACTTGCAAGTTGTAATAGGTACTATTAGCCGTTGATTTTCAAATCAATGGCTCAAATTGTTTTGTTTCATAGTACTTGTAGTACTCATAGTTCTGAGTGTAAAAATTGCAATTTTGGCAAAACACTACCAAAAACAATCAATCTTTCTTTCAACCATCCTACATTTGAAATATTTGTTGAATTGGGCAATGTGTTCAATTTATATTTTACAGCCATATATTGCGTTTTTAGATTCAATTTCTTTATTCAAAGACCACAATTCATGATGTATATAATTGATCCAAAAAATGTACAAGAAAAGTAAACTATCAATGTTAATATCGTTAGTGTAATTTTGGGCAGTTTTCAAATTTTTCACAATATTGACAATGATAATATATTTATTTTTTAAAAAATTGGATCAATTATGTGCATCATGAATTTAGTCTTTGGACAAAGAAATTGAACATAAAACATACTATATGGTTGTGAAATTTAAATTGAATGCATTGCTTAATTCAAACAATATTTCAAATGCAAGGGCATTACAATGTAACAATGGTCTATATTGCAACCGATATTCTTTCTACAATGATTAATGCTATCCCATACTCTCAATTCCAAAAAAACTCAAATATTGTAAGAACCAACATCATTTGCATGTTTGTCATACTATTGATATTTTAAATTATGTAAATGTCAATTTCCTTTAGTTTTTGTATACAACAATCTAAAATGATGTATACAAACATGGGAAGGCACAATAAGGCTTTTTTGGAGTTCTAAGAAAAAATTGCCAAAAGATAAAGTAATTCTAAATCATGCTGAACAAAATTGAATTCTAGACATGGCTAACTTTGAAATTGATTTTTTTTCAAATCACATCTAATATCTTCTTCAAACTTCCATATGAATATGCAGTATGTCACACACTACAACTTTTATATATCTACATATTTTGGACTTTATCCATTGATGCTTATGGTATGGTTATTTGAATGAAAACATTTCAACTTTGTACTAAATGACAAATCATTGTATGCTCTAAATCTTTGGAAATTTATATGTGACTCAAAAATACTTGAAAAAATACAAACTTGAATGTTCACTATAAAAACAAAGAATGCACCTATCGGTCCAATTATCCAAGCATTTTTGTAACTACCTTGGTCATGAGGGTTGAATCCTTTAAGGGTTAAGGTTTGTATGCCTTTAATTTTGGACTCCATTTGCACTATTCATAGATAATTGTTTGATATTTAATGCCAATTTCAATAGCACCCTATTGTTGCAAGATTTAGAAAATTATATCTAATTCAATTTAATTCTAAAAATTATGAATCAAATTGCAATGGATGTAACTCCTTCGCTTCTTTCCTTGAAGATTTGTTAGAAATATTTTCAACTTCTAAACCAATATGCTCTTAATAGATAGTATCTACACCTCCTACCATAACTCTTGAAGGACATTGAGGATCTAAAGTGTTCTATAGATTACTTCATTGTTCATTGAAGAAACAAAGAATGCACTTATTGGTTCAATAATGTGAGCATTTTGGTGACTAACTTAATCTTGGAGGCCATGGCCTTCAAGGATTAACCTTGAAATGTTGTTGTGGATGCAAACATTCTTTGAATGACTTTACATAAGATTGTAGGATGGAAAAAATATTTTCTCATCCATTTTTTAAGCAAAAGTTGCTAGAATACATTTCACTTAATAATATTTGCAAATTCCTTCATTGTGGTATTATTGACTTTTCTAAAGAAGAAGACATTTAATTCACTAATCAATCTTGTAGTTTTTTTTTCCATTTGTTACTATTTACTCATGATGGAAATTTTATTCATAAAAATGATATTTTTTGAATTTAAGTCCAACCAATGAAATGAAACTTGTCAACTAATGCATTGTAACGATGCGATAACAATGCAAAGTAATGCATTGTAATGATGCAATAAATTGTAATTAACGTGCAAACTCATGAAATAACAATAACCACATGATAGCTGTTGACAAACTGTAAGGTTTAAACTTTGTGATGAATGGTTTTGTTAGTTTCTAATTTTCTACATGATAACTTTGGTTTATACCGTGATATTACAATATACATCTATGGTACAAATTTTAGATTTTTTTTAGTATATTTTGTATTTGATATGAATTTTTTTTACATTTTATTGAAAAATTCACTATAATTTTGCATTCATCACAAAGTTCAAAACCTACGAATTATCAATGAGTATTGTGTGGTTAGTATTCTTTCATGGGTGCGCACATTAATTTACAACTTATCACATCGTTATGATACACACAATTATTGCAAAGAAGTGACACTACTTTGTCATTTGTATTAACTATATGACTTCTATATATTAATCACAAGTATGCTAAAGACACAAATTATGCACAAAAATCTATTATCTTTGTCGTGCATTTTATCTACATTGAGGTACACAAAAAATTCATGATTGTAATGTCATTGCTATTTGTGCTGCAGTAACACTTATTAAATGTTATTAGTGATATAAAAAATATTGTCAATGTTAAATTGTTGACACCCTTCTAATTAACAATAACTTCTTTCTTAATTAAATTTCTTGCATTTTGTTTGTCAACAACTGATTAGTATAATCTAATAAATCATAATTTACATCTTAATAATTGCACCAAATGTTTGAACTAAATTCATCACTAGACCACGAAAAAACTTGATGATGTAATGAAGGAAATGAATTCATCAATAGGTCATCAAGAAACTTGATGACATAGTGAAGGATTCACTCTAGTACTTGATAAGAATGGAGGGAGGAGAGGTACATTTTATACTGAAATCCATTGTTTATCATGACCACTCAAAGGATATGGAATAACTAAAAGGTAAAAGGCTTGATTGACCACTCATTGTTGTGTTTAAAAAAATAATTTCAGACCTCATTTAGGCATAGTAGAATAATTTTTTGCAAAAAATTTTGAACTTAAATTGTCAAATTTTTTTCATTTATCTTTAGTTGCAAACAAAGTGATAGATAGTGAGGCTTGAAATTAGTGGTCATAAGCTTGTTCTTGCATAGTTAACCCCTTAAGAACCAGGGTGGGTGGGTGGGTTTAGGGAGACATTGTCAAAAACTTTGGGTTTTTAGTATGTTATTCAAAAATGAAAATTGAAATATTTTTTTTAAGCTTAAACTATAAAAAACTAAAGTTAGGTATTTTTTCAGAATGTAGAAAAAATTTCATCCCATTTGACCACATGGATTGAAAGATTATAATGTTTGAAGTGCAAAAAAATAAATTTTCACTCTTGTGAAACAAAGGGCAGCAGACTTTGGGCCCTTTTGGAGTAAAATTTTTGCTCTACACAAACATGAGAATTTTGACCATTTGTAAGTATATGATATTAGGTTCACCCATGGAAAATTTTAGAAGAAAATATGGAGTCTAGCTTATTCAAAATCACCATGCAATGCAAGGAGGTTAACTAAATTTGCAATACACTAATCATTTTTTTGATGATTTCTTGTGCAATGATGAAGTTTTTTTTATTTGAAATCCAAAAGGTAAAAAATTAGAGACAAGCATTTGGGAGATGTGGAAAAAAATTCAAGAATTCTAATTACAACGATTGCAAGATAATAGGACTTGAAATTAGAAGAAAATGTTTTTTTTCTTGAAACCACTTCAACATAGCTAACAAAGTTTGACTCTTCTTGGAATGTGAATTGAGGACTAAATTTTTTTTGGGGGGCAATTGTATGACATATTTTATTAGTTAAATACATGCCAAATTCCAAAAATTGATGATATTTTTTGGAAAAGATTCCCCAAAGATTTTCAAATTGTCTAAGATGCCCCCAAAGTTCAAGTAGGGCACCCAATAAAAAAAAATAGTTTTTTACAAAGGAGATAGATGTTTATACATTGTTTCCAAATTTTATGAATGTCCAACCCAAAATGACTTCTTGGGAACGTACCCACGATTTCTTGCATATGATGAATAGACACTTGGTCCTTTAGGGGTTAATCAACCACACACATAAACAAAAAACAAAAAATAAAATATCTGAGTCAACCACCCACTAAAACCAAAAAAACTTTGATATAGATATGATATACATAATATGATTGTTTTACGTAAAATATTGATATGGAATGACATACACATATAAGTACAAGATATATGATACAGTTGTTTATTTCATATTGATTGATCTAGAATGTTTAGAAAAAATATACAAATGGGGGCAATGAAAAATTTACATATTACTCGCTATTCCCTCAAAAAGAACACCTCTTATTTATTCTTTATTTTCATTTTGATATCTTTGAAAAATAAAAAGTTGTTGACACTTTGCAAACTATCAACTTTTGGCTCCTATAAATATGACTACTATTAAACTTGTATATTTTTCAATGTTTGAAGCAAACAACAAAGAAGAGCGCTTACATAATTTCAATTCATGTAAAAAAGACTCATAATTTTTTTGAAAATTTAACTCTTATAGGTCAATAGGGACCATAGAGAAGGTATTATATTTGAATTTTAGGATACAAAATATGTACTATTATATGGTAGAATATACAACATTGAATTTACAATTCTATAATTGTCATCTATTGTTTGGATGTCACTTTATCATCTATGCCTTACCATGCTCAAATATAACACTGTATAACTAGAATACTTGGCCATTTTGCAACATCTAAGATGTGTAGGAGGTACAACATTGATATGAATTGGGAATGCCACGTGTCATTGGATTCAATGCAACATAAATATAAACTTTCATCACTTGCACCTTCTATTTCAAATATATGAAAAACATTGCGTTGCAACCCAAATTGGGTTTTTATGACCTTTAAGGATTAAAGTCATAGAATAAAGAGTTGTCCTTTATGTTTATACAGGGTTAATCTTGTGATTTAGTAAGGTTTTACTAATTTAAAAAAAAATTATTCAATTGTTGAAAACATACATTGACAAAACTTTTTTTTTCAATTGTAAAAAAATCTTAAAAACCCAAAAAATAATTAAATGATAGGAACCATGCTCAAATATTCAAACCTTGTCATTGTATGCACGATTGTATGTATGATATACATTTCTTTTAGAAAACAATGTAACATTTTTAAGCGCATCAAGATGTTATATATGGTCCAAAGGAAAATATTTTGCAATTTAACTTTTAACTTGCGTAGATCAACAAGGTTTTAAGTGCATTGTTCACTCAAGGTACTCATGTAGGTGTTTGGGATATTTATTGAGTTTTGCTAGCTATTTTCCTTTGGTTCCCATATTGAACCATTTTTTCAAATAGTGAGTCCATTTATTTTTTCTATTTTTTACTCTAGATCGAATTCTTTTGATAAGTTTTTTCAGTGAATTTTTTCTCATGTTTTAAAATCGCAACTGCTTTTTCCCCAATTCTATTGGCTAACTTTGAACTAGCTGCCATTTTTTTCTAGTTATTGAATTTCAGAATTGGTTGCACAATTAGTCATAGTTGCTTCTCTTGCAACTTTTAACCCTCAAATACATGGGATTCCAAATATTTGCATTTGAATAATTTCAAATGAAAAAGAATAAGGGATGAAAAATTCTATTTTTCATCTAATATTTTTTAAAAACTGCCTGAATGTTTGAATGAATTTTTAGCAGATGGAATTATAGATATCCCTCATCAAATTGTTGTAAATTTTTATACTGTAAGGTAGGAGGTCTGTAAATCACCCATTTATTAACTGAAACTAAATTCAGGAGAGGTGAAGCTTATTGAAATATTTTTACCAAGAAGAAATTAGAAATTACTAAAGTCAATCCAATCCCCATTAAGGTAGGAGCACTCAATGGCATGAGTGTACCCAATGGCGTGACTTTCTAGGTAAGGTAATGATTTTAGAATGTAAATGTAGGTAGACTATAGATAACTTATTACTTCAGTTAATACAAATAAGCTATCTACAATTTCTTTGTATTTAAGTTCTGAAATGATTGTCGTGTGTAGAAAGTCACGCCATTGGGTACACTCACACCATTGGGTGCTCCTACCTTACTTGCTATTTGATTGAAATTTGAAAATTCAATAGTACAAAGCCCAACTGCCCAATGAGCAATGAAAACTACATATCATACAATCATTTTTGAACCATGTAGTCAAAAGTTATGAAAATTGTTGAGCCTTAATTCCTAAAGCCCTAAACTGCGTTTTTTGAAATTGCGTTTTTTGACAACATAGCAATTTTAGGTAGTTCACTACGAATGGAGTTTTTATTTTTTTCCTAAAAAATTTCACACAACATGTGTCCAAGGAGTATCTTTTAGGCCCAACAATTATCAAAGCTTTTGATTTCATAGTTCAAAACTTATTGCGTGATATTAATTTTCAACAAAGTGTGGGCAATATGAGCATACAAAAAAACTTCTTTAAATTTATTTATTTTAAATAAAAATTTGAAATTGGTTGTCTAGATTTATATATATGTGAAAAGCTTTGAATTATTCCATTTGGATTAATGAGATGAAAGTTATGGGGAGTTTTAGTTTGTGAATAGTTTGCGGATAGTTATGAATTTTCTATTCTAAAATAAACTTTGAAGTCCATTATTTAACTCAATTTTTAATATTTTTGGAAAAAAAAATTATAACATTAAATGTAGATTGTTTATTGTAACATTACAACCATTGGGATTGACATTTTTCAATTCCATAAATAAGTTGTTAATAATTTGGTATTTTGAATCATTCTCTACTTCTTTCTACTTACTATTTTTTTTCCTATATCTTGTACAATTCCAAATGATTTGAAATTTTTCAAGCATGTAGTCAACTTGCCATGAAGAATGAATCCAAAGAATCACCTCCATTTTGGACATTTTTTCTTACAAATGTGACCTTGTGAAGTGCAATTGCCTGTTTTTGAGTGTTTTAGTAAAAACATGGTAAAAACCCCTCTAGGGGTTAAAGCTACTCTTTGGACACATGTTGTGTGAAAACTTCAAAGAAAAGAAATAGAAATTTCATTCATAGTGAGCTCCCCCAAATCACTATTGGTTGCCAAAAAAACGTCATTGGATCCTTTAGAGGTTAATTACAACTATCACGTGAATCAATTACAAAATACAAAACTTGATGTCATTCTAAAAGTTTCAACAATTTTTAACTTTTCTCTCCACACATGTCCAAGACCCAAATGTCGAGGCGGTAGTAAGCCAACTCCCAACCACCTCAAATGGAGAGCTTGAAGGAGTCTTAAAAGTGGGTTTCAACATCAATTTTTTCATCAAAATAGAGCACTTGCAAAGTTGAAGAAAGCTGAAGAAAGTTGGTTCCCTTCGGTGCCTGCCAGTGACCATTTCTGCAGTTTGTACACTCCTCTCATAACAGGCCGACTCCAGGACCACAAGTTTTGGGAATAGTACAAATGATTTGTACGAAGGTCGGTACAACCCAAATCACACCTTGCCCTAAAAACCACCATTGTCACTATGTGTACATCTCTAAAACCAATATGTACTTATGTTGAAAAAACAATTTCAAAACTTCTATTAAAAATGATTTTTTACTCTTCTTAATTCTTTGCGTGATTGTGGTATCCAAATGCTATATTCTTTTGTACGTTGGAACCTTTTTTCACTTGCCAACAAGAATATATGAAAATTTGATGAGTCTAATAGTAGTAGTAAGTGGATATAGTAGCAAAAAAATGGCGGTTTGGGGGGGATCCACCTTGCCTAATACCAATGGTTGCAATTAATGTACGGTAGCCATGCACAACCTTTGAAATGCTTCATTGGAATATGGATATACTATAGAACTATTCTAAGGTCAAACATCTCTCGAAGGCTATGACATCTCTAAAGTGATGGAGTATTGATTGCGGTTGGTTCTGCACTAGGTCCAATCTCTCATACACACATCGGATAAATTCTTTGAGATTCTTGAGCACAGAGACTTGATCAAGCTTGGTCCCATACAAGGGGCTTGTAGTGAGTTCCATGTAGAGAAAAGACGAAGAATTCTTGGTATCTTCTTTGTTCCAAAGGCACATTGGGAATATTTTTCACACTAAGAAAAATGGGACACAATGGGAAACTATACTACTACACTGTCAACAGAGAGAACTACACTATTAGATTGGAAAAACAAAGAGTGTTGAATCATGTCACATGTAAACTTGCATACTTTTTCGGTGTGTCCCACTTTTCTGAATGTGTTATCCCCACATAGAACCCAACATGAGTTTATTGTGCTAGGACTATTACTTTAGAGAAGTTCTACTAAGGTAGGAGGTTCTAAAAGTGCACAAGCTCTAAAATTGCCCACCTCCTCAAATGTACGCTATTTGTACATGTTGTTTTTTCGTAGCCTTAAGTAATATACAAACAATGTACATTTGAGGAGGTGGGCGATTTTACAACCCTACACCATTTCAACTTCAAAACTTTGTAACTAATTCTACAAAGCTCTAAAAAATATGAAACGACTTGGGTTAGATGCCAATTCCACTTGTTTCTTAAGGAAAATTTACGGAAAAATGCTTCCAGAAGCTTCACCTCCCCAAAATTCAGTTTCAGCTTTTAGGTGGGCAATTTATGGACCTCCTACCTTATATAGCCATTTGTTGCTCTGGAAACACAAACTTTTTTGTGACAAGTACTATTTAAATATTCAAACTCAGCATAAAATGCCACCCCATACATGACCCCATACACTCTACCCAAGGGGTGGAGATCCCTGGTGCACTTCCCAATCATCATATGAATAAGCTTCATCAACCCTTCAAAAGTCTAAAGCCAGCATTTGGTCACAGTGTACTTGTATATTTGTACTGTTGTGAGTGTCACCACTCTAATGAATTAAAGGTACAACTGCTCATTACCACACAGATTTGCTATCTACACAAAATAGTGAAATTAGATTGCCTCACACTAATTTCTCAACATTCTACACTATATAAATATGTACAGTTCCTGTAGAAGGATGCAGTCTGGTGCGCTAAGGTAGTATGGCCTTAAAGCGACCATTTACTAGCTGGTCCCCCCTTTTTTTTAAGGTTTCTATCAATAGAAATATTTTTGGATCATTTTCCAGAAAAAGAAAAATGGATGTGGAATGTTACACAAGTGGTTTCATATTTTTTGAATATTTTTTGAATTACTTATGAATTTTCAAAAAAAATTGTTGTAGGCACCTATTTGTGACCCTAGGTCTTCTAAAATCCAACCACTTGCAACTTTTAAAGTGATTTCAATAAATGAAGGCCAACAATTGGCTCTTGCAATAAATAATGTTTTTCTCTCGATTCTCTCAATGGCTTGAGAGGTCCATTTAAGGACCACCTACTATCCATTTCAACCCAAAATATAGGGGCGATTTGAAGAGGCCGCTTGCTTTTAGAGCATACTACCTTAGTTAGTTCATGGCTTTGGTTTAGAGAATTGTTTGTGCCTCCAATTGGACAAGTGGTGAGTCATGAGGTAACTTTCCTAAGTAAGGCAATCTAATTGTAAGGCAACCTAATTTCACTATTTTGTGTAGGTATTTTGGAGAAGCTATTTGTCAATTCCCATATTTTAAAGAGATTGAAAAGTTTGAGAGAAGTCATTTGCAAAAAGAATGAAGACATTTTGACAAGAAGTGAATTTTTTGTGATTTTTCAAAGGTGAAATGTTAAAGTATGAATAGACCCTTGTTGAAGTATGAGCAAACCCTTGTTAAAGTGTGGGCTAATGTTTCCGCTTTCCAAGTGCATAGCCATTATGATAAAAGGTTGGTAAGATTGTAGTAATGGGTGGATTCTCTAGGTGGTGGAGTTGTGTGGATGGTGGTAATGGGCAAATCTACCTTAATAGGGATAGGCACACCTTCTTCACCTCATTCTCAATCTTTAGAGAATGGGAATGAGATGCTCTCTTGTGGGCTTTTTGTGGTTTGTAGAGGTTCCACTCTTTGAAGGTGAATAATGGATGTGAAGAAGATTTTGTTGAAGATCTTTTAACTCCTCTAGAGCTTATGTTCACCATGCTTAACTTGATGCATTTTTGTTTTGCTACATCCCAAGTTCTGCTTTGATGCATTCTTCATCATGTGTATGCTTGCTCTTGCATCCTTCATTGTGAGTTCTAAGCCACATGTACCTTCTCTGTGCCAATCGTTCTTTTGTTGCATGCACATTTTGTACATTCTACACCATTTGAGCTACCCATTACTACAATCTTACTAACCTTTTATCACAATGAGTGATTATGTGCATACATGATTTAGAGCAATATAAGATAATGTAGAAATTTTGTTATATAGAAAGATAGAGATGACGGGTGTTATAAATTTTTGTTCATTTTATTCCTTGAATTCAAATTACTATGAGTTTTGGAAGCCAAAAGTTGGTTTGAACCTATACCCAATGTATATAGTCTTCTATAATTACTCATTCTCAAACTACTTACTGACTTTTGGCACTCTCAAAATTAGAAACATGTTGATGTCATAACACTTTTGTACCCTACAATGCAATCACAATTGGGAAAGTTTATTTGAAGAGTAGGGACATGTGTCATAACATGCCACCATTTCCAATATCTCATGCTCTAATTTTTGTAACACCTAACAATCATGTCATGTCCTACTACTAACATCACTACAAGCCATCAAACTTTGACCTAAAGAATAACCACTCATTACCAACCAAGATCCCATCGACAACCAATAGGGTGTATAAATTTTAATAGAGGTTTAAATTGATTTTGGTGATTAGTATTTAGGACAGTTATAATAAAGTTCAAAGTTTGATGGCTTTGAATAATGTTAGTAGCATGACAAGACATAATTGTCAAATGTTACATACAAGAATTAGAACATGAGATATTAAAAGTGATGGTATGTCATGACACATGTTCTTGCTTTTTGAATAAATTTTTTTAGTCGTGGTTGCATTGTGGGCATGGAAGTGTCATGACACATGTCCCTAATTCTGGGAGAGCCTAAATCAATAGGAAGTACTCTGAGAATGAGCAGTTGTAAAAAACTCTATGCACAGGGTATGAATTCAGACCAACTTTTGGCTTCCAAAACTCATAGTAATTTGAATTCAAGAAATAAAATGAACCAAAAATATTCATCATTTGTATCTTTCTACATGGCCAAAAATTTACATTGCCTTATACTGCTCTCTAGATCATGCGCTGAGAATCGCCTCGCTTAAGTGATCGGCTATGAGTGGTTCTACCTTGATGAAATGCTTCACTGTCCGACGCATGTAACAATTGAAACTTGTAGAAAGACCTGAATTCGAATTTGTGGACATCGAGTTCTACAGGACTCTCGAAGGGAATGAAGATGGTTCGACTTTCAACCGCAAAATGAGTTCAGAATAGTAGACAGTAATCAAATTGATGCCCTCGCCTCATCTACATTGCAACGGTGAGAGATGCAAGAATCGGAAGACCTGTAGAATTTTAGCAAAACCACTAAGAGCACAACCGAGTAAGATTTCCATTTCCGATGGCAAATCCACACGACTGAAAATTTCTTCCCTGCAATGACAAATATTCGTCCTCTAGCTGCTGCACAAAATCACACAACTGAAAATTCATATCCTATGAAAAACTCACGGTTTCGATGATATCATTCGTTCAGTCCGAACGTGCAGCTCGAAACTTAAAACCCTTGGTGCGAAACACGGATCAGGATTAAAACCCCAACAGTGTGATATGAAAACAATTGTAGTCCTCAACGCCAGTTAGTGACCTAAACTTACAAAGAGGGTGGTCGATTTCCTCACAGGAGAGTTGAAGTCTGTGGTAAAGACAACAACTACTCCGCCACGATTACAAACGCCAAATTAGAGGTTCAATGAAAGTCGTTAGACTACACCTGAGCTGTAAGTGCAAGATGCAAATGCGCACCACGAAACTCTTGAACTGTAAGCAATCAATTCAAATTTCGAACTGCACAATTGTGCAACATAAGAACAACAAAAGCAACAAAAGCAACAACAACATGGCCTATTGGGAATTTAAAATACCCAAGCTCCGCCTCGCAAATCCCTGACTCGCTGTGCAATTCACATCACAATCCTTCAATACTTCTGCAAACCTAACTGCGAAATGGGAATGAGAGAAGTTAGGTCTGCCATTTTTATGAAAGGTTCTACACTATAACTCTCTTATTGGGAAGTTAGTCGTCAAATAGTTTGAATGTAAGACAACTGTGCTCTAGTCAATAGTTTGAATGTAAGACAACAAGTGAGCAAGATTTTTTGAAATGTAATTGAAGAGAGATTCAAATTAAGAGGTTTGAATGATCACTAATTTTTTTAAGGCTCTTGTTGTTGATGTCTTGAGCTAGAAAAGTGAGACAAAGTTGTATCATGATATTAACAAGATGGATTTTATATCTAGATATATAATGGTGCATGTGATGTCCAATCAGTATAAGGAAATTGCACCTAATATCATATCGATAAAATAAGTACTTGAGTTTGATTTCTATAATTAAACTATCTAAATTATTATTGAATCTATCTTGTTGGAAGTCAAAAAGAAATTCTACATTTTTCTTATCATTCATTTTTCACAAACCTTCAAATGAATTATAAATTTTTAAAGTGATGAAAGTAACTTTATCTGAAATGGACTCTCATGTTCATAGGACATACATTTGAGACAAGGACGATTTTGGAAAGGTCACAAATAGATATACCCTGTCACAGCGGGGCATATGTGACGGGTATAAGAACCGGGTACTGGAGGGGTATAGGCAGGACATCGATCCGGAGGTTTTTGGCAATGAGAGGCTTATCTCGTTCCTCAACTCTTACGAACGAGCTGCAGCAGAGATGGTGGCGATGGCAGCAACGCAGTGTCCAGCGACAATGGCCACAGCGGCATCGCAGCCCGCGTTGCTGCAGCACCATCATCGACACTACTCGTCGCCCTCACTTCTCTCATCTCGCGTCGCGCTTTCTCCGTCGTCGCTGAATTTGCGAGCAGAGGAGGTGCGAATTGGAGGAAATGCGACGTGTTCCGGCATTAGTCGCGGCTTGTCCGTGGTCGCGATGGCGAAGAAAGGGAAAAAAGGAGGCGTGGTGCAGAAGGAGAGGGCTCCTAGTGGAGGAAATGGAGGTGCGAAAGAGTCTGCGTACGCTACTGAGACTAGGAAAATAATTCTCAACGTTCATAAGCTCACGAAGGTGTGTGCGCATTGGTTTTTTTCTCGAATTCTGGAATTCGAATTGCAGGTTTAGAATATCTGTGTATAGATTTCTATTTGAAAAAAGATGTCGAATGAATTTCTATTATTAATTGAACCCCATCAGTTTTAAGTCGAAGTGGCGCATTGGTATATATGTGTGAAATGAAATGGCAGATGGTCTCTGAACTCCGCATTACGAGTCAGGTCTAATGTTTTTCTTATTTAACATGTGAGGATTTTTGAATTTCTTTCTCAGAGTTTAGAAGGTCACGAAGGTGTGTGATCATTCCGTTTTGAATTTTTCGAAATTCTGAAATTTGAATTGCATCTTTTCAGAACATGCACTTCCGTGTATAGATTGCTATTTGGAAAAAAATTGCGACTGAATATCTCTCGTGAATTAAGCACCGTTTGTTTCAAATGAAGTAAAATAGGAGACGATCATTTAACTCCAAATTCCAAGTTAGTTGTAAGTTTTTCTCAGATAACATGTGAATTTTTGAAATTTATTCCCAGCATTACTAGCGTTACTAAGCTCACGAAGGTTTGCGCGTTGATGATTGAGTTCCTCCTATTCTGAAATTTCGAATTGCTTTTTTAGGACATCCATCTCCGTGTCCAGGTTGCTATGCAAAAATCAATGGAGACTGCATTTCTCTTACAAATTGAACACCGCCAATTTAAATGATATGAAATAAGCGATGTCGATTGAACTCCGCATTCCGAGTCAGACGTATATTTTCCTTAGATGATATTTTGAAATCTTGGTGGAATCGTTCCACTTGTTTCAGTCGTTGCGCTCTTTAGGGCCAGTATGATAGAAGGATTGCAGTTCAGAATAGGACTGTGTTACGATTTGGAGGATCAATTGCAATGGCTTTATAGTCTCAACAGTAAGCTTTTAGGTTCTAATAAGAAAAATGAATTGTGCTTAGGTGACGCCCGTGGGAAAGGAGCTTCTCAAGAACATCAGCCTGGGGATGTACTATGGAGCCAAAATCGGCGTCCTTGGACCTAATGGTGCTGGAAAATCTACGCTGATGAAAATTCTTGCGGGAGTGGACAAGAATTTTGATGGGAACATGTACTTGGAACCCGGAATTAAAGTTGGCTATCTTCCACAGGTATGTATCAGAGTATAACTAAGGCGTTGTCGAATTGCCTGAAAATGCTAGAAGTCATTTCGGTTGAATAAATTAAATGCACATGTTTCAGGTTCGGGTCGTCACAAGGTAAGACTGTAGGGGGTGCATGAGTTTGATAGTTTCGAATTCCATGCTGGAGGTCTGGCATACTCTTGGGTTTTCATGTGTAGATCTTGTCTGGCCTGTGGAAGTGTTTGCGGTGGATGCAAGTGCATACCCAAGTTGTGAGGAGAGCATGCGTGAAGTTGGCTGACCTACTTTTCTATTGGAATGCAGGAGCCTGAGTTGAAGGATGGAAAAACTGTGATGGAGAACATTGAGGTGTATTTCTTCACCAGTGCGTTTCATATAATGGTGCTGAAAGTAGCAGTGTAGCATGCCTCAAACTTCGAAGTGCTCCGTGTGTTTTGTTTAATTTTTCGAACTCCTTCATTTTGATCATTCTTTTCCCCTCTATCTTTTTAGACCATGCAAGATGTCTCATGGTTTTTTTATTGACATTAATTGCAGCCTGCATTAGCTGAGACACGTAAACTACTATCAGACTTTGAGAAGGTATGTCCCAGTTAGCGGATCCTTATTTCCGTTGTTGGTTAATGTTATATGACTTATTCACCTTGGGTACTTGTGTTACAAACATCATCGGCGGAATCTGATTGAACATGTTCACACTATACTGTTCTTTTTATCCACAGGTCAGTGCCGACATGGCAAATCCAGACGCGGACATGGACAAACTCATGAATAGAATGGAGCAACTGCAGAATGCCCTTGACGCTTCTAATGGCTGGGAGCTTGAGCGGCAGCTTGAGGTCTGTAGGCACTGATTTTGATCAATCTGCCCACTTTCCAGTTTCAGAACCTTAAAAAATGTCCGTTTCTTATCATCTAAATGCCGCCTTTAGTTGCTAATTTTGAAGAATTATCAGTGCTAGATTCAGCTTTAAAGTTACTATTGCACTAATAAGCACGACTGTTGCTGACTATCATATTCTTCTGTGATACTGCAGCGCGCTTTGGATGCTCTGAGGTGTCCTCAAGGTGATGCTTTAGTTGCTAACTTGAGTGGTGGCGAGCTCCGCCGAGTTGCTCTCTGTCGCCTTCTGCTTCAGGTATGTTGGTGATGCATTGTGTACAGCTTGAATGCCAGTCTGATCTCAACCTTTTTCTTCATCTTCCGTTCCAATCGAGGTTTTCACATAGGACAGTCTCATTGGAGGTCCGATAATTACGTAGCTCTTTCGTACGAAAGATCTGGAAGGATAAGCGGCGTAATTTTAACTTGTAAATTCGGAGATCAGATAGCTGCTGCTCACTCTTGCAGTCAGAAACGCTGTAAGCGTTGGAAAGGACAAGCTTTTTTGAGAGAATAAGAACATTTTATTTCATTTCCCTTCCTGCAGATTCATTGATTGTTGTGTGCTTGTCTCTGTAGACCCCAGATATATTACTGCTCGACGAGCCTACAAATCATCTGGATGCGGAGGCAGTGGCTTGGTTGGAGCGATATTTGGCTGAGTTCAAAGGGACTGTTGTTGCCATCACTCACGATCGATATTTTCTTGATAACGTAAGCTTGCTTCCGTGATGGTTCCCATACGGTTCTCTTGTCGTGGTGATTAGAGCTCCACACTTTTTTTCTTTTTTCAATGTTTCATGTGTTACAGTAAAAACTCGGCTTCTAGTGGAGTCTACGTATGTAGGAATTTGGTATACATAAGATTGAGAGGGCGGCACGTGAGATTCTCTCAGCGTGCAGGCACTCATGTGTCAATTGACCCTGTTCTGGATAATGAAGGATTACACAGGGGACTCGGAACTTACTAATCGCGCTCATGGCATTCAACAAACGCTCATGACAAAATTCACCATATTTTTTAGTAATATCTTTAGAATAGTTAAGTCCAATTCTAAGTTGATCTCTATTCGCAGGTGGCTGGTTGGATTCTTGAGCTTGATAGGGGACAGGGAATTCCTTTTGAAGGCAATTACTCTTCTTGGCTTGATTCGAAGGTAATTCAGCAGCCTTTACTCACTGGTGAACCTTTTTCCGAATGTGGATTGAATCCGTAGCTGTCTCTATTTACTTTCAATGTATTTGCGAAGTTCTTATGTCGCCTGTAGTATCTGCTAACCTCGTTTATTTTCATTTGGTTTGTGGGTGTAGGCGAAACGCATGCAATCAGAAACAAAGCAACAAACCGCACTTCAGCGTAATATCCAACGAGAGCTAGAATGGATTCGAATGAATGCAAAGGGTCAGCAGAAGAAGGGAAAGGTATGTGTTTGTATCTCCTCGCTTCTCGTTCAACACAGTGTTTCTCATAAGGTCATGCACTTGAATATGTCGTAATTTAAAATAATCAATTCTACACTTCTCATGGTTTGCAGGCAAGGGAACGAGCATACGAAGAACTCTTACAAAAGGCCAGCGAATACCAGAAGGCGGACAAATTAGAATCGATGTTTATGCCTCCGGGACCTCGTCTCGGTAATGTGGTTGTTGAAGCTCAAGCCCTTCAGAAAGGATTTAATGGCCGTCTGCTTGTAAAAGATCTTTCATTCAGCCTTCCCCCTGGAGGTATGCAATCTGCGAGTGTTGTATATTCGTTGATTCTAGTTCACCCTATGTTAGATAGATGTCATTGTAATTAGCACTGAAGATGGAGGGCTGTAAAAGTAGAGTGAAACCAACATTATTAGCCATTGAGAGTAAGTGCTGTTGGTGACTTTCAAATTTCAGGTGTGGTTGGGGTGATCGGAGGGAATGGAGCAGGCAAAACGACTCTCTTCCGAATGATTTTAGGCCAGGTACTACTATAGTTATTATGCTCTTAGAAATTCTTCAAAATTCTTCAGCGATATGTTGTTCCATGGTCGGATAGGTGTTACACTTCTTGGAATACTCGCACGCAGAACCGATAGTCCTTTCTTACTCTGTTGATTCCAACGCAGCATCAGTGCTTTCTTAGTCTTGCACACATCAAATGGCATCAGATGATGGAGTTTTTTGGTTTGCCTCTCTTGCAAAATGGCAGGATAGTCCTGATGGAGGAGTTTTACGAGTAGGGGAAACGGTTGCTCCTCTATATGTAGACCAGTCAAGAGAATCACTTGATTCAGAGAAAACTGTCTTTGAAGAGATTACAGGTGGACAGGAGGAGATACTCTTAGGTGATTCTTCTAACCGTTTACTACGAAGCACTTTCATTCCCACTTGTAATACTTTGGGCTCGTGTACTTTTTGATCTTGTCGGAACTTCTGAAAATGTGACTTTTTATACTAGGTCCTAAACGTAGCTTGCAGACCGATATTGTCTCTAAAAATATGATGTGACAACAATGTCGTGCGGCAGGTGAAAGAAGTGTCAATGGGCGGGCATACTGCTCTTGGTTTAACTTCAAAGCGGGGGATCAGCAAAAGAAGGTCGGCATGCTTTCTGGTGGAGAGCGTAATCGGTGAGTCCTTTCTGAAATGAAAAGTGCACCGATGGAGAAGTTTATCATAGATTATCAGTTGAAGTCGGCAATGAACTTGCTTGGTTATATCTCGAGTTTTTCCTTTCTGTATCGCAATTTCAGATTTCTGTACGTTGGTAATATTATGAGACTATGCTATCAGTATTTTCTTCGAGTACGCTCATTCATTGGAACCGGAATATTTTATATCCAACTTTGTGTCGCAGATTACAACTTGCGAAGGTCATGAAGAAGGAGGGCAACCTTTTGTTGCTGGATGAACCCACAAATGATTTGGATGTAGATACACTTCGGGCTCTAGAGGATGCCATACAGGATTTTGCAGGTCTGACAGATGTTGCGTCGCTTGTCCCTTAACTATATCTCGTCTTTGTCGTCATTTCCTGTTTATTGCAACATCTTTCACTGAACACAATATGGGCGTAGAAGTTTGGACGAGTCCCTCTACTTGCAAGCTGCTTTACTTGTTTAGCTTTATTTTCATCATCTTTTATATTTTACATTTTCGTTGCGATTACGTGGTGCTAATTTGGTTAATTTGTTTTAAAGGCTGTGCTGTGATCATTTCTCACGACCGCTGGTTTTTGGATCGACTCGCAACACACATCCTGGCCTTTGAAGGAGACTCACAAGTACTGTTCATTCCCTCTCTAAATGGATATCCATTTTAGGCACGGGTCCTTCATTTGATGGCACGGGTCCTTCAATTTATCCTGCTGAGGGATCTTTGCAGGAATTAGTGCTTTGGCGGCTTGGAGTTTTTCTCGAGACTAGCATATCATTAACAGCCTCATCAAGGTTGCGGTTTGCTGAGATGGTCACAACTGATTAAACTCTCATTTTGAATGAACCAGGTGTACTATTATACCGGTTCTTACACCGAGTACGAAGCTGATCGGAAGAGGAGGCTAGGGAACAAGGAACCTACAAGACTCAAGTATGCTGCTTTGGCCTGATCTTCGCATGACGACCTGACTCGAGGAGCTTTATGGACGAAATTGGCAGAACCGTTGTCAAATTTGCTCGATATTCAGATGAGGACGGCGTGCAGCTTATGAGCTCCACCTGCAAGAGGTGAGCTGGAAGTTGACCTGATACCAGCTTCCAATAAAAGTGGAATGGAGCGCGGGCACAGTTTCTAATTTGACGTAAAAGAGGGTCGATTTGATCATTACCGAGGGAGAACGGAAAGTAATTGTGTCATCTCCTGCTACATGGAAAGGATGTTGGGCAGCACATATATAATGTCTTCTCTTGCTCTTGAAGATTGATTGTCTTAGAGATTTTATAAACTCAACAAACATATTTTCAATGTTTAAGCTGCATATTCGTCGCAGTGAGTTTAAGTGCAAAGTTTTGCCACTTGGTTTTTTGCATTTGCTTTGTGCTATCATTCACCATTTTGTGACAGTGATGGAGCTAACAACACACATGGGGCTGTGCACGGGCGTTGGGGGGGGGGTGCGCTTTGGTAGAATACATCGTAGTTGCTCCTGGTGCCCCAAATACAACGTACCCCAGTTTAATAAATTTTTCTACTACAGTTCAGCGGCAGTACTCTTACTCGTCACTCTAACTTCTACTTTACTTCTACGTGATTCTCGATTCAGTGCACTTACTCACACTATATAGGGACAGAGTTAGAATCGGGAACTTCCGCTTCATAGACATAGAATGGACTTACTACAAGGATATATTCAACTAAACTTGCAGACTCTGGCTCCAGAGTAGTGTCAGAAACCCCACTCAATTAAGGCTACATTGACCGAACTCTTCACGTAGTAGTCTGCTGTAAAATGGACATGTAATAGTTGCGGCCGAATGTACCCTCTGGTTCATTCTAGAGCATTTTTTTATTGCACTCGAGACATGGCTTGTCGCATGTTCCGATGGCCCACGATAATATTCTGGCCACAAAACGGTACTTGTCCATTGTATAGCAGGCTTCACTACAATTTCTAGAATTTACACTATAGTTATCAATTTAACAACACGCCATGCCTGCAAGCTTACACAAGTGTAAAATTACTACTTCAAGCAAACGTGAATATATGACGCACAGAAGTAATTACGAAAAACGAAGAGCTGATGGACACCGGCCATGTCTCTCACTTGCCAACATGCTGGCTCCCAGACATCCCTCATTTCAGAACAGAGCGAGCACAAATTAAGTCTACTAATTGGCATACATTATATAACTATGACTACTACAACAAAATAGCTACTCTGGCGTCAGTGCATGTAATGCAACTGAAGAACCAAAATCCTGTTACACATCCAAACCTTAACAGTTTCAGAAACGGAATGCAGGAAGTGCCCCAGTTGTCAGCAACTCAGAGAAGTTGTGAATCTATACTACAAACTACTGCAGTCGCTCGATCAAGCAACGAAACCTCAACTCTAGGGAAGAAATGGAAGGGTCATGTCTCTTAGAAAAATTCTCAGCGATTGTCAGATATTCAAAGCCAAGAGAGTCTGCTTAACTCCAGAGAAACCGCATCCAGAAATCCCAATTCAATCACACAGAGCGTAACTCAAGTATTATACAGCGGGAGTATAGAATTTCACTCTATTTCATACACCAGCAGTAAAATATTGGAGTTGCAGTGTGTGCGAGTGAATGGGATTTTTAAATGCATTTCTCTGGTGCACCACAGGTTAGAAAGAGATTAATAATCCACAAGTTAAGCTAGCTAATTCCACATGCCAGGAACCGAAAAAATTCAACAGCAGCATAATTATGAAAAAACATCGTCGTCAAGCTAATTTCAACTACCAGGAACTCCCAGACTAAGACGACATTCAGCAACCGAACGAAAGTTGAAACATTAAAACACTGATCTCAAGCTATACAGGAAAATCAATTGTTTCCATATCCACAAAGGAAAATTAGTATACAAAGCTAGTGTACTACCCAGTATAGTCATCCACGTCCGGAGAGTGCGGGACCAGCGCATCATCGATAAAAGGCAAGTGCACCGGACTGTCCTCTTCCTGCTTCGCAGGGTGGTTCAAGTCAATGTCCGGCCGTCGTCTCGCCGAAGTTCTAGCAACATCACTGCGATAGACAGTGTTGTTGTAGTTCGGTGGCGCCTGGTTGAAGATGTCGACCACAATGCGAACCTCGCCGTCATCTCGGTTGCTTGCAGAGCGGTATGAACCGCGGTGTGAGGGATCCATGAGAGAATTGCTGGCAAAAAAGCAGATCGGATCGGAGTATGAGTGAGTGGGCAGCGAGGTGGAAGATGAAGATCATGAAAGATGAAGCTCATGAAGGATAGAGGAAGAAATGAGGTTCGGCGGCTGATGGACGGGGCTTTTATACACGGGAGATCGATGAATTAACGGGCAGGGCAGAGGTAGCGGCAGGGGTGAAAATTAGTTCTAACCTTGGCCCGAGGGAGAATTGGGCTGCACTGTCGACGTCCATGTCATGGTGACAGAATATAATGCATTGTCGACTTGAAGTCACGTGATTTTAATTCTTACACTCTTGTGGGCCTGCTTGCCAGGGAGCGGCCAGGGAGCGGCCAGAGTCAGGGATGGGATATGCAATCACGCCATCACGCCATTAGGGCCACTAGGGAGCGGCCAGGTAGCGTTTTGGTTGCTAAGAGAGAGACCAAGTGTGCATTAGTCTAAAATAACTAACCCCGTGTTGAAATATGCATTGTTAACTGAACTCCTGTGGTCTTAATTCGTACTGGTATACATACTTAAAAAGGTAACATTTCAAGAGGTTTTGCTGATCTAAACCTAGACCATACTTTAGGGGTATAGATTTTAAGCTCAATTGTCCTCAACAAGGGGTTGGCACTATTAGTGAATACGTCACTCTAAGTGTGTTTCAATTAATCGACTCTAGTGTAAGCTAATGGTATACTAGTGATAAGCTAGTGGTATACTAGTGGTAAGCTAGTATAAGCTAGTAAATACGTCGCTCTGTATGATCTAGTCTGTGTTTTTATTGACTCTCTAGTAATTTTCTAACTAACGCACTGCCATGGAATGGCTGTATTAATAAATCTATGCCTATCTTGGTTTGAGCTCACAGGGAGACCGGGAGGGCGATACGGGTGTGTGTTGGGGTATGTAACTATACCCCCCAATTTTCTTATTTAAGAAAAAAAATTGGGGGTCTAGTTACATACCCCCGGTATCGCCCTCCCGGTCTCCCTGTGCCTTAAATTAACATTCTTTTGTTTTGATTTGTTTAGGAGTAGAAGGTTCTGAAGTACTTGGCCGGCCTGCACATGAATTCTACGAATTTACCCGGTCAGGCCTTCTGTTATTCTCAGACTGGTTATTCTCACACTGAGACACTGCATGTAGAAACGTGAGTTAATTGTGATCGATGGTCTAGATCGCTTTAATTCCGATTCAGCTTTTCTCATGTCAGAACTTGAATTTCCAGAGACCTGCCATTACTGCATGCAGATGTAGAGGTTTGTGTTTGTACAGTAGAAGCTCAGGAACAATCGGGCTGCACGTATCGATTTTGCTACGCAGTCACTAGCTTGCACTGATGCAGCCTCCGGACAGTATACAGTATAATTATCCCCAAATACATACCGGTATTCAAAATTTCAAATTCTCAGGTCGGGTTCCCCTGTGGTCGGGGTCACGTACTGACACTGCTGTCCCCTGTACTTGCATCTCACTTCTTCAAATGAATGCAATTGGGCTTCGCCCCAGCCTTTTGTGCCAAAATAAGAAAGTAAAAGAAACTCTCAGGACGGTGTACACGTAAATTCAACATTTTGATGGAAAGTTTGAATCAATGTTGGCTTTGAAAGAGATTCGTCTCCCCTAATTAAACGCTTCTGTTTAGACAACCTCATTTGGGGTTAAATTGGTGCATTTTAGAGCCTGTGCTAAAAATTTGGACAGGCATCCTGAAAAGATCGACAAAAACCTAAGCCAGAATTAATAGTCGATCATATTCATTAAAACTGCAGATTTTAGAGAGAGTGCTGATACAGTTCAAGTGCCTGCCAGGACTGAGGTTTAAAATTTACACCGGTGTAGATTTTAGGTCAACGAACCAATTTGAGGTTTAGAATTGCCCGTAGAACTCGAAACTTTTCCCGTTTCCTTGTTGTAATTGCTATGGAGCTCGCAAAGGAGTTGTTGGTGGGCACGGATTTCGTGGAATTCTACCAGTGTACGTAGCAATGTGGTCGCGTATGGATTTTAAATTTAGAGGCCGGCTGGGTCAAATTCCTCTACTGTGAAAATACATCACAGTCTAAGACTCCCTAAACTGTAACAATTTAAAACTCCGTTGCAATATTTGAGAATGAAAGAGCAATGCTGAGAACTTTGCTGACTAGCTCGAGAAAGATGTTCTTGGCTTCTTGCATCATTCCAACACGACAATTACTCGATCGGAGCTTCTTCAAATGCTCTTTCAAAATGAATTAATGACCCTGTACAATTTCTTCAAATTGGAGAATTTGACGTGGAACCCTTCCATACACAGCACCGTGTACATTTGGGGCAGCTTTAGGAAAAAATTCAGTAAACCTCTAAGTATATATTTCTTCTGATTCATTCCTACATTTCAGTGGCGCAACGAGAGTTCAATTCACAACCCGCGCAACCCCCAATTTCGATTTCACACGTCGACGAGACGTACTTCCCCTCTACAGTATAGATAGAATTGTGGTCCATCTCAATACTGGACACACACAAATACCTAAGGACCATATTTTCTTTTATCGTTTCTTTACAACTAATGGACCGACATCAAGTCGATTATATTCTCTCAAAGCTCAATCGTTTGCAAGTCTCCGTCCATGAATAACTTAATTAGCTCAAGCATCATTCGATCTAGATGCTTTGAGGGATTCCCTTCCTTCATAATGCAAGCTAAGCATATGCTGCCTGTAAAGCATGGACAAGACTACTGAAACAGACCCGGCCTGTGTAAGTGAAGTTAGTGGAGCTCACCACTGGTTCAGTGGAATTGAAGGCGTCTTCGCCACTCTTCCTGACACTTAGGGTCAATTCCAGTCAGTCGGCCACTGAGTTTTGGCAGTCTCTATTTACTTTGATTGTGAGTGCCAGCCTGGACATTTTCGCACTTCCATTTTCGCACTTTCACCGTCAGCTAGTATGGAATCCCCACTGTGAGAAAATCAACATTCAGGATAGATGTTTCCACGCCAGGCAGAGATGATGGCTGTGATTTTGTAGTGAGTTTTTTTTTCATATATTTTAGCCTGGAATTTACCTAATAAATCCCCACGTTTGCCTACAATTCACGTAGGCAGGAATATAGTATGCATAGAAAATTAGTGAGATTCAAATTACCCAAATTATGCAATTTAAACTTTGAATAATATTGAAGGGGATAGATTTCATGATTCTAGTAAGAAAAATACTTTGCAAAGATATGTAGGCCTCCTTGTTCCTAAAAGAACACAACCTAAAAGAACAACACCTAGCATCAAATGAATTCACCAAGATGTGATTGTGAACTTTCTCATGAATATTCTGAAATAGCATATCAAGAGTATTAAGAGTTGAAAAGAAACACGTTGTAATAGAGTTAAATTTTTGACCTATATAGAGAATTAGAATCCACATTATCATCAATTTCTCTATAATGGCATAGTGGACTATCAAGAAAACAAGGAGGTGCACTCACTGGGGTCACAAAGGGGATATATGGAGGTGGAAACTCTAACTTAGCAATGTACAATGATTTGGGCAAAATACAATATGCACATTTGTTTGCATATTTGCTGACTCAACAAGCTAATGCAAACGTCCAAAGGTTTTATGAAATACCACCAAATAACAAAATTATTGACCTTAATTATGAGTAATGACTCTTATGATGTCTCTTATCTGCACCTTCACACAGCCTCCCCACTTATGAGGTTTGGACAAAAACTTAAAGAAATTTAGAAATCAGGATTAAGGGAGCCGTAATCCAAAAGTTTTGCTATGCCATGCTGTTGTGGAATCTCATTAGTTTAGTAAGTTGGGGTGTCCATAACTGCTGTTCCGTATAAGGCTTCGAACATTTTCAATCAAGTTTTCTTGAGAAGTGGCATCGAGACCACTTATACTCATAACTTTGGCCTCTTTTTGAGTTAGTTTCACATTTTGAAGATCCTCACCTGGAAATTTTCATACTTGGTAAATGGAAGACTTGCAAGCGACGAACCCACCACCCACCCGCCCTACCCCGCAAAAAAATTTAAAAAACAAAATAAAATAAAATCCCGAACACTCAACTGTGTTTCTAGTGGGGTTGGGGATTTCACCTGATCGACTGGTGAGATGCAAACAAAACATGGTTGAGAACGTCAATTGCATCTTTTAGGCAAGCTTAATCGGGATGTGAGAGGCTTACCTGAATTGCGCTGCAGTAAAGAAACTATGGCCAAGAGCGAAACGGGTTATTTCATTTTCCTGCAATTTTTCTCCCATAACTCTAATCAAAGATACATCAAAACGAATCGAGCTAAAATCAAAGCGCAATCAGAGCTGATACGAGTGCAATAAAATATCACTGCTCCCTCTCCTTTCCGCACCGGAATTCGTGGCAAGACTTCCGTTTCAAGTCATTTCACCGACGTGCAGTACAATGTGCACTGTCTCGGCCTCTGAGTCGAAAGTGACTCCCTTGGAAATGCATGTTCTCACGATGGGGGAGTCACAATCCAAGCCAGTGGTGCCAGATTGGCCTCTCCTTGACTGGACTCGGGAGGAGTAATTTCACTGTACCCTGTCTGCAATGGGATTGGGTAGAGATTAAAATTGACAGACCAATTTCTGGATCGAAGTTAACGCAATGACCCGATACATGTTCCAGCTGACATCGTGTAAGGAAAACTGTAGTTCACTGGCAAGGGAAACTGTAGTTCACTGGCAAGGGAAACTGTAGTTGAATGACATCCAACCAACCAGTGTTAAGAGATGATGGGAGAAAAGCAGCTACACTAACAGGACGTCAGACGAGGGTTTGGTGTGCACATTATGGGACAGGGTTGGGTCTCACTTTCCAGATCTCCTTGGCATACTCATGGATAGTGCGGTCGCTGCTGAACTTGGAAGACCCAGCTGTGTTGAAAATCGACATCTTTGTCCACTTCTGCAGATTCATAAAACAACGAGCTTAATTCGTTTTTACTCCTTCTGGATAAAATGATCAATTGCAAGCAGATACGTATAATATGCTGAAAGGACGCGGTCATGGCAGTGCCTCTTGATCTCGGTAAGCTTGGTCTATTTTCTCCTGGCATTCAACATAGGAGGGGAAGTCCTTGCCAACCAAGAAGTAATCCCCCTTTCCAAATCCTTCGTTTCCCTCCAAGGACTCCAGCAGGGGTGCATAGTCATAGTCTCCTAACACCCCACTTCGGATCCACTTCTTCGTTTCTTCAAAGCCTTGCCATGGGGTGAACTGACCCCGAGAACATGCCAAAGAAATTCCCATGAGATGCACGTTGGCAAGATATTATCTGATGGTCTATAATAGGGAAGTACAGGCATATTGGGAGCGATCAAGGTATAGAGTGTGGTTCCAGTACATCTGCGGGTCCTCATTACCAGACCAGCCTGATACTTCAACTTTAATTTACAATTTTATACCCTGGTTCATACCAGTCAATACGAGTGTCCAAGACCAGTTCAATAGGGATTGCAACGATACATAACGGGGGTTAGGAGGACTCTGATAATTGCTCCGTACACATGCCAGCCTGATCCTAGATTCTTTTTAAAAATTATTTACATGGACTGATGGACCAGTCTGGTATTTAAAAAAACGATACCAATACAACACAGGGTGCATCAAATACTATTATTCATTTGGTACAAGATGCAGCAGTTGAGGTTATATTGGTTACCTTGCCAGCTGCTCGCTCCGCTCTTAAACCCTGGATTTGATCAACGGTCGCGCCAAACAGGAAGAAGTTTTCTTCGCCGACTTCTTTCCGGATTTCAACATTGGCGCCATCCAGGGTTCCAATTAGCACGCACCCATTCATGGCGAACTTCATGTTACTCGTTCCGCTGGCCTCCATCCCAGCAGTACTGCATAAAAGATAATTTGTGCCTTCGTGATCTCATGACGAAGAATGTTTCAGATATTGCTACTGTCATATAATTCAAATTGGTGCAAAATTGACAAAGGCAGTTTTAATCATGTCCAGAAACTCCAATTTTATATGTAAATTATATATCCTAATATGCCACCTGATGTGCTGGGAGAGGTCGCTTGCAGGAATGAGCATCTCTGCCGCACTAACATTGTAATCCGGAACAAAGATGACCTTTAGTAGATCTCCAATTTCGGGGTCTTTGTTCACGAGGGCGGCCACGTCTGTGATGAGCTTTACAATGCGCTTCGCTTGCAAATATGTAGCAAAAGCTTTTCCACCAAATATACAAACCCGAGGTACATACTTGGCCTCGCGTTCCTTGGCCCCCATTTCCTTCATTTTCTTGTACCGGTATATCACTCCCATGATGTTCATAAGCTGCCTTTTGTACTCATGAATTCTCTTGATCTGAAATCAATCATCTCTTTACTCTCTTGGATGACGTTTATAAATTTATTCTACCCAATTGGCCTTCAAGAATTTGATTCTTTAAGGAACCTTAAGCACGAACGCACCTGAATGTCGAACATAGAATTCGGGTTGACAACGTAGCCGGTTTTTTCCTTGATGAAACTTGCCAGTAATTTCTTACGAGCTTGCTTTGCTAATCTCCACTCCTTCAGAAAATCCTGATTTGATGTATGCTGTTCAATTTGAAAACCAAAAGTTCAGGAGACCGTCATGAAGCAAACTGTACAGTTCAAAAGAAAACCTTCAACACATGGGCAAAGATTTAGAGTTTAGGGCCAACCTTGCGAAGGCCAACCAGGAGCTCAGCATGGAGGATCCAGTCCCGACTGCCCAGCCATTTGGTGATGATGGCGCTCAGTTCAGGGTTGGAATAGGCCAGCCAACGTCTGGGAGTTACTCCATTTGTTTTGTTCTGGAATTTCTCTGGCCATAGCTGTTTCACACATCATGACAATAATTCTAGGGTTAATTCTAATGATTCTTCCAACTTTCCCCAGTGATCAGTTCCTCAATCACAAGTTGCAATTCCAAGTAAAATTACCTTGAAAAAGTCCTTAAAGACTTCGTTCTTCACTATTTCACTGTGAATAGCTGCAACGCCGTTCACTTTGCTGCCTGCAATCACACTCAGATTCGCCATTCTCACCAACACCTCCCGTTTCACTCGTTCCTCCTTGGCTATCGCAGCTTTTCTAACTTCGTCTCTGTCTTTGACCTTAGCCTTGATATCGATGTTCTCTTTCCCCAAGGATATCTTCACTTCCGTCTTCTCTTTCGTGTGGATGGGACTTTCCGTCTTTGGCTTCTCATCAGAAATCAGCGTCTTTCTCAAAGTCTCAGGGAATTCAACGTTTTCGAGTACCCTCATGCGTGCAACCGCTTCCCCAAGCTCGTCCTGGTTTACCTTCTTCGCAAGGCATTTGATGAACTGCATGCGGGCGAAGAATGAATCTGCATTAATCGAGTCATTCACAACAGATTACACTGCCTTAAGAACCAAACTATAACTCACCTATGGTACAGCCATAGATTGCAATGAAAACTTTCAAACCTAAGAATGGAATAATGAAATATGCCTTGTTACCGTCTCATCGATTTTCTCAATGATCTCGACATGACGAGGCAGCAGTTTCCTGAGAATGGGCAAAGGCCATTTCTCCAATGCCTCCGGCAGAACTGTGTGATTTGTATACGCCACCGTCCTATGAAGATAAAAAACAAATCATGAAGAACACGAGGATTTTTGACATAAACAGCATATCGTACCACGCAATGTCCATAGAGTGCTGGAGAAATTTTAGGTGAAAATCCAAGGAAGTTCGAAAAGCTCTGAAAGTGAGATAATTTACGCACGCTCGGGTGATGTCGCAAGCTTGGTCCCACGATAGGCCTTCAGAATCCATGAGAATGCGCATGAGCTCCGGAATGCAGAGTGTAGGGTGCGTATCGTTCATTTGAATCGCTACTTTCGAAGGAAAATTGCTGAAATTCAGCTTGCTCCCCGACCATTCCTTGAACCGAGCGATCATGTCTTGTATGGAGGCCGAGCAGAGAGTGAATTGCTGCTTCAACCGGAGTAGCTTCCCTTCCACAGTTGCGTCCCCTGGATACAACACGTGACAGATCTGGCAATCACGACCATGCACCGCATCAACTTCTGGCGCAATCAAATTCGGATGCTCAAGTGTAGCCATAGAACTTATACAACTCCATAAAGATCAAGGACTCATACTCTTAAAATCACCAATTCAATTGATCGTAAGGTGAAAAAATTTATTCCAGACGGGACCAAATTGTGTATCACCAGAATCAGTGAAGAAAAGCGCATACATATATTAGTCAAATCTCAAATAAAATTGGAAAAAATAAAATCCCCAAATGACCTGCTCAAAACTGATAAACGAGAACACGAGGTCCAATTTGAGCTTCTTCGTACTTCAGGAAATAGCAATGCATTGTCTGGTTAGGATTTAGTACTCTTTGTGCGTTGTTTCGCAGCGAGGCCGCTTTATCGTAGTCGCCGGCGTTGAAAGCTGCCAGGTCGAAGTTCTTAGGACTGACTTTTGTGGACCAGAGCCGCAAACATATGGTGTTTTTGGTCTTGTAGCCGGGAATAGGAACATCGTATGCAACGGCTTCAACATTTTCTCCAGCGATCCACTCTTTCTTTCCAGCATACGTCTCGAACGTCTTCCCGAAAAATTTAATCGGATAGCATATGTCGTGCCTTGCAATTTCCCACGGGTATCCCATCTGCACTAAACGAGCACACTTCAAGGTTTCAGCATGACCAGTTCGATTGATCATATTGTGAAAAATTTATTCAAACGGGGTTAAACTTTACATCACTAGCATCAGTGAAGAGTATGTCACTATGTCACTTGTTGGTGAGAAAACACATAAAATTGAAGAAAAGAAAGTCCCTACATGATGTCAAGTAGTCAATGCAACTCTCATATCGAAATGCAAGTGTTCGTAGGATCCCTATCGATGTAAGATTTGTGTGACAGTACCTCCAGCCAATTCTCAACCACCTCGTGTTGCCCATCTTTGTCAATTTCTTGACGGAATAAACCATACTTGTAGCGCAATCCGTATCCCCAAGCAGGATAATTCAACGTGGCTAAAGAGTCCAAGAAGCACGATGCCAGTCTTCCGAGTCCTCCATTCCCAAGAGCTGCATCTGGCTCCTACATTCAACAATGTATCATTAACATCTAACGAGCTCGGGAATAACAAACATTTGTAGATCCAGTTCAAGTTCAAAATATCTAAACGAACCTGGTTTACTACAAACCTGCTCAGCGACGTCGTCGTACTCATATCCAAGCTTCTTTAAAGCTTCAACATATTCGTTGCCTAACTCAAGGTTACCAATGGCATTGGTCAAGGCTCTGCCCTACAACAGCCAACTGTGAGCAATCAAAGCAGGGAAAACGAGAAACAAAAAACAAAAACTGAACAAAAACAAGAAGATGGAATTGGCCGTAAACCTAGTATGCCTATCCCGACGAAACGTTCTTCCCAGCTTTATCCCGAAGCGCAAGGCATTCTTGTTAAGAGCTTGTAGATCTAATGTAACAAAGACGAGTTCCAGTTCACCAGAGTACAACCTGCAAAAACTCCATGGAGAGGTAATGCACGGTCTTCGCATTGGTGGTCTGGAAATGCTTGTACGTTTCGTTCCATCTGTGAATGACCTTGTCTTTCACACTCTGCGCTGTGGCGAAGTAGGCTTGTTTCGCCTCAAATTGCAACGGATTGAACGACGGTGAGTACTTTGCGTGATACTGGATGTGCGCAGCAAGTCCCTCGGGATCTGTGACCGCCGGATTGACGAGAAGCGGAGGACTGCAGGCACAAGGAAAGACAATCGCCATAGCTCAGCAACAGCGTACGACGTCGTTCTACAGAGAACACTCAAGACTGGACTCCTGCAAAAAGGCCGACGTTGATTTCTTCAGGATCTTGGGATCGGAGGGTGCTGGGAGCCTGCAATAATGCTCGGGACTGAGAGCAGGGAGGTTCTAGAGCATTATGAGAAACCCGATTTCTCAAACCCGATTTTTCAAACAATTGTTGCATATATGTTTAAGTTGCTCTCTCGAAGGGATATCGTATCGATCGATTTGGGAATCAATGAAATTTGAAACTCCAAGCTAGAACTTTCAGAGCTTTCTGACTGTGCTACCGACTTAACTAATGAGTCTTCTAGCCTGTTGCAGAACCGTACGTAGGTCCCTGCAGTGTGGTGATTACATACAGTATATTATAGTAGAGGAAGATACGTACTACGAGAAGTTTTTGTTTTGAACTCCTTGAATGTGGGTTCCGGTGTTCAATAAAAAAATTAATTCCAGAGGGTTTCCGAGGCGCTTCAATCGATCGATTCGGCGCTTCTACGAGTTTGTGCACGCACGGACGGTTTGGCGAGCTGTATCGATGCTTTGAAGTGATTACTTATTGGAGTTTTGATTCATAGTCTCCCTCCGACTGATGGTTCAAAGTGTTCAATCGATCGATTCGGCGCTTCTACGAGTTTGTGCACGCACGGACGGTTTGGCGAGCTGTATCGATGCTTTGAAGTGATTACGTATTGGAGTTTTGATTCATAGTCTCCCTCCGACTGATGGTTCAAAGTGTTTTCTGTTTGAGCTGCCGACTAACTTAATGAATCCCTTGTTGCAACACAGTACTGTCCCTCACTTGTGATACTTTAGTACGTTAATTTGTGAAGGAAGTTACGAGAATTTGGTTTAATTATCAATTTCACTCGCTCCTGAGATGTTGGTATCAGTGTTCAATAAATTTTCTAATACTCCCTCTGCCTCACTAAACCTCCAAATCAGTCTAGGGAGTAAGCTTGGCTTTGCCCATATGAAGCACCTTGTACTTGCTGCTGCTTCAAATAGTTGTGTTGACAATGGATTTGGTGACCACTTTTCACATAGATTTTGGGTGCCTAAACAATGGCGCCTAAGCTAGAGATTTTGTATAGATTTAAAGGATGGGTTATTAGTTCCTGAATGTATGTATCACTGGCACAAAGGTTGTAAGTTACAACGCAAGAACTTGTGAATTATCAAGGGTGAGGATATTAACAAACATTTTGAATGAATCAAAGCTTTACTTATTGACAATAATATATAATATTTTAGAAAAAAGAAATTATTTTAACTATTTATGATTTTTTTTGGTACTATTTATTTGTTCTATTCTAAACTTTTGTGGTATAATTTTTGCTCCCAAGCACCAATTGAAATAAAAATTATTTTCTCACAAAACTAATTAGTTTTTTTTTCTTATGAAAAAATTTCAAAAAGTTTCACAAAAAATGGAGGTTGTCAAAACCTACCTGAAATCCATTTTGTCTCTCAAGAAAACAATGGTCTTTTAAAGATTGATGTAAAGTCAAAAAATTATTATTATTATTATTATTATTATTATTATTATTATTATTATTACTATTATAATTTAAAAATATATAAAATAAAATAAAAATATTTTTCAATCACTTTTGTCTCATTTTATTATATTTGTATTGAATTAAGGAGACAGTAAGGCAATTGGCCTTTACTCTTCTTTTATTTTTTTAAATTATATTTATATTTGAAAAAGAAAGTATAAAGTAGTTAACCTTTATACTTTCTTTATTCAATATAAATATAAAAAAATAAAACAAAAAGTGTAAAGGTCAATTGCCTTGTTGTCTCTTTAATTTTATACAAATACAACAAAATAAGATAAAGAAAGCACAAAAGTCAATTACCTTATTACTTCCCTTGCTTCAATAATATGTGTTGACTCCGCTCACAAATGGTTTCTCCCTAGTCGACACTGCTCGCAAATAGTTCACATTGAAGTCAATTCCTTCTGCTAGCGCCTCTTGAAATTCACGTTGATCCTACAAAAAATCATATCTTCTTTATTACTAGTTGATATAAATTTATAATTTATAAAGTCTACTTGTCAACAAGTTATTAACATTGTGGATTCATAATACAATACATATGCAAAAAAAGATGCTTCACTTTAAACCCATCCACCCTTCTAAAACATAATTTGTATAGGTAAAGCTTACTAAAAATCTACAAGACTATTAAAATGCATCTATATTCTATCATGACCAAAACTTAATTCCAACACACCAAACACATTGAGGGTGGATAATGGTGAAGTTGTATTCTAAATTGTCACTTAGAGTTCATTTTAAGATTTCTCCTCTTTTTCTTACCAACTCTTCCATTTTGTATCACCATTCACTAATTCTTATTCTACATATATGAAATCCAAAAGAATATAAAGAAGATTACTCAATGAACCATAAAAACTATCTTCTTAACCACCATGTAAATGACCTATTCGGATTTTTTTTGTTGTCATTTTGGTATTATTGTTGTGTACTTTTGTATGATTTTGTTAATGTTTTGTATGCTTTGTGTTCCAAATTGGCAGTTTTGAATGTTTGTTTACCTATTTGGAGGGTCAGTTTTTGAAGTTTCAGTTCCAAGTCGGGAGCAGTTGATCCAAGTAGTTGGACGGTGTTGTATGGAAGTGGAGGTTTAATCTGAGTTGGAATTGCGGACTGTCTTATTCCAGGTGGAATGGTCTGGGGTTGTTCCAAGTTGGAAATGTCGTAGTCTTGTCCTGAGTTAGTTGTGAAGTATATTCTGATTTGGTTGTGCGGCTGTGATTTGTTTGTAGTGTGTAGTGAGGTGCCAATTTGGGGTTTTCATTTGCGTTTGGTGTAATGCATGGTTGCGGTTATTGTTTGAGGTTCCTAATTGGCGGTTTGTGAAGTTTTGAGGTGATGCCAAGTTGGTTAAGGAACTACCTGGCTTGGGGTTTTAAAGTTGAGTTTTCCGATTTGGAAGGCACCCACTGTTGAGAGTATGCCAGTGCGAGTCCCAGTCCTGAGTTGGCTGTGTATTTTCGTTGTTTGTGTATGTTTGGTTGTGAGAGGACGAGTGGTCCTAATTGGTATTTGTGTGTGTATGTGATATGAGGGTTATGTTCAATTTGGGATGAGATGTGTGAATGCTTAAGTCCGAATTGGTGAGTCTGTGTGTAATTTGGAAGTTGTCCGGAGGACTGTGCGATTATTTGCGGTGGTGGCTGTAAAGAACCAATTTGGAAGTTTACAATGGTAGAGCAGAAGAGCTTAAGTCCAAATCGGAGTGTTAGTGAAGCAGAGTCAGGAAGATGTCTGTAATTGAAACCTATTAGGATTTATGCATGAAGATGCTAACATATTAGGAAGTTATGATGAGATTCATTGAACGGGAGATCAATTTGGATGTGGTCGTTGTTTATCCAAATTGGTATTAGTTGTCTGTGAAGCAAATTGGAGTATTTAGCATTATAGTGCTGAGTGATTGGAGATTTTGAGAAGTAATTACAGAGTGATGGATCCAGTTGGACATGGCAGTTGGAGCGTCCAAATTGGAATTATATGAAGCAATGAGCTAATTTTGAGTGAATCAGTTAGTGAAACATTATTTTTGTGGAACGGTGATATGTCACCAATTCGGCTCAATAAAGAATGATTGAAAGCGAATTGTTGTTCCTTGTAGTTGGCATGTATGTTGTATGTATGAGCTCAATTTGGAGGTTCAGTCATAGTGCTGATTTTGCCCAGTTGGAGTTTGGCAGTTTGTGAGTGAAACCGAATTGGAGGGTTGATGGTTGCATGAATGCCTTATTGTGTGGTCCAATTCGGTAAGTAAAGTCGATGAGTGAAAGTCTGGCTTTGCTGTGAGTGTTTTAAAGGGAAAAATCAATTTGAGGATTAAGTCTGATTGTTGTTTGTATTAATTCCTACTTAGGTGTTTAAGAGTGTAGTCAGATCCAATTAGGCAAAATGTTCAAGGCATGAAAGATAATTGATTATATCCAATTAGGAGTTGCAAGACAGTATGAATCATGGAGAATGATGAAAGTAAAAGTTTGAGTTCCAATTTGGAGAAGGAAGAAGTGTCATTGATGCGGTGATATAAGTTATATCAAGCCAAGTTGTGGAGTTAAAGAAATAAAGACCAAGTTGGTGAAAGAAGATTTGATGTTCCCTGTGGTGGTGACAAGAGCAAAGCAGACAAGGGACTGAACGAAGTTGGAAGTCTAAGTGCCGTAGTGAGCTTGTGCAACAATCCGATTTGGAGAAAGATGAAAGAAACCTGATGGGCTGTGAAGATTAAAGATCAATTCCAAATGGGTGATACTTGAACTTGGTGGTTTTAAGAGTGAAATGAATAATTAAATTATTAATTATTACAGAAATTGTGAGAAATTAAATTAATACTAGTTGGAAGTATGCATTTCTTGTGTGTTTTAGTCCTTTATTAGTATGTTCTAATGTCGTTGTAGAAGTAGTCCTATTAGAATTGCCTCCCTAGGAACGAATTAAACTATTTGTTTAGATAATCCAATTAGGATCTAAACTTAACTACACACCACCAAATGTATTTCTCATTACTAATCCTCAAAAAATCTATCCAAAAATTGTATACTTCAAAATCAACACAGGTAGTGTACAATCCATCATAACAATGCAACAATTGAAACATTGACCATTCTTGAAAACAAAGAAGCAAGATACCACTATGCAACCACAAAATGTTGAATGACACAAGTCCAAGTTCACCACTCATGAGAGTGAAATTGTTGAGCAACATCAACAACTTCTTTTAAAAGATTGAATTGAGAAACCCACCAAGCCCTCAATGATGATGAAAGGAGGCAAGCTAACCATCTCCTATTAGGACACAAAAAAAACTACATATCATACAATAACTTTTTAACCATGTAGTCAAAATTTATGAAAATTGTTGGGCCTTATGTAGGGTGAGTGCAAGAAAGACTAGTCCTTTTTTGCGTCACACTTCGAGTGATAAAGTTGTCATTGGCCACAACTTTTGGAGGTTCAAGAAAATGAAGTTGAAATTTTTTTGAGAGGTGGAGAACTCCATAGCCACGAGAGGCCATATTTTTTGAGAATTAAAAAAAAATCAAATTCTAATTAATTTCTAAATTAGCTAATTTGTCACACTTTGTAGTTTAGGGGTTTTTAGTACTGGGAAGTATTCAATTTTAATCATTTTGAGCTGAAATTTTTATGGGATCTTCCTATAATGTATTTGCATGATCCTACCAAAGAATTTTAAAGAAAACTCAATTTCAAGTGCGTTAGGAGCGCTCGAATAAAGGTCACTTGCGTGCGCCATTTTGAACAATATAGATGATTTTTTTAGGGGGGGGCGGGTGAAATGTAATGAGGACAAAGTCTATCAAAATGGAAATTTTATATTCTTAAAAATAATGGTTCTCTTTTTTTTCTAAAAATTTAAAAGTGGACTTCGCTACCCCAGGCTACAACAGTATTATAAGACAACATCTAGTATTTGGTAATACTTCTATAGGGCAGCAAATGGGGCCAATGTCAAAATTCCTTGGAAAATGTTGAAGCAATGCATTGTACAGTAGCTAGACACTTATCAATTATAACCTCAATCTTCAAATTTATCAACGGTCCACAATAATTTCCAATTCTACAGTAATTATAACCTCAATCTGCAAATTTATCAACGGTCCACAATAATTTCCAATTCTGCAGTACAGTACTGTAGATGAGTACTGAGTCGCTGAAACTAGGTACTAAGCAAAACGCTACGAAAACTGGTGAGTCTTTCTTGCACTCACCCTATACTCCTTGGGCACATGTGTGAAAATTTCAATGAAAGAAAATGAAAATTCCATTCATAGTGAGCTGTCTAAAATTGCTATGTTACCAAAAAAAACACTGTTTGGTGTCCTTTAGGAATTAAACTTCATATCTTAAAGAAAATTATAAATGCCTAAAATTGTTATGTTACCAAAAAACATTGTTTGGTCCTTTAGGAATTAAACTTCATATCTTAAAGAAAATTACAAATGCCTAAAATTTGCTATGTTACCAAAAAACATTGTTTGGTCCTTTAGGGATTAAACTTCATATCTTAAAGAAAATTACAAATAAAATCGCTATGCCATAAAATTGCTATACCAAAAAACACTAAAAAAACATTGTTTGGTCCTTTAGGGGTTAAACTTCATATCTTAAAGAAAATTACAAACATGATATGATTTGAATGTTTAAACTCCATATCCTAGAGAAAATTACAAACCACATAATTTGAATGTTTAAACTCCATATCCTAGTGACCTTTCCATGGAATGGTTAAAGATTCTACATATTTGATAATCTTGATTGTCATCATAGAAACTAAAGACATACATAATTTTTATGAAGAACATTGATTATAAAGATGTGAATATCAAATTCTTGTAATTAAGCATCTCCATATGTATGAACCATGTTTTGACCTTCTGGGAAACTATCTTTTTGAATCCAATATTGTGAATCCAATATTGTGAATAAAGAATGCCAAAGGCCATCTAAAATCTCTTGAAAGGGAAACCGGCTCTCTAACACAATGAGAGATTTCAGAGCAATCTTTGGATCAAACATCACATGACAAACTTTGCAGCAATTTGACTATAGAAGGAAGAATTCAAATTTTATCCCTTAAAAATGCGTGAGGCACCGAATTCTAGTGCCGACAACACTTCATCAAGTTAATGTTTCAGCCTCTCCTCGATCACCTTCTTCACGTCCAACACCGTTTCCCTCCTCAAATCCACGTCTATCATCAGCGTCTTTCCACTCAAATTCTTCACGAACACCTGCATCCTCACTAGCAAGCGCATCACCACGTGCAAAGTGGTGTCACTCTGCACGTGGTAGTCGGCGAGAGTGCGGCCGGGCATCTTCCCTGAGTAGATGAGACCCTGGTGCTCAGGTGGGATGCCTTCACGAAACTGCACAGGCTGCACCTTGGAGTGACACCATGCACTGTACCTTTTGGAGCCAGTTCTCAACAAGATTCCTTTGGTTCTCGAAATTGCAAATGCTGAGCAGTCGCTGCTTCCTCTTGATGAACTTCCTGTAAGTAAGTCTGCTTGATGGGTAATTTCATGCATAATTTAAATTCCCGAAGATTCTTGATGTAGTAAACTTATGAACGAGTATTGTCTCGCCGCACATTGTACTCCATCCGCATTTCAGGGCTCTATTCATTTGCTATCACTAAGTGCACCTTGTATAGTGGAGTTTTGGAAGAAAATCTGTAGAGGTGTCTCCTCGATGGATGATAAGGTGTATGCTTCAATTCTCTTGAATCATCTTTATTCCAACAACAGACTACAGGTGAACCGCGTACAGACTCTGAAGCGATAACTGGGCAGAGAAGTGATTGATTCCCGAAAAAATCTGTAGTAGTGAAACGCAAACTTTGCTCAGAGATCGCTGCTAATTTTGTCTGGAGAGGCACGGTATGCTTGGCAACACTATATATCCCATCACAATGTACGCTTCTTATTTTTATATGAACAAATGCACTTTGATCCTGGGTTGAGCACATCTACCTGATTGAGATCGAGGTAGAATTGTGGTAAGCTGTTATTGGATCTGAGACCTGGGCTGTCGTCTGCAGATTGATAATGGGAAAGGCCAAGTTCTGAACAGAGGCAGAATTTGGCGGGGAATTTGGAGCTGTTGACGTTTCTTTTTCTTTGGAATCCGAAGCGATTCTTTTTCTTCATTTCTCGATCAATTCTGTAACTGCATAATTATGAATCTGGTTCCAGCCATGCCCTCGGTGATTTGAGGACGCCGCTCTTCTTCGTGTGACTGTGGAAGCTCGTTTGGACCGGTGAGCAGATCGGCTCTGTGGAGCTTATTGATGGCTTTTGCGGTTTCAATCAGGGATTATGTTGTGTGGATTCAAGTTTTAAGTGTACAAATTTGAAATTCACAATGGTGTTGACTGAAGTTTCCAGCGGTGCCTGTTGCATCTTAACTAACATTTCCAGGTTATGAGGCACATATCTCAAGACGCACATACCTGCACTTGTTAGGGTTTCTGTTGAGAATTGGACGACGAAAACGAGGCTTTAAGGTCTGTGTACAGTTATAATTCTCTTAGTTCGCTTGGTTTCCTACCTAGAGACGCTTCAGCACATCTTGAGTAATGACCGAATTTCGCTCCGGTGACGCTGTATGTACTTGGAATCAGCAAGTTGTGCAGCAATGGATGCAAACAGTAGTACCTTCTACGGGATTTTCTGTTGTTAACATACTCTCATATATTTCTCGTGTTTCCCATGTTTCCGATCGACTGAGAAATATACGATCGAATATTTCATCTTTTCCATGTTTTCGATCGATTTGCATCATCGCTGGACGTTTTTGGTATATTTTTGAAAGGGGTGGGGGGGTTGTATTGTAGGAGGTGTTAGCCCGGCCATATTATATTCATTAACTTGTATTAACGATCTCCCAAGTATTTTTGAATCTAACCGAATCCTGACGTGTATTGCTGAAGAGATCTGAATGTGTACGAGGATGCAGCAATCCTGTTCTTTGCCGGTCTTGGGAGATTGCAGAAATGTAGTTGCAGAGAAATTTTAGCAACAGTCAGACGTACCTGTCAAATGTGTGATCTACAGCTAACTCGCTGTCTTGTGATGTAGCATAAGGAATCGCTAGGGAGCGTATTCTGAAGCACGAGCAAGGCCAGTAGGCCACCGTCAAGTACGATTCAGCGTCAGAGCATTGTCATGGAGGATAGAGAGAGTGTGGAGAAGCTTCCTTCGGATTTACTTGAGGAGGTCGCGACGTTTCTTCCACTCGCCTCGCTGTGCCGGTTTAGGGCGGTCTCACAGAATTGGAACAGATTCATAAGTCACCCCAGCTTTGCTTCACGTCATGCTCGAGCCTCATCTCCAGAAGAGTACGTTCTCATTAGTGAGCTTGACGTTGATCTTAAATATTCTACCGGGAGTTGGGTGGTTCTGAATGTCGCAAGCAAGAGGTCTTTCATTCTAAGCGCGGACTTTCTTGCCGAGTTTGTAGAGCAGAAGGAAATCATTGCGCATTGCCCTCGAGCGCCTTTGCGGAGCCTTGAACGGCGGCGGAGGGCCATTCTAGCAGCTGATGGGGGGCTGCTGTGTTTGTCGTATTACATCGAGCATAGTAGCCTAACTTTTTGTGAACAGGGAACGCACGAGGCACTCCTTGTGTGCAATCCTGTATTAAAAACTGTCAGGCAGCTTCCGCCCTTTGCAGGATGGTCGAAAAGACCGAAATGGGTTGTGATGTCCACAAACAGGGATTCAATGGAGTATGAGATCTTTTGTATTACTCTTGTTGAGGACGCCTCACAACTAAATGCCGTTTACATTTACGAGTCGAAGACAGCAAGCTGGAGGACATCTGCCGCGGTCCCGGGATATCTTAACACTCTCAGTGGACATTACGGGTCGTGCTGTACTTCAGCCATCTTAAACGATGAATTTTACGCCCTCATTTTTGATCGTGATGCTTTGCTTGCGCGGTTAGTTTCTTACAACAAGGTGACCGGTGTGGTTTCTGACCATGGGATTGATGTCCCTTGTGACACTGAAGATGAGTGGGTGGATCTCGAGCTGGTCGTAAGCGATGGCCGGTTATTTTGTGTGATCATGAGTGTAGACTACGTGGACACTCTTATGCAAGTGAACTCTATTGAAATTGTGGAGTTTATCCTTGCAAGAAGGGAGTACATACAGTTATCAGTGTTGGGAAGTGAAATGATGAACTGGTTTATGTGGGATAACGACTACAGCCAGGTTTACTTAGACACTGAATGTGATGCTCTTGCAGCTGCCACTGCAGTTGCCACTGGGTTGGCGAACTCTATCTGCCTGTGCTCATTCGCAGGCCGGTCTATGGCGTTCGATTTGTCGAACAGGACGTGGCATAAGTATCCGGATTCTAACTTTCTTCGAGGTGGTAGACTTCTTTTGGAGCTTTTCGGAGGCTCCTTGAATCTTTTTGGAAGCACTCTCTATCTTAGTCTTTGTCCTCCATAATGTATTCAGACAGCAAGATATTGCTTCAGTTGGGGCAAATGTGGTGGCACAATTTGGCCTGAAGAATGTGAGTGTGTGATCTTAATTCTACAGCTGCATTTGTAATCAAATATAAGAGAATGATGAGAATTTTATGTATTATATGATCTTGTTTAGAAGGTCCAATGATGTTAATAGGTTTGCTGCCTGCCTAGTTTGTTTCTAGATTAGATTAATGATGCTTCCTCATCAACTTGCCACATCACAGTATTCTTGGAACTTGGTTATGTTAAACAAACTTCACATTTATGAACCTAGGTTTGATGGGGGCATCTCTAGTGTCAATAGTATTCCAAAGAAATAGAACTAGGTTTGGTGGGGCATCCCTAGTATTTGAATTTAGGAGAAAAGAAAATTTAAAAGAAGTAGAACTATTGGTTGTTTCTAAATGTGGAAATTTTTGTTCCCTAATTGTAGTCCATAACCAATCTTCTTAATCCTAAATTTAATCATATCAATTGTCAATCTTATAAGACAAAGAACTCTCCTTCATTCAAGCTTTAGTCCTTCCCTTGCTTGGAACCCTTACTTGGTTTGGTCTTTTGGTTTGGTGACACTGAGCTTGTTGGGGCTTGTTGGGACAAGTTTGGGACAAAACAAGAAAGATGAAAGAAGGAGAGCATTTAGAGCATCTAGCATGTGAGCATGATTTCAACACTATTCAACACTATCCAACACTATTCAACACTATCCCACGGAGAGCATCTAGAGCATGTAGCATGTGAGCATGATTTCAACACTACCCCTATTGACAACCAAGCTTGGAGAGCATCTAGAGCATCCAGCATGTGAGCATGATTTCAACACTATCCCTATTGACAACCAAGCTTGGTTGTGAAGTTGAAGCTTGCTTGTTGATTTCAATACTATCCCTATTGACAACCAAGCTTGGTTGTGAAGCTGAAGCTTGCTTGTTGGACAACCATTGGGACACTATCCCTATTGACAACCAAGCTTGGTTGTGAAGCTGAAGCTTGGTTGTGAAGCTGAAGCTTGCTTGTTGGACAACCATTGGGACAAGTTTGTGACAAAACAAGAAAGATGAGCATCTAGCATCTAGCATGTGAGCATGATTTCAATACTATCCTTAGAACTTGAAATTTGCTAATATAAAATTTCTAGCAAGAAATTTTTACAATTTCAATCTTTATTGGCAATTTGGCACTTCGAAGAGTAGTGAGTTGTAAGGGAGCATTGAAACTCTATATGGCACTTCAAAGAGGTAGTAAGTTGTAAGGAAACATTAAAACTCTATATGGCATCTTTGGCACTTCGAAGAGTAGTGAGTTGTAAGGAAGCATTGGAACTCTATATGGCACTTCAAAGAGGTAGTAAGTTGTATATGGCACTTCAAAGAGGTAGTAAGTTGTAAGGAAACATTAAAACTCTATATGGCATCTTTGGCACTTCAAAGAGTAGTGAGTTGTAAGGGAGCATTGAAACTCTATATGGCACTTCAAAGAGGTAGTAAGTTGTAAGGAAACATTAAAACTCTATATGGCATCTGGGTGAGAATATTATTGCAACATTAAAACTCTACATGGCACTTCAAAGTGGTAGTAAGTTGTAAAGAAACATTGAAATTCTATATGGCACTTCAAAGTGGTAGTAAGTTATAAGGAAACATTGGAATTCTATATGGCCCATCTGCGTGAGTATATTATTGCAATGCATTGGTCCAATATGTTTAGGTGAGAATGTTATTGCAATGCAATGGTCCAATATGTTTAGGTGAAAATGTTAGGTGAGAATGTTATTGCAATGCAAAGGTTCAACATATTTAAGTAACATATGCAATACAGAACCATGTTTAAGTAACATATGCAATACATCATCTTCAATCCCAATCCTCTTAAGCCAACTTCAAATTCCAACTCTATTTTAAACCTCAACATCCTTCAATCCCAATCCTCTCAAGCCAACTTCAAATTCCAATTCTATTTTAAACCTCAATCCCAATCCTCTTGAATCCCTTGAAACTTCAAATTCCAACTCTATTTCCTCTTCACCCAATCCTCTTGAATCCCTTGAAACTTCAAATTCCAACTCTATTTCAAACTTCTATCAAACTTAGTTTGTCAACAAGTTTCTTAATAACAAAAATCATGCATTGCATACATACATTCGAGGCGTTCCTGGAAGGAACAACTAGTCATTACAAAAGCTCCAAAAGACCTTCACTCTCACCATCAAAATAAATATAGCAGAACCAAAACTGAAGACTGAAGATTAAAGAGCTGAAGATCTTGAAGAGCTGAAGATAGTGTTCAAAGAAGCCAAAGGGAATGGGAATGAGAAGGGCTTTGATGAAGATCTTGAAGAGCTGAAGATTGTATTCAAAGAAGCCAAATGGAATGGGAATGAGAAGGGCTTTGATAGACATTGGAAGTTTTGGTAGATATATGCATAGGTAGATTCTATACTCTACAAAGATATGTAGGAGATTAACTTACATTTATGTGTGTCCTCTTCCATATATAATAAAAGTGCCCAAACTTCATCCACAAAAATTGTGCAATTTGATGTAAAGAACTGAAACATTCATGTACACAAATGTTCCAATTTTCATACCTAGAATGTGCTCAAATTTGAATTACAAATAAAGATGACTTTTTATGCCTACAAAATGTCCAAAATCTATGAATGCATCAAGGCTTACAAGCACCCCAATTCCACACATGAAAATTGACCATTTTCTTATTAGGGGAACAAAATTTAGGAACAAAATTCATAAGATGAAAAACTCACCCTTACATTTATGCCATACATGAATTTTGGTCTTTTCATGAGCTCTCAAAATTCTCAGTCTCTCTATTAATTGTATATGTTGTGCATAGATTCAACAATAATTTACTTGAGAATAATTTACTCGAGAGATGGGAAAATTAAGCTAAGGCCTCCATTCTTAAAAGATTCTTGAGGATATTATTTTCAATGTATAATCATGCATCAAGAGTAGGTTTCAAAGAATACAAACCTATTGGGAAATTGCCCACAATCACCTTCTAGAAAAAGACAAGCTTAAGTTGGATTGGAGATTGAAGAAGAGAAGAATTCGACTTATCCTACGTTAGGATCAAATTTGTTAAAAAATAATTATGGAATCTAATGAAATTTTCAAAAATTATAATATGGTATAATTGAATAAGGGAAAAAATATCAATAAAAATAATCTTAATTCTCAAAACAAAATAAAGATGAAGTCGTGAGTATTCATAAAGTCGCAAGTATTGATAAAGCCCTAACTAAGTACCAATAAAGCTATGAAACTACTAAAGGTTATAGAATATTTTCAATTGTGCTAAAGGTCATGAAATATTCCGAGTCCTATAAAATGAGCTTCTACAAATTCTAAATTGAGTTAACCGAAGGATAATAAACCCAGAAAAATTGATTGTGTGGAATCTAAAGAATTTGACCCCATTTTATGGTATTTGCCAACATTCATGTTAAAGAATGAGTGAAGTGCAATTAGTCTCAATAGTTGCGCAATTGTTCATGTTTGTGTGTATTGGCATGGACATGACAATTTTGTTGAAATTGGCTTGGACGACAATGTTCATTCATCCAATGTCAATCATTTTTTCATCTATAATAATCCATCCAAGATTGCAATTCCATGCATCTATCAAACAATTTTGCATCCTTGTTCATCCATCCACACATAAAAATTAAAAAATCATCCATGTTCATCCATCCAATATTACAATTTCATTCATCTACAAAATAATTTTTCATTCTTACTTCATTACATTGCAACAACAAAAGTTTCCCTAAGAATTTCCAATGATTTTTCTCCCAATGACCCTTATAATTTCCCTATGTATCTCACTTTTTCCAATGTCAAAAAAATTTTGGGTGTTACCTTTGGAACAAAGAGAAACACCACCCCAAGAATTTTTTTCATTTTCCCTAAATGTATGCCAATGTTTTGAAATGTAGTCATGTAGGTCAATTCCGTAAATAATTAAGGAAAAATTGAAGCATGTCTAAAATATGAAAAATTTGTAAACCTACTTCTAAAAATATGAGAAATTTTCATTCTTGAAAATTTTGAATATTAAAAAATTATTCTTGAAAAAATTTAGAAAAAAGGAACACATTCATGTATGAGTAGAAAAAATCAAATCATTTCATTAGAATGTCAAAAAATTAGGAAGAGCAACATGCCAAAAGCCAACAAAATTGGATCAAGTTGTTGAATTGTTCAAATGCCAAAATTAAATTATTTTTGACACCAAGATGATGAATAAGACCTAAACGTACAATACTCAAGTTTTGATTCATAGTTCTCCCTTTAATGTTTGGCCAATATTGAGTGTTTTCTATTTGAGCTATTGCCTTAATTAATGAATTTCCTATTGCAACAATATTGTCCTTTGTAATACTTTAGTACATTAGTGACGGAAGGTAGTGAAGCAAAGGGTCAAATTCAAAAGTTCTACCATCAATAGTCTTAGTTTGGGCAATTCCAAGAAACACTTGTACTATTTATTGTCACCCATTGCACAACAATATTTTCTTTTGCTTATTGTTTAGCCATAACTTTTGTTTTAAACCTCTACAAGGTACGAAATTCATATAAAAGTTATAGAAGCATTAATGAGACAAAATTAAACAATTCAAAGCCCAATCATATAAATCCATTGGATTATTAAGAAATTCAAGATGTTCACGCATCAAATGGCTAGGAAAAATATATTTTGTAATTTTCATATTTTTTTAAAAGCATAAGTGAATAAAGACCTACAAAGTCACAAGTTACACTCATTCAACTCTTAATTGTAAGTGTTTGAACTATTGAACATAAAAGTTTACTATAGGATCAGATTTTTGATACACCAATCACTAGTAGAAACATGGTTGAGTAGACCAAGCATTCAAGACCCACACTTGGTCTAACTTATCACATTGTGCTAATATATATAATCAACACTCTAAAAATTCTAATAGTTTATTCATAAAGTCCAAAAAATCCAAACTAAGAAAATTTACAATCTTCTTGCAATTGCCAACAAGACTCAACAAAACAATACAATTCAACAAGTTCAAACCAAACTCAATTGTTTATTTTGACGTAGTTAGAGGTGATAACTTTATATTCCAATCTAAGCCAAGTGTAAGGTTTGTGAGTTTGGAAGAACAAAAGATGGAGATTTTGAGCTTTTGATTGTTTGAAACAAACCAAATTACGGCTTGATAGAATTCCAAACATAAAATCTTCTTTCTTTCAAGTTTTTTTTTTATCTCTTCCCATCTAGTCATTATTACACAAAATCATTAAGCATCTAACAGTGACCAAGCTAGTCACATCACTACAAAATAAATAAAAATTGCATTTTGCAATATACTTGAATGAACTTCTTTTGTTTTATATAGCTCACATACTAGTAATCTTTTAAGAACATTCATTGTCCATACACAAGATGTCACTTCTCCTTTGGATTAAGGTAAGTACACCCAAAATCGTCACTTTTTGCTATTGAAATTATTTTTTATTATTAGACTGGTCAAATTTTCATATGTTCTTGTTGGCAAGTGAAAGAAGGTTTCAACACACCAGAGAACGTGGCATTTGGATATTGTATGCAAAAGTTATTAAGGAACAAAGTTTGGTTCTAAAAGCATTTCTTCCACATATTAGGTACAAAACTGATTTTAGAGATGTACATATAGTATAGATGGTGGTTTAAAATTAGCGGCACATTTGGGTGTACCTACCTTAAATATATGCATGTTTGAAGACACAAGACTTGAAGCTAAGAATGAATCAATTATTAAACAAATCTACCAAATGGTAAATTCAATGAAACTTACTACCAAGAAGTGATTTTGTTATAAGGTAGAAGTACTCAATGGCATGAGTGTACCCAATGGCATGACTTTTTAGGTAAGGTAATGATTTTAGAATGTAAAATGTAGGTAGACTATAGATAACTTATTACTTCAGTCAATAAAAATAAGCTATCTATAATTTATTTGCATTTAAGTTCTAAAATGACCATCATGTGTAGAAAGTCGCACCATTGGGTACACTCACGCTATTGGGTGCTCCTACTTTACAGAGTACCCATCCTGGACCCTCTTCCCAATTGCATCCCTATCTACATCTATCCAACATTCCAAGACTGAAATGTTGGAAGGACGGAGATTGCAATGCAATTTGAAACAAGGTTCATAACGGGAATGCATACCTTATTCCCAACAACTGAAACAACACTCTTGTTTCACAATTGCACAGGCTACTCCTTTTGAACAATTCAGCAAACCGAAAAAGCTTTCCAAACTAAGGCTGCGCAACATCTCGTCCACCTGCCAAAGTGACAATTTCGTCCCACGGCAGTCTCCATTCCCCAGCAACATGAAAATTCAGTCTGTAATGAAGTCTAAAAAGATCGACACACAAGGCTTGCCAAAAATTTGTTCTAGCTGCGAAACTGTCGAAGTACTTCGGTATCCATCCAGAAAATTTTATTGAATTGAACATGCATGCACAGACATAACATTTTCAGAGGAGTCCAAGCTACCTTCCAAATATGCACAAGGGACGGTACGCTGTTAATTGCAACAGGGGTTTCAGTCGGTAGCTTTCGGTAGCACAAACAGGAAGCACTTAATAATTTCGGAGGCCGGGAGGGATCAGACCATGAAACTCCTGTAATCACTTCAAAAGATTAACTTAAAACTTATGCTGCGAAGTAGCTCAGAATCCATCTCGAAAATTTGTTGAGCAGAGTCACCAACATTCAAGGACTGAAACTCTTTAAAAAAAAAAGCTTCCCGTGCCTTCCTCTACTAGTTAACTAATGTACAGACGAGACGGTGTTGCAACAGGGGGATTCAGTCGGTAGCTGTCGGTAGCACAGACAGGACTTCATTTTGGACTAATGGAGACCACGAAGCTCCCGAGTAATCACTTCAAAAAGATTGCCACGCAACCCCACCTCCACAAAACGTATCCTGCGAAGTGGCTTGGAAACCATCTAGAGTATTTTATTGACCACCGACACCAACAGTCGAGGGAAGAAAAAAAGGATCAGAACCTCTCCTACCTTCGTCTACTAACGTACTTCGTACTAAAATACCACAAGGGGCGGTGTTGCAACAGGGGATCCATAAATGAAGTCGGTAGCACAAACAGAAAGTACAAAACATTGCCTTCCAAATTAATTCCATCCCCAAATTAATCACGTCTATCTGAGAGACAGCTAGTTAACGTAAACGTGTATTAATAAACCCGAAGGAAACAATTGAGCAAGCGTACCTCCACAAAACCTTATTACATATATGCTGCAAGTTGCTCGGAAACCATCCCAGAAATTTACTGATCACCGTACCGATACCAACATTCGAGAAGTGAAATTACGATAAGAACTACTTCAAATTCTGAAGGGATGGTGCATGTTGCAACGGGGGATTCAGTCGGTTGCTGTCGGTAGCCCAACCAGAAAGCCCTCAACTTTGCCTTTCAACTTCCATCCCCGAATTGAATCGATATCACTTCGAGAGAGCTAGACAACCTAAAACATGTAATATATAACTAAACCCGAACAAAACAACCTACCAAGAGCACAGACAGACAGGTCGACGTGCAGCGACACAATTCTTCAGCATCCTCCACCGTTCAAGCGCACCACGAGATGCAACGTCGCATGATTCCCCACCTTGTAGTCCTTCAACAAAGACGCATCCTCCAACACCTTCCCACAATAAATCAGCCTCTGCGCCTCGGGCTCGATCTTCTCCCTCTCCTCGATCACCCTCTTCACGTCCAACACCGTGTTCTTCTCCAAATCCACGTCTATCGCCAGCGTCTTCCCATTCAAATTTTTCACAAACACCTGCGCCTCCATGGCCACTGCACCAGGACCACATTTGTTAGCACTCCCTCCTCCTCCTCCTGCGCCTCCTAGTAGGCGCATCACCAAGTGCAAATTGGCGCCTCTCTCCACGTGGTAGTCGGCGAGAGTGCGGTCGTCTTCCATCTGCTTCCCCGAGTAGATGAGACGTTGGTGCTCCGGAGGGATGCCTTCACGGAAGTGCACCTTGGATTTCAAGCTCTTGACAGTGTCGCTGCTCTCAACCTCCAGTGTGAGAGATTTCACAGTCAACGCCCTCAAAAAGATCTGCATCTTGCCGAGATGAAGCACTACGTACGGGATTGCGTCTGAATGGAGGACTGAATTGACGGAGCGTTGGTGTGTTGTGTTGTGTGTGGGAGCTCTGGGGTGCTAAGGTTGCTGCAACTATTCATTCAAGGTTTGATGTTGTGTCCCTTGTTGTGTCCCATTTTGTGTCCCGATACTGGTTTGAGAGGAGCTCGGTTTGGGGTTGGAGGTTAGGGTGGCTGACTGGCTGCGGTAATTAAGTTAATTAGTCGGGCATTGATGAGCTTGGGATGCGTACTATCGAAGTCTGTACCATGCATGTGCCTGGAAATTCTGGGCACCTCGCAAGCTGCGCGCGCGTTGGCCGACATTAACTGTAGTTACCCCCGACTGAGACTGATCAATTGGTAAGAAATAGCTAATTTGAGAACATTCAATTGAAAACGCCCGTTTTCCAGTGCGGGACCCAGAGTTTTTGATACCCAGCCGTCCAGGCTTTTTTTTTTTTTTTTTTTGACACAAGTAAAGATGCCTAGCCGTCCAGGCTTTCAGGCCATGCATTAGTCCAAGGCAAAGTTGGCAATGTGGCTAATTAGTGGCTTCAGATCAGTAAAGCTTACATCGATTTTTCATAGCTTTGAAAATGTGAGTCATAAGTTACCCTACCGCGTAGCATGTTCTGATTTTAGCATATGAAGCAGACAGTGTTTTTAGTCGGGTACCGGTTCGGCAGTTTTTTATCCTCGTCCGTCGTTCCGCACATCCAACCGGTTTCCGGCCGGTGTTGCCTCTATTTGCTTATGCTGAGAAAATCTCGTGAAATTCTGGTCGGTGCTTGACCTGTCGATCGTTTCAAAATTCTACCGTTGTTTTTTTTTATCATTTTCATCGGGTCACAAATGCTCCGACTTCTGTTACCGCCGGTTCAATTCTCCTCCATGCACAGTCATCAGTGATTGGTTTTGAGCAGCTTGAGCTAGTGATTCAGGTAAAGTGCTTGCACAGTGTTTGTCTGCAGCAGTTCCGTGTCTGTATTGGGTTCCATTGACGAATATTTTCTTCTCTTCCGAAATGAACTGAAGTGTTCAGATGAGTCCGTCCAGGGGAACCATGAGTGTTCGTCGCTTTGAGTCACTGGAGGATCCGTCGTAGTTTCGTCCTTACATTCCGAAGGTAGTTTTTTTTTTTGCCAGATTGTTGTTACAATTCTACTTCAGGGTGAGAATTATATTTCATGCTGTACCGGTTGACGTTCTTAGTTGGATTTGAGATATATAGTGTGTGAACCTGTACCATAAAACAGTTTTTTTTATATGAAAATGAAACCTGGAGTTTCACTGATTTTGCAGGAATGCTTTTCTACAGGCTTGTAGACTGTTAGTAGAGGGACTGCAATCTTGTAAGTCTGGCTTTTCCAGAAGTGAATTCATGTGCAGTACTGTTTGTAATTTTTTTTCATTTCTCCAGGAAGTATACGTGAAATGAAAATTACATCACTCTGATCCGGCCGGCACTCAGGCATAAATGGGGTCCTCTTTTAATACATGTTCCTGGGTGCCTCAATGCAACTATATGGTGGCTGTCATCAACCCTGTAATTCTAACGTAACTGACACGTGGAATTCTAGAAATACACTTGGAAGATCTCTGAAAACCGATAGTTCCCATCAGGGCTTTTTTTTTTTTTTTTTTTTTCTTTTCTGGTGCCAGAAAAAATAATCTGGCTAAAACATGGCATAAAAAATGGCAAAAAAATGGCGAACAACTTGCCAAAAAAACTTCAAATTTTAAAAAAATAAAATTGGATGAAATTGCTAGATTATGGATGAGAACCAAATTATAGACATGTGATATGTGCTAATGTGATGTTTTCTATCCAATATGTGGATGAATGTTGAAATTCAGAGGACCCCTATAACATTTTATATCACCACTTTGACATTTCTTAAAAGAAAATTAATTTAAAAAAACCTAGTTCCCATGATCAATTTGTATTGTTCCCCTCCTACTAAAAACATTGCTTTGGCTACTCCATGAACATGATTCTTATTGGGTCAACATTTCAAACGTGGACCAAGGTTTGAGGTCCATTTTAGAGGTGAAAATTAATTTACGGAGGTTAGAGTTCTTTTCAGCAATTTTTCCTTGAAAGAGAAATGGAATTGGCATCTAATCCAAGTTGTTTCCTATTTTTAAGAGCTTCATGGAATTAGTTAAGAATTTTTGAAGTTGAAATGCAATGGTCACTAAAAACGTCCACCCCTTGAAATATACACTCTTTGTACGTTGATGGTGCAATGAGAAGGCAAATTGTAGCTTTGCATTAGAAAATGCTTTTTGAGCCTAAGAACCTTATGGACCTCCAACCTTATGCAACATTTTTCTAGGCTTCTCCAAAGAAATACTCTAGAGTAAAATGCCACGTTTTCGATGTTGCTTATAGAGTAAATAAAATCCTAGTAGAGAGAGGCTAGGGTTGATTTCAAGTGCACTTGTGATCAACACTTTGAAAATTCATAGTTTTTTCATACAATGTCCTGGAAATAATTCAAGCTACAAGGATTAGGAATTAGAAATGAACCATTAACTTAGTGTCAATCACATTGCATCATGATTCAAAGCCATTCTACAACACTCTCTTCAATCAACACTTTTGTGGAGATTACAACTCTCAATCACTTGACCTTCCTCTTTCCATCCTCACTGTGTTGAGTGGCAACGAATTAAGGTAGTATGCTCTAAAAGCGAGCAACCTCTTGTGTTGAGTGGCAACGAATTAAGGTAGTCTGCTCTAAAAGCGAGCAACCTCTTCAAATCGCCCCTATATTTAGGTCTAAAATGGATAGTAGGTGGTTCTTAAATGAACCTCTCAAGCCATTGAGAGAATCAAGAGAAAAGCATTATTTATTGCAAGAGCCAATGTTGGCCTTCATTTCCTCAAATCACTTTAGAAGTTGCAAGTGGTCAGATTTTGGAAGACCTAGGGTCACAAATAGGTGCCTACAACAATTTTTTTTTGAAAATTCATAAGTAATTCTAAAATTATTCAAAAAATATGAAACCACTTGTGTGATGTTCCACATCCATTTTTCTTTCTCTGGAAAATAATCCAAAAATATTTCTATTCATGGAAAACTTTGAAAAAGGGGGACCAGCCGGTAAATGGTCGCTTTAAGGCCCTACTACCTTAAAAGTAACAGGAGAGGGCTAATTAGGTGCAGTAACCGAGTTCCTCTTCAATCTCAAATGGCTGCATGCTACCTCAGTGAGACTATAAAATACTCTTGTAATTAATTACTACCCCTCATATTATTCTAGCTAGAGACATAAACTTAAATTGGGTGTATATTAGACACCAAAAATGTTAAAGAACGACATGTATATACATATAGTAAACTTGTCAATCACCATACATACAAAATTCAAATCTTTCTCCACATAAATATAGAGACTTGCATGTTTTGAAATTTGGTGTGATTATTAAATGCCATGTTAAGATTCACCTTCAAAAAACAAAATGCAAAAATAATTCTTCCTACAAATTTTATTGCAATTTAAAGGCGATGCACTTGAAATCTAGTAAAAAATATTCTTGCGCCCCTTTATTGCATAGTGTGCAATCATTGGGCAATGATACAAAATCTTGTTACTATCACAATTGAATTGGTAGTTGCATCATAGAATTATTGTGTGGTGATTGACAATGGATATTGTGTGGTAATTGGCAATGGGTATTGTGCGGTTCTTAGAAGTGTGCGGTGAATGGCCCGTTTACTTTATACATTAGACCATGCTCTCCATATCCAAGCTATACTTGGTGGCACTAATGGTTTAAGGACACATTCATAGTTATATAGGAATAATTCAAAGGCCAAAGAAACAAACTAATACATGACAAGATCATGTTTCAACTTCGATAAGGTAGTTTGTTCTAAAAGCGAGCAGTTCTTCAAATTGCTCCTATATTTAGGTCTAAAATGGATAGTAGGTGGTTCTTAAATGGACCTCTCAAGCCATTGAGAGAATGGAGAGAAATGCATTATTTATTGCAAGAGCCAATTGTTAGCCTTCATTTACTCAAATCACTTTAGAAGTTGCAAGTGGCTGGATTTTGGAAGACCTAGGGTCACAAATAGGTGCCTTTAACAGTTTTTTTTAAAAATTCATAAGTAATTCAAAAATGATTCAAAAAATATGAAACCACTTGTGTGACGTTCCACATCCATTTTTCTTTCTCTGAAAAATGATCCAAAAATATTTCTATTTATAGAAACCTTCAAAAAAGGGGGACCAGCCCTTACATGGTCTCTTTTAGAGCATATTACTTTATTGTGAAATTAATTGGAGAGAGCTCTTCTAGGAAGAACCGCGACAAATTGATAATGTAAGGTAACAAGTGCAGAAATCGCCCACTGAAGAGTTGAAACTGAATTTTGGAGAGGTGAAGCTTCTTGAAATAATTTTCAATTAATTTTCCTTGAAAGACAAGTGGAATTGGCATCTAACCCAAGTTGTTTCATATTTTTTGGAGATTTGTGGAATTAATTATAAAATTTTGAAGTTGAAATGGAATAGGGCTCTAAAATCGCCCACCTCCTAAAATGTACATTCTTTGTACATTGTTGAAGGCTATGAAAAAGCAACATGTATAATAGTGTATATTTGAAGATGTGGGCAGTTTTAGAGTCTGTGCAATTTTAGAGCTTATTACCTTAGTCCACAAAGGAAAATGTTTATAGTTGAAAAGGTGGTTAGGAACACAAATGGGGAATTTCACACAAATGACAATATTCCATACACCATTTTTAGACCATGCAATCTAAATTGTGAAAGTAACATTTAAAATTAATTTAGATTTTAGACTTTGTGGTCTAAACTATAAAAGTGACATCTAGGATTGGTATAGATTATAGATTCCACACTACATGGTCTAAACTATAAAAGTGCCAAAGTTGCAAAATGACTACCATTTTTACAAAATTCTCTATACAAGCACAACCCACTTCAAGAGACAAGTGTTGTCCAATGCTTTTGTAATTGTACTTGTGAGCATATCCATATAGAAGTATTCTATAAAGAATACTAAAAGAGAGAAACCCTCTACATCGATTTTGTAACACCTCTTCAATTTGGTTTTGTAGCCTTTGAAAGAAATCAACAAATTAACTTAGATGCACCAATAATTGATAATTTAAGCAATTTTGGAGCAAATGGTAAGGAGTATAAGGTGGTGGAAGTTATTTCCATGTAGGAAGGTAGGAAATATAGGGATAGCAAAAATTTCAGAATTTTATTACCAAAATTTAAATTACTATGAATTTTGGAAGGCAAAAAGTACTCTTGACCCGTAGTCAATGTTTAGAGCAAGGTGAGTAGAGTCTTCCAATTTTAATCATTCAAGAACTGCTTTCCCACTTACTACTTACTACTTTCTTGTTCACTACTTCAAGACATGTGTCATAACTTTATAAGTCCCAACCTTGAAAATGACAAAAAAATCCATTTCAAACTTGAGTTCCAATTGAAGGATTGGGCTAGGGCTAGGGTTGAACTAGAGTACACCTATTTTCAACATACAAAAATTTTGGAATTTATTCATGTGCAAACTATCCAAAAAATGTATACTAACATAATCCAAAATTTCTTTTTCACTTCCAACAAGATTTAATGAAAGCTTAAATAGTTCAATAATAGGAACCAACCTCAATTGCTTATTTGACTAATTTTAGCCTTTTATGCAAATGTTAAGCAACACTTATGTACCTAAAGTGATGATCATACACTTAGCTACGTAAAGTGGTTGGATGTATCTGCCTTAAATACTCCACATAGATATGAATGAAAACAAAATGGTCTTCTAAAGTCTAGTATCATGCTACAATGGCATTTTAGATGTGCTACATGATATTTGTGTCATAAAGATGATTAACCCCTAAAGGACCAAGGAGCCCACTTTGGGCTTTTTAAAAACTCGAACAAGCTCTATTGACTTCATAATTTGAAATTTTTGCATGAATTTTTTGGGATGGATGCTTTTTGTCATAATCTATGTGTGAAACTTTGTTTCATATCATTCTAATATATATTACAAAAGTTAATATACATTTTTAATTCATTTTTCAACTGATCAACTAAAATGCACAAGTTATTGGACATACTTGTTTTTTTCTAAAAATGTTGAAAGACAAAAACTTCACCTCTTGGAAAGATTAGAAAAAACTATATTTTGAAGTTTAAGCACATTGAACTTGAAATCAATGGGGATGTACTTGAATAAGTTAACCAAAAGATCATATGGTTGATTTTGTTAAAAAATAAATATTGACCTTAACCCCTAAAGGAGAATTGTTAATAGAAGCTTGACTCCCTGTACCTTATACTTTATAGATATGTCAATTATAGGAACCATCTTCTATTGCTTATTTGGCTAATTTTTTATGAATGTTACCAAATGCTATATGGCTTAGTGACCAATGAAAGTGATGCATTATTAATAGGAGATTTGAAGGCATGGAGGGACAGGGCTATTCCCTTTTATGTAAATAAGTCCCTACTATCAAAGTATTTAAATAATATTAACTACTATCAAAGTATTTAAATAATATTTTAAAAATTAGAAAATTAGAAAAAATTGAAATTTTAATTATAAAATATAAGTTAATATATATTTATAATATAATATAATAAATTAAATATTATTATTTGATGTGACAAGGTCTTGTCCACGTCAGATTGTTGACGTGGCATAGTTTCCATGTTCCTCATTGCTCATGGTCTTGTTAAGGCCTCAAATTTCTTCTTATGAACCATGTCTATAACTATGTAAAGTAGTTTGTCCTAACTTTAAGCCCCTAAGTACTCCACATAAGGTAAACCAACCTATGACATGCAAAAGACCCATTACAAACACCTAGGGAATGACTTGCATCAACCTATGACACATTGTTTCAATAAATGAGATTTGGACTACATCAGATTGAGCTAGTCATGACAATCAACGTCTTGAATGATAGTGGTGGAGTGATTAGTGACTTCATTAGGAACTTCTACTTCTTGAATAAAAATTCAACAAAGGAAGTAACTTTTTTATGAATTCATATTATATGTTAGAAAATATTTTGTTTAGGTGAATAAGATGTCCATTATGGATACACCTTTTGTTGGTTTTGGGTAGTCTAGAGACTCTTCAAGGCCAATTGGGCTGTACAATTCAAAAATTCATAATAAATACATACTTTGTCCATGAAATAAAATTTTAAGTGCTCTTCCTATTTTTTACATTTGTCTTTATATGAAAAAAAATTTATAAATTTATAACAATGCCAACGTGGTAAATCAATCATTCTACTTGTCATAGTGTGGTCTATCTTATATAGCCAAATCATTACAAAAAGAGTGGGCCTCAAGATGGCCACTAGTGCTAGACTAGCAATGCAAAAGTATCACATCAAATTACAAGTTTTTCAATTTTTTCATTGTATTGTTGATCTCTACTCTAGCAACCTTATTGACGCCTCATTTTTTCTTTAATGTAAGTGTATGATCCAAACAAGCTATCTATAGTAGCTAGCTTAGACACTAGAGCATTTCATAATGGTAGCCAAATCTAATCTGCGTTATTAAGAGCTATTCCTACCGATTCAAGCCTTTTCTAAGAAAAATTTCAATATAGATTGAGCATCCAAGGGACGATTCTACCATGATCGGGGTCAATTCTACCACCATGAGAACGACGGAAAACTACTCTTAACGCCACGGTACTCGCCCTCCACAGCGCATCCTGCTATGCTCACGAGCTAGAGCCCGCCCTCTTGGGCTCACCGATGAACCCACTTGTAGGATAGAACGCACCCTAGAGGACGCACTCCCTGGTATGTCGATGTGACGTTCAGGGTTCGCCCTAAGACCACTGTTCGTTTGGGCGTTTCTGGTGGAAGTTTGATCCTCACTCGTAGCCGTGTCCTCCTCATCTGCATTCCTCCTCCTTTGCACGTTCAAGTGTGGCCTTGTTGTGGCCAAGCTTTGAGTGTCGGCACCGATCAAACGACACAATTGTGCATTCTCCTCCTCGGGTCCTATACTCCTACCATCGTTGATGGCTTCTTGGCGCCACAATCGCCGCATGTTCTCGCAATACGCTCGCACTTGAATCCAAGAAATTTGGTTGACCCTACGTGGCGGAAGGGGCCGAGGAGGGATAATAGTTGGAGTAGCAGCAAGAGGTGGTTCTAGGGTTTTTTCTTGTGTGGTGACATAGATAGGGACGATGCTTGTATCGCTCATGAGACGGGACCGACACACGGGACATACTTTGTCGATCATCATGTCTTGCATCCATGTGTACAAACACGGCCAGCAAAAGAGATGTCCGCAAGTGGTGCAGACAGGGTTGCAAGATTCCTCAAAGCAAATGTTGCAACTCCAAGGAGAAAGGGCCATATTTGAATTTGCCATTGGCACACTACAAGAAAACAACGTCTGAATTGACACGTCCAAATTGATAGACAGTGTCCAAATTGACAGAAAAAATGTTCAAATTGACAAAAAATTGACAAAAAAACCATCCAAATTGACAGAAAAAGATGAGTCAGAGAAGCACTAGTTAGTTTGTTCTAATGGTATGCATCACACTAATTGATAAAAAGTCACACTATTTTTGAATTAGTGTAGGTTGGAAAAAAATATAGAAATGCACCAACTATGTGATGCCACTAATTTTCAAGGTGAAGGTACTCCGGAAAGACAGATGGATTCATGAATATAAGAATATGGGATATAAAAGTAGAAGTGTAATCATTTAAAAATATATATTATTTTTTCTTCAATCAGCTATGCACATTATATACTGGTTTTGTTTACCTTTTATTTTTTTTATTTAACTTTTACTGTTGATTTGACTTTTACATTTGTGTATGGGAGTGTTTTGATCACCACATGGGATTAAGTTACATTAATTCATCCTATTGAAAAACTAGTTATGCAAAATACAGGAAATTAGCACCTTGTATAAATCAATTGGAAAGATAAAATCACAAATATAGGAGTATAGGAGTATGATAATTAAAAGAAGTTTTATTTTTGCTATATACTTGTTTTTTTAATTTCAATTTTATTTCTTTGACTTTTAGTTTTGATTTAGCTTTTTCTTTTTATGTATGGAAATGTTTTTATCACTACATTTAATATATTGAGTATAAGATCAAGTTTCATTAGTTTATCTCATTAGATGATTTTGAGCTATACTAGAGGGTTGCTTTAGGCATGTTTCCCATGTTGGAAACTAGCCACTGTTGGGCAGATTTTTAAAATATTAAAAAACAATATTAATAATTTTGAAAAATAATCAAAAATTTAAATTTTAAAAAAATTAATATTTATTTTTAAAATTTAAAAATATTGTAATAAAAAATTAAAATTAAATATTTAAACATTATAATAGGTTGAAAAATAAATATTGATATTCTTTTGAAACTTTTTTAATTGATTGTAAGGAAATATATTAGTTTTCTAGAAGTGACTAATTAATTTTTTCCTCCTCTAATATGTTAGATGGGATTTGGCTTCTTTAAAGAGCTGCGAATTCCCTTACGTTTCCAAATTGTAATGCAAAAGGATTCATCCATAGTAGTCTAATGTGGTAGAGCAACTACGACATCAAATAATAATAATAAATTAATTTTTAATTTTTTAATTTTTAATTTTAATTATAATTGACATTGTAGAAACAAGGTGAGGTCACTCTATGGAGATTTTGTGTACCATGTGCGGTAAAGTGATTTTTTGACCTCCTATTTACTTTGGAATATACTATAATTTCAACCTATAATTTTGAACTTTGATACAAAAAATGACTGTAGATTGTTATTGTCAAAAATTCCCAACTCAAATGACATTTAAAATGACTATTATAATAGGTTGAAAACTAAACTAAAATAACATGTTTTTCAACTCAAACATTTATAGAGAACACATTTAAATGACCATTACATCAATATTCAAGAAAAATAAACTTTCAGTAGAGAGTTATTTCTAGGATTTTTTTGTTCATTTCTTAGATAATTTTTATGAAGTAAGTAAGGGGTCCAAAGTAATTTTTAGCCCTATAGTGTATTTTTTTCTTAAAAAATTTACAACTAATTATAATCAATTTAAAAAATATCAATAATTCAAAATACAAACTTTCAAAGTAGAAAAACCTATTCAAGTTTTTTTAATTTTCTTTAAATTAAATTTTCTAAAGTAAGTAAGGGGTCTAAAATCTTCGCCTCACGTGGATTGTGTAAATGCATACAATGACCTCTCCTTGTGTAGAAACCTACTTGAAATCCTTTAAAATCCATTTTAGAACTTTGAATCTTTTGAATTTAATCAAAATGAAATTGCTAAAAAATAGACTACTAATATTTTGCAAAATATTTAAAATATTTTGATTTGATAAATTAGTGTCACACACTAATAAAGTAAATCAATGTAGTGATAATTACATTTGTGATTGGCTTGACTTCAAAAAAAATAGAATGAACATTGTGTCACATTATTTAATGGAAAAAAAGTTGGAAAAAAAGCATAATGAGATTTATTTGATTCATTTGATGAATGAGAATGAATCAATAATAAGTTATATTTGTGATATCAATACGAAGGCTTTCTACAAGTCCAACAAAACTCACCAAATACTTGGCATTTTAACTTTATTTCCAATAGTGAATTAGTAACCACTTATACATCATTTTTTAAAAATTAAATAAAACTGCATTTAGATCATATTCATATTCTAGTTTTAAAATTAAAGACTTGCAATAATAAAATTTCTTGGTATGAAAATCCAAAAAAATTAGTCACTTGTAAAAATTAAGATATTTGATTCACAACCTACAATACCTTGATTTTTCCAACTAAATATATGACTAAATTATCAAAGTCACACTATTTGTGTATATTAAATAAAATGATACGATCTTTAATATAGGTGTATTGTAATAATCATACTACTAAAATCATAACTCCCTCTATAATATCATAAATGCTACCATTAATACTAGGGGCTCGTGCTTGCTATGCTACACATTCATTGTATCACATATTAGTAAAATTTTGATATATTTGAATAGAATGCATGATAATGATTTCAATAAGTCTTTAAAATAATTATTTTAAGTATTTCATAAAAATATTTTCTATCATGCGTACATAAAGATCATATTTTCATACAATGTGATATTACAGAAATAGAGTAGCAGTTCACAATCACTTTTGTAATATCACTTTTTACAAAGGGTAATATTATAGAAATAATATAGTCGTTGCAATTAAGGTGATATTAAAAAGGATCCATAGGATGATATTATAGAGGTAGCAAATCCATTGCTTCTCTTGGCTTTTCACTTCTTTGTATTTCTATAATTTTGTGCTTTTGTGAGCTTTGAGCTTTCATGATTTCAATTTTCTATTGCTATTATTAAATGATTTTGAGAAGTTTATTTAATTGAAGCGATTTTGGATACCACAACAATTAAGTCGTTCACAAAGTTTTTGAGATTTATAAGTTTTTCTTTTCAATTCTTCAATTTGGGTTGCCATTTTTTGTAACAATGGAGTCAAATTTCTAATGCATTCTAATGTATGTGTATCTTTTATAGTATTTACCATTGCATATATTTCATTCATCATTCAATAAATTTCTATTGTACATTTCAATATATGCTTACTTATAAAAAAAATTATACAAAGATTTTAGTCATTTTTATTTGAAGATTTATTGAAATTTTTGTTCTGCATTCTATCTAATACATAAAAATTCTTATAAAATTCTATTGATGAATGTGTAGCATAGCAAGCGCCAACCGCTAATCATACTACTAAAATCATAACTCCCTCTGTAATATCACAAATGCTACCATTAATACTAAGGGCTCGTGCTTGCTATGCTATGCATTCATTGTATCACATATTAGTAAAATTTTGATATATTTGAATAGAATGCATGATAATGATTTCAATAAGTCTTTAAAATAATTATTTTAAATATTTTGTAAAAATATTTTCAATCATGCATATATAGAAATTGTATTTTCACACAATATGATATTACAGAAATAGAGTAGCAGTTTGCAATCACTTCTGTAATATCACTTTTTACAAAGGATGATATTATAGAAATAATATAGTTGTTGCAATTGAGGTGATATTAAAGAGGATCCATAGGATGATATTATAGAAGTAGCAAATCCACTGCTTCTCTTGACTTTACACTTCTTTGCACTTCTATGATTTTGTGCTTTTGTGAGCTTTGAGCTTTTATGATTTCAATTTTCTATTGGTACTACCAAATGATTTTGAGAAATTTATTCAATTGAAGTGATTTTGGATTCCACAACAATTAAGTTGTTCACAAAGTTTTTGAGATTTATAAGTTTTTCTTTTCAATTCTTCAATTTGGGTTGCCATTGTTTGTAACAATTGAGTCAAATTTCTAATGTATGTGTATCTTTTACCGTATTCATCATTGCATGTATTTCATTCATCATTCATTAAATTTCTATTGTTTATTACAATATATGCTTATCATACTACTAAAATCATAACTCCCTCTGTAATATCACAAATGCTACCATTAATACTAGGGGCTCGTGCTTGCTATGCTACGCATTCATTGTATCACATATTAGTAAAATTTTGATATATTTGAATAGAATGCATGATAATGATTTCAATAAGTCTTTGAAATAATTATTTTAAATATTTTGTAAAATATTTTCAATCATGCATACATAGAAATCGTATTTTTACACAATGTAATATTACAGAAATAGAGTAGCAGTTTGCAATCACTTCTGTAATATCACTTTTTACAAAGGATGATATTATAAAAATAATATAGTTGTTGCAATTAAGGTGATATTAAAGAGGATCCATAGGATGATATTATAGAGGTAACAAGTCCATTGCTTCTCTTAGTTTTACACTTCTATGATTTTGTACTTTTGTGAGTTTTGAGCTTTCATGATTTCAATTTTCTATTGCTACTACCAAATGATTTTGAGAAATTTATTCAATTGAAGCGATTTTGGATTTCACAACAATTAAGTTGTTTACATACACTTTTCTTTTCAATTCTTCAATTTGGGTTGCCATTTTTTGTAACAATGGAGTCAAATTTCTAATGCATTCTAATGTATGTGTATCTTTTATAGTATTTACTATTGCATATGTTTCATTCATCATTCAATAAATTTCTATTGTACATTTCAATATAAGCTTACTTAAAAAAAATTATACAAAGATTTTAGTCATTTTTATTTGAAGATTTATTGAAATTTTTGTTCTGCATTCTATCTAATACATAAAAATTCTTATGAAATTCTAATGGTGAATGTGTAGCATAGCAAGCGCCAACCGCTAGTTTATAAAAAAAATATATGAAGATTTTAGTAATTTTTATTTGAAGATTTTTTAAAATTCTTACTCTGCATTTTATCTAATACATAAAAATTCTAATGAAATTCTAATGGTGAATGCGTAGCATAGCAAGCGCCAACCATTAGTATTAATTAAAATGACATGATCTTTAATATAGGTGTATTGTAATAATATCCTCAAAAATAAACTTCATAGCAACATTTATTATGTAGGAGACACTAATTTGAGACCTTACTATTATGATACAAAAATTTATGTAATTTGGTTAGGGCATCATCAATGTGCACATGATATGTGGCCATTGCAAAATGGCATGGTTTGTTCTTGCTTCAAAATGTACCATATGAACCTACAAGGGATGGACTCTTTTCCCTTTTCTAAAATCCTAAAAATTCCAAGTGATAAAATTCATTATCATAGTGAAAATTCCTTTGGAAATATTTACACTTATTGAATTGTAAAAGAATTGCACAAAATACCAAGAATAATACATCAAATCTTTTCCTATATTGCATTTGTTTACTTATTCAATTTGTACCTTTTTTGAATGACAATAACTTGTAGTTGCATACAATCTAATTGGTTTCTTTCCCATATTAGATTATTGATACCACCCTTATATTTCCAAGCCCAAATAATAGACAAAAGTACTTATGGCATCCCAAGGGCTACTAAAATGTTTTTGGTCTTTTGTTTTTCACATTGTTGCAATTGTTTTTGTCTACATTGACTTCAATCATGTAATGAACTTGCATCTATAAAATTTAGGTAGAGATACAAACACACCATGACTTTTCAACACCACTAATATGTCTTGCCTTAGAAGTTTACTTACACAACATAACATTCTTGAACTCCAAAGCAAAGGGTCCTTTGCTTTTTGTGAATCAAGGCCCCTTTCATTGTAGAAAACTTAAATGCAAGTTTTGCCCATATATTGTCGGCCCCTATAACATGAATATATCCTTCTTCTATTGTAGAGGTTCCCCATGCCTTCCTGTTCAAGAATGTTATAAAATACTTAGAATCAATAATTGCTTCCAATATACACTTTCCATTTTTGTTTTGGGCACATCAATTAAAATTTGAAAACATTCCATCATGTCAACATTTGAAAAAGCATGTGCTACAAGAATTTAAGGATATCTCCAATTTGTAAATTTTTTATAATTTACATTTTGAACTATAATTTAGTGAAAAGTCCGACACACATTCAATTTTCCATTATGTTGAACTTGTAAAAAAATTGGTATTTAGCATCCATCCAATCATATACAAAAGCAACACTTCAAAGTCAAAGATGAATCATTATATGTTATATAAACTGAATTGAATGAATTCTAAAGCTTTTACAAGGATCCAAGCTCAATTTTGGTCCCTTTATGTTGCTCAAATTTGCAATTAACCCCCTCCTATTAGCCAAGGGGTATGTTAATTTAAGCTCCTTCCCCTCTATTATAAAGTGCCAATGCTTTCCTTTAAACGAGCCTTGTGTCCCATGCATCTCTATCTAGAAAAATGTACAGTTCATTGGTTCCACCAAATGCTCGTAATTGAATGCTCTTGAAACTGATTGCAAAAAAGACCAAATGATTTTGGTAGCATTTTGCAAAAATTGCAATTTGTGCGTTCAATACTATGAATACTACAAGTGCTATGAAATAAAACAATCTTAGCTATTGATCTAAAAAATTGATAGCTATTAGGATCGTTGACTACCTACAAGTACTAAAAAAGTACTATTTGAAAAAAAGGTAGTTTGTCCCAGAAAATAAATACTACTAGGTGTAAAGTAATAATAATGATAAAATCTTGAACAACCCCCCCTATAAATTGGCCATCTGTAAAGACTTAATAGTGATCACATTTCACCCAAAAATTGAAGCTAAAACCATCTTCAATCTTCAGAAGTGTACATGCAAAAAAGCCCTATTTGTACAGATGTGGAGGCCATAAAATAATGTACTTTTAGATTTCCTTTAGAAGGCACATGTCCCCCTATTGTGGAAATAGATCACAAAAATTTTAGTTCTAAATCATTAATTTTGGATATTCCTCAATACTAAAAAATCTTAAACAAAAAATGTGATAAATTAGCAAAATTGACTTTTCAATATAAAATAAATATAAAATATTTTTTTAATTTCTAAAAATTAGGGATATGATTATAGTCAAGTTGACCATCTCCAATAAAAAAACTCCAATTCATTGGTTTCTATTATCAAAAGTTCTAGCAGAAAACAACTTTATCACTCTGAATGTGATGCAAAATAGGACTAGACTTTTGTGCAATCACCCTTGATTGTCATTTTCCAAGATGTGAAATGTGACAAGATGTAGTCAACAAGATATTCATCCTTGGAATTTTGTGCAAAAGGGGGAGGTCTTACATAGTTTGACCTCTAATGAATTCTTTTGGAGTTTTAAGGTAGATGATTTATACTATACCCAAAAGGATGATTTCTATAGTCATAAGCACACACTTACAAGGTCAAATTGTTGGAAAACCTACTGGAATTTCATATATATTGCATAGTGTTGCACTAAACCACTGCAAAAATTATAACAACAAGCTGGTGTGCAGGTGCACATAATGATTTCGCTGCCTAAGGGCGCAAGCGCTCATCATGGCCAAGGCCTACGCAAAAAAAAAACCTAAAAAAAAAATAACTTGCATCTGTTAGTTGCCGCAAGGAACTCACCAGCGGAGACCCATTTTCATGGAGTTTTCTTACAAAAACTAATAAAAACTAGTGTGCCCTATGCCGTTGCCACAGTCAAAACAAAAGTAAAAGTAATTTTCTAATTTTTTAGTTCATAAAAACTTCAAAATTCGATAACTTTCACAATGCATGTCCAAATGCCACGAAACCAAGCCGGTACACCCCTCCTCGCTGAGGGCTTTTTGATGGTACCAAGCACGCAATTGGGGGACCCACAGTTTGAGAGATCTCAACATGACAGACAAACAAACAAAACAAAACAAACAACCAAACTTAAGGTATAGATTTTTTTGGCGGTCTTTGCAAGACAATTTTAGTCTTACCCTTCTGTACTATCTATTGTCATCAATATTATTCTTCTATAGAAGTTGTTTGTTCTACTTGCATATCTGCTAGTGCCCTAAAATCACTTGCCTACATTGCTAACTCTCCAAGGAATGGACCATGAACATGATAGAGAATAATATTGCCTTAGTTTAAGCTTTTGAACTCAATTGCCTATTCATTCATCAAGTTTATTGAACTTCTTTACTCATTGTTTTGAGAGGGAAACAATTTGAATGAATTATCCAACAATATATTTCTATATTAATCTTTTACTAGTGTGCCTTTGTGCCATTGTTACAGTCAAAATTAAAGTAAAAGTAATTTTTTGATTTTTTAGTTCATAAAAACTTTGAAATTCAATAACTTTCACACTCTACGTCTAAACGCCATGAAACCAAGCCGATGCACCCTTCCTCACCGAGGGCTTTCTAACGGTACCAAGAACACAACTTGGAAACATACAGTCCGGGAGATCTCAACATGACAAACAAACAAAACAAGCAGTCTAATTTAAGGTATATAGATCGAGTTTCGAGAAGGAAGATCCTCAAACTATGATTCCCCATGTGAGAACTTTGTTGAGGTATTACAAGTGTTAAACTCTTTTGACATCAAAATTTTTTTGACACACAATGTGATGATTTCTTGTACACTCTTTCAAAGTAGAAGGTTAAATAAACCACTACTTTTCAATGACACTAGACAACCCTCTTTTCCATTCCAAATGATCAATGATTATTGACATTGATTATTAAAAATGTCATAGTTACACTTGCTTACCTAGCACATACTTAAGGTAGAAGGTCCATGCAGTATCCACGCTCTATAAGTGTCCACCTCTTGAAATGTACACTACTTGTACATTGTTTTAGCAATGTATAAATAGTGGACATTTCAAAAGGTTGACATTCTTAGTAACCATCATGTTTCAACTTCAAAAATTTTAAAATAATTTCATAAATTAAAAAAAAAATGAAACGACTTGTATTAGATGCTGATTCCATTGGTATTTCAAAGAAAATTTACTAAAGACTCTTTCAAGAAGTCAAATCTCTCCAAATTAATCTTCAACTCTCTAATGGATACTTTATCAACTTCTTACCTTGAAGGAGTTTAGTCTTTTACTCCAATATAGCATTGCCATTGAAGATTTTGGCACAAGCCCTTGCCACTATGCAATCAAAAGAAGCATGTAGTTGCAATCTTGCCTCCTTCTCCCTAAACCCTCCACTATTGATCTAAATTAGAAAATAAATGTCCCTTCTAATGCCGTTGATCTTCATTATAAAAAAAAACAAGCGTGATTGAATCCCCACCGTTGATCTCAATTTTTTTTAAAATTCCATTTCTATTGTTGTCAATCTTCATTCTATAAAAAAACAATGGTTCAGTTGATTGTGAGCCCCCCGAGTTGGTACTTTGGTCTCAATTTATTTTTTATTTTTGCTTAGTTATAGTACGTGAATTGCCAATTGGTTCACTTTTTAGATTGTGAAAAATATAAACAATTTGCATGAATTTATAAGTCTAGAAGTATTAGTACTTCAAATTAACTTACAACCATCTATTAGGGAGTTTTTCATTATGTAATGATAGGAATATGGGAAAGTTAGGCCAAAATGCAATTAAGAGAAAATAAAAGGAAAAATTAGGAATTTAAAACTAAAAAGATTTTAAGCAAGATTTAGTAAAGTATCCAAATTAGGCACATGGAAAAATGTTGACAAAATGAAAACCAAAATGCTACTAAGTAGGAAAACAAAATTAGAATTAAATATGAAACTAAGAAGATAATAAACACAACAATACAAGACCAATATGAAAGTAAAATATCATGGGTAGGAAATGGGATTAGAATTAAATTGCAATCCCTCCAATAAAAAATAGGATTATTATTTTTTAAATGAATTAAAAACCAAAGATTAGAAGTAGAAAATGGAATTAAAAATAAATTGAAAATCACGATAATAATAAATACAAAAATCACAAGAAACGTTAGTGAAATTTAAAATACTACTAGTAGACAAGAGTAGTAAGGAAATACTAAAATAGGGGGTTTATAATAATTTAGAGGGTTTTGCAATAATTTAGTGGATTTAACATTAATTTAATGTAGTTTACACTAAATTAGTGCATTAAGAGTAATCAAGTGCAATTTGCACTAATTTGGCACATTCTACACTAATTTTAAGGATTAACAACAAATTAAGATAGGATGCAAGTAGTTAGAAGAAATTGGTCCATTAGGAAATTTTTTATATTTAAAATTATGGTTTAGAGCTCTTTTTGTATCTTTATCCTCTCTTTCAAGTTTTTGGTGTGTTTTTTAGAGAGTATGTGATTTTTGAAAAATTGTGAGTAATTTGTAATTGTTTTAAACATGAATAGGAAGAGATTGTGAGAAAAAATCATGTAGGATAATTTTTCAAGTAGGCTCACTTGTTTTTATGAGGAAAATTGGTGAGAAAGGGAAGGTTTTCATGTTAGATTGAAAATTAAATTCGAATGATGGAAGAGAATTAGAATTTTTTGAGATTGGAAGGGCTGCCAACTTTAGCAAGCAACAACATAAGAATAGCTAGGTAGATGAAGCTAAAATTTAGAGGGTATATATCTTGAAGAGTTAGCTTTTCCAAAAGCTGCAATTCACCAATTTAGAATAAAGATGAAGTTAGAGCAAGCCATTTTGTATGAAGAAGTTAGTTGCTGCTCAAATTTGGAACTGACAATAGCGAGAGAATGACAAGTTGAAACATATTGAATTTTAAAAGGATGGTGTGCCTTAAATCTAGATTTCTAAGAAGCTTAAACTTGTATCATTTGGAGCTTGGATGAAGCGGTGGTAATCGTCTTTGTAGAAGGAGGTTTGGCCTATTGCAATGAATTGTGTCATAATTATCTCTTATTGTTCTTGTAATTTCCACTAAGCTTAATGGTAATGATGATTACAATCCATATTTGATCATGCATTTTTTTAATATGTTTTCCATGGGCTTGTATGATTTAAATGCCTAAACAAAATGTATGATTGGTGAATTTCACTTTTTAGGGTTTTTAGGGCACAAGTAGAAGCGCTACCCAAATTGAGTTAAAAGTAGGGTTGATAAATTTTTGAATGATTAAATGGAATTTAAAGTTTAAATGCCTAGAATGAGTGGCAAATGTGTTAGTACTAGATCTAGGCACCTTGAGGAGGTATTTGGGTCAATGCATAGTTAGATTTAGGTATTTGGCATAATTGAATGGTGCTATGATTGTTTTTTAGGGTTCAATTTAGCTCATTTAAGGTCCAAATCAACCGTTTCTATTGTGGTTTTGGTCTTAGGATTTGTCTTTAGCTTTTAGAATATGAATTAGGATGATTTTTTGATTTTAGGATACATATTTGGGTGATTTAGGGATATTGCCCCCTTTCCACTTAAAGCCATTTAATTAAAAATTTATCGAAAACATCGTGGACTCCATTGTTTAGAAGGAAAGTTAGGTTAGAGTCCTATGCATTTCCCATTGGTCAACTTTAGGGGTGGTTTTTGCCACTTGTGGTGAAAAACTCCCATCTAATAGAATATATAGGAAAAAAATTATAAAAAAAGTGTTTTAACTGTAATCCCTATTAAGATAGTATGTTTCTAAAGCGACCATTCAAGCCTATCTAACTCATCATTGACAATAATAGATATTTCAAGCAACATGTCACCCATTTCTAAACGGGGATCGCATTTAGAATATGGTCACTTTCAGAGTAGACTACCATAATACAATAGTTTGTCCCTCTAGATACTTGGAGTGCCTAAATTACTCCACTTCTTTGCTTCTAGCATTTGATTCAATGTTTGAGTGATCAATTAGGTGTCTAAGAGATGTTAGAGATGTAAAAGATAGACAAACCTAGCAATTGCAAGATTTCCTTTAAAGATTGAACCACAACTTCAAATGTATGTGATTAGTCTTGGCTTAACAATAGTTAATGGTTGTAGTAGAATAGTCCTTTTAGCCTTAATTACACTTTTAGTCAGTCTATTTAGAAGTCACCATCCAATTCATGAGAATTGTAGAAAGTTAGATTTATTCTTTACCATTGACATTTAAATAGTTCAAGGTACTAATTCAAGTAGTATAAAGGACAACATGGCCAAAAATTAAAAATAAATTCTTTAGAATAAAAGCACTCTAGAAACTCAACAACAAAATCAATCTTGCCAAATTTTTTTTCAGTCAAAAGATTCCCTTTCTAACATGATTTGAAGGAGATAATTAATTTATGCCTTCTCACAAATAGTGCAAAGTAAGGATATGGGTATGCACTCGGTGTTTGGAAAGTTCTTAAAAGTTACCCAAAAAGTTTCGTATTTTTTGGGAATGCAAAAGATGACCTCATAGTAAGTCAACTATCTACTTTTTCTTAACAATGGAAAATTCCTTGAAAGTACCTAGGTGGTGTTAAAATCCCACTAAAAATTGGAATACAATTTTTAGTAATAATAATGCACCTTGAAAATTCTTAAGACATTCTGACACTAACAAGTACTTGATTGGCAATTTCATTGAATTTAGGCAAAATTAAAATCGATTAGAAAGTTGATTGATGTACCAAAGTTTGTGACATCCAAATGAAGCCAATGAAAAGTCTTTTCATACTCCTAATACCCTTCCAAACACTCTAGGCAAGTCAAATATTTTGGTAAATGCAAAAACCATCATTTGAGATTTTTATATTTCCTTTGATTTATAATTCATTAACTTTCACAAGCCCAAATGACCTAGGAAGAGGGAATAAGAGTCACCCAAGTTTAATTTGGGCCTTCTAAAGTCAATTGAACAATCTTTTTGTCACTTGGAGCTTTCTTCCAAAAGTTAGATAGAGTCCAACAATAGATTTGACTTTTTTCAAATAATTAACAATAATTGGTGTTAATTCTAGAAAGATCTATAAATTAAAATGAGGAGGAGACCTTGGGAAGAGTGTAAAAGTCCCCTCTCTCTTTTCACAATCCCCCCTTCCTTGTATTGTCAACTCTTTGGCACTTTGTCGTTTCTAAGCTTTGGTCAATTTGGCCACATTTTATATTCTTGTTGTATTGTGAGCATATATTTTACTCGTCTTTCTTGTGTTTTGGAACTTTTCTTGAAGAATGCAAGGGTCCTCTCAAGTTTTGATTTGTGGTTTAGAGTTTTATGTGGTTTAATCCTCCAAAGTTATGGTTGTTTTATTTTGATTATTAAGTTACATACTAGGGCAAGGATCCTAGGAACATTACTCCAATGTTTTTTCACCATTACAACACTTTTCTAATATTATAATTGTGGATATTTCTATTATCACTGAGATTGACATATTAACTAACAATAATATAGCAAACTTCACAATTTGACTTTGACTAGGACACTTGATGTTTTATTCAAGGAACATCACATTGTTATGCTCCATATCAAGGAAAGGGTTAAGAGTAGAAATTACATATTTTTACATCAAGAGATTCAATCGGATTGCAACTATGGAACATTAGTACACACTATATTTGTCAAATGAGTTGTCCATTGTCTATTATAATTTATATGATTTTTCAATTAAAGTTTTAGGACCACCTAGTTTCTTGGGTGAAAAAAAAAAGAAAAAAGAAATATGAATGGATTTTGACATCTATTTCAATTGGATAATAGGTGATTTCTAGACCTAACAATGATGACAAGCATTATGCTTGTTCACAATTTAGAGAACAATCTTGAAATGGCCTTTTCATTCTAATGCATTGCCCAACATAAACCAAGGGGGGAAATGAACATAACATGATTGTATGAAAAACGTAGAATGCACAATTGTGCAAGCAAGATTGTATAATCAAGTAAGAAACCTTATTACGGCATAGAATCCAACTGGGAAATGAACAAGACATATCCACTAGTGGTCTATGATAAACCAAAATAAATCGAGACTAGGCAACAATTTGCTAGATTGTGGACTCATTGAAATTTGAATGGAACTTAGATGCTACCTTATAAGAGCTCAATTTTTGGTGAGGTTGGAAAAACACATGCCATTGGTGAGTCTTTGGTGGGACATCAATTTTAGACCTTGAAATGCTTTTTTATGAGGTTAGATGAAAGTATAGGGTCAAAAAAATCTCTCCATATAGGACAAAAGTTCAACTACTCATCTTCAAAATTTTGTGTAGACAAGGGAGATCTTCTCCAGTATTTTGACTTCCAATGAGTGCTTTTGCAATTTTTTAAGCCAATGATTCACATGGTCATGAAAATTGATGATTTCTAAGGTCACCCCATCGTCCTTTAGGGGTTAAAGCAGCCCCCCCTCAAAATGCCACATTTTTGCTAGTGTGCCTATTTACTATCATTAGACTTTTTGTCAAATTTTCGTATTTTCTTATTGCTGAATGAAAGGAGGTTCCAATGCACCAAAGAACCCAACATTTGGACATGCAAAAGTTATGAAGGGCCCCAAATGTTTTGGTAGAGATTCTAAAATCGTTTCTTCCACACAGGTACATATTGATTTTTGGAGATGTACACAGAGTGATGATGGTTCTGGGTCAGTGACGCATTTGGGGGGCCTTTCTTTCCGCTGATTCAAACTCAAATTCAAATCTCAAGTTCCCCGCCACCACCGAGGCCACCCATTCCGAAGCCTATATAAGCCGTCCCTCTCCCGCTCTTCCATCTCACTCTCTCTTCCCATTCTGTTGCGTCACTTTGCTTGTGCTCTCGATCCTTCGCTTACATTTCCGCCGTTACTTTTCATTTCATCCTCGCAGCAGAGCTATGTCGGGCCGCGGCAAGGGCGGCAAGGGCTTGGGCAAGGGCGGCGCCAAGCGTCACCGGAAGGTGTTGCGCGACAACATCCAGGGCATCACCAAGCCCGCCATCCGGCGCCTGGCCCGTCGCGGCGGAGTGAAGCGCATCAGTGGGCTCATCTATGAGGAGACGCGCGGGGTGTTGAAGATCTTTCTGGAGAATGTGATTCGCGATGCGGTGACTTACACGGAGCACGCGCGCCGGAAGACGGTGACGGCCATGGATGTGGTGTATGCGCTCAAGAGGCAGGGGAGAACGTTGTATGGCTTCGGAGGCTAAGGAGTTAGAGCACGGCCTGGGTTACTTATTTTTTCCGGTGTTATTGAACACCACCATTTCCTTGAAATCCACCAAGTCCGGTTGTGTGTTTGATGGTGCTTGTTGAAATGGTGCTTTTGTACCTGAAAGGTAGGATGATTAGGGTTTTTAATTGCGTTATGTAGATGCTCACTTCATTGCAGACTTCTCCTTCTATCTGATGTGGACATACCACTATTTCAGTTGATTTTACGTTTGGCTAATCTGGATGTGGTATTTGCATTCAAGCGGCAGGGACGAATGTTTTATGGGTTTGGAGGCTGATGGGCATTGCCTAGTTTTTTTGCGGTGCTAGTGTACACCATTTGCTCAGGGTCTTACCAAGTCTGGTTGTTTGTGTATTGCGGTGATGCTTGTGTCAATGGTAATTCTGTTCTTGGAAGGTAGGATAATTACGGTTTTATACCGTGTTCTCTTGATGCACGTCCATCTATGTGATGTGCGGTCAATAGGCGTTCTAATAGAAAGGCTTCATAGCTCATACCCAAATCACCTGCCCGAGCATTGTAGTGAGACAACCGGAGAGAGGACCTGTTAAGGAGGTAACGTGAATAAGAGCTTGCGTTCAAATTGAAAAAGTTTGTTCGAATGCACAAGCAGGATGTTCATCAACTGCGAACTTTATGATTAGAAAGATAGTTCCAATTCCATTGGTTTTGAATTCCTGTGATATGAGCACACTGATTTTGAAATCCGATAATCCGATTCCAGAATTTATCACTAATGCCAAGATGCGTTCGATTATTTTTTAACTGGGAACGTAAAATATTGTAATGTTCTGAACAAAACGCGATTGGACGCTTACAGGTGCTCAGACAACTTATAGGTGTTTCTTCGTGGTATAGTTTCAGAAGTATTTTATGGAGAGCTTAGAAAATACCTAGAATCCCTTATCTGGGTTTCATGACAGCCAACAATTTTCGAAAACCATGACAGTTAAACCCATACTCGTCGCTTTTCTTTTGACAACAAGAAAGTCATGCTCTTCTCAAGTCCTTTCAACATTCCAACAGTTTCTGCTTTCAGGCATTCACGTGAAGCAACCGTTACATCATCCACGGCGTCTGTTTCAGCCCAGGGATTCCGTTCACTTGCTTTCCGAAACTTATCGTCATGAGCATCCTCACTGCATATGCACAACCGCGCTCAAAAGTTTTACAACCTATGCATTTATCAAAAGAAAACTTTACAGATTTGGTTCAACATTAATCAATATTTAACAAGGAATTTTCTCAGGTGGTACTCCAATAAGTACATGTAAGGCAAAACTGAATGACTATGGAATTCTTTTAATCCTTAAAGGACATTGCAAACCCCACATGCATTTTGCAAGTCAAAAACTTAATTTTCACATGGTTCTTGATTTTAAATGTTTTTGAGTTGAACTAAGAATTTGATAAAAAAAAAAAGTGGTGTAATTGATGTACTTCTCATATGAGTAGGAGATGGCATTCAGAATGCGTTGACATATCAGATGCTTACACTGGAAATGTAGCTGGCTTTTTAAGATCTTCTGCTTTCATAGCATCTGGATCATATTTCTGCCACTGCTTCCGCCTACGCCTTGGAGATTCTTCTTGCTCATCTCCAGTATTACAGGGGTTCAGTGCACCCCTTGATACACTTTCTTTCGATGCATTCCCAGGCTCTGCAGCAGCATTTCGCAAGGGCCTGGTACGAGAACTTCCAATTAGACGGTGAATCTCTCTTTGTAAGGCCTCGTACTGTAGCACCGAGGGTGAATCTCCTCCATTGAAGACACTGCTTCCAGATTCAAGCTCTCGTTGCACTTTCCTCACCAACTTCATAATGCCAGCCCCACCAACTTTTGGGTCGATCCTCACGTACATCTCTACAACAACCTAGCCTCAGTCTCATGCGCCAACTGTTTGAATATATTATACGAGTATCAAACATCCTTATCTACATTTGTTGGCTTTGGGCCTAAGGAGAGGAGGCCTCTCGCACCAGCACACACTATATCTCAAGTGAAGTGAGAAAGTTTTGAGTAAATTCTATATACACAGTTTGCTGCTACTGAAACCATGTAATACTGGATCCTAGTCCCTGACAAGAAATTAACTACATTCATCGTGCGGCTATACTTTGAAATAAGATTCAAAGCCTCTCATAGCTTTGAAGCTGCACTATGAAAAGTACAGAGCCTCTCATAGTGTCACTGTTTGTTGTTTAACTATTTACTATGAGATGAAATATAAATCTCAGAGATGACCCACTTTGTAGCCCATTCTCTTTTCATCATTAATGATCAAGTATGCTATTCTACAATTGGCTTTGCTTCATCATGTAACAATAAATTCTGCTTACCGGATAGGCAACCCAGCATCCAACCAAGAGCAGCTTTGCGCCGAAGCTCTTGGTTCTCAAGCTCCATTCGTTGCTTGGATTGCTCCATCCGTTTCTTCCGCTGTAGTGCAATCTCTTCGGCTCTTTGAAGCTCCAGCTGCAATTCATCTACAAAAGCTTTCAACTCCTGGTTCAATATGAATCAGTTCGGTTAATTTTGTTAGCTATGCACTTAAATAAGACGTGCAAAATTTGGATCTGTAGTAGAGTAATCCTTAATGCTATTTCAAATTTGTGATTGGACCACCCCGAAAAGGTTTGCCAACACCTATTCATAGCACTATTCATTAGATTCAGCACTACTTTTTCGTTGAATGACTTGAACGAAGACTCCATTATGAATCAATATTTACTTCGCTTTCAGCAAGTAGATACCATTTCGACGCATACAATCTTGACTTATACAATATGTGCGATATAAATACTCTTCAACCTCGAGAAACCCATAAAGTGTTATCTAAAGGTAGAGAAGTACACTGCAATAATCTAGAGCTATGTCGAGGAAGAAAGTGCAAGTATAGCTCCCATTGTAAGTGTGAACTTGACCAGAAACAACTAGGATATTACATCGCTGTAAACGGTAGATGATTGCAAAATTGGCTAACCTCGACCCTTTTATGCTCCATTCGATAATTCCACTCATGCTGCCTCGTCTCGTCCTTCAAAACGTCAAGTGCGCTTTCGATTTCTTGACTCTCAAATTGATACTTCCGGGATTTTGACAACAAGATCCGTTTCGCCACCTTAGACCCACGGCTCAGCTCATCCTTGAGAACCTTGTTTTCCTGTCGCAAAATGGCCTCTCGCTGTTCATACTCTCGTTGCTGATGTTTAAACTCGTTTTCCATTTTGAAGAGATAATCCAAAAGCTCTCTGCTTTTCTGTTCATATTCGTCAATAATGTCTTGACGTAAGCATGCTACTTCAAATCTCTCTCTGTCAAGTGCTGTTGTCTTCTTGCTGACATCCTCCTGCAAATGTACATATCTCTGATCAACATTCTGTAAATTCTGTTACTATCGAAAGGTGAAAGGTTACTATCGATTATTTTTGGACTTACCGTTGTGCTAGCAGTTGACACAGTCCGAGTGAGCGACTCCTTCGTAACATCCATGCTAGGCATTGTTCACTGGTGGAACATGGTGCTCATAACCAAACCAGCTGTCCAGGTCGTTGTTACCTAAGTCAGATGTCACTCAAATTTACTCTTTGTTGGAAATTTAACTAGAACGAGGGTGCAACGACCAGCAATATAGTAGGACATGTGAGTAATCCACGGTTGGATGTAAGTCATCAGAAATGCAAATCTTCCTAAAATAATGAGAGCATCTACTGCCGCACGCACAATTTGCCTTGGCAAGGGAAAATAGGTCACATGAAAGAAATCAATACAGTACCAAGCCGCACAAGTGCGTATTCTCTTTGATACATGTGTACGGAAATTACATTACCTTCAAGAGTAATAGTAGTCGCCTGAAAGTCAGACGGAAGTTTTGACAAGCAACTGAGCTCCAAAATTTCCCAGTTTAATATGACTGTTCTCAGACAACCGAGAGAAGCTCTATACTCGTAGAGCTCCAGGCTTTTCAGAAGTGTACTTAGCTGGAGCATCCAACCTGTTGATGTTCAAATGCAAAATCACAAGTCAATCCTTTGAAGCACCCTAAATTAGGGATGAAGTCGAAATCGTGAAATGCGTCTTACAATAAAACGGGGTAAAACTAGCTTAGAAAGCGAGAATATCACTGGAAAGACCGTTAAACAAAGATCAGAAAGAATCCTATCATAAAGATACAAGCGAGATCCGAACAGACTTCGAGATAATACCAAACTCGTTCCCACTATTCAGCAACCAAGGCATTTCCTCAGAAACTCCAGCAATAAACAAAACCTACTGAAAAGAATGCGATGCTAAAGATGAAATGAAATTCAAATGCTGCTAGTTAAAAAGGAAAAACGATTACCTCCTCGCATTATTCCATGAAATTGTTTGTTGCGTTGGTGCTTTCGATCGTCTTTACGACGCAACACATCTCAAGAGCTTCATGTGGTTAGTGGAATTCCTAAACGTTCCAAATGTCCAAAAATTCGAATTCCAGAAGTCCCCAATCGGGCACAATAGACTCTGATTCCCACACACTACGCAAACAGACTCCTTTGTAATCAAAGCCACGTTCACCCACTCAAAGTAGATTCGCAGAGTGCAAAATGACCGGGGGCAGTGAGGTTCCATCTCCGAACTCCAAGTGAATTTACAACTGTTATCAGCGTCAGGTGTCCAGATTCTTGTGAGTGGAAAATGGGATACATATTGTCGCTTCTCATGCGAGAATATGGAGAGTTGACCCCAAGTACAGAATTTCTTAATAATAGGCGAACAAAAAAAGCTTGCGATGGTTGAACATTTCATTGAAGCTTGTGAAACTCTTCCTCCTGATCATGACTTTTGGATCCTGCCCCAAGGAGAATGTGAACCGTTGAGCTCCTCCAAATCTAGAATGAAATTGTTCCCTAAAACACCTCAATACGCTTGAGGTCGAGATCACCAACTGTTCTGGTCACGCCAATATTGAAGCCTACCACAGATAAAGATCATCACCAACAAAAGAGGAAAAAAATAGATGTAATATTTTGCCGTTGACGAAGAGGAGAGAAGAGAGAAAGAGAAGACTGACAAATACTACTACATGTAAGCAATCCAAACCATGACCTAGCCCAAGCTCGTCGAAGCATGCACATAAGAAGATGGAAAGAATAATTGCGATGGCATTATCTTTCGAAAGTTCTGCGGGAAAATATAAACAATATTAACACTTGGAACAACCAATAAACAGTTGAAACCAAAGACCGTACAAAGCTGAGCAAGTCGGATACAAATTTGGGGAGAGGAAACCCACTTGAAAGTTCTATTAAATTATAGTTTCCATACACTCATCTTTACAAAATCTACACATCAAGTAAGCTACAAAAAAATTCTCAATGACAGAGCCTACATACGCTCTTGAGTTGCATATATTGGCACCGCCGCTTTCTGCTCTTCTTTGCCCTGGAAAGGACCCTTCCGTACAAACTCTTCCAATCTGCTCAATGTTTCCGTCGCCGGGATTTGTCCACGCTCAATTGCGGCAGACAGTGCGGTGGTCATGGCCACACAGCACACATGCCGCCATTCCATTGCCTCTTTGTTACTTTCCAAGCGAGGTTCTAAAAGATAATCGATCAATTCTCGGGATGCAACAAGCTCACGTACACACCAAAGTCGAGCCAGCATAGGCGATGTGAATCGATACATTGCAAGTCTTACCTCAGAAGACTGCTGGAAAAAAACAAGAAACATTCCAGCAAGCGTACGACTGGATGACCTCTCTCCAGCAGCAGAGAACATCATATCCTTCAGCTGCGCTTCAGCACTTCCACTTAACAGCACACGACTAGGTTCTCGTTCTGAACCAGCTATCGTAGCTAAGGCATGAATCCCAGCCAGTTTAGTGCCAAGGGTACGATGCACAAAGGCAGCATTCATCACATATCGTGCAACCAAGGTTTGAGGATTGAAGAGAAGCTCGGCACCTTTAGCGGTCTTCCCAATAAAAGAAAGAGCATCGAGAGCGTTTTCGTGCTCCGTCGCATCCCCCGTCTCTTCCAGAAGCTTCAAGAGATCGCCAAAAGCATTAACAATACTTGCAGCTTCCAATGCAGACATGGGCGAACCAGGAGACTCGTCGTACAAAGAAGTAAGCCGAGCGGCTACAGTCATAGCTCGAGACCGTATCAGTGAATCCAACGAATAATTAGAGATAGTCGACGTTAATCTCCCAATCAGGTTACCAGCAAGAAGAAACTTAGCTCCATGAGGAGTCACTGCCAGTTCACAAAGCAGCTCCAACGCATTAAGCTGCGCAAGCATATCATCACTGTTATCGAGCTCCTTAGCCAACACATTAAAAATCCCGGAGCCTTGCACCGCAGCAGCTGCAGCCTCCGAGACACCGAAAATCGTCGCCGCCATAGCGAGGGCGCGAATTCGAACAATCGCCGAAGAGTGAGAAGCCAGGTTCGTCAACACTCCCGCTCCCGAGCCCTTGAATATAAGATCCAAGCCATTAGGGTTTCGGGCCAATTTTCCGACCGCATCGCCCGCCGCTTTGGCCACAGACGCATCACTATCGCCGACCACAAGCAGCAACGGCACAGCCAACTCCGAGTTTTGCAGGGCGCGCACCGTCGCGCCTCCATCGGAGATCCCGGCAGCTAATAAATCCCCGATCGCCACGCAAGTCAATTTCCGAACCAGAGGCGAGTCCGCTTTCAATCCCGCGCTCGCGTACTGCAATGTGTGCGGCAACAACTGGTTTCCATACGGCGTTCGAAATATCCTCTCCAGGGACGTAACCACCGCAGGTTCCAGGCCCGGGACTTCCCGACCCGTCTCCAGAGCATTCAAGAGGATGGGAAGAGGGAACTTGGACAGGAAATTTTGCACCGCGGCATCGGAAATCTCGCCGGGGTAGTTGGAGAATTCCGAAGCCGCGGCAGCAAGCAGAGGCAAGTCCACCGATTGATCGTCGATCTCCATGTCCGCCATTGTGGTAGTCGATTCGCAAGCGCTGTCGTGACTCTTCAACAATCGGCTGCTGTGAGCTCGACATGAAATTGAGCCCTAAAACCATCGAGCGTGAGGAGAGAGACGACTGGCTGACGTGGAGTGCCGCCGACAAGGATTCCACGTGTCAGAATTGTAAGTACTCTCTCTGAGAGCAGCTCCAATCCAACACTGCAACGGAAACCGTGCCGACGGGGCTAAGGTAGCAGCACCCATATCCGTCCTTCACTCTACCCCATAACCGTCCCCTCTAAAATCTTGGAAAATCTTGGGAAGTGAATAGATGTGATTACAAAGATGTACTACATCTGAATATTACAGCCGAGTGTCAGTACTAGGTGCATCTCAGGGCTTTCTTTTACATTTTTTATGTAGTGCCAAAGTGGCGATATAAAATGTAATGGTGGTGATCCAAATTTCAACATTCATCCACATATTGGATTGAAAATATCACATTCGTACATATCACATGTCTCTAATTCTATTTTCATTTACAATTCGGTGATTTCATCCAAGTGTTTTCTTTTTAATTCAAAGTTTTCAGGTCAAAAATTTCATAGCTTTTTGCCATTTTTTAGCCAAATTATTTTTTTGGTGTAATCTGTAACTAGAAAGCCCTAAAAAAAAGCCCTAGTGCATCTATAGTCGGCTCTTCAAAAATTCACAACTCATATTCAAAGTGTCCAAATAATACTTGAATTATTTTTCTCTTGCTAGTAGGGTTCCTTTTTGGGATGTCTATTAATGCCTAAAGATTTTTGACTGTGTTTTCACCAAAAGCACTCCAAAATTGTCATGTCTAGTATAAATACCAAATTATAGAAAGAAAAACATTTTTAGGTACATGTAACTCTAGGATCCTGTAGTATACTAGTTTGAAAAGATGTAGAATATTTTTTAGAATTTTCCACCAAGTAGATTGTAAGATATTAGCATTTGACAAAATGGAATGGTTCAAAGCTTTCCACATATAAATAAATCTTAGAAAAATAATTTCAAATTTTTATTTCTTAAGAAAGTGATTTTCAAAGAATTTTTTTTCTTGCTTGGACTGCCCACCAATCACTAGAAACTACATATTATACAATAACTTTTAACTTTTTAATCATGTAAAAGTTATAAAAATTATTGGGCCTTAAAGCTACTCCTCACACATCTATTGTAAGAAAATATAAAAAAAAAAGTCCATCTATAGTGAGCTACCCAAAACCTCTATATTTCCATACAACATAATGTAGGGCTTTAGGGAGTTAATAGACATCATGCTGAAAACCCTTAAATTCATGATTATGGGTGTTGCTATCTTGTAAGTTGTAACATCCTTGTGCAAAGAATTACTCCCCGATACAACCGTTGTAGACAATAACAATTTCCAAGGCTCTCCACATGAGAGCCCTTGCTCAATATTTTGGTGCAATTTGCAGAGTATGGAGCAGTATATTAGAAGCTTAGATTCTTTGATACTAACAACAAGTGGTAGTGGCAGATACTAGAAGTATACTCAAAATCGGAAGAGATTCACTCAAGAAAATTAAAAAAAAATTGTTGTTCCTCAATATGTTGCCACATTTGGGGGCATGGTTGCAAGTGGCATGCTAGAAAGAAATCCAGCATGCTCCTGCTTTAACAAGAGACTGAGGCTTAATAGATTGACAACGCCTTTTCCAAGTTTGCATTGGAGTTGCTCTTATGCACTTGTGAACATATTTTTTTTTAGCAATTTTTTGCTGAAAAACAATGATTTTTTATAAAAAATATTTGGCAAAATATTCTTGCTTTACAATGAATGAAATCTCTAATTCAATGGATACTATTATTCTATTTTGGATGAATAAATGAAATTTCATCTATAGATTGCAAGTTTCATCCATTTCCATAGATGCTAATAGCTTCATCCTTCTAGTAATTATTACTTTCCTCACTATCTAAAATAACTAGAAAAAAAATTTGCTTGTGAATGGTGACAAATGAGGTCATAAAGCTTATTCATAGTTCTAACAAAAGTGTAAGCTTAATGTATAGAATGAAGACTATTTTTGAGGGATCCTGAGGTGTATTCTTCATATTAATAAGAAGCTCTCTCTAACCAAGGGTGCATGGACTTTGTTTTGTAGTGTTTTGATTCACGGCAGAAAAGATATCAAATTTTGAAAGATTATGAACTAAAAAATTTAGAAAATTATTTTTATTTTTATTTTATTATTTTGTGGCAAGGACACAAGGCTTAATAGTATAGGATGGAGGTTATTTTTGAAGGAATTATCCAAAGGAAACAATCTTCAGTAGATGTGAAGACCTATGGTATTGCGAGATCTTTCAAATTTTCATTGAAATTTTGAATAAATTATGAAATTTCCTTCCATACATTTTTTTCTTAGAATTTCTAACTTTTAGGAGGGATTTTTTTATGATCTCATCCTCAATTATCTTCATAGTATTTTGGAGCTTTTTTAAATTTCCAACAAAAAAAACTACTTGAACCAACTCTTTGGCAAATTTTGAATAATATTTTTGTAGGTAAATTATAATTTCAGGCATTTTGCAACAAATTTTAAATAAAAATTTGGCTACATAAATAACATTTTTCTTCATTAATTTCTACATAGGCTTGTTGTTGATCCAAAAAACTTGTTGAAAATCTAGTAATATATGTAGCCTAAGACATAACACCATCTTGTTGTTTTGAGGCTAACAATGGATGGAAAGCAACAAAGCCTTGTTAGAATAGATTTGAGGGCATGGGAAGGTCATTTTAGGGTTATTCCCCTTGTTATGAACCGTTGTTAGAATATTTGAATAATAAATTTTATTTTTTAAAATAAATTTTATTTAATTAAAACTATTTAAAACTATTATTAGACATGGTAAGGTCTTAGCCACATTAGATTGCAAATGTGACATAGTTCCCATATTTCCCACTACACAGGAACTTGTAGTCTTATTGAGGCCTCAAATTTCATCTAATGAATAACTTACTATTTGAAATGATCACACACCTAATTTGTGACCATGTTTTCAACAATGGTAGTATGTGGGCATTGAAATGTAAGCCTATGAGCCTTGAACATATGTATAAGTAGATACTCTACAATCATAGAAGGTACTCATAGTATAAACACCTATAATATAAGTATTTATAACATAGGTATCATATAACCATGAAAGGTTTTTATAATATAAATACTTAAAAATATAGGTGAATAGACTCCTATGCTCATGTGCCCATGATTCCAAGCTCACATGACAACAAGTGTGGAATTTAAATAAAGTCATTTTCTTCAAATATATTTTCATTTGTAGTCCTACATTTTTCCTATGAATATCATAATTCCTTTCAAATTTATCTTACCTATTGATTTTTTGAGACTAATTTATTAAGAATCTCCACAATTTTTGGAAAATATTTCAAAATTTTAGTAAACCTTCACAAGGGATAATATAAGGGAATAATTTCAAATCTTTTGTTGTTTTTAAGGTTTGTTATCCTATACAAATTAATTGCATAAATATTTAAACATTCAAGACATTGTGTAGTGAAAGTTTAAGGTCATATTGAAAGCATATTCCATTGTCAAATATTTAATTTCATTTTTGTTTGATATTTCTTTTAAATAGTGAATTTTTCTTCAAAAGATAATAGTTGGCTTGAAGATTCAATTTTCAATTTTTCAAACCTATATACATTAATCATATCAATTTAATGACCTTGTCATTGTAGAATGCTTTAACTTTGTGCATGGTGGAACATGGAAGTAAAGTACCAAAGCTTGGATGTCATTGTTTATAGTCTAACAATGATTCAATTTTTGAAACTTGGAATGTTTTGAAAAAATTAATGATATTAATTATTCACAAATAAAAATAACAGGTCTCTAATTATAATTTTAACTACTATACATTTGTGTACATAAGCTTAAATGAATGATAGTACATAGTTCTTCCTATCTTGAAATTAAATAAAACAAGCAACTTCTATATTCTAGAGACTTCATCTCTAGATGGCATTTACTCACTTTTTGAGTGAAGTCCAACTTGAACTTCTTTATTACAAGTAACTCCTATCAATACAATGTCTCCTTTGCTTCAATTCATAGCAATGTTTAAATTTCTAGTAAGTTTTTGTCAAATTTTGACTTGACTTTTGCTTTTAAATTTGCTCTCAAATTTGGATTTGACCAGTTTCAAATTTTTCTCTCTTAAAAAAGTGATTTTTAAAGAAGTTTTTTGGGTTGCCCAAGCTACCCGCCAAATGTTGAAAACTATATATCATGCAATAACTTTTTAACCATGTAGTTAAAAGTTATGAAAATTGTTGCACCTTAAAGCTACTCCTTGGACACATGTTTTGTGAAGTTTTCAAAGAAAAGAAATAAAAATTCCATTCATAGTGGGTTGCCTAAAATCACTATAATGCCAAAAAATAGTGTTTTGACCTTTAGGGATTAATAATTTAGATTTTCCTTTAGTCAAGCACCTACTTCCACTTAATAATTTTTTAATGAATGAAATGATCCAGTGTGTGCTTTGTGAATTTTTTTCCCTAAAATCTCAACTCAATTTTTTATCATATGAAATTATAAATTCAAAACCAGTAGAACAAAAATTATAAGTTATGAAGATTCAAAGACAAATAATCTAGCCAATCAAGGTGTGAAGTAAACTTTGTTTCCTTCACTTTGAACACAAATATCTTGCAATCCATGCGGGCAAAGTTTGTGAAATTTCTGCCACACATTCTTATACTAGTTTAGTACAAGATCCTAGTACTGTTAGATACCCGGGGGTGCACTACAAAGGAAGTTCATGGGTGAGGAGCAACCAAATTTTGGACCCCCTATATTATATCCTAAAATTTTATTTTATTTCTAAAAGAAAAATATGAATAGATTTTTCTACTTTGCAAGTTTATGTTCTAAATTATCGGTATTTTTTTTATGTTAATAACAATTAGTTACAAATTTTAGAAGAGAAAAGATATATTGTAAAGCTAAAAAAAACTTTCACATCCCTATATTATATAAAAATAAAAATTTTAAAATTTTAAAAAAAATCTATAAAATAGCTTTCTACTAAAAGCTTATTTTGTTTGAATATTGATACAATAGTCATCTTCATGTGATCTCTATAAATATTTTAGCTGAAAAACATGCCATTTTAGTTCATTTTTCAATCCTTTCTAGGCAATAAATCACATGTTATTTAGGATTGAAATTTTTGGCAATAGAAACCTATAGACATTGTCAAACAAAGCTCAAAGTTGTAGGTTGAAATTATAGTTTATTAGAAAATAATTAGGAAAAGTAGAAATGGGTAGTTAGGGTTTGGTCACTCCTCATGCATGAACTTCCTTTGTAGTGCACCCCCCGAGGTTAGATATGCAAATAATAATAATAAAATAATAATAATATTATTATTATTTTGTTCATTGCTATAGAAATGACAATTTTGAGCGTTTTTTCATGGAGAAGAGGCCTTTGTGACTTTAGGGGTTAACAAGGTAAGGTTTGTGTAAGGTAGTTGGTCCGCAAGGGAGACGACCCAAGGGAGCCCGCTTGTATTTCGAGCCTCCTACCTTAGCTCCCAAGTCATTCGCTGTGTCTATATTGGAGAGAAAACGTGGCGATGCTCTTTATTAAGAGCATCTCCACCGTGACACGCAAGAGGGACACGGGGTGGAAAAGTCCCGGGCCCGGGGTCAATAATTGCCCCACTGTGGCACGGGGCAATGACACAAAACCATTTTTTGGACCCCGGGCGCAAAAGAAAAGACCCCGGGCCCTCAAGTCTTGAGTGCCCACAAGATGGACACTCAAAACCATTTTTGAAAATTCTTTTTGTGTCTTGAGATTTTGGCGGCTAGTTAGCACTCAAATTGTGATTAGGCCGGGCCCATGTTGTGTGTCACGGTGGGGCTCTTAGAATCTTGCGTGCCCGCTTGGCAATATGCACACAGGAAAAGCTATTCTTGCGTGTGCATTGGCCTGTGTCACGGTGGAGATGCTCTAAGTTCATGAATGAAAGCCAATAAAAAGACCCCTCCACTCCCTGCCCAGCCCTGCCCCGCTCCGACCGTGGCACTGGAAAAGGGTCTGTTTGTGCTGATCCAGATGGAATTCAGCCCCATGTGTCGAAAAGTGCAGCTCTGTTGTGAATCTCAAAGCTGGACGGAGAGAAAGGGTACAGTATGAAAAATAATTTGATTCCCGGTCAGAAAGGCCGTCGTACTAATAACCTTACTGCAGTCACTGCACACAACTCAGCAATGAAGCTGTCGTGCCTTTCCTGAATCATGGCACTCTCTAAGGTAGGTGGCTCTAAAACCAATCTGGTTCTAAAACCGATCTGGTACATTTTACTTCTGAAATGTACTAACTGCGTATATTTCAGAAAGGGGTCGGTTTTAGAAACCACTACTGCGTTTCAACTTCAAAAATTCGTAACTAATTCCACAAAGGTCCAAAAAATATGAAATCGACTTGGATTAGATGCCTATTCCTTTTTTCTTCCCACCAAAATTCACTGAAAATTGTTTTTGAGATGTTTAGATGTCCCCAAAATGCAATCAGCTCTTAAGGGTCGGTTTAAGAGCCACCTACCTTAAGCCAAATGAATTGGCTAGCCAGAGGCCAAACATCCCAAATGATTATCAATGGCAGAAAAAGAAAAGAAGCATACATAAACAATCACAATTATATATAATATAATACGTGAATGGAGCCCGTTGCCATGCAACGGCAATGCAATACGACAAGGGCGCGATGAAAAAATGGGATGAGAAAAGTGGGATGAAAGTGTGACCATTTTTGTAACATTGCGTCGTGATAGGGGTCGTGACCATCTATACTTAATATAATAGATAATATAATGTAAGGAAAAGAAAAGCATAAGATTGACATCATACTGAATGGAGAAGTGAAGATTTTGTTGTAAATTCTATGATTTTTAATAGATGGAATTGCCATGTTTCTTCAAAACTATGAACAAAATATGTATTAGATATTAACCAATGAGCCGCACTAGCGGCGAATAGGTTACTGTGTACATGACCGGTTGTACATTTTTCAATCATAACATTTTGGTCTTCATGATCCAAGGGTGTAGGAAGCAAGTTGAAGGGAAGGGAATTATGAGTTGCAACTTGTAATGACAACGGTGATGGGTTGCCAATAGGACAGTGCCACATTAGCGTTGAAAAGTCAACAATCAGTTATGTGAACATAGGTGCCTATATTTTAGGAACCTATGTTGTAAGCACCTTCTATGGTTAGCATAATGTGCTAGCTGCGTTGAAATGAATAGACCATGTCTAGGCTTGTATGACCTCTGAGGTGCATGAATTCTAGTTTCTTCACCATGTTTAATAAATGCACTAATAAGTTCCTATTGTAGAGTGGTTAATTTTGTATTTTGTATCTTCAAGGGACTATTTTGAGTTCATTGGTTCCAAATTAGAATTCAAAGTTTTCAAATTTTCAAATTTATGATAAATAACAATTCTTGCCTTCTTTCAAGGGAAATTTTTTACAAGATTAGATGTGGTCTAGCCTTGTCCACTTAAATGGATGAATAGTTTTAAAAATTGCATAAACTTTATAAATTTTTTAATAGTGGATGTTGTAGTTGGGTTTTGAAGCAAAATTTAATTGCAATTGATTATCATACAATCATGATTTTTTTTTATCAAAGAAACCCATAAAAGACGCTTCAACGTCCTTTATGCATATGCTGGTGGTGTTTTGAGTTACTCAAAGTGCTTCAATTGTCAAAATTTCAATCTGATAAAATTGAAGCTAAACAGCTTAGTCCAATTAATTTTTTTTTCCTTTCAAAATTAAATATTGGTATCAACTCAATTTTTCAACAAAAGATATAGGATAATTTTTGCTTGTCAAATATATGTTGCTTTTTCATAGCCTTTAGCAATGTACAAATTGTGTACATTTGAGGAAGTGGGCAATTTTAGAGCCCTATGCCATTTCAACTTCAAAATTTATAACTAATTCCACAAAGCTCTACAAATATTGAAAGGACATGGGTTAGATGCCAATTCCACTTGTATTTCAAGAAAAATTTACTAAAAAATATTTCAAGAAGCTTCGCCTCCCCAAAATTTAGTTTCAGCTTTTATGTGGGTGATTTGTGGACCTCCTACCTTAAATGATATTTTCGTACAAAGACATAAGCAAAAATGTGCCAAAATTCAAAAAAGGATAAAAGCGTTCAAGGGCAAAATGTAAGGTTGCTTTTCTTTAAGAAAACCATCACCTAACTCTGAAGCCCCTATTGTTCCCCCAATTCGTTCCAGGCGTTCCCTTTGCTCCCTAGCTGAGTCAACTGTAGCAGACCCCACACACAATCCTCGTCAGCTCAGGATAAGGCTCACGGGAATAGGGCTTTCTCCCTGGACCCCTATATCACTCACCCCGACCCTTCCCCTGAAACACTCCCTTCCCAAATTTTCTCCGCACCACCGCTTCTCGCAGTTTCCTTCCACCTCCCCTGCTCGCGTGGCTGCATTTACACAGATTGTGTGGATCATAGAGCAGTTTGCAGCAGCTTGCAGTGTAGTAGAGCATTTTAGAGCATTTTTCTGAGAGATTTTCGGCCTCACAATGTGGACATTGGTGCATCCATTCGTGTCGCAGTGCTACCAAGCGGCGGGTGTGGCGAGAATCAGACTGCTCGGCTCAGGAGCCGCTCTCGTGGCTTCGCATTGCGCGCTCCGGGCGGCTGTCGCCGTCCCTCTTGTGTATATGCCTCTCAAAGATTACGAGGTCGTCGCGTTGCAACAATTGTCGTGAAATTTGTACTTCTGTAAAATATACAGCACATCATTTTGTGGAGCGATGAGGCAGGGGCGGAGCTACGACTTTCGAATGTGGAGATGACGACGAAAGATTCTTGCCGTGTATACATCGATCTTAGCTCGGATTCCGTAGCAAGAATGATCTCAATTGCGCTCCATGTACAGATTTTTATTCGGGCGAGAGTCGCCATAGATAGAATGATCAATGTGTGTACAGTTCATCTGGTACATACTGATGAGATCGAAGTGCCTGGGATACAGAGACGAACAGTCTGACAGTGGAGCCTGTCGCTGTGATCTGTTCCTCTTATGTGAACTCATTGATATCTCCATGTTCATTACATGAAAGATGCTGTCACTCTAATTGAAGAGCCATTCTTGAGAATGTTTCCTGTGCTTGGTGAACATGGATAGTGAATACATCTCCAGTATGGATTGAATGTTGAGTATGGCAAGGGGATCGAGTACGTGAGAAGTGATCAATGCTTGTGAAGACCAGATTCATTACACTTCTTGCTTCTGAATCCCCTTTCTCGGCTTAAGGCAAGTAGGCAATACAGCTGACCGCATAAAGCTGTTGTTCTTTCAGAATCGCATAAGTTTCGCAGATCGAGGTTGAAGAACTTTGTTGTCGTTCATCTTTGAGGTTCGCGTTGTAACTTTTTGACTCAGGTGAAAAACTTACTTTTATGATCTTGTCTATTGTTTTAATATGCAAAGGTCTTGAGAAAGCTCAGTCATTGTGTGCTTCAGAATCGCTTTCTTCCGAAATCTGACGCTCATGGCGACCACACGGAAAGGCAACTTTATGCGCATGCGAAACGACTTTGCAATGTTGCACAGCCTTAGTCACTGCAGTCTGTTCATGCAGTGTACAAACATACAAACATATATTGACACTTTGAACAATGAGCATATAATCTGTATGCTAACAAGTTTCATAAGTTGTGATTGACAAAGAAGAGTCAATTCAACCTTAAAAAAGTTCCAAGAATAGTTCATAATTTGCTTTTATATTTATTCTTTATATTCAGAGATGCCAATTTTTGGCTTCATTGTCAAATTTATATATATTGCCAAGTAGACAATTGAATACATCATCATGTTGTAGTACTCAATGTATAAGAATAGACAATTGTATTTAAAGACTTAGTAAAAAATTCATGGGATTTTATATTGTGTATATACGTACAATGATTTGTTGACCTCTAAAGATAAAGGTTGATAAGTCTTCTATATTATATACACATAATAATCAAGAGATTTAACAATAGATCGTGGAGGATTCTCTTGGGGTGAATATTCTAAAATTTTGAGACAATAAAACAATTCAAATTTGGCATGTATGGGTGTTATGTAATAGCAACAAGCTATACTGATTCCTCAACATGCTATACCGATTATAAACATACACTTTGCCTAAATATTAGATTCTATCTTAATCACAAAGAGCATTTCTAGTAGTGCAAAAGACTTCAACATTTGTCCAATTTTAGATGAAGCTCACAATGAATGCTCTTATTCATCTTTAAATTTTCTTTTCCTACCCCCAAAAGCAATTTACGGCAAGGCCACCAACATCTTTGAACACTATTTTTTTTAATACTGTTGACACGCGTTCATAATAAATAGTACATTTGTCAAATTAAATTTTGGTGTGTCAGGATTTGGAGAGGAAGGGTGTGAATTCTCTTGAAGTATGCACACCTATAATCATCACTAATCACAATTGAACATATTTTTTTTACTACCAAACATAATATAAGTTATTAGATCTTACTCACAACATTAGACAGAGTTCAACATTGTATTAATTTGAGCACCGTCTAAATAAAAATTATGAATTTTCAAAGTATTGTCTTTAGGTTCTTATAAATTCAATGACTAATACTAGGTTCTCATAGACTCACTAGACTTTCATAGACTCACTAGGCTTTCATGAGTGATTCAGATTCATGTTTTGATTGCCTAAGGTAACTACACCTAAAATTGCACAAATAAGCAATTCAACATGGTTGCCATTATTATATTACAATTATTTTTGGTGGGATTTTGTTGGAAGCCAAAAAAAAATTTAGACTCTCTAAGAATGCACTTTTTTGGACACCATATGAATAAACTACAAATTTTTAAAGTGTTGAAAATAGAGTTTAGGGTAACCAACCATGGACTTGACTCTCATGAATAGCAGAAGTACATTTTAGGCAAGAATCTAACTTGCACAGTTTTAGAAAGCGTGCAATTTAAGGTGTAGTTACCTTGCATGTTGTGTAATCAATATCTAAAATTTTGTGACACTTTTTTGGTTCAATTGTAGGTGTCACAATTTGAGTAGTGCATGTCTTAGACATGCCCACGAGAAGGACAAGACTTCATTCATAGCTTCTTGAGGAATTTTTTTTTTGTCTTTTCAATCACTCAAAAAGCTGGGAAATTGGAAGTTGCCATGTGCCATTTTCATTTGCAATTTCCCCTCCCTCAAGTCAGCATTGTCCCCTTCACAGGGTGCCCCCACAGTAAAATTATTGAAGGGTACATGATACGCACAACCATTTAACTTTGTACACGTGGCTGTAAAAACTGACATGATGTTATAGCCAGTGTTTTAACCCGCAGATGTTACCATCCCTTCAAGGTAAGGTGGGCAGTGGGCACCCCAAATGGGCAAGACCAACATCATCACTCTAGGTACATTTAAAAAAATAATATGTAAATTTCCAAAATCAAGCATTTGGGGGTAAAATGATTTTAGAATCAATCTACCAAAAAATAAACTTTGACTCTTCATAACTTTTGTATAAAGTATTTAAATATATGCCATGTTCTTTAGTGTGTTGGAACCTTCTTTCACTTGCCAATAAGAAAATATGAATATTTGACAAATTTAATGATATTCTTTTTGTTCTTCTAAAAAACCTCCAAATCTGGCACAATTCGTGTCTCACTAAAAAGCTATGTTTCATGGGTTCCATTGTTGAGTAAGTGTTGGTTGTATTAAATGATGACGTGGGGGCAAGTGGCAAGCAATCAAGGAGCATTCCTCTCCTAGCAAGCTTGGCCTTGTCTATATGAGGTACCTTATATGTGTTGCTTTCTCAAACAGTTGTGTTGACGATGAATTCGGTGACTATTTGGGTGCTCTGAAGATTTGTTCATAAAAAAGGGCAATTTTCCTTGTTGTAGGTCTTTAGATTGGGAGTAGATATGTCTAGAATCCCATTGTTGCCACCAACATTTAAGTCATCAAAAATGACAAACTGGTAGCATTTACAAACGATGCTCAAATATGCGGATACTTTTCACATGGATTCGGGGTGCATAAACAATGGCATCAAAGCTAGAGATTTTGCATAGATTCAGGAGATGGATTAATATTGGTTCTTGAATGCATGTATCATTCATACAAAGACTAAAAATATAGTTAACCCCTAAAAGACCATTATCCCTTTAGGGGACAAATGGCATTTGGTACTTGGGAACAAAAGTTATGTCCAAATAAGCTCAAAACAAGGGAGAGGGGGCAACAAAAAAAAATTCAAAATTTGAATTTTTTTTTGAATTTTTTCTCATAGATTATATTTTTTCCTATATAAAAAGCTTTGACTCATTCCATTTGGATTTGTTATGAGAAAGTTATGGACAATCTTGTTTCTTGGGTAATTAGCGCATCTTCTTGAAAAAATAACTTATAGGATTCATTTCTGAATGAAATTTTTATAATTTTTCAAAGGAAAAGGTCTACATGGTTTATTTTTCTTCCTAAGACAATCTCACCATTGGAATTAGTGCATTTTAATTCCATTTTTGAGATACTAATAATTTAAATTATCCTTCTATTTCATATCTACTTCTACTTAATAATTTTTTAAAAATGAAAATTAAGTTTTTAAAAATTTTTTTCCCTAGAAACTCAATTCATTTCTCCACCATAAATATTTAAAGTTCAAAACTTTCTAGTGCAAAAAATTTAAGTTAAGAACTAGGTTCAAAGTCAAAAAATCTAATCCTGCAATAGGTTGAAAAACTTGTTTATTTTCACTTTAAACACAAATATCTTGCAATCTATGTGGTCAAAATTTCTGAAATTTTTTCACACATTTTTGTACTAGTTAGGTGTAAAATTCTATGTTTAGACATATAAAAAAATTCAATTTTTTTTACTCTTTGCTATAGAAATGGCAGTTTAGAAGGACAAAGGGAATAGTAACTAGGCACAATGGTAGTTTAGGGGATGCCCACCTTACAGCACAGTACAGTCAAAAAAGTTTTGGCTCCTCATTGAAAACCTATGAAATTACTGGTAAGAAAACTTCATCTCAAACCTATCTAATAAGCTTTGAGACACCATAGGCACACAAAGAAAAAAATATTGTTACATGTATATAAAAAAATGCTAGGAGTTGAGTAAACTTGGAGATACAATGAATTCGTTAGTTTTTTTTGGGTCCTTCCACTATTCATCCAAAAGAGTCAAGCAAGCTATTTCAATTGATCACGTCTCCCAGAATAAGTACAAGAAAACAATTTTAGAGATGTATTCATAGGTGAATAAGAAAACAAATATGTTTATTGAATATATATATATCCCATATTTTTGACGACTTTAGGATTTCAAAAAAATATAAAGAGTCTCAAGTTTATGAAAAATTCTAAAAACAATATCAATATCAATATCACAATAGGCCATTTCAATTAAACACTCCTCCCAAATAAATAAAAACTACAACAACTAGGACACACTCCCAAACTATTATAAATTTATGTTCTTCTTCAATGCCAAAGAGATGATCAAAAGTGATCAAGGTAGAGTGTGGAGCAAGAAATTGATATGGTAGACAAATCAAATGACTATTAGATCATTATTGTTTGCAAGAGAAGTTATACATAACACTGAATTGGATTGAAATTTCTCTACAATATAATTTAAGAGACCAAATATTCTATTTAACCTCTAAAGTTCCAAAGCTATTTTTTTTCATCAAAAAACACTCAAAATTGCCATTTTTAATACAAATAAAATATTTTTTAAACATTTGTTTTGTATAGATTGTATAGATTGTAGGATCTTGCTATAGACTAGTATGAGAGTGTTTGGAAGAAACTTCAGAAACTTTGATGATATTGATGACAAGATATAAGCTTTTTATAATGAAAAAAACAATTATTTTTATTCTTAGCCTAACTAGACTATATGGCTTTTAATCCTCTTAACTTAAATATTTTTGTACTGCAAATTGTGAATTTAAATAAATTTATGTTGAAAAATTGAATTGAGAGTTTGGAAAAAAAATCCATCCCCCTTTGATTTTTATCTTTTAAATAATTGTTAAGTCAAAGTAGGTATGAGATAGAAAGAAAAAATAAATTGTTGATAGCTTTAAGATGGAATTGAAATACACTAATCCCAATTGTGGGATTGTTCTATTGGATTCATTTGTACAACTATTTTTTTTTAATTTGTTAAAATTGAGTTCACAAATGAATCCAATACATTATTTTTTTAGAATTCGCTAAAATTTCCTACAAAACAAGAAGCTTCATAACTTTCACATCACTTATCCAAATAGAATGAATCAAATCTTTCCACATAGAAAAAAATATAATTTATAAGGATATATTTTTTAAATATTTCAAATTTTTTATAGCCCGCCCTAACTTGTTTTGGACTTACTATGGCATAATTTTGTTCCTCAACACCAATTGAAATATATAAAAAATTATATTCTCAACCCCTAAATGCCTGAGGCACTAAAATTTGGTGTTTGCAAAACTTTTAAGTTAAATAAAACCTAACCAAGTTTTTTTTAGTAGTTTATATTTTTGAAAAAATCTTTTGAAGTCTGATTTTACTATCAAAAATTCAATTTTGAAATTGATTGATTGTGATTTTTCTATTCACCCATTGCAATCTTGACTTCTTGTAGTGTTGAGAGCTTTTGGAAATGAGCCTTAAATACACTAGATCTTTGAGAAAAAATCACATTCAAAATTCATTTAAAAAAATTATAGAATAGATTTTAAGAAGCTATAAATTGATTGGGGTTATACATGTTAGGCCCTTTAACCTTGTATTTTTTTTGGTCACCAACTTTTTAGATTTGACATGCAAAAAGAGAGTTGAAAGATTTTCATAGCCTTAACACCCTCATGGTCAAACATTATAATCTTTCACTCCATAAGTGATATTGTTGTGTTTTCTTTTCCTATAAGATCTCTAACATATTTAGTTTGAATTTGTATGGTTACAAATCCAAAAAATTGATGCAACTTATCAAAATGTTGGCATTTTGTTCAATTTAGAGTAAATTCCAAGAAGCTCAAAATAGGCCTTGGGCATTTAGGGGTTAGAAAGCTAATCAGTCTTTTTATCTTGAAAAATGGTTTCAAAAAATCTTGTCAAAAATTGAGATCATAGGTATTTGTCAAACCTTGAAGAATCCCCCAAGGGAACTCTTGGGACTTTAGGGATTAATATTAGTTGTCAAATATTCTACAAACATGTCTAAAATGAAGAAGATACTAACTTTGAAATTTGACACAATTGAGGAGATTCAACAAGAAGATCAACAATGGGTTGAAACATATTTAAATTTATATTGAAATACACACTGAATGAATCTAAACTATTGGTATTATTTTTTGCATATATAAACTTAGGTGACACTTGCCTCCATTGTTGAATGAAGTTGTATATATGAGAGAAAATAGATGAAATAGATGACAAGCATGTTGTCATTGGATTTGAATTCAATTCTACAACTTTTTCCAAAGTTTCTTCCAACTAGAAAGTTGCGTACTTTAAGGATTTAGCATACACCCCCAAGATGCTAAAAGTTTATCATCAGTTTTTAAAATAAACTAGGAAAACAAAAACTCTTTAACACCTACATAATAGAACCCATTGTAAAGGATATTGAGTTATAAGTTAGTCCTCAATATCCTTTGTTTTCTGTATTCTATTTTGCTAGGCACTAATTAATAATTCTTTTATTTTATTTTTCAAAGAAGAAATCACATGTCTTCTACAAGTCATAAATTTTTTAGAATATTTTGTAAAAATTTAAAATTATCATGAATTTTTGAAGAAATAGTGAAGAATATATATATATATATATAATTTAAACCAAATTCCATATTATTCTATAATTAAAAATTATTAAACAATAGTTATAGGTCCAAAATTCAATTGTAAGAAATTTTCAAATTTTCAAATTAGAATAGAAAAAATATTTTGTAAGTTGCATTACGTTAGTTGAACTCAAATCCCACAAAAAATAATTTTTATGGTTAAAATTCAAATCAAGGATGAGGAAGTACAAGTTGCCAAAATACACTAAAAAGGCATCCTTTTTCATCTATTTTAAAAAACCTCATTTGTAAAATAGCCAATAATACTTCAATAACATGATTTCCTTCAACATCTAGTGCACACACATTCAAATAACTCTCAAAATATAAATTGAATGAAAAATAGTTGCTCTTCACCACAGATTGCTCATCTGAAACCATTTAAATGCAACAAAGTAGCACCATATGCATTTTAAGGTGGTATATGAAAATTGATATGAAAATTGGTATAATTGATTACCAATGAACAAGATTGAATGATGTTTGAATGCATGACATGAAATGAAAAATGGTATAATTGATTACTACTAAGCAAGATTAAATGACGATTGAATGCAAGATATGAGAAATAGTTTACATGGAACTAGAGCCATATTTTTCTTTGTGCCATATTTATTATTAGCCAGATGTAATCTATTCTATATTTAGATATTCCAAAATTCAAATATCCTGACTATAGACTATAGGATGCCTACATGTGTTTTCACTACAAAATATGTAAGTATCACCTATATTATTGATATCTATTTTGATAAGGAGAGATTCATCATTTAACTTTGGAACATTTGGACTCTTCTCAAGAATTGACGATTTGGAGAAAATCATTATAAAGTGCTATTTGGAAGAATATTTTAGAAGTGATATACAAAGAAAAGTTGTAGACTTTGAATTTTAGATTCCATTTGTATGATTAGATTCACCAATGCTATCACCAATACTTTTCTATAAATTTGGAAAGGAAAATTTCAAAACTCCTTCAAAATTTGATTTCAAGCAAAATATTATCATTTTTTGAGCAAAACTTATTGGAATAGGTTCTCTTGACATGGTGATTTTTTGAAATTTTTGTGTTCTTTACATCTATGACCTCATTTTTGCTAACCTAGTTTTGACCACTTGACACACTTCAGCATTTGTAATTTTAGAAAAATTTGTATCCTGGTAACACCAAATCCAACCATTAAATAAGACAAGAACTTGATAAAGTATCACCCAAAATTAGGATGACTTTCATCCAAGCAGGAACAAGACAGAAACAAAAACTTCAACCTGTTCATCGTTCAAAAAAATGGACGTCGGAGCGCTCCAGGATTAACCTTTAATATTCTTGGCAAAACTGAATAAAATTGAGCCACAATTCACTTTATCTTGCAAAGACCCTACGCTCACCTTTGCATTCTTAACTATTTGTTGTGCACACGTGAAGGACTGTTGCTTCAGCCCTACGCTCACCTTTGCATTCTAAACTATTTGTTGTGCACACTTGGAAGGACTGTTGCTTTAACCCTGCTCAGTTATGTTTTGGGGAGATTTCAACCAAATGGGTTAAATTGGATATCAAATCGAAGATGGTTCTCGATCAAATCCAATTTCATATCCTCAAAAACTGTGCACACCACCAATGGATTGCAACTCACTTTAGTAATGGTGGTAATAGCTGATAGGCAACTTTGAAGCTCACACGCAATCCAAAAGGTCTGAGTGCTATTCGCAAGAAAAAAGTACAGAGAAAAGCAAAACAGTAGTCACCTCCTACTGGTTTAGAATGAAATACTGCAACTCTACTGACCAAGAGGAAGAGGAGGCATGAATTACAATACCGGTAGCATGCACAGAGCAGCAAAACACATGCACAGAGCAGCAAAATATATGCACAGAGCAGCAAAATACATGCATAGAATTAGCAACTACATGGAGAAAGGTCGCGGGCGGCCGTGAGAAAAGTCGAGAAGGCTATATTTGCACAGAAGCAAGAGGACCTGGGAAGCCAAGCCTACTACACAAGTCAAAAGGAGAGATCCAGCTTTACAAAACTCTTAAATTGAAATCCCCAAAGAACCTTCTAACTTGGTTGAACGGCAAAGCACAAGTTGGGTGCAACTCTGACAACCATATCAATAGCCTGTGTATGAAGGTTTGCCATAATTCTTGCCTTTCATGCATGAAAAATTCGTTTCAAATTTGAAAGGAAAAATTAAAGGTTTCGACTGAAATGAAAGGCAAAACCCCTTCAATACACTGCCATTCCTTCCTGTGTACTTCTAATATCACGTCTTCAGTTTCAAGATTTGGAATTTTGAACACCTAATTATAAAAGGATGGCTACAATATAGCAGCAGTATGAGCTGAACTAGCTGCTGCTTGGAAAGTGTTGTTTTCCAGTTCTGCAGCCCGGCAGAAGAGATCAAGGGAGGATCACCAGATTCGAAGTTCCTCCGCGATGTCCGACGGAAGTCATTTCGTTGCAAGTCAATCCAACTTGACATATGTACCCAGGTCCATCCATCCAATGGCGTTTGAAGCCTGTGAGCAGGTCTGTCTCTCCCACTCAACTATCCTACTCCAAATACAACCCTAGTACTGTAACCCGTCTGCATAGGCGATACAACTCATATCAATAACATATGAATATGAACCCAACTGTGTTGACAGCAAAGCATTGGCCTCCACCTCCAATCGCCCACATGGCATGTCTTAAAATCTGCTACCATGAACGAAAACCTAGCTGACCATCGTTGCAATGCTTCGAAGTAGCGGGTATACCTGGAGAATGATGAAACGACATAAGTTCCGGATCAATAAACATCTGGATGATAACGTCCAGGCATCGAGCTCGCATCTTGAGCCATGCGCAAGTGCATCCTCAGAGTGTAATTGTTCAATTCCAAGGACCGCACTTGTTCCTGGTACTGCCCAATCACTTGCTTCGCCTGTTGCAACTCCCGGGTTCGACCCTCATGTTCTTGCTGCCGTTCGTGTTGGATCGCCACTGCCCGTTTGAGAATATGACCTTCACGAAGCATCACCTGCATCTTCTCTTTCAAATCGGCATTCTCTTTCTGCAATTCCTCCATGGCAATGGTGGATCGAGAGGCCACCGCATTCTCAACAGCTTCCAGCGCCAGCTTCCCCCGCACATGAGCGTCGTTCAAGTCCCTGGCGTTCAGCATCTCCTTCACCAAATGCTCCACCCATCCTTCCGTCTCGGTTGGACCAATGTCGCAGTGGCTCGTCGTTGCAACCTCCGCTACATTTGCAAAAGAAACCCTTTCGGCGTGATTCGGAGACCGCACAGGCGATCCACTAAGTGCGGGACGCAGACGCTTGCTTCTCGGAGGCGAGCTTTGCTGCTCCTCAAAATGCGACCGCTTCCGAATCACCGCCGCAGACATTGTGCGCCAATTGCCTCGTAACCCTAACTCCTCCCAACTCCCCCTTAGGGTTCCCCTCCCACAATTCCTGTGAACCAAAGTAGTAGCAAAATCCCAGAACCCGATTCCAGATCTAAGAATCTCAACAAATGCCTCCGCACATCCAAAGAGAACCGTCCCACTCCCCCAATTACGGCACACAAACGCCTCGGTCACACGCAATCACCGTCCAACTCAAGAATCGACCCTCCACGCGACGATCGCCGCCCACAACAGACCGCCTGTCGCGCCCAAAAATCCAACACACATCGATAGATGAGCATCAAGCAAAGTAAAACACACAAGATGACACTTCCCAGCTCCCCCCAAAGCGAAAAAACTCCACCAATTGAACAAACGTCCTCCTACCCACCGCAATTCGCGGAAATTCTCTCATCACCCAAAGAACAAACAAACCAAACAAGACATCGAAATCCGGATCAACGCTCCAACTATCAAACCCCCTAACCGATTCCAATGCGGAGAACAACCGCCAAACCCTAACCCTCCCCATTTCCTCCACCGGCCATCTCAGAAGCCCCCAAAACAATCTCCATAGCCTGAGCACTCACCTGATGAATGGCCCTTGCAACGCCCGCCAGCGGCCTCCCTCACACAAGGAGGAAACCCTGCGAGCTCTGGAGTTTATAATCAAGCTCTGCAGGAATTCGGCAATGGCGTGTGAGAGTGATGGACAATAGAATAATAAAGGAGGTGGAAGAGAAGCTTGGCAGGAAGGCAGAAGAGGGCGAGAGCTTGGTGTTTCTCCTGGGTAGATGTGGTGAGTTTGGTAGATGTTTTCGTCTAGGTTTTGAGGGTAGTTTTCGTAGATGTTGTAGGGGTTGGTCGGTACGTGGCTGAGGAAGCTGGACATGTCAGAAGGCCTTGGGCCACCCAGCACGGAACTTTATAATTGGCCTTCTGCTGTTCAAAATCTTGAGAAGGACGTTGGAAATGATTTTATTGGATGTACCGTATTAAGCTTACAGTATTTTTGTTTAGAGACAAAAAAAATTAAAAAAAATTAGGAGGTAAGAGGCACATAATAGTAGGGCCACTTTATGAGGGAAAATGCTTAAATTTTTTAATTTTCCACACATGATAAAATTTTCAAATTTTGAATTCATATATTTTTAAATAGAGGACCCAAATTACCTAGGAAGTTGGTAAATTTATCAAGTACAAAATAGGGGGGCTTGTTTTTTTTACATGCATCCCTGAAATGACCTTAGGTGGGAAAAGTGAGGGGTCAGTTCATCCCAACCCTTTACACCTAGAGGCTAGACCAGTTCCACTGGAGGCCAATTGCACAAAATTTCATCCCTTTTTAGGCTTAAGATCATCTTCAACTATTCATTGAAATAAGATTAGGACAGGGGCCAATTTTCCTATATGGAAAGGCTTTGAGGCCAAGAATTTAGACTAGTTTAGTAAAACCTAGAGGCCTGGCCAATTCTCCTCGAGGTGATTGCACAAAATTTCATTCCTTTTCAGGCTTAAGATCATCTTCAACTATTCATTGAAATAAGATTAGGACAGGGATCAATTTTCCTATATGAAAAGGCTTTGAGGCCAAGAATTTAGACTAGTTTAGTAAAACCTAGAGGCCTGGCCAATTCTCCTCGAGGTGATTGCACAAAATTTCAACCCTTTTTAGACTTAAGGCCATGATCTTCAACCTCTCATTAGAATAAAATTGTAATGGGGGACCAATTCTTCCATATTTAAAGGTCTTGAGGCCAAGAAGCCAAACCAATGTAATAGCACCTAAAAGATTTTAGTCCTTTTTCTCTTGTTGAGGCTACTTTACACCTAGAGGCTTGGTACAAAATCCAATGAATTTGATTTGTTGAAAAAATATTATTTTATAAAAGAATTTTTTAAAATTAAAATTTGACATTGGCCTCAAGGCCAAGAATCGGCTTTCCATTTTAGATGCATCCAATTCATCGAGCTAAAGCCATGTCAAATTATGTCTTTTTTGAATAAAAAATTCATTCTGCTAAATTAGCTTGGCCTCTTGGTGAAAATGTGTTTGGATTGATTTCAATTTTGTCCAATCACAAGTGAGGATTTGGAACCTCTTATACAACAAATTGGCCCGGTATCTAGATGTAAAGCAATTCTTATTAATCCCTAAGAGAGATGGCATTTACTATTTGAATTATGAATGTTTTGGAGAGCTTATTGTTAAAGCTATAGGGAATGGATGAAGTACATCAAATGATAATGAAAATACATTTTTTTGTCTATTTTTCACCAATACAATGTAGTCACTTGGTGCTTCATGATTATTGTGTGAGGTTCATGATGGGCTCATGTAGGGGTGTGAAGAAAAGTAAAACTTGTAGAAATGAAGAAATAAAATCTAAATTTTACTCATATCATAATTTATTTTGCTAAAATTATTTCTAATCTACATCTAACATCCTCCCCTTTGAATTCCTAGAGGTTAAATCCTAAAGAATTTGATGTTTTTAGGTCCAAAATTGCTTTAAAGTACTTAAATCCAAAGCAAGGCTATAATCTTCATCTATATTTATTCATTAACAAATCTTCTTGTGGGATTCTTTAGTCAACTTCTCAAAGTATGTCTTCCTAAAATTTTAGAATAAAAAAGCTTACCAACTACAGGATTGAGTCACTTGAATTTAAAAAAAGAAGTATTTTTAGCTCTTCCCAAATATCATTCAAAATTTTTACACAAAAATGTATAGATCTTGCAACTTATATTCTCCATACTATGTTGAAAAAATAAGTTGGAAATCCATATAAAGAATTTCAAACAAAAAAAATTTCATATTCATGCTGAAAAAAATAATAAATAAATAAAAACTAGATTATGCTTTTAAATACTAAATTGTTAAGAATTTACTTATGAAATTGAAAAATGACAATCCTAATGGTTGTAATGTTGTAATAAACAATTTATTCTCAATGATTTTATTTTTTTCAAAAATATTGAAAATTCAAGTTAAACAAAACTCTTTAAAGTTTATTTTAGAGTTGAGAGTCCATAACTTCTTGCAAACTAAGACTCTTTATAACTTTCATCTTGTTAACCCCTAAATGTCCAAGCCTTTTTTGAGTTTCTAGGAATTTGCTCTAAATTGCCAACATTTTGATAAGCTTGTATCAATTTTTAAAAAATTGTAACTATACATATTCAAATTAAATATATTAGAGATTACATGAAAAAAGAAAACACAAATTATCACATTGAAAGATTATAATGTTTGATCATGGGGGTGTTAAAACTGTGAAAGTGATTTGAAGTCTTTCAATCCTTTTTTCACATGTCAAATCTAAAAAGTTGGTCACCAAAAAATTATGGAGTGATATAATATGCACAATTCCAATCAATTTATGGCTTCTCAAGATATACTTTATAACTTTTTAAAATGAATTTCTAATGTGATTTTTTCTTCAAGATTTAGTGTATTTGAGGCTAATTTCCAAGAGTACTCAACACCATGGAAAGTCAAGGTTGCTATACTTACCCTTGCACAAAATCTTGAGTAGAAAAATCATAATAAATCATTTTCAAAATTGGATTTTTGATGCTAAAACTAGACTTCAAAAATAAAATTTCTAAATATAAACTTCTAAAAATAGAAATTTGGTTAGGTTTTATTTAACTTCAAAGTATCACTGATACCAAAATTTGGTGCCTTGGGCATTTAGGGGTTAATCAAAATAGAAATAATTCAAATTCAAAATTCAAAATTTTTTACATATAAATAAATCTAGAAAACTAAATTTAAATTTTTATTTCTTAAAAATTCGAATTTTTTGAGTTGTTTGAGCTTCTTGCCAAACAATAAAAATTACATATCATACAATAACTTTTTAATCATATATTCAAAAGTTATGAAAATTGTTGTGCCTAAAAGCTACTCCTTGGGCATATATTGTGTGAAAATTTCAAAGGAAAAAAATTAAAATTTTGTTCATAATGAGCTGCTCAAAATCACTATATTGTAAAAAAAATGGTGTTTGGATCTTAAGGGTTACGGAAGTCAAGTTGTTTTTGTAGTAAATGGCTAGAGGTAGAATATAGTGCAATTGTCACATTTTAACCTAGTAAGGACATTAAAGATTTAAAGTGTTCAATGAATGAATTTTAAGGAACGTAAAAATGCAGAGAGGACCTATTTCATCTTGGTGATAGGGACACATTCTTAATGTTGGTTAAAAAATTGAATTATATTTGGCAAAGTACCTTCATATTTGGTCTTATCCTTTTAGAGTTTAGCAAATAAGTTCCTTATAATAAATGGCTAGAGGTAGAATATTCTATATTTGTCACATTCTTGAACAAATAGAGATCAACAAGATGAGGTAACAACGCCTCAAAATATTTGGATAAGGATCTGAATGTAGTTCCTAATATTGATTTGATTTTGGTTTGGATCTTATTGGCATGCCACAAGAATTCAATATTATTATTATAGAATGAATTTTTTAATGATCCAAATAAATAAATTATGAAATTTTAAAGTGTTAAAAATTAATGTGTCTAAAATCAATCCTACATTTTTATAGATAGAGGTTGTATATTTTAGACATGAATCTCTATAGGTTGATTTTAGGTGCAATTATCTTAAATTTAAATCAACTACACACTTCATTAGAACATCCCATTTATATGGATTGATATTGTTATAACTATAGCCATCAAACATGATTGTTACATTAAAATAGAAAAAAATTATAATAGTTTTTAAAATTAAATTTTAATAAAATTAAGTATGTTAATTTTTTGTGTATTCAAATTGATAATTGTGTCAATATTTCATCTTAAAAATGAATGAATTATTATATTCAAAGGTTTTTGAAATATATCATTCACACCATTGCATTTTACAATTGTTCAATTCTTCAATGAAATTGAATACATATTTAGTTGTTTGTTACATTTTATAATGTGCACATCATTATATTATATAATATAATACTCTCGCAATGGTAGTCGTAAACACATACACTTAATTGATTAGTTTAAGATTTTAACTACTTGTAAGGTTTAGCATGTCTAATTAATAGTTGTACACATAACTCAAGTAAACTATAAAATTTAGTAAACCAAAACTATTCAACCCTCTTTAATATGACATTCTTTAAAATGACATTTATGAACATCCTATACACTATCACAATGTCATTGGTTAAAAATACACTTGTCTCACATTCAAATGGAGCATTTGACATGTAATATAATTGCCTTCCCAAGTAGTCAAATTAAAGGGGTTAGAGTGTACTACAAACTTCAAAAAATATTTAGTTTACAAACTAAAGGCTCATATTTTGAAGAAGAATTTGGCTCTTAGTCAAAGTCAATCCCTTATTGTTAAAGTGGACCTTAGTAAAAGAAAATCAATCCCAAAATTGTATGCATAAGTTCCAAGGTTTTATCAACATTGTCAAATTAGAGAGCTTGGTATGATAGTGCCACATGCACTGATATGATAAATCAGTGTAAGTGACCATCCAAGTTTCTAAATACCCTTATTTTATTCTCATCCGGAGCTGCAGCCAACAGGGTATAATTTCTCACTTGCTCTAGTGCAAAATCATAGTGCAAAATCAAACTTCTGCACACAAGTGTTGCATTGGTGAATACAGGGAACAAAGAGCTGTGGGAGTCCAATGACTTGGGTTTCCTCGAATAGCACTTCGCCGAAGCCCGGACAGCCCGGCATTAGATTTTCAGAGCCATTGCAAAAGAAAAGTCCATCCAGGCAATGCAAAAGCTTTCTGCAAAATTGGAAATGTAAAACGAGTAAACGGATGGCACAGATCACGAATCATCTCCAACAAAGGATGGAAAACCTGCAGGAGTGGAAGCAATGCAAATTTCAGAGAGGCCTCTAAGTAACTGCTACTTCCTTTCAATCCTTCTTTCCTGATTATTGTTGAATACAACTCCCAGTACCCACATTAGAAGTACAGTACAGTACAGTACAGAGCTTCTGTGTTCTCGAAAAGATATGAGCATAAATATGATCATATCCTGTGCCCAAGATCTCCAAAAGAAGGGATGACATTCTAATATTACAGCTAAAATTGAAGTGGGGCTAAGTAATTATCCCCTTATTTGGCTTGATGAAGAATACATGATCAGACTGCAAAGAGCCTTTAATTTGTGTAATGTCTTGAGTGTTTGGAGATTAACGCTTGCGTGACTTGGCAGAGCCAGAACTACAAAAGGAGCCTGCACATCCACTTCCAAAGCCATGAGATATGTAGCCCCTCATGATAGCAAAACCTTCTTTTATATAGCACTCTAAAACGGTGTACTGCAACTGTGTGTGTACAGCAGTAATAGGGAGTGTTCCAGGGGGCTTCCCTTGCTATCTCGGTTATTTCAAATTCTAGGCCGACTTTGTGGCCGATTGTCTCCGTGGTGTATACGTCAAGATCCCTCAAAAGCTTGAAGATCGATAGTGCCCTACCCCTAAACTGTAACTGTTGAGGGACCCTTGAGGTTTACACCAACTAGAGACTGCCCATTTGAGTGACACAAATTAGGCCAAAATTTTGAATTAACTAGAGAAGCAAAAAACCAACAAATGGAATCTCCCACGCACCCAATCTTACACCCCCTAATGATCAGAAATTTCCATAAAACAAGATTTTAATTGGAGTGCTGCGTTGAAGTTGCCACAAAAGCTTTTAGAATCTGAGAAGGATATATAGAATGGACGTAGTCATGAGAGCTACCTCACAGTCATGTTAGTAAAGCACCTCCTTGTCAAAGCCCAACTTGAACTACTAACCTGTACATGCCACATAGAGCCTATTGAGTTCACTGTTAAAAACCTGTAGTGAAAATAAAGGTACAGGTCTCCAGACTATCGCTATGGAGACGAAGCACACATATTATGCACGACGACCTTGTCCACAAAGTTGAAATACAAAACTTTGAAAGCACAAATTGTCAATACCAAAACAGAAAAACAGGACAAGTCAAACATAAGAGAGGGAGTAACTAGAAATAACAAAGTGCCATGCAGGATAAGCATAGCATACCCTAGGTCTTGCTACTAAAGCAAGGGCTCGTATAGCCTTGGTAGGAGAGAATGTGTTCCGTAACCACTGGGCTCCTACCACAGGAGAAGGGCGAAAGCCCAAATAGTAGGACTTGCAGGCCAGCCGCAATTGAGAGCTCTGCGAAAAATCAAAAGCTCCGTACGTTTTACTTTCCCTGCACTGTCGCCAGTCGGAGCCCCCCAAAAGCGCAGCCTCCGTCTTCCCAGTCCTTGCACTGGGAAATGAGCTCACAAACTTTGTCTCTGCAACAGAGAATAAATATCCAGAAAATTCTCAAACTAAGAAAAAAAATAAGGGCGTTGCAAAGCCACAGAGGCAGGCAGCATCACTTCCGCAGACCCTAGTCCACATGGCATATATACTAAATAAAAGCTCTTTCTTTTCCTCATTTCATGAATTTTCAGGAAGATCACTCGTTTCTTCATTGCCATGTCATCTATCATGTGCCACATACGATACCTAAAGTCAGCTGGAATGACAAAAGGGAATCTTCAATCGTTCTTGTTGTTCCTTTAGTGTGGTAGCCACTTGCCTAAATGACATGGTTCCACTTCAGTGACTTTCCTCTGGTGTGGTAAGCCTCTTTTTTTTTAAGATACCTGCCTTAGTTGACCACAAAGAGAAGTTATGGCATGTCAATGTAACAGATACCCTAGAGGGACTTTAAAAGACGGGTAGTTTTGATACCTGGTAGAGAAACGGCTTCATTTGCTAGCTTGTCAGCCGCTGAATTGAACTCCTGCATAGAGTAGAAGGTAATAAAATGTCAAGTGAAAACTAATTGCCACCATTTGAGACATATCTGCCGAGGTCTCAGCTTTATTTCTGACCATATCTCCACTTTAGTTTTACTCTCCTGCGAATTGCCCCGCATGGACAACGTGGAATCGAGCATATAACATCATTTTGATCGCACTTACTTCGCTCAACACGATTGATGATAGCGACAAACCTATCACAAAAAATTGTGCCAAGTCGAACCTAAATTAAATGTGCTCTATCTTTCAATAATTTAATGATGCTAGAAATTGGGAATGAAAAGAACGTACTCGGTCGACATGCAGTACAGAAAATTCTGAGAAATTCTCAATCAACCTTTGTGCCTCTCTACACAAAATGGCAAGCGTCGGTTGATTCACTTTCCATCTACCTAAGACCTGCACCGCAGACCCCAACACTGCAGATTGAAAACACGATTCTTATAACAGTGCTGCAAGTCATTTTTCACAAAGTGAGGATTCAGGGTTAAACGATCGACTGGTTATAAATTCGACTGATCAAAACGTGAAAAATACAACTCAAATGGGACCAAATTTAATTTCAACAGAATCATTGAAGAACATTGCACGCGTTGGTCAATAAAAAAATAAAATGGGACAATTTGCACAAAGCCAGAAAAACGGTACTGTACTAAAGCTTTGTAACAAAGGTGCCCTCAGAAAATCAAGCATACCTGTTCACAAACAAGTTTAGAATCCCCTTGAACCCTCACTCGATAGATTCCTCTGTCAAGCGCTCCCTTCAAACCTAATATGAATGCTCGATATTCTGCAACGTTGTTTGTTGCTGATCCAATTCCTTCTCTGAGCTCACACACCTACGATTCACAACAGGTCAATGCAACGACATCCTCAAACTACAATCTCTTATTAAGTCAAAGTGCATTCAAATTGTATTCAAATTGCAACAATTACTACATGGGAGACACTGAACACTCTATGAATTGAGAATGCAGATAGTGCAAAATACAAAAGGTGAAAAATCGAAGCAAGGAATATCGAAAATCATGGAACAGCAATACCACCCAAAGAGCAAAAACGTACCACAGACCCATCAGGACGCCGCACCAAAGCCCCAGAGCCAGCCGGACCTGGATTGCTTTTTGAAGCACCATCATATTCCACTTGGTATACATCATCCTGCAAGAAATAACAGCATCGTACATTGCAAGAAAGTCCTGTAAATAACATAAACTCCGTGCCAACAAAATAGCTTTCCTGACAAGAGTCCTCTCGTTACAGGCCATGTAGAAGGTTTGCTCAATAAATTGTCAATGAAGGGAGAAGTGATGCATTCTGTTATCACGTAGACGGTTGCTATAGCAACCAAAAAAGCTTCAACGAACTCCAACTATTGTTGGGTACAGTTTTGTCCACCAAAAAGGTACATATGTTAGCAGGTGCCACAGTTTAAGACTTGTGCTCTTAGAATGAAGGCGATTTGGTAAACGGAATTTGAAATCTCCAGGATGAAGGCAAGAGATGAGATTCTGGGGCTCAGAATCACACAGCTGAAATTTCCAACTCTTTCAACCCCAATTCTGAACATCTACCCAGCTATTCTTTTATGGATTAAGTATCGTCAAAAACTGTATTTTTAAGGAGGAAAATGTGATTATTTAGCCAGAATTTAAAAATCTGTTGTAAGTCGCCATAAATTGCATTGCAGCTACCTAAATAACACAAATCGTATGCAAAATAAGCCAGAATTAATAGACTCAACCAATTTTTTTTATTGATCTCACCCCACCAGGAAACGAAAAAGCAAAGCAAAACAAGAAAGGCTGCATCTACCTCAGCAACAGATTCAACAATAAACTCACCGCCAAGCTTTCCGAAGCTCCCGTCGAATTTACAGCCTGCAAACAACCAAACAACCAAACAGTATCTCTTAGAGAACAAAATACAGTTCCACAATAGTTTACCTTCCTCAATTACAATCAACCCTAAAACAACAACACTCACACAAAACACACATTGCAAATTTCGAAAACGTTGTGCTCACACACACCGCAGCTGTGGTGGACGGTCGCCCGCGTCTTGGCGTTGCGAAACCGGTACGCTTCACCTTCACCAGTTTCGGAGACTTGGATTCAGAAATGGCTGGAATCAATACCAAGGTCGAACCACCACCCATGTACTGCTCTGCTTCTGTTCGACAATCAAAGCCCTGGTACTGGTTTCCTCTGTATCCATGCACCTGAAAATCCCATCGAAATTCACGTCTACTCCATAAATTGAACTCTAATCACGAATCTGCCAAATGCAAACTATGAGAACACCTCGGACTCATTTAAAATAGAGAGCCATCGAATTCTCGTCTACTCCTTCAATTGAACCCTAATAACGGATTTACCAATACAGGCTACGAGTGTATCTAATACCAATTTATTCAGACAGAAACACCATCGAATTCTTGTCTGTTCCATAAACTCTCGCCTATTCCATAAAAAAAACCCTAATCACGAATCTGCCATTACAACTCCGAGCACACCCCAATTCCATTTCATTAGAAACACCATCGAATACTCGTCTGTGCCAGAAATTCTCGTTTATTCCAGAAATTGAACCCTAATCACGAATCTGTCAATACAGGCTATCCCACTTTTGTTCAATTATTAGTGTAACTGGGATTGCGTGTTGTTGGGATTGAGCCTGACCTGGTGGTTACAATCCTTCCAGGTGGTGTAGATGCCCGGCTTGTGGCCCTTCTTCACGGCGTAGAATTTGGATTTCGATGCCGTCTCGACGTCCTTCATCTTCGCTCTCGGCATTGTTGAGAAAATGGTGAGGAGAATTGTGGGTGGTAGCGATGGTGGTGATCCTTGGTGCTTTGAATCCTAGAGCTTGGGCAAGAGCAAGAACAAGACGACGAGAGCAAGAGTTCGGAGGCTCATCAGGGTATTGTTACGAAGGTTCAGGGTATCAATAACTCAGATACGGGTATCTTACTGGGAGATCAGGGTATCTATCCGTTTCGTAATCAGCAGTAGGCCATATGCATTTTTTTTTGGTGTGTGTGTGGATTTAGTGCTCAAAGTTATACCATTTTTTAGGGAATATTTGGTGATAGATTCCTCTATTTTCAATGGATGAAATTGTTTAATTGCTACAAAATTCAGAGACAATATTGCTTTGTTATGGATGAATTTATACATTTAGGATAAACATGTATGTTTTCATCCACATTGTGTATGTTCTATCTATGTTTATGGATGTAAAGTGCTTCACTACTACATTGGATATTGCTTTCTGTGCTACTCCAAAATATTGAAAATGGGAGGAAGAAAACATTGAATTCTTTGACTTCTAACAAAATCCAACAATAATGTAGACAATTTAATAATGGGAATGAAGCTCACAAGCTAACTTGGTTGATAACATGTGTCTTTAGAGAAAAATAAAATAGGCTAAAGTTGAATGTCTTTTTACATCTACATAGAATCTTACATTAAGTGTTGTATACCCAATTCTTATTAATTGGAGGTATCTAAGTTTGTAATTTTAGCTCTGTAATTTGTAAGTTTTTAGCTAATTGAGTACAATGTTCCAACTTTCAATGTATTCATTCCCTTGTTAAATTTTGGAATATACTTTTGATTTGCCCTCTTTTCTTAGGCCAATTTTGTATCCTAAGAATTTATTATGTTGATAAAACATATTAACGGACATTTTCTATATGTCAAGTTCTAAATATCATGTTTGCTTATATTTTAGCTGAGACCTTGATATGTTGGTAAAATTGACCAAATTTGTGAGAAGACATTCTTCATTTTGCATTTTTTAGAATGTGTGACTAATTGACAAATTAGACTAGAAAATTTTATTAGTATAATTTTCCTAAATTAAAGTCAATGTGATGAAGAAGTGATAAGGATTGTTGCCAAACTTGATTTAGTCTAGTTAATCCTAAAGCACTCCAACAATTATATTCTAAATAATGACACAATGCTTAAAAAACCACAGTTTTGTCCAATTATGTTTTCATTCACCCCAAGCAATTCTTGAATTTTTAAATGATGACCTTTCGTTTCAACTACTTGATGAAATTGAAGTAAATGATATATTTATACAAAAATATTAGCAAAAATGTGCAAGAACTCACAAAAGGATTTCGAGGTTAAAGGATTAAAGAGATCTATCTTATATTTGAGATGGGACATTCAGCCTTCTCTAATTGCACTCCTATTAAAGACAAATTGGCTCCAAAAGGTAGGGTTTAACTTGAGCCTCTCATGACCAAAAATTCACCCAAATACTCCAATTATTGGACCAATAGGTGCATTCTTTGTTTCTTTGTTTCTACAGTTCATAAGGAAGTCATCCATCAAACCTTTTAGGTCCACATCTTTGCAGAATTAACATGCTAGTAAAGTTGAGGAAAGTCTGCATGACAGCCAATGATAGTGTGACAAGTGTGCAGGTCATATTCCAAAATGATATCATTTCAGAGAAGATCAAACTAAAGAGGTCTCCCTGTGTCACATCAAATAATTTGTATTGACGGTGTTGTAAATCAACCATTCATCAACACCGAAGATGCCTTACCACAAGACACCAAAAAGAATCTCTGCAACAATCTGCAACTAACCTACAAACCAGTCAAGCCTATGTTCAGTCTAAATTGGTGCTTCAAAACTGCAGCCTCATTTTATTATCAGATTCAGTATCCTACCAGGGACGTAGATGGTTTTCTTGATGTCTTTCCCTTGCAGGAACTTCGCGAAGTTCGCGTCCTCAGTCACAGCTGCAAAGGCCGTCGTTTGGTCCGTTCCCACTGCGACCTGAATCGTACCCCTCGTCTTGCCATTGAATTGTACGGGAAGGGTGATGCTATCCTCCTTCAAGTACTCGGGGTTTGCCTGCAATAGTAAAAATCAAGTGTCAAGCTGATTATTTCGTCTCAGTAATACCAGCTTGGTGCAATTGATTGCAAGGTAGTCGCATCGAAACGCAACTCTTTAAGCATTGAGCATAGCTATCGTTATCAGACAGGTGACATATGTATTTGTTAGCATAATCAAGAGGATTCTAATGCACCAAAGGATGTGTTATTTGCATAGGATACCACACGCAAGAGCTATGAGGGATTCAAAGTTTTATACGTAGATGACATAAAACCAAACCTTGTTCTAATGGTAAAGGTGTGTACATTCTCAGGTTCAATATGAACTTGTGCACAATTTGAGGGAGTTGCAAGTAGGTCTGTCTCAATTAGAACCTCTTCCTTATTTCGGAACAAAGGTTCCCTAAAGATACGATCATTCAACTACACAGATATTAATTGTCATTCTCATAAAACTCTATAGCATTTCATCGGAAAGTCACCTCTGAAAGTTGGTCCATGATTCTTCTTTTCTCCAGTATCTCCTTATTACAAACATATCACTCCCAAGAATCTAAACCGACTCCCATTCAAAGTTTGACAGGCTTCAGCTAATGAACATTATGTGTAGTAACTAGGAACATTATAATTGCAAAAGTGATTGAGAAAAAACTGCCCCAAGACGGTTCCAGCAAATTGAAGAGTTTAGAGCCCAGCGGCATGATTTTCACCTCAGGCCAGGCTTCGTATGCTAGACTTTCAGAGTGACCCAATCTGCACCATAAATCTTCAGCAATGTGGGGGGCCAACGGCGAGAGCAAAAGCACAAAGATCTCCAAGACTTTTTTCGGTCGGTCACTCCACTGCCAGCGCAACCAGTTGCAGACTTTCAATTAGTATTCTTATAAACCTACATTACCATGATACCAATAGTGGAGAAGTATTGTCTAGCTTTCACGGATTCCAAATTCACCCTTTTGAAACATCTCAGATATCTCTAAGTACGAAGCTTCTCGTACCTTGTTTGCAGCATTGATGAACTCCATCATTGCGGATATTGCAGTGTTGAATCGCATGTTGTCAATCTCGTCCGTCACCTATAAGATTTATCCATAGTTTCAAAGAAGTCAGACACGTAACGTGTGCAAACTTCTAGTGAGTAGTTTTGCAAATTAACAACAGGGCTACGAAATCTGACCTTATTGATACACTGGTGAAGAGTCCGAAGCTGCTCTCTAGTGGGTTCACCATCAGTTGCAACACTGCCTTCTGGGTAAGTTCCACCAGTGAGAGGCAAGCCAACCACAAGCCTCCACGAGCGTCCAAGAAACCTATGCACTCCTTCTACGCCATTTGTGCTCCATATTTTTACATCTCTGGTGAATGAGGTAAAGGACAAGATGAGATTAAGGTGGGAATGAAGGCAGACTCCGTTCTAACACAGTTTAACCTCCATAAAAGTCACCATGTTAACGTTATAACATCTATGATAGTTTTCGCTTTGCTACTCTTGCAAAACATACAAAGGATATAAATGTTAAGTTTTTCATACCCGATAAATGTGACTGAGTATATATAAAAGTTAAACCATCAATCTTTAGAGTAAATTGTATTTGGGCATTATACATGGAAGACTGGGTGAAAATGGACGTTGTGGATGTAAGACGCTGACAGTTTTAATTAATAATCGCCATTTTATTTAAAAATTAAAAATAAAATGATTAAATCTTGTCTAGCGGTCAACTTTTTATTCTTCTCAAATATTGTGAAGATTCCACTGAAATCACATTCAACTTTATAACGTGAACAAACCTGGAAACTGGATGAGCCGCTCTTTATTGAAAATAGCGCAACCTTCCTAACAATCGCATATACTGAGAGGCAATAGTGCACTAGATTGAAAGCTAATCATAAAATTCATTTCAGAGGTCTGTAAGAAATACCTCAACGGACCCATGAACATCTCATAGAGTCGCAGTGAATCAGCGCCATACTCTTTTACAATGTCGTCAGGATTGACAACATTCCCACGACTCTTACTCATTTTGTGAGCCCTTGAGCTCACCCGTATATTTGAATCATCCTTGAGCACGTAAGACTCTCCTTTCTTCACAACCTGGTTTAATTGCCATACGAAATATATAAATTAGAAAGGCTCATGATTCTCTGCACAAAAGTCTCAGATTCCTTCGTGATATGAGTCAGTGCCTCACTCATTATGTTCCCGATGACAAGTGAATGCTAAGTGTTCTAAGATTTAACAGAATACTAAAAAAAAATTCACACCCGACAGGGTATTGCCAAATGAACTGAGTGAAGAGTTCACTGCAGACTACGTGCAGAACTGAAGAGGCAAGCTAAACCGGAAGGTCAGTAACAGCAAGAGCTCACTAGCTCGACCTACTTGGCAGCAATGTGGAGATTGAAAGATTGAGACTTTCTGAAGGTGACATTCTAATTAATCTGTATCCCGGCCGGAAAAATTGAAAAGAGAGATTCACTTACAAGATTTTCTGGTATCCTCTCATCCACATAATAATCACTTCCGTCCACCGCATCAGCAGAGACATAACTTCCATCTCTTGTGTCCTTAAAAACTGTGTACTCCACCTGCCACAAATTTGGTGCGTCATGATCAGTGAGTCTGAGTTTAAATCCCCGTTTGCTTCAAACGTATGTCGCATTAATGAAATAGGCATCTGCATCAGAGCATCAATTGCTTGACCCTAGCAGTCCTGAAAACCAATGACAGATGCAACATGATGGATGTGAAAACAAAGTATTGCAGATACCTCTCCAAGAATCATGCCCTGATTCACCAGACACTGAAACGGCTCTTTAGTAGATACCGCACCGATATCATAAAGAACCTTGTGCCAAAATCGTGCATAAAGTAGATGCAGAACTGAATGTTCAGCGCCTCCTACATATAGGTCTACTGGACCCCAATATCTGAAATGAAATGTTGGTTCAAATAGTTAAAAACAGTTCAAGGACAAGGAGGCCTGAGAAAAGATTATTGTCCACAAGAAGTTAAACCATGCGACAGCTCCGTTTAAGTCACTATATCCAAAAGGATGAGAATCGTACCTCTCCTTCTCTGGATCAACCAGTGCGTTAGCGTTTCTGGGATCCATGAATCTCAAATAGTACCTGCCCATGAGAGGAAACTCACATTAAATTGCAGGAAAACAGTAACAATTGGCCTTGTCCGCATCAGCCAACTAGCGCCCATTAGCGAACTGGGGTACTAAGGTCCATTAGCAAGTTGAAAGTTAACTAATCTACTGTGGGCCGCACTTGCAAGGTAACTTACGGGGAGTTAGCTTAAAAGTTAGCTCACTGTGTGCAGGCGGAATTAGAACTTCAAACCAATGGTATAGGCACGGTTTAACTTACTTGTCCAAAATCGAGGAGTTTGAGTTAACTAGTAAAGACAAACGTAAATTGAATGCAAGTTAGTTAGCAGGAGTCGATTCTAACTTGCTAACTGACACAACTTGGGTAGTGTGAGAATTTGGTAACTAATTCCAGTTAGCTAATTGTCGCTACTTGGTTGGTGCAGGCAGAGTCTAAGAAAAGAAAATTTCTGTTACCGTGTAGCTGCGCATACAAAGCCCAGAAAAGCAAAGATTACCAGCAAGAGCCAGCCCACTGTGGCATAGTGTTTGTTTCACGAAGAGCTGGTTTTCCTGACTCCGGATCGATGGTGTTCACCTGTCAACCATCCGTCACAATGTTCAGCTTCAGCTCCACACAAAAAACCAACGAATCAAAGAAAACACGGCCAATACTGAGGAAAAATCGCTTAAGGGCCAAAAGCAAAATAAAATTTAGCTTTCTGCCAATAGGTTTTCATTACAGAAGCTTTCTAAGAGACAAAAAGTTACACAAACCACCCAAACGAAAATCCAAACCAGGGAATTACCCAGGACGTGGCCTTGGCAAGAGGTGGTTCGCCGGTTCCAGTTGGTGTAAATTCGTCGATCTCTGGCAAAGCTACTGGCAAGTCGCTCTCTGGCACTGCCTTAATTTCACCATTCTCGAGAAAAAGCAATGGGAAGGGTTCTCCCCAGTATCGTTGTCTCGCAAATAGCCAATCCCGTAGCTTGTAGTTAACCTGTAAAGTGTGGAATGCACGAGGTTTGCTTGTCAAATAGTGAGTTTCATTGCACAAACAAAATAGTCCGCTACGTGCCGAAACGGCCAAAACTGACCAGTTCAATATCTATAGAAGTTGAAATGGATTATTTAGGAAGCGTCAAGGTAACAAAAAGCACCAATAGAGAGAAAAAATTATACCCTACATCGTTTGCAATGTCTAGAAAGCCAACACACTATTAGCTTGCAAAGTGGACTTCTGTTTTTAGCTTGGGCACATAGAGTTTTACTGACGAACAAGACCAAAGCGGTCTGTAATCACATAAACTAGCCCTGGCAATCCTCGCACCTGCTTCGTCCCAGAGCCACTTTGCTCAAGCCACTGGATTACTTTCGCTGCTGCTTCGCTTGTCGAGAGTCCGTTGATATCAATTTCATAAGAGGAGTTAACAAGTGTTCCATCTCCAGAATAAGCTTTCTCCTGATCCCACTCCTTACCATCATTAGGAGACACAACAAGACGCATGGGAAGATCGAAAGCTTTGGCAAACTCAAAATCTCTAGCATCATGCGCAGGCACGGCCATAATCGCTCCTGTGCCATAGCTGCAACACGATCCAAATTCTCAGGGGCCAATTTCGAGATGAGAATGCATAAGTTCCTACAGTAGAACTTGTTTCACTAAAAGTATCTTGGCCATCGAATTAGTTCAACTTGGTTAAGAAGTCAATTCTACAAAGGAAATCTAAGAACTTCTACAAAGACGTTCATCCTAGAAGACTAAAGCTTAAGGTTCAATTCTGGAAATAAATGAAGAAAAGAAGCTTCAATGCGAAGGAAACCCACCCGCCTAATACATAGTCGGCTACCCAAACTGGAATGGCTTCTGCCGTTGCTGGATTCTTGGCGTAAGTACCAGTAAAAACACCAGTTTTAACTTTCTGAAGCTCTGTTCTCTCCAAGTCACTCTTCTTGAGGGATGCTTCCACGTATTCAGCCACCTGCACGATATACATCAGGGACAGTAATAATTCATTGTCTGAATATAGTTCAGGCCCTACGCTCAGATTTAGAAGAAAAAGGAACTACGAGACTACTACAGCAGTAAGATACTTCAGAGACTGCCCAACAGGCAATTGAGAGAAGAGAGCTGATGTCTTCCAAGACTAGGACGCAAATAATTAACCCCTGAAGGACGAAGGGTTCTTGGTTTGAAAATGACCAATTTTGATCGATCATATTGTGGAAAGTATATTTCAGATGGAAACAAATTTCGTATTAACAGAATCAGTGATAACATTTGCATGCGTTGCTCAAAAATTAAATAAAATCGGACCACATGAAGTCCCCTCATGATTTACTCAAAACTGGTAGAAAATCTGAAGTCCAATTTGGGCCTTCTGGTCCCTTGGGTGTTAACCAGTCAAGGAAGGTCTAGTTCAAAGAGGCGAACATCACAATGTCATTGAAAATTCTGACCTTCAAGACGCTAGCAAATCAATTCAAAAGATATGCGATACACACTTACAGCATGTTTTTGATCCTCCGCAGTTAGCTGCTCCAGAAGCGGATGCTCAGGCCCCACAACGAGATATCTGTGCAAAATGACCGTCATCATTCCAATTGTCAGACAACAATCTTACACTATTCCATAAACCCTCCTAAGCCATCACACAATACTACAGTGAGCATCTTGAAACATGTCAGCATTTTCAGTTTTTGCTAATAAGCCACTTGCTGCAAAGTAGCGAGCTAACGGAGATATTGTATCAATCAAGTTCAAGGCATTTTAACACGTACGTCGCCCCGCACAGAGTGTCAGGTCTTGTAGTATAAACTCGCACGCTGAGGCCATCCCGCACTGCTCCGCTATGGTCCAAGATGGGGAAACCCAGTTCAGCACCTTCCGAGCGGCCAATCCAGTTGCGCTGCATGTCTTTGATGCTCTCTGGCCAATCCAAGTCGTCTAGATCTTCCACTAAACGGTCAGCGTACTGCGTGATTCTCAGCATCCACTGTCGCATTGGCTGAGAGCAAATAATAGTCAAAAGTTAGTATCAACTGGGATTAGAATCTAAAGCTACCGCATGGGTCTGCTCTATCAACAAAGTAAGGTAGGAGGTTCACAAAGCGATCATTTACCAGCTGATCGCATTTTTTTGAAGCTAAACTCGTTGAAATATTTTTCTATAAATTTTCCTTGAAATATAGAACCAGCATCTAACATAGGTCGTTTCATACTTTCTGGACCTTTGTGGAATTAGTTATGAATTTTTGAAGGTGAAATGGCATAGGGCTCTAAAAGCCTTGAGTCCACCATTGGTACATTCAAAACTCCAGTAGTGTACCTCTGTGTTAAAGGACGCTCTTAGAAGCTGCGCGATTTATGAACCTCCTAACTTACGTAAAAATGACAAAGTTCTGTTCACCACATCTAACGAAAGTGACCCTGACTTCAGGGAGACAGCAAGATGGTCTTGCATTCCGCCCCAGGAATAATCTTCCACCCATGCATAATTCTGCCGACTGTCACTTAACCCCTAAAGGACCAAGGGCCAAAGATCCGTGGTTGTAAAACGACCAATTCAATCAACTACACTGAAAAACATAATTCAAATGAAGTCAACTTTTATACTAGTGAAAATAAATTACGCCTGTTGATCAATACATAAATAAAATTGGACAAAAGAAAGTCCGATCATAGCCTAAGCAAAAGCGTTACAAACCTTGCGAATGACTGGGTGACTCCCACGCTCGCTGAGGCCATCAATCACTTCCTCATTGGACAGAACTGTTCCAAGTGCAGGGCACCAATTGACTGCCACCTCTGCCTGGCCCAAATAATCCAGGGTCAAACATTTTGAACTGTTGGACGATGTGCACTCTCAACGGCATTCACGGTTAGAATGGACCCTAGGTTTAGGGTTCAAAAGTTGAGATAAAAAATATTGAAATTGCGAGGGGCATGATTCTGTTTCCTATTACCCTCTGTTACCAACAGCAACTCGTCTATTTGAACACTTTGTTGGGCTTATTAGCAAGCGGTCTCAGAGTGACTTGGTTAAATGACTATGGCCACTGATCTTTGAATGGAAACGGGGTTATCTACAATTGCTTATATTGGTCTATAACCTACCACTTGAAAGTGATTCATAGCGATGAAAACTTGATCCCGACAGACTTGGATCTTGTACCAAAAGCTTTTCTCATAGCTCTATAGCTATCTCCAAAAAAGCACAATCCTACATTATGTGATTAAAATCTTAAAGTGGCACAAATAGCGTCCTCTACATTACAACTTAGTTTGAAATTACAGAGTGCTTGCCAAGACGATGTGCTGGAATTTACCTCATATGCCAAGCCCCTTTTAAAAAGCTGCAAGAAAATCCATTGTGTCCACTTGTAGTAGTCAGGCTCAGTCGTGGAGATTTCTCGTTGCCAATCGTATGAGAACCCAAGTGATTTGAGCTGCACGTGAAATCATGAAAAGTCAAGAGCTGCAAAACAAGTACCGAATGGCCCAGTCAATCTAAGCATGTCGAAAACAGACTTTGGAATCAGATGTCCAAGAAACCAAACCTGTGAACGAAACCGATCAATATTTTTCAACGTTGTGACTCGTGGATGCGTTCCGGTCTGCAAGCGAAAAATCACCGAATTAGTTTCATGGAGTACCGTAATAAACAGAGGCCATTTGTGTAATAATACTATGAACTACATTTTGAAGCTTTTCCGCCTCTTACCTTACAACAAAGTATCATACTTTTTCAAGAATAAAATGAAGCGAACTAGTAGGAACCCCACTACCCAAAGGTATTCTAAAAAAATTTAGCTGCATTGCAATCTGAAGCATTTCACAAGGCAAAGATTTCTAAAATATCTGTTGGAGCGGTTTCTACTAGTGCCACTTATGCCCCCTTATCAAGTAAAGATGATCACAGGATTACAACACATTTAAGTAAGTATCAAACAAGCTCTGAAGAATAGAGCTTCTCAGTGGCAAAGCAATAATTGCAAGCACTAAAATTACTAGTAGAAACCCCTCAAAGTGTTTAGGAAAACTAATCGAGTTAAACCCTTCCAATTGTAACGCAATTGAAGGCAATTTCCAACCTAAACCCTATAAATTGCACCACGACTACGTTTCTAGAAAATCTGTAAGGGGGGCTCTAAAACTAACTGCAAGGTAAATATAACGACCAAATATATCATTCCAGGGTATGAAGAAACCTCAATGGCGTACTGTTCAGCCGGTAACCCAAAGGCATCCCAGCCCATGGGATGCAACACATTGAAGCCTCGCATCCGCTTGTAGCGAGCCATAATATCAGTAGCCGTGTAGCCTTCAGGGTGGCCAACATGTAATCCTGCACCACTGAAGGATATACATTCCTGTCAAAAACTTGCACTTGAAATCCATCAAACTCATAACATTCTTGAAATACTGTCAGATACGCTGAAGATTAACTATTATTTTAAGTTGCCCCATAGGATTTAATAATACTCTCAACCGTTGGAAACATGTCACGCGGCTTTTAGAATTCAGAAATTTAGGTGATAACGATTTCATCTTCATGCTCATTCAAAATGCTCGCTCAACAAAGGTTTTCCGTAATATCATGAACTGATATCACGAAAAAAGTCAGAGAGACAAGATTTTGAATCCTATTACAAATTTCAAAATCTCAAGATTGCATTCATTCAATCTTCGTAATCTCGGTGTCGGAAATTAAACCAACCTGGGATAGGGAAACATATCCAGGACATAATATTTGGGTTTGGTGGTGTCCACCACATCCGGAGTCCGAAAAGTCTGATTCTCTTCCCAATATTGCTGCCATCGTGCCTCTATCTCTGGGAAAGGATAGCCTCTAATTTTCTGAGGAGTTTCAAGGCTCTTCTCTTGCTCCAGCTGCACGAGCATCCAATTCTCCAATCAATTCAGGTCATACCCAAACTAACCTTAAAATCACACATTTGTCGGAATCTCTTCAATAGTGGGCATCAGAACTTGAAGAAACGAAGCTGAAGAGAACCCGGATGATTCATGTTATGCAGACACAGCGATTAACAAGAGGAATTCAAGCCACAACTAAAACTAACCCTAAAATTGGTTTCCGACCTTGAGCAATGGATGATCTCATGCGCGGCCAATCTCAACATTCACCAGCAGAAATTCATTGAAGCCCCATCTATCCAAGAGACCTAGCCAATAGTTGCTCAAATAGGCAACAGTCTATTCAATACGAAACGGATATCCCCATTCAGCATTGAAAGCCTATGCATTTCATTTCACATAATCTGAAACCTTCTATTTTCTTCAGAGGCACCAAAAATTCAGTAACCAAGAAAAACCTGCACAAGCTCATTTGAATTTTGCGTCCTTACCAATGTCAATTTCACAGTTCTGTGGGCATTGAAGCGAGACAACGAACACACTACACCAAACTCAAAAAGAGAACAGAGTAATTCCTCTCTCTCACTAAATTTTTCTATTGAAAACCTGTCCGAGATTCTTCCAAAACAATATACGAAACTGTACCTCAGATTCAGTTTCGGTTGCTAATAGGGTTTCCTTCCCAGCCAGAGTAGCGTCGCCTCTAACATTGAGGAACCTGGAATTGCAACTGCTGGCGATTCTCGGGGTACGCAGAATGTTGTGGAATCCATTTGCAGATTTCAGAGCATTGACAGATCTCTGCGTCGTTGGCAGAAACGAGGCTCTTCGGTAGCTGATGCTGCCGCCAGATGAGGTGATCGCAGCTGAGCTCGCGCACTGTGAATAAATTGGCAGAAACCCACAATTCAATTGGTTTCGCAGCAGAATGTGTATCAAATTTTTCGTGCAAGATCTGGGAATTGGGGCTTGAATTTCTTACCACATGTGAGGAACTGCTGGCGCAAATGCTGCGAGTGCTGGAAGTGGACGCCATAGCTCCACAAGCTGGCAGCGCCCTCATAGAGCGGCGCATCAGAGCGGGGATACCAATCCTAAGGGATACCAATACTCAGGGATGGAGATGATGAACCTGCAAAACGACGAGTAATTGCAAATCACATGAAAGTTTAAGTTAACTTACTTTAAATGATAGCAGCAAAGAATTCGAAGGTCGGGAGCCGCATGAGCACTTGAGGAGGCTATCCAGTTCCAAAGGTTTTGGACGGGCAGTATTCCTGCCCCTAAAGAAAATCGACCTTCCGGAGATTAAAAAAGCAACTGTTATGAAGATTTCAAGGTCATCGACTCATCGTGGTCTTCCACAAGATCCAACGGGCTCAAGCTCGTATGCGCAATCAGGTCTATGGGTTTGCTGAAATTTATGAGAGTCTCCGTTTCTGAGATCTGTACGTGAGTTGATCGGAACTTGAAATTCGTTTTTGGGTTAGGGTTTAGGGTTTAGTGAAAGGAAGATTTTTGAATGGACTTTTGCAGTTGAATTTCTCGAAGAAAATAATGTACTGATTTCGAATTAGGTCATGTTGGTTGGCTGGTTGTAGGGATTGCCATCCAACAATCGATCGGAATCTTATATTTGAGAGTATTTTTGAATCGAAGCGTGAGGTTCTTTTTGTTATTAGTGTTCAGGGTTTAGTGCAAACAACAACTGCAACAAGGTTTTGATTTGCAAATTTTGCGGTTGAATTTCCTGAAGGAAATGTGGTAATTCCAATCAGGTCATATTGTATGGCTGATTGTAAAGATGGCCATCAGCAAGTGCTCCTAGTCCTCTTTTGAGTTGATTTTTTGTGAAGTCTATCAGAGCGCAGCAGCCACGGAAGCACATTTTGGTACCCATTAGCAACTGAATGAAATTTGTTGATTCTAATTAGGTCATGTTACGTAACTGGTTTTGTAAATGGCCATTAGCAATTGATCGTCATCTCATTGAGTTGATTTTTCCTACAATCGATAGGTGCTCGAAGTCCGTCTTTTTGTTTAGGGTTTGGCGCAGCAAGTAGAGCGAGATTGGCTACGGAAGTCTTTGGGTGCACATTAGCAGTTGAAGGAAGGAAATGTGATTAGGCCATGTCTTGCTCAAGGTTGTATAGATGGCCTTCAGCAATTGATCGTAACTAGTGTTTAGGGTTTAGGGTTCAGCGCAGTACACACATTGCGAGCACCTACGGAAGCACATTTTGATGCCTGTCAACGACTGAAAGAAATGTGGTGATTCCGATCAAGTCAAGTTGTGTGCATGTTTGCGGACATGTCCCTCCGTAGTTGGATCGACAGTCTCAAATCTCTTCATCACGGGCGATGGCAATGGGACTCCTTCCGTTCCATGAGTACTCTCTTTCCAAACACAGCCTTCCTTTCCAATGAACTTCCAAATTCAAACCCAAACATTTCCTCCCAAGGGGACTTGACTGATGCGACGTTCGCCAAGGTGAAATTCGGACAATTCGGACAATTTTCTGTCATTTCGGGCCAATTTCTGTCAATTCAGAGAGGTTTTCTTGTAGTGGCTTGGTGTTGTTTACGAAGCCGATGAACACGTCTAAGAACTTCACCTTGGCGAACGTCGCATCAGTCAAGTCCCCTTGGGAGGAAATGTTTGGGTTTGAATTTGGAAGTTCATTGGAAAGGAAGGCTGTGTTTGGAAAGAGAGTACTCATGGAACGGAAGGAGTCCCATTGCCATCGCCCGTGATGAAGAGATTTGAGACTGTCGATCCAACTACGGAGGGACATGTCCGCAAACATGCACACAACTTGACTTGATCGGAATCACCACATTTCTTTCAGTCGTTGACAGGCATCAAAATGTGCTTCCGTAGGTGCTCGCAATGTGTGTACTGCGCTGAACCCTAAACCCTAAACACTAGTTACGATCAATTGCTGAAGGCCATCTATACAACCTTGAGCAAGACATGGCCTAATCACATTTCCTTCCTTCAACTGCTAATGTGCACCCAAAGACTTCCGTAGCCAATCTCGCTCTACTTGCTGCGCCAAACCCTAAACAAAAAGACGGACTTCGAGCACCTATCGATTGTAGGAAAAATCAACTCAATGAGATGACGATCAATTGCTAATGGCCATTTACAAAACCAGTTACGTAACATGACCTAATTAGAATCAACAAATTTCATTCAGTTGCTAATGGGTACCAAAATGTGCTTCCGTGGCTGCTGCGCTCTGATAGACTTCACAAAAAATCAACTCAAAAGAGGACTAGGAGCACTTGCTGATGGCCATCTTTACAATCAGCCATACAATATGACCTGATTGGAATTACCACATTTCCTTCAGGAAATTCAACCGCAAAATTTGCAAATCAAAACCTTGTTGCAGTTGTTGTTTGCACTAAACCCTGAACACTAATAACAAAAAGAACCTCACGCTTCGATTCAAAAATACTCTCAAATATAAGATTCCGATCGATTGTTGGATGGCAATCCCTACAACCAGCCAACCAACATGACCTAATTCGAAATCAGTACATTATTTTCTTCGAGAAATTCAACTGCAAAAGTCCATTCAAAAATCTTCCTTTCACTAAACCCTAAACCCTAACCCAAAAACGAATTTCAAGTTCCGATCAACTCACGTACAGATCTCAGAAACGGAGACTCTCATAAATTTCAGCAAACCCATAGACCTGATTGCGCATACGAGCTTGAGCCCGTTGGATCTTGTGGAAGACCACGATGAGTCGATGACCTTGAAATCTTCATAACAGTTGCTTTTTTAATCTCCGGAAGGTCGATTTTCTTTAGGGGCAGGAATACTGCCCGTCCAAAACCTTTGGAACTGGATAGCCTCCTCAAGTGCTCATGCGGCTCCCGACCTTCGAATTCTTTGCTGCTATCATTTAAAGTAAGTTAACTTAAACTTTCATGTGATTTGCAATTACTCGTCGTTTTGCAGGTTCATCATCTCCATCCCTGAGTATTGGTATCCCTTAGGATTGGTATCCCCGCTCTGATGCGCCGCTCTATGAGGGCGCTGCCAGCTTGTGGAGCTATGGCGTCCACTTCCAGCACTCGCAGCATTTGCGCCAGCAGTTCCTCACATGTGGTAAGAAATTCAAGCCCCAATTCCCAGATCTTGCACGAAAAATTTGATACACATTCTGCTGCGAAACCAATTGAATTGTGGGTTTCTGCCAATTTATTCACAGTGCGCGAGCTCAGCTGCGATCACCTCATCTGGCGGCAGCATCAGCTACCGAAGAGCCTCGTTTCTGCCAACGACGCAGAGATCTGTCAATGCTCTGAAATCTGCAAATGGATTCCACAACATTCTGCGTACCCCGAGAATCGCCAGCAGTTGCAATTCCAGGTTCCTCAATGTTAGAGGCGACGCTACTCTGGCTGGGAAGGAAACCCTATTAGCAACCGAAACTGAATCTGAGGTACAGTTTCGTATATTGTTTTGGAAGAATCTCGGACAGGTTTTCAATAGAAAAATTTAGTGAGAGAGAGGAATTACTCTGTTCTCTTTTTGAGTTTGGTGTAGTGTGTTCGTTGTCTCGCTTCAATGCCCACAGAACTGTGAAATTGACATTGGTAAGGACGCAAAATTCAAATGAGCTTGTGCAGGTTTTTCTTGGTTACTGAATTTTTGGTGCCTCTGAAGAAAATAGAAGGTTTCAGATTATGTGAAATGAAATGCATAGGCTTTCAATGCTGAATGGGGATATCCGTTTCGTATTGAATAGACTGTTGCCTATTTGAGCAACTATTGGCTAGGTCTCTTGGATAGATGGGGCTTCAATGAATTTCTGCTGGTGAATGTTGAGATTGGCCGCGCATGAGATCATCCATTGCTCAAGGTCGGAAACCAATTTTAGGGTTAGTTTTAGTTGTGGCTTGAATTCCTCTTGTTAATCGCTGTGTCTGCATAACATGAATCATCCGGGTTCTCTTCAGCTTCGTTTCTTCAAGTTCTGATGCCCACTATTGAAGAGATTCCGACAAATGTGTGATTTTAAGGTTAGTTTGGGTATGACCTGAATTGATTGGAGAATTGGATGCTCGTGCAGCTGGAGCAAGAGAAGAGCCTTGAAACTCCTCAGAAAATTAGAGGCTATCCTTTCCCAGAGATAGAGGCACGATGGCAGCAATATTGGGAAGAGAATCAGACTTTTCGGACTCCGGATGTGGTGGACACCACCAAACCCAAATATTATGTCCTGGATATGTTTCCCTATCCCAGGTTGGTTTAATTTCCGACACCGAGATTACGAAGATTGAATGAATGCAATCTTGAGATTTTGAAATTTGTAATAGGATTCAAAATCTTGTCTCTCTGACTTTTTTCGTGATATCAGTTCATGATATTACGGAAAACCTTTGTTGAGCGAGCATTTTGAATGAGCATGAAGATGAAATCGTTATCACCTAAATTTCTGAATTCTAAAAGCCGCGTGACATGTTTCCAACGGTTGAGAGTATTATTAAATCCTATGGGGCAACTTAAAATAATAGTTAATCTTCAGCGTATCTGACAGTATTTCAAGAATGTTATGAGTTTGATGGATTTCAAGTGCAAGTTTTTGACAGGAATGTATATCCTTTTTGCATTCAATTTACGTTTGTCTTTACTAGTTAACTCAAACTCCTCGATTTTGGACAAGTAAGTTAAACCGTGCGTATACCATTGGTTTGAAGTTCTAATTCCGCCTGCACACAGTGAGCTAACTTTTAAGCTAACTCCCCGTAGGTTACCTTGCAAGTGCGGCCCACAGTAGATTAGTTAACTTCCAACTTGCTAATGGACCTTAGTACCCCAGTTCGCTAATGGGCGCTAGTTGGCTGATGCGGACAAGGCCAATTGTTACTGTTTTCCTGCAATTTAATGTGAGTTTCCTCTCATGGGCAGGTACTATTTGAGATTCATGGATCCCAGAAACGCTAACGCACTGGTTGATCTAGAGAAGGAGAGGTACGATTCTCAACCTTTTGGATATAGTGACTTAAACGGAGCTGTCGCATGGTTTAACTTCTTGTGGACAATCTTTTCTCAGGCCTCCTTGTCCTTGAACTGTTTTTAACTATTTGAACCAACATTTCATTTCAGATATTGGGGTCCAGTAGACCTATATGTAGGAGGCGCTGAACATTCAGTTCTGCATCTACTTTATGCACGATTTTGGCACAAGGTTCTTTATGATATCGGTGCGGTATCTACTAAAGAGCCGTTTCAGTGTCTGGTGAATCAGGGCATGATTCTTGGAGAGGTATCTGCAATACTTTGTTTTCACATCCATCATATTGCATCTGTCATTGGTTTTCAGGACTGCTAGGGTCAAGCAATTGATGCTCTGATGCAGATGCCTATTTCATTAATGCGACATACGTTTGAAGCAAACGGGGATTTAAACTCAGACTCATTGATCATGACGCACCATACTTGTGGCAGGTGGAGTACACAGTTTTTAAGGACACAAGAGATGGAAGTTATGTCTCTGCTGATGCGGTGGACGGAAGTGATTATTACTCTCCTTCCAAACACAGCCTTCCCTTCCGCAGTTGGATCGACAGTCTCAAATCTCTTCATCACCGGCGATGGCAATGGGACTCCTTCCGTTCCATGAGTACTCTCCTTCCAAACACAGCCTTCCCTTCCAATGAACTTCCAAATTCAAACCCAAACTTTTCCTCCCAAGGGGTCTTGACTCATGCGACGTCCGCCAAGGTGAAGTTCCTGGGCGTGTTCATCGGCTTCGTGGACAACGCCAAGCGGAAGCGCCAGTATGACAAGGCGCTGGAGAAGCGTCGCCGCGTGATCCACCGACTGTTTCAGTTGCAAAAGCAGCGACAGGAGTCGTGGAAGAAGGAAGTGGAGCGCTTGGCTTTCAATGCTTTCACGAGAGCTTATCGCAAGACCCTCAATACCCTCAGATCAGGTTCTTCGCGTCTCTCTCTCCTCCTTAGGGTTTGTCTGCTAGGGAACGTACTCACGTAACTTTTAGCTATTTTGAGTGTTTTCCATTGTTAAGATGTAGTTTTTGTACTTTGGAAAGTTGGCCCTATTTTTGATAGGGTTCCAGCGCACCGAAGTATGTGCTATTTGGATATCATATGCATAAGATATGAATTGTTGAAGTTTGAAATAGTAGGGTCCCAATCGAATCTATGTCTCGCTGATGTTTTGACCGGCATTTTGTAATATAGGGACACATTGTCTTGGCTTTCAGTTGTTCTGAGTGGTTTTCATCAATTTTGTCCTGTGTCTCTTGTCCCCATTTTGAGAGAATTTTAACTCTCCCCCAAATGGATGTCAACAAAATGATTGTCCACAATTTTGGTGATATTTTTTTGAGCCAATTGCATTGACCTTATTGTGAAAAACTTAATTAAGAAAGGTTCCAAATTCTATATCACTAGAATCAATGAAGAACATTGCATGTGTTCATTGCAACCTAAATAAAATTAGCCACAAGGAAGTATTTTTTTATCTACTCAAAACAACCTTAAAATAACATGGCATTTAAAGTGCACAATCATTTTGGGACAGAGGTAGTATTATTTATGTATTATTTGGATATCATATGCATAGGATATGAATTGTTAAAAGTTTGAAGGAGTAAGGTTTCAATCACAACTACCCGTGAACTGTGAGTATTTGTATCTCATGGAAGCGTCTTTCCCTGTGATAGGATTTGGACGTATGTAATTTCTTACAAGTCACGTGTTTGAATGATTCTCACTCTGTGACTGGGTGTTTTTTATGGAATCTCCACACAAATGAGTTCCCTATCTATTCTTGTACTTATGTGGTCAATCTATTCAAGCTCAAATTATGCATCAAAGGCATCTATGATGTATCTCATGGAAGCATCTTTGCTTGAGATGGATTCTAGAAATACGTCATTTCACATGTTTGGATGACACTTGCATTGTAATTTGGCCACTTTTTCAAAAGGATCCCACACAAATGGTTTCCTAACCGTATTCACGTGGTTGATGTACTCAGGCTCAAAGGCGAAGCAAGCAATTTTTGACAAAGCCTCGGAACTCGGCACAAAGTCTGCATTGACTTTAGCAGACCAGCACCCTCTGATGACCAGTGACGATCTAAAGAAGCTTCTTGAACAAGAGGAGGATCACTTCGGTAGACTCGGCTGGGAGTATCTCCCCGTCTCTGTAAAGACAGCCTATGAGAATCTCATGCTCTCCATTGATGAGGCTTGTAAAGAGCTCAAAACACAGATTGCTGAGTCCCGGCCAGCGAAACTTTCCTCAAATAGGATATTTTCCGACACTGAAATAGCATTGAGCAATTTGCATACGGCAAGCTCAGATGATGAGCGAACAGAATCTGACTTGGTCGATTTGAATTACTCATTTGAGAATGTGATGGAGCGAGTAGCGGATCCGGAGACTCTTTCTGCTGCTTATGACCGAATCAAGTCGAAGCTTCAGTTACTGAGTGGCAAGAGTAGTGAAGACTGGAACGACCTCAATATGAGTTTCTTTGATCACATAGCACATAAACTGCGAACAGGGACGTATCAATTTTCGCCTGTTTCGCAAATCTATGTTCGAAAGCCTGGGAAGGATGAAGCTCGGAGAACAATTGTAGTTGTGAATCCCAGGGACCAGGTGGTTGCCGAAGCTGTGAGGGCGGAGTTGGAGAGGATGTATGAGCCTGTGTTCTACAAATTGGCCAGGTCCTGCCACATGGCCTTGAAATTGGTCAAGAGAACTTGGAAGGGAACGACCTGGTTTATTCATTATAAGTCGCCAATTGCGTTTGGAAAGCTGCATCATGAGAATCTGTTGTATATTTTGTCAGTGAGGGTGAAGGACGAAGAATTTTTGTGTCTGATTCAAAAAATGTTCAAGACCAGTGTGATCAACTTGGGCGACCGTGGAAGTCAGTTGAGTGCCCTGTTGTGCAATATCTATTACCACCAGCTGGATATGGAGGTGACTCGCATCCAAGCCGAATTGAATACTGGCTCTAACAAGCGGAAGATGAGGTCAAGTGTTCAACTTGACGAGGAAACGGAGGCCTTGGCCAAGCCATATGCCAGGGTTCGATATGTCAGATATGCGGAGGAGATCTTGTTCGGCATCACGGGGAGCAAGGCTATGGCTTTGGAGGTTTCAGAGAGGGTGCAGACGTTTCTACGACGTGAGTTGAAGCTGCGTAGACCTTGACAGAGGCTCTGTGAATCTGCGGTATGCTTGGTGGTGGGAATCGATGCTTCACTCAAAATGATTCGCAAGGTAAGTGGACTTTGGGAACGATTTACTCATCTGTTTATATTTGCAAGGCCACTGATAATTTACTAGTGTGTTTCAGGCATGAGAGCACCATGTCCTTAACACAGTAAAAGTTTGATCCTCTCTTGTAACAGTTTCAAGTACCCTGTAATTTTTCTATTGGAAATCAATCATGCAAATTGATTAGATGAATGTAAGTGTCCTCATTTCTACAGAAATATTGAAAGTTGTTCACAGGAATCGTTTTGTTCTCCGCGTCTTTACAGGGTTAAGAAAGCCTTCAAGAATGTCCAGTATGTAACATGCTGAATGCAAGTGTTTGTTTCCTGAGTTTATTGCTTGATGGTGTTGCAGGATCCACTCGCTATACATTAGGAGACGATGGCTTGGTTGTATCGCATGATGAGACTTAATTGGAGTATCTCATTATTGACTGCTTTGTTGGAGCTTTTCACTCCGTCATGGGGGCCTCACTAACTCGGCTTTTCCCACGAAGAATTACTTCATTCACAGGATCTATCTGATTATGAAATTTGGACAACTTATTGATTGTGATGACAAAACTTGAGGTCCTCGTGGTCATTGGAGCAAGAGTACACTCAAACCTCTTCAATATCATTTTCTGAAACATGCGTCACATCCTCTGCTCTCCACCAAATCGTATCTATGCAGCTCAAAACTCTTTCGATAGTTTCACTCTCACGCTTTGCAGACCTGGTACTGGAATGGACTCTCCTCATTGTTGTACCTTTCAAAATGCCTGAGTCCAGTGAAGATTCACTTTGTAAGATATTTCCTCTGCTCGCATTATTGTTTATGATGTTTGTGCGAGGATGGTTCAGTGTTTCCTAGACGTCGTGACGTCTTACTGCGGTACTGCTTTGTGGTGTTTGATGATTGCAATCAGTTACATGACTTTCAAGTACTTTGAAAAGGGAAGTGTTGCCAATTCCCCCCAGTATTTACTGCAAACTTCTTGGAACTAAACTCCCATAATAGTGGAAGTTGCAGGAGAGGCTATGAATTTAACGGCATTCGATTCAAATGAAGATTCTTCTCCACAGTCCCAATATGAATGGATGCGAGGTGAGTTCCACGGATTTCTTGTGACCACCGCTAATGTGATCAAGCATGCTTGTAATGGACAAGCTCTTTTGGTGTGATGGCTGCATGCTGTTATGAAACCAGCACATCTGTTTCAAGGCACTTGTCCATCAAGCTGATTATTTAGAAATGGCAAATTATGCACAATCCAGACCGATGTTGATGACGCAGGCGCGAGACAGGAGCGACAGAGACTAGCGACATCCGGTCGTAGGACATCCGGCTCAGTTGACGAGTAGGAACCATTACTTTTACATTATTTACTTACCAATATTTGCATTACCATTACATCATTTAGAAAACGTGTAACCAATGGGTTACATTACTTTTACATTGCCATTGGTTGAAAGGGTAATGAGTCACCTTTGTAGAAGTATAAATGATGGGAGGCTTCCCATTCTTCTCACTTCTCTCATCTTCTTTGCTCTTCCCTTCTCTTTGGCTTTCCAAGCTCTATTCTTCTCTATTTCCTCTTCCATTCTTTGTGCTTCAACTCTTTGTGCTCATTTCTTTAATTTTGCTTCAACTCCTTGAGTCATTTTTTTGACTTCTCTCTTGAAATCAAGCTATGGAGATCAATGCACTTTTGGATCAACAAGGTGGACTCAACAAGAAGGAAAACACACCAAAAGCTTTTCTTAAGTTTTTTGCAAGGGCGTTGGGTTTGGAAAGCAACCGCCACCTTTCCATCCTCTTGGAGGCCATACTCAAGACGGACAATAAAACTACCCTCCACCAAGTCTTCATGCCCAAATCCAACATCACGGGCCTCCACATACTTTGGGAGTTTCAATCCAAGCATCTCTTGATGGCCATCCTCTGCAAGGGCCTTCATGTCCTTCAACACTTGGTGAAGCATGGAGTGGTGGAAGGGAGGAGTATCACTCTTTGTACACGCCATTTTTGCTTGCACATGATGTGCAAGCTTCTTTATGATCTCACCAAACATGGAGATGATCAAGTGCAAGTGTTGACCTCTACCTTCCAAAATTTGAGGTTTCAAATTCCAAGGAAGCCTCACTCGTCGCACATGAGCATTTGTGAGGAGGCCAAGAAGAAGGCCGAAAGGAAAAAAGTTCAAGAGGAGGAAGGCCTGGAAGAAGGCGAAATTTCAATAAAGGACGAATAGCCACACACTTAGAGACTACCCTGCATAGTACGCCTGGATCTAGTTTAGATCATACTGTACTTAGAATTTAGTACAGTACATTGTTTGTACATAATTTGGAGCTTCATTAGTTTGATAGAGCTCTGTATAGTATAGTACTGATGCTATACAGACAATCTTTGTACTCTTGCAAATATTGCAATGTTGGTTCCTAATATTACCAATCTGGCAGCATTCTGTAATTGCTTATCACAAATTGGGTCATCTTATTTCATTCCTGAGTTCAGTGGTCCTCTTCCGAACCTCTTTCTGACCAATTTGTACTATTGACTTGAATGCCGTGTAATTTCATTTCATGGAATGTGTGCCTCTCTGTTCATGGCTTGTTTTGTGACTCTCTATTTCGTTTCATTTGTTTGGAAAAATAAAAATGTTTCAAATGTTCAAGACCAGTGTGATCAACGTGGGTGACCGTGGAAGTCAGTTGAGTGCCTTGTTGTGCAATATCTATTACCACCAGCTGGATATGGAGGTGACTTGCATCCAAGCCGAATTGAATACTGGCTCTAACAAGCGGAAGATGAGATCAAGTGTTCAACTTGACGAGGAAACGGAGGCCTTGGCCAAGCCATATACCAGGGTTAGGTGTGTCAAATATGCGGAGGAGATCTTGTTCGGCATCACGGGGAGCAAGGCTATGGCTTTAGAGGTTTCAGAGAGGGTGCAGACGTTTCTACGACGTGAGTTGAAGCTGCGTAGACCTTGACAAAGGCTTTGTGAATCTGCGGTATGCTTGGTGGTGGGAATCGATGCTTCATTCAAAATGATTTGGAAGGTATTTTGAATATGCAAACGATTTACTAATCTGTGTATATTTGCAAGGCCACTAATTAATTATTTACTAATGTCTTTCAGGCATGAGAGCACCATGGCCTTAACACAATCCAAGTTTTGACCCTTTGTTGTAATAGTTTCAAATCCCCTGAAATTTTTCTATTATTGTGTTCCAGAACAAAGTCACAAGGGGCTACCACTGTTTGCTGAAGATGGCTATTTGTACGAAATATGTTAGTGGAGGCTCTACACCATGAATTTTTACAAATTTCTCCTCTTGGTAAGAACGCATTTTTTGTCATGCGTTGCAACCTTCTATAATTTTGTTTTTAAACACTGCAAGCAACTTCCATTGCAGTCAATGGTGTTAGTTGGAGTATAACTTTTTACTAACACGCATCAATTTTTGCATACAGTTAGAGAAGAAGGAGCGAGGTTGCTACCCCTTAACGATGGGTATGACAAATTGGAGCTGGGCAGTAGAAGGAAACATTGATGCTCCAATTCCCAACTGAAGCCTGATTTCTGTTTAAAATGATTTCTTGTTATCGTTACTTTGTGCTTCAGTATCTTGTGCAAATGGTATTGTTCTGTTTCTATAGACCACTAGATAAAGCATCTTGTAGTTATGTTATCATTTTACTTTCCTGTGTTTTCTGTGTGCTCACGTATCATTGGCATTCACCTTCATCCTTTCATTACACCTTTGAAATTCAAACTCATGAGTTCATGCATTGAACATTATATTATCTGTAGAAAGTGAAGTTATCATTAGTTCATTTGGTTTATTAACTTACTGCAGTACTAAGAGCTTGCAAAAGTAGCAAGAATTTCACCTAACATGTCATATGCTGAGTAATCTGAGTCCTCGAGTCTGAAACTTGTGGCCAATTAATACTCATTCTGCAAAATTCCTGAGGAGCTCATGATTCCAACAGCTGTGGCTGCAGAAGCACAGAAGGCAGATGATTGAGCCCACTGCGGGCAAAATGGTTGCCTTCCCCATATGGTGTGGTTGATTGTGAGCTCATGTAGACAAATGCGAGAGAAGGCGATAGCAATTAAGTGGAATTATGTTTTTCTGATGAAAGCATGAATGTGTTATGTTTGTTGCCTCCCGAAAGTCACTAGGTCCCTCTAAAACCATCAAAATCGCATGCATAATGATCATGTTTCACATCTCAAATGTTTACAATATTTTCCTAATCAGAAGCACTGTAATATGAAGTTCCTAAACCAAAACTTTCTATGATGGTTTATAACAATGAAGTTCAAAGTTTCTATTGTGATCACGAAGTCACTCCATTATTATCACTTAAGACTTTGATTGTAAGTACAAACTTATCCCATTTCAATGCATATTTCATTTATTCAAGAATAATGGTTTTAGTATGTATACATGGCCACTATGGGCAAATGTGGGGAATGGACTCCTCTACCTTAAATTAGGCAAGGCAAGTGATGTCTATACTTTGATGAGGTAGTTGGGGCATTTTGAAATTCCTAAACAATATCTCTTTATTACTCAAGGTAACAACACCTAATTGTTAAATAGTCTCATCTAGATTCTTGGCTAGAATGCAAGTCCTCTAAACACACGAGTCTAGGTTTTTTTTTAACACATCTATTTTCAATCATTTAAAAATTCATATTACTTTATACCTATGTTTTTTAAGAATTGCAAGCTTGCAAAGAGAGTCTAGAATGACCTTTAGACTATCAACAAAATTTAACAAATTCGCCATTGACCCAATACCACCATCATTACCTTAGGTACATCTTCAAAATCAATATGTACCTCTTTGGAAGAAACAATTTTAGAACTTCTACTTGACCCTTCATTACTTTTGCATACAATATCCAAATACCATGTGCTTTGGTGCATTGGAACCTCTTTTTAGTTTCCAACAAGAAAATATGAAAATTGGAGAAGTCTAATAATACTAGCTAGACACAATAAGAGAAAAAATGGGCATTTGGGGGGAGCCCACCTTAGGAACTATGACTTCACTTGCAAACCCATTTGATTTGCAGAAGTTTAGAAGATGGGATGTGCTTAGAATACATTGAACTCTAAAATAATGTACTGAAGAAATTATCATGTCATACATGGAGTCTCCATTTTATTTCCTTGGCAATCTGCACATGACTGCATTTCACACACCAATTGCATGAGACATAGGTAGTGTGCAGCTAGCCAGGGAGGATTGACCCCCCTTAGTGCCCCATGTTTTAACCCTGGAGAAAACATTGAAATTTTTTATTTGCTGTCCATCACAAAATTTGGAAATTTTGAATTCATATTTGCAATTAGAGGCCTTGAATTAGTTGAGATATGCAAAGAAATATAAAATTGATGCGACTCAAAATAGGTGGCAATTTTTACATTTACCCTTGAATGGGGAAATAAGGCCATGTGTAGCTAGTGTTGAGTCAACTTGTTCCAACTTACTCTTTGTCGATTTTTTTCAAACACACTATTATTTCTCAAGTAGTTATTTTTTAGAGGGGAAGAAAATCAAAAATCAAAGGCTAGAGGCCAAAAAAGAAAATCAATGAGGCTCATGAGGCAAGTAAGATGTTGCCACACAATGTGTATTATGTGATTTTCTACAAAGACTTTGATGTATGTCTTTCCAGAGTCTTTTAGAAGTTTATTCAAATTTAGAATATTATTTTGGAATAAGATTCAAGCCAATAAAGTGGGGGATTAGTCTTTCTAGAGTGGACCAATAGGCTATGTTCTTGCATTTGGTCTTTTCATCATTGCCTACATTCTTTTCTACTAAGACAATATCCCTCTACACTCAATCTAAACTTGTTGGACATGATTTTTTAATAAAACTTGTAGCATTTATTCCACTAAGCAATGGCTTGTTGGGCATATTCATTGTTAGATGTTCTAAATAATTCCATGGCTTTAAAAATCTTCCCTACTCCACCATGGATCTATGTAATTGACAAAATAGATCAAATGTTAGATATAGTTGCATCTTGTGTTTTTTTGTCACATATTGGAAATATAAATGGTGCATTTTCTCACATATTTAATTGTATGCGTGTAGAGTACAAATATGCAGTGTTTTTGAGAGTATGGATAGCAACGGTTTCCATCTATCACTTGATGTTAAGTTGATTGGTTTACTTGGCACTCTTGATGCAAATAATCCACCTTCATAGATTGGGTCCTTCATTGTGTAGCTTACATAGAACACTCTCAATTGTAATAATTGGCTTTACTTTTCTTTGCTCATACTATATGCAACAAAGAGCTTCACCAGAGACTGGTAAATTCTCTATATCTTTATAATTGTTGTCCTTGTCAAGAGTTTATGTCGCTTATGAAACCTATATGCAAAGCATTTTTTTCCCTTCTGGAAACCAAGCGGTCTCCAAATTGGTTGTCACCTTCTAAGGTGAATGTGAAGGCACTTGGCACTGGACATTTCTGGCATATTTCATATTGATGTTCTTCAGCCTAAAACTATTCAATTAGTGGAGATGCCACGTTGGACAATGGTGCAATTTGACGCCTCTAATTTTACACTCCTGGTGGATTTGATCAGGGTAGGGTCTTCAACTACTTAATGTGGACATCATTCGAGAAGGTGGAGCTGGTAACCGATATTATGTCATTGATATCAATCACTTCCCAGGTATTATTTATTTTTTAATGTTTGTTGATTGAGACGACGTAATAAAACACTACTGTAGTCATTCTTTGATATGCAGCTTTCTGTATCAAGTCTCTTTCTAAAATTTGAAGATCTTGTTTTCATTGTTGTTGCTCTAGATTTCGTGTGTCAAGTCTTCTCAGAGCTTGAAGCAAACTGATATTCCAAGCTAACATATTGATACAAATATTTGTTACATTCTGCAGGGGTAGTTTTGAAGAAATCTTTCACAGACTTCTGATCTGATTTGGCGTTCAATAAAAAGTCCGAAGACAAGAGTAGAGCCTTCTGAAATCCCGGCACGTAGTAGCAGACCATCTCCTGTGATTACAGAAACGACTTAAGTCCTGTTTGAACCACTTGGAACCACCCCTAATGTTGCCAATTGGTTCAAACGTACGCCCAAGACATTTCATGTGTCTTCGCAGATCCACCTGACACCAATGGCTTCGCTACTGCACACAAACACACAAAGTGTTACATATCATGCTAACTCGCTGATAGCCTCAGAAAAAAAACATTCCCAGAAAGCCTCTAGGGCTGCGATAAACCCTACAAATTGTAACGTCATTTAAGGCAGATGTTAACAGAAATATTGTCAAACTGTAACGTGACTAGATTTTCTAGAACAGACATGAGGGGGAGGATTTTCTACTAGTGAAAGTGAATCCCAACAATGGTTGAAGTCACTCGAGATTGAAGTTTAGGGTTTAGAGTTTAGGCCTCAAATTGAATGACACTGACCAAAATGGAAGCTGCCAGCGGCAGACAGAGGCAGGAATCGACGTTGCATCGACAGTAACCACCAGTTGTCTGGAAACTCCAACAAAACCTGAGAACCAGCCACCACATAGAGTCAAAAATCATACAAAGGTTGAAGCATGAAGCTGAAAGATGATGTACAAGGCGGCTCTGGCGAGACTGCACACAACCTACCTGGGGATCAAAAGAGGTCTGAAGATTTGTTGGCTCATTTGTACCCTGCAAACAGATGGTGAAAACAGATTGAAATAAATGGTCTGCCCACAGTATAGTTACTCTATTAATTCCTCTGCAGTCTGCACAACCATGACTTGACGCCATCCCGTAAGCGAAAGGGTCAATGCAAGCTCACCTACCGAGCTGCTCATGTCTAGCTGAGCCACATCTTGGACCACGGACTGTCGATTCCGCAATTGCAAAATCGCTTCAGGAGGGTCTAGCACCACCACATCCGAATACTTTCTCTAGCAAAATACCGGTTAACATCATAGTGTGCAGAAAAAGCAAGATTTCGGCAGCACTTAGACTGAGCCTGATAACCTTGCGAAAGTCCAAGCAACGCGTACGCAACCACGAACGTACGCCAGCATATTCGTATATGTAATGAAGGGAATCATGTGCCCATGAAGACAGCCATACCTCAGCTTGTCAGAAGCCACCAGCCACACATGGACGAGCAAAACCTTATGCCCGAATGGCCAACTAATTTACGATTCAGGAGAAAAGATTCCTCACGGGGCCACAGCGAATCGGCACCACTCTCGCATCTCGAGAACGAGGGTTTCACTGTAGAGGACATGGGTTTCACTGTACAGAACACGGGTTTCACTGTGAGTTTAAGGGGTTTCATTGTGGTTTCCACTGCACTGTACAGAACGAGGGTTTCACTGTACAGAACAGTGGCGTCCAGCTTCGATCCACATTCTTCCTCTTGCAACACGTCTCTCTCAGAAAACGCCACCACTCTGCGCGAGTCTGTAACTCCGGGAGAGCCGGAAGATTGAACTTTTGAATATAGGAGTCGAGATACCACACTAAGTGCGAAGTGCGTTGTACCCACTGCACGATCCGCAGGCTCAGAGTTTTCTTTCACTTTGCTGTTGAAGGTGGCAGCGGTCCCTGGAGCTCCGGTGCACCGATAAGGGTTTCGGAATGACGATGCCGGGGGCGCTCCATTAAGCCTTGCTTTTGACTTCGGATTCTGTCTGCTGGGTTTCGGTTGCAGGCTCAAAGTTTTCTTTCACTTTGCTGTTGAAGGTGGCAGCGGTCCCTGGAGCTCCGGTGCACCGATAAGGGTTTCGGAATGACGATGCCGGGGGCGCTCCATTAAGCCTTGCTTTTGACTTCGGATTCTGTCTGCTGGGTTTCGGTTGCCTTCGTGCTGGCTGTGATGTTCAGTCAGAGCTATGGGTTCCGTGCACTTGCGACGAGGGCAGCCTAATCCAGGATGAGGATTTCACTGTACAGTGCAGTGACTTCCAGCTTCGATCCACATTCAGCTTGGAGGAGGAGCCTGACATGCCTGGTATGTGTAACAATACAGCTTGATACTTTGTTATTTTAGAGGCCATTTTCAGGTTATTTTTTGGTTGGCCATCTATGATCTTTTTGCTGAATGGGTGTGAGATTTGTGGCAGATTGTGATTTAAGTTTCTCGTGTGGACTGTCCATCGTAGAATGAGAAGTTTTGTTGTTATGAGACTCATCACGTCTTGGAATTCCACAATGTTGGTGTTTATTGATGTATTTTGGCACGCAGACATTTTGGAGGGTGTTGTGCAAGAGTGAGAATTCCGGGAGCAGCAAGAAGGGTGTTGTTAGAGTTTCAAGGAGGACGCAAGTCCTGGCATGCACTGAAATGATAGGTGAACTACGAGGTGAATCTGTAGTTCCCTTACTACTTCATTGGTTGTGTGTGCTGAACACTTGTGTGTGCTTTGTAACCAATAAGTAGCAGATTTCATGCCCTTCAATTCTATTTAGGTAGATGTTTTGCCAAAGATTCAAACCTGGATTGGATTGTCAAACTTGGATTTCTCGTCTTATCTCTTTCTGCAAAGGTCTTTGTTGTTGAATTACCACCGTGTAGCTCCTCGACCTGTAAACGACCATTGTGTTTAGAGGCCCAAGTTTTGTCTTTAAAATTTTTTAGAAAAAAACTTATATGTCCCATATAGGGACTTTCTTTTGTTTGATTTTGTTAATGTTTTCATCAACTCATGCCATGCTCTTCACAGACTCAGTTGATATAAAATTTTACCCCACATGAATTCTATTTTCACAATATGATCAATGGAATTGTCAATGAATCCTTGGTCATTTACAATTGAAAGTGATTCTAGAGAGCATTCGCTTAGGAGAAGGGAATTGAATTTGATGCTATGCTTCTGTTGCTCGGATTTTGAATAATTCCTGCATGTTTTGTTGTTAATGGCCCGCTTCAGCAGAGCTGTATGCCGTTGTCAATGTGTTATGTTATTTGTGATTTTTGTCACTGATCTACAATGATGTTGAATGTCTTTGTTTGGAGTTGTAGCTGTTGAATAGAGTTGAAGGTAGTTAGAATTAAGTTTCATATAGAGTACAATAGTGCATAGCTTTGTGATGTCCTAATTTAAGTGAGCACTTGGTTGAGCATGTTGCAAAAGGAAGAGTGTGTTCATGAACATGAATTGTGCTTTATAACTTGGAGTCCAAACGTTAGAGGTTAGAGTTCTCAACCAAGTGTCCATCTATGTCAATTTTCATCAAGTGGTGGCATGGCTACTTGATCTTCTATTGAGAGTGGCTGCTTTGGTTGAGTGATGTTTGATGCTCACTATGGAGAGGGAAAATTATTATTTTGGAGGCAAAGCTAACTTGGACTTGGTTTGTAGGTGAAGGTATAATTATCACTTCTTGATATGATAGGTTTGAATTTGTTTTGGGTACCTATTGTGGAGATTGGCATAGGAAACATGTTGAGTGAAATTGTAGTATTTTCTCATTACAATTTATTTTTAAAGTTATAAACCAATGTAGATCAATCTTTTGATTTATTGTGTGGGTTGTTGTGGAAAGTTTAGTTCATACAAAAGATAGGAACATACATTCTCAAAGAATTTCAAATGAATTTTGTATGGCTTTGAATATTTTATATCAATTCATTTTTATATCATTTTGTTGCACATTCAAATTGTTAAGTTGGAGTATGGGGACAATAGATTTTAACATGTAAATTTCATGCCTAGCATCTTGTATCTGCATTGAATGTTGGATATTGAATCGTTCTTTGAAATGTACTAGGATTTGGTAAAGTAGTGAATACATGAGCCATTTTGAGCCTATGGGGGATCAAGTCTAGGAGCTTTATCTTTGTGTGTTTAGGTGATTTTCACTCTTGTGATATGGCTTTGAATGTGGATTAACTTATGAAGTGCTAGCACCCAAGTGCAAATGAGAGGTAGTCTAAACCATGTCTTTTTATGACATCCGAGCAATGGCTCTTGGCAATGTTGGAAGGAAATCTTGATCATTTCTTTCTATTGTTGGATTTCATGTAGTTGTCTAAGTTCTATTGTTGGAATAATTGAGCCTTTTTAAGCTTGTAGAAATGAAGACAACTAAACTTAGTGAAAAGCCATGAATTCAACTCATACAATGACACTTCATACTAATTTGTAAATCATTGTGTGTAGGATATACAAACATGTGACAAGGAGATTGGTATGTGCAATTATCTTTGTAAGATATACGATGGGTGAAATAGTCAATGAACTTTGTCATGGAGAAAAGGTAAGCTTGTTGTTTGCTTCTAATCACAAATCTTGTACATGCTAGTAGTTTTCATAGACATTGATGCCTTATTTGATTTTGCCATGATGTAGTCTAGGGTATAAAATCTTTTATTTTTCTAAGGTTTGATCCATTATTTGTATTTTGGGATGCAGTTGTGTGATTCAATTTTTCGGTTTTACCAACCTAAAGTACCAATTCAATTGGAGGTGGTGTTTGTTCATGGATTGGAGCATCACAACTATGGAGATGCATATTGGAAGACTTGGTTGGCTCGAGATGGTACACTAGACAACATTTGGCCCATGACATGGCTCCCAGATGAGTTCTCTTTTGTAGAAGTCTTTGCACTAAAATATGATGCCAGCATAAAGCAAAGTGCCACAAATGGAAGGATGGACTTGTTTCTTATAGGAGAGATGCTTGTACAAGAAATGGTGCACTTTAGTCAAATTGGACAAAATGGAGTGCCTGTGGTGTTTGTGTGTCATGGGTTTGGTGGATTGGTGGCCAAGCAAATTGTTACAAGTGCAAAGCATTTATTTTCACAAGACCCCAAGGCTCAAAAGTTGTTGAAGAACATTGGGGCAATTTTGTTTTATTCAACCCCCCATCATGGATTACATTTGGCCAAGTCTTTGTCATATTTTGACAGGTTTTGGGGTGGTAGGAAGGGGCCTTTATCAATAGATTTGGAAGTGTTAAGCAAAGAAATTGGTCGCCTCAACCATGCCTTTGAGAAAGTTGCTAAGGAGCACTCTTGGATTTTTCCATCAGTAGCTGAGACACATGTAACAAAACCAGTAAGTCCCCTTTGGTTTTCTTTATGGTTAATTATAGTTGTAATTTAGGTGTCAATGGTCATAGTTTGTTATCCTTGCTTCATATTCTAATATGAGAAATTTGTGTCATATTGGACAGTACGATGAAATGGTTGTGGAAGAAGCATCTTCAAGATATGAAGGTGGGAATTACCTTGCTTTAAACAATGATCACTTTGATGTTGTGAGACCAAAAACCAAGAAGGACTCGAGCTACTTACTGTTGACTAATTGCCTAAAGGAGGTCTTGGAAAGATATGTGGTGAAGCCTACTATAGAATTAGAGAGCCTTGTACCTGATGGCCTTGTGAGATTGGAGGTACAGGAGGAGTTTGTGAAGAGGAAACTACAAAAAGTATCCATTGTAGGATTGGTTGGGATGGGAGGTATTGGAAAGACAACATTGGCAAAAGCAGTGTACCAATCAATATGCAAAGACTTTGACAAGAGTTGCTATTTGGACGACATAAAATCAAAGTCGAGTTTGGATGAAGTGTTGATTACATTGTTGCAAAAATTTGAAATCAAGGACAAAAAGACAGGTTGTATTGTAGAGCGAAGTGCCTTACAAGATCGTAAGAAGAGTTTGTTGGAAGAGTTGAAGATGTGTATGAAGCAAAAAAAAATATTGGTGGTCATAGATGATGTGGGGACAAAAGCGAACTTGGGTTGTTTGTTGAAGGACATGGATTTCTTGAATGGAAACAAGGAATCCAAAATAATTGTCACGTGTAGAAATTGGCAAGAGCTCAAGAAAGATGTCCAAGGGAGTGGTAGATATGAGGTGGAACCTATAAGTATTGGCCAAGATACTGAATTATTTGCTTATTATGCATTTAAGGGAGCTAGAACTATTGAGGAAGGGTGTCAAACACTACTTAGTTTTCTTTCAAAGGATTCTTCACTACACTTGATTGATGATTTTCAAACCGTGTGCAATGATGTTGTGAAGGCTTGTGGTGGATTGCCATTAAGCCTTGAAGTGATGGGTTGTTGCTTGGGAGGTTTTTTAACGGATGGTGATCTATCAAGCATGGAGTGCTTAAATTGTTGGAGAGGGGCATTGGAGAGATTGAAGCATGCTGAGCCTTTGGAAGGGGGAAATGACAATGATAGGCTTTGGAAGGTGTTGCAAATAAGCTATGATTGCTTACATGAGAATGAACAAAACATGTTCTTAGATATTGCATGTTTTTTTTGTGATTCAATGCGATATGGTGAAGAGACTCTATTACAAATATGGGGAGGTGATTGTTCAAAGCTAATAACAATGAAAAATTTGAAGGAGAGATGTTTGGTCAAGATCAATGCAAATGATGGAAGAGTGACCATGCATGACCAATTGCGTGATATGGGTCGAAATGTTGTAAGACGCCAATGCAAAGGAGATTTCAATGAGATGACTAGATTATGGAACTTTGACAATGTGAAGAAGCTTTTGCAAAGCACTAAGGTAGTTCCATACAAGATGATTTGTTGATTGTTGGTATCCAATGATTTTGAGCTTTGAGCTAAAATAATGTATCAATGGAGTAAAACAACGACATAAAACAATTACTTTAGATTTGGTACATAATTTTTTTTTATTCTATTGATGTAATTTCTTTTCTTTACTGATGGCAGATTATAGCTCCTCGGATACAAGGTTTGTCATTGGAAGAATGGGGTAAAACACCAACAACTATTATGGAAGGTAGATCAATTGGGACTTCAAAACGATTAAAGGCTAACAAGCGGAAGAAATTTAGTTTGGATTGTCCAATGATGAGGTTGCTCAACCTTCATGAAGTCGATAAGTCTATTATTGAAGCTATCAATATCAAGGGTTTTCCATGTGTTCAATGGCTTTGTTTGAAGGGAACCAACATTTCTAAATTACCAAAGTTTGTGACAGTTTGTAATGAGCTATGTGTTCTAGACATGAGCAATTGCAAGTCTTTGAAGAACCTTGATGAGTCCATTGAAAATGTGGTCCAATCGTTGAAGCTCAATCTTTGCAAGCGCATGTGCGTTGTAAATCAACCTAATTCCATTGGCAACTTGGTAAACTTATCTGAACTTCATATTTCTGGGTGTATGGGGCTCACAAGTCTACCAAATTCCATTTGCACCTTAGTGAAGTTATCCAAACTTGATATTTCTCATTGTATAAGGCTCACAAGTCTACCCAATGCCGTTGGCAACTTGGTAGAGTTATCCAAATTCAATATTTCTCATTGTAAAGGCCTCACAAGTCTATCGAGTTTTATTGGCAACTTGGTGAAATTATCTGAACTTGATATTTCTTGGTGCAATGGACTCACAAGTCTACCCAATTCCATTGGCAACTTGGTGGAGTTATCAAAATTCGATATTTCTCATTGTAAAGGGCTCACAAGTCTACCTGATTCCATTGGCAACTTGGTGAAGTTATCTAAACTTAATATTTCTTCGTGTAAGGGGCTCACAAGTCTACCTAGTGCCGTTGGCAACTTAGTGGAGTTATCCAAATTCGATATTTCTCATTGTAAAGGTCTCACAAGTCTAGCCGATTCCATTGACAACTTGGTTAACTTATCCGAACTTGATATTTCTTGGTGTGAGGGGCTCACAAGTCTACCAAATTGGATTGGCAACTTAGTGAAGTTATCCAAACTTCATATTTCTTGGTGTAGGGGGCTCACAAGTCTACCCCATTCCATTGGCAACTTGGTGAAGTTATCTGAATTTGATATTTCTAGGTGTCAAGGGCTCACAAGTCTACCCGATTCCATTGGCAACTTGGTGGAGTTATCCAAATTTGATATTTCTCATTGTAAAGGGCTCACAAGTCTACCTGATTCCATTGGCAACTTGGTGAAGTTATCTAAACTTAATATTTCTTCATGTAAGGGGCTCACAAGTCTACCTAGTGCCGTTGGCAACTTAGTGGAGTTATCCAAATTCGATATTTCTCATTGTAAAGGTCTCACAAGTCTAGCCAATTCCATTGACAACTTGGTTAATTTATCCGAACTTGATATTTCTTGGTGTGAGAGGCTCACAAGTCTACCAAATTGGATTGGCAACTTGGTGAAGTTATCCAAACTTCATATTTCTTGGTGTAGGGGGCTCACAAGTCTACCCCATTCCATTGGCAACTTGGTGAAGTTATCTGAATTTGATATTTCTAGGTGTCAAGGGCTCACAAGTCTACCCGATTCCATTGGCAACTTGGTGGAGTTATCCAAATTTGATATTTCTCATTGTAAAGGGCTCACAAGTCTACCTGATTCCATTGGCAACTTGGTGAAGTTATCTAAACTTAATATTTCTTCATGTAAGGGGCTCACAAGTCTACCCAATTCCATTGGCAACTTGGTGAAGTTATCTGAATTTGATATTTCTAGGTGTCAAGGGCTCACAAGTCTACCCGATTCCATTGGCAACTTGGTCAAGTTATCCAAATTTAATATTTCTTCGTGTGAGGGGCTCACAAGTCTACCAAATTGGATTGGCAACTTGGTGAAGTTATCCAAATTTAATATTTCTTGGTGTAGGGGGCTCACAAGTCTACCTGGTTCCATTGGCAACTTGGTCATTTTATTCGAACTTCATATTTTTGGGTGTGGGGAGCTGACAAGTCTACCCGGTTCCATTGGCAACTTGGTGAAGTTATCCAAATTGGATATTTCTCATTGTAAAGGGCTTACAAGTCTACCCGATTCCATTGGCAACTTGGTGAAGTTATCTGAATTTGATATTTCTAGGTGTCAAGGGCTCACAAGTCTACCCGATTCCATTGGCAACTTGGTCAAGTTATCCAAACTTAATATTTCTTTGTGTAAGGGGCTCATAAGTCTACCCAATTCCATTGGCAACTTGGTCATTTTATTCGAACTTCATATTTCTGGGTGTGGGGAGCTGACAAGTCTACCCAGTTCCATTGGCAACTTAATCAACTTATCCAAACTTAATATTTCTTGGTGTATGGGGCTCACAAGTCTACCAAATTGTATTGGCAACTTAGTGAATTTATTTGAACTTCATATTTCTGGGTGTGGGAAACTCACAAGTCTACCCAGTTCTATTGGCAACTTGGTGAAGTTATCTAAACTTAATATTTCTTCGTGTAAGGGGCTCACAAGTCTACCTAGTGCCGTTGGCAACTTGGTGGAGTTATCCAAATTCGATATTTCTCATTGTAAAGGTCTCACAAGTCTAGCCGATTCCATTGACAACTTGGTTAACTTATCCGAACTTGATATTTCTTGGTGTGAGGGGCTCACAAGTCTACCAAATTGGATTGACAACTTGGTGAAGTTATCCAAATTGGATATTTCTCATTGTATAGGGCTTACAAGTCTACCCGATTCCATTGGCAACTTGGTGAAGTTATCTGAACTTGATATTTCTTGGTGTGAGGGGCTCACAAGTCTATCCGATTCCATTGGCAACTTAGTCAAGTTATCCAAACTTAATATTTCTTCGTGTGAGGGGCTCACAAGTCTACCAAATTGGATTGGCAACTTGGTCAATTTATTCGAACTTCATATTTCTGGGTGTGGGGAGCTGACAAGTCTACCCGGTTCCATTGGCACCTTAGTGAAGTTATCCAAATTCGATATTTCTCATTGTAAAGGGCTCACAAGTCTACCCGGTTCCATTGGCAACTTGGTGAAGTTATCTAAATTTGATATTTCTTCGTGTGAGGGGCTCACAAGTCTACCCGGTTCCATTGGCAACTTGGTGGAGTTATCCAAATTCGATATTTCTCATTGTAAAGGCCTCACAAGTCTACCCGATTCCATTAGCAACTTGGTGAAGTTATCTAAACTTGATATTTTTTGGTGTGAGGGGCTCACAAGTCTACCCGGTTTCATTGGCAACTTGATCAACTTATCCAAACTTAACATTTCTTGGTGTATGGGGCTCACAAGTCTACCAAATTGGATTGGCAACTTGGTGAAGTTATCCAAACTTCATATTTCTGGGTGTGGGGAACTCACAAGTCTACCCAGTTCCGTTGGCAATTTGGTGGAGTTATCCAAATTCGATATTTCTCATTGTAAAGGCCTGACAAGTCTACCCAGTTCTATTGGCAACTTGGTGAAGTTATCTGAATTTAATATTTCTTCGTGTGAGGGGCTCACAAGTCTGCCAAATTGGATTGGCAACTTGGTGAAGTTATCCAAACTTAATATTTCTTGGTGTAGGGGGCTCACAAGTCTACCCGGTTCCATTGGCAACTTGGTCATTTTATTCGAACTTCATATTTCTGGGTGTGGGGAGCTGACAAGTCTACCCGGTTCCATTGGCAACTTGGTGAAGTTATCCAAATTGGATATTTCTCATTGTAAAGGGCTTACAAGTCTACCCGATTCCATTGGCAACTTGGTGAAGTTATCTGAATTTGATATTTCTTGGTGTGAGGGGCTCACAAGTCTACCCGATTCTATTGGCAACTTGGTGGAGTTATCCAAATTCGATATTTCTCATTGTAAAGGCCTTACAAGTCTACCCAGTTCTATTGGCAACTTGGTCAACTTATCTAAACTTGATATTCCTTAGTGTGAGAGGCTTACAAATATACTTGATTCCATTGGCAACTTGGTCAACTGATTTGAACATGATATTTCTTGGTTTGAAGGGCTCACTAGTCTACCCAGTTCCATTGGCAATTTGATCAACTTATTTGAACTTGATATTTCTTGATGTCAGGGGCTCCTAAGTTTACCCAATTCCATTGGCAACTTGGTGAAGTTATTTGAATTTGATATTTCTTGGTGTGAGGGGCTCACAAGTCTATCCGGTTCTATTGACAACTTAGTTAACTTATCCGAATTGGATATTTCTTGGTGTGAGGGGCTCACTAGTCTACCCAATTCCATTGGCAACTTGGTGAAGTTATCCATACTTGATATTTTTCATTGTAAAGGGCTCACAAGTCTACCCAGTTCCATAGGCAACTTGGTCAACTTATTGAAACTTAATATTTCTTGGTGTATAGGGCTCAGAAGTCTACCAAATTGGATTGGCAACTTGGTGAAGTTATTTGAATTTGATATTTCTTGGTGTGAGGGGCTCACAAGTCTATCTAGTTCCATTGGCAACTTGGTGAAGTTATCCAAACGCAAAATTTCGTGTTGTAAAGGGCTCACAAGTCTATCTGATTCCATTAGCAACTTGGTCAACGTATTTGAACTTAATATTTCTGGATGTGAGGGGCTCACAAGTCTACCCAATTCCATTGGCAACTTGGTGAAGTTATCCAAACTTGATGTTTTTGATTGTAAAGGACTAACAAATCTACCTAACACTATAAGAAACTTAGAAACCAATGTCTAAGTTGACGTGGTTTTTTTGGAAACCCAATGTTGCAAGTGATGTTTTTGTGTTAACAATGACGTCCAATACAATATGAAGATTTTACAGTGGACGTCATTGTTGACATAAAAACATCAGTTGCAACATGGGTGTCCAAAAAAACCACGTCAACTTAGACGTAGTTTTCTTATAGTGTAATTCCATTGGCAACTTGATCAACTTATCCATAGTTGATATTTTGGGTTGCAAAGGGACTCATTAATCTACCAAGAGCATTTGGACATATCACATTTATGTTGACTCATTGTGAATTATTATAACAAGTTGATGATTATCCCTATATCAATGTGCACTTCAATCAATAGGTTACTTCATTTTTAGAGCTCATGTTGTTTGATCTTGTAATTTTGGAGAGGCTACCAAAGACTCTTAATGACCTAATTCAATCAATTGAAAATTATAATAATCAATGGATGTTCAGAATTGGTGAACTCTCTTAATTAATAAGTTATATATCATAGCTTTCTTGTTTGAATTTTTGTGTTCTTTCTAGATGCTAGTAGATGAACACAAGCAACGTTTCCAACAGCATAATTGCTTTAAAATTTAGTTTCCCTATGGAAGATTATATCATGGTAAATACTCAATTGGATATTGTTCTTCTATTTGGCTTTCTGTAATGGTTATAACTTGAAGGCAATCTCCACCAAGTGTTGGCATTGCAACATGTGTTCGTAGTTTGATCTTTGTGAATTGTGGTATGTATGGAGGTATGTTCTTCAACTACCTCAAGCAAAATATAATAGAGACCACATATGGACTATTATTGCAATTAACATTGTGATTTTGTTTTAAGACTTTGTGAACTTGTTCTTGAGAATTATATATTTCATTAGTCAAACAAGGGCCTTGTTATAAGCTTACTTTAGTAGTGTATCTTGAGCCTTAGAGAAATCAATTGCATTGTTGCTTTCTAATGAGTTTATTTATGTAAAAGGAATTCCATATGATATTATGATGTTTAGAGTTGGAGAAGAGGCTTTAGTCCTTGGTTGCCATTAGAGAAAAAGACAATAAGTTGGATTTTTCCTAACCTAGAAATTCGTTTAATGAAAAGGTCAAATTGCCTATTGTTTTGGTGTTTTAGGTCACTTTTCAACTAGGATATGATTGGAAATATATATTTTTTTTTCAATTTGCTCATTATTCTCATTATCTAGCTAGTGCAACCCATTACCGATGCTATTGGTTGGGCAATTTGTCAAGTATATGTTCTAGGATATAATTAAATGACCAAGATATACTATGCTTGGTAATTGATACTACAATTTCAAGACTTAATTTCTTCATGCGTTAACACTTGTATTGATTTCCAACATCATTTGAACCAACTTGATGCCTAGACCACAATTAAGTCTTTCACAAACATCTGCATTGGTGCAATACAACATAGTATTCAATAGCAAATTGAAAATTTGATATGTATAATTCATGCACACATTTGTCTCAAGCCAGTAATTTCCAATTTTTGCATACCACAAGCAAACTCCTCTTCATTTGAAAGAGAAATAATTCAATTAACAACAATTCCAAGCAAGATTACAATGAAGCTTAATTCAACAAGTTAATTCATCTCATCTTGCATTGCCATTCACAACTCAAAGACTGCTAATTCAATCAATAATTCTAAATCAAATCACTAGATTCCATGCAAATTGATTATTTCCTCACATGCAAAATTATGCACACAACTTACACATGTTAATGGATGATTTAGTCATTTAGCAATGCAAGCTTAAGGATCTTGAAATCAAACCAAGTAATTAGACATAACAACTTATAGTAACATAGTTGGACGATGCATCATTTACATAGTTTACTAAACCTTACTTGACATTGCACTAGGATACTCACAACATGTTAAGTTTATTTCTCATTGACTTAGCATCACTGAACAATTAAACTCAACCTTCAAACTCATAATTGTCACCACTAGTCTAGATGTTCCAATTTACATTTAGCCTAAGCCACGATCAATACAAAAACTAATACTCACAAATGGCTTTATTCGTTAAAATGAGAAAATTTGCACATTTTGAGACTACAACCCTAAAACAATTATAGTGATTTATCCTCGAGTCGAGGATAAGATGAGTCTGCAACCTTTGGGAAATCAAATATTTATATATATATATTAATACATTAAAATCTCAACTTACCAAATAGTCTTAAAATTGAACAGTTATTATGATTTATCTTCGAGTCAAGGATAAAAATGAGACTACCAAAAGTCTCAATATAGCGAATATGGCCTTACAAAGCTAAATAACATCTTGATACATATTGCCAAAGAGCTAATGCTAATTTACTAATTGTTTTCTAAATACAGTAATCAATAAGAGGAATTGCAAGTTTGGTGGCTTATCTAGTTTTAGTCATCAGATAGCTATACTTATGGGGAATTTCATTAAAATGGCGATTATTCCGTGAAAATGGCACAAAGGAGGATTACAAAATGAAAGAAATTCATAAAAAGATGGCATAGGGAATGAAGAAACATGGGAGTTGGGTTGCAATTTGGACTTGTTGGGGACAAAATTGGCACATCTATGAGGTTGAGATGCAAAGAAGCGCTATCGTATGTGCTCCTGACATGGTGTAAATGGCATGCGGAATATCACCATTTTAATGAAATTCTCCATACTTGTAATTAGACATTCACATTAATTTAACAATTTTAAACAACAACTAGACCTTGTGATTTGCTATAGACAAACCTCATGATAAGGCTAATTGCTCACCTACAATCTACACAACCTTACACTACTAGCACTAACGAAGTCAATTACAAATGAAAAATGGCCATTAAACATATTCAAATGAATCTCCTCTTCAATTGTTCCAAATAAGAAAGCAATTTATCTTGCTAAGCAATTTGACTTGAGTACTTGTTTTAGTCTTATGATGAGCCTACGAGCCTACACTACAAATCACCTTAGTCTCATACCAACCTCCGGATTGGCAACTTGATCCCAATCACAACTAGCATACTATTCCAACGCTCTCCTAGATCTCTCATAGTCTAGTTGCTTATATAGTTTAATTGACAATTTAAAAACAACTAAGAATCTCTAGATACACATAGTATTCATCCATCATTAATACAACCATCACATAAAGCATTTAGATTTTTACACAATTCAAATACAACCATTTGAAAATAAGAATTGATTGAAGGAATGCACTAATACAAAAATCATCAATGGTATATACACAACAAATAGACTTGGATATGAACCGGAAAACAAAAAGAATGTTTGTCCTTTATTACATAGCCCAAAGATTGCATGGCAAGTTGCCAACATTTGATCTAAATGAACACTAACCTAAATAGCCACCTTCCAATTTTGCCAAATTGCCCTTTCAAATCTATATTAAGTTCTTTTTACATTTCCATGAGTTATTTAGCAATTTGACTCTTCACAATGCAAATAGAATGACATATCTAATGTAAAAAGAAATAAAAAGGCAAAAAGACAAATTGTTCAAAATTTATGTATCAATAAACGCAGACTTCTACCTCGGGGGGGATTATCAATGTAGTAGAAAGGGATGTAAGATAAAATTTAGAATTTTGTTAGATCTACTATAGCATTGGAAATATCTCTTCTAGATGATTATATACAAAATAGGGGGTGAATAAATCCTCTATTTTAGAAAGCAATAGAAAAAAATGAAGGTCATGGTTATAGGATCCCTCCAAAAGTGTTTAGTAAGATTAGTAAATGAATTCTAGTTTAGGAATTTTGGATGAAAAATTGAATATTTTTTGTTCTGCTTTGAAATCCAACGTGTGTAGAAGGGAAATGCTTAGTATTATTTTGGAGGCATGTTTAGGCTAGTGCTCTCAACAACTACATAGTAGAGAGATGGCACGTATTTGTGTTTGGAATTAAGTTGCATTAGAAATCTGAATCAACCGTTTGAACTTTTCTTGCAATGCAGCTTTGATTTTCCATCATCTTCCTCATGCAAGAAAAGACTTTGAGTTTAGGGTTTCTAGATTGGTATTACAAGTTGGATGCTTCCGTGCTAATCTTCATCACACATGTTTTAGAATTCCTTTCGCATGTTTCAAAGGGGTGTTCAAGATTGACAAGTAGTTATATGGTTTCAGATTTTTTAAATTTGTAATTGCACATGGTTGGCATGGTTTTTTTTAAAGGTTTCAGAGAACACTTTGAGGTTTATTTTAGGGTTTAGGTCAGCTTCATAAGACAACAAGGAGTTTCGTCATGGTGGTGGTAAAGCTTGGAATTCAAATTAGAAACCTTCAGGTACTACGGTAAGTGAATGATTGATTAAAATTAAATTCTCATTGCTATTGTCTTGAGTACATTGATTGTATAGAAGTTGCTTCAATACCAGCTAAGATTCCATTCCAAATATGTTTAACACTTCGTGTGATTGTTGCTTGAGTTCTAGATTAGGATTAGGGTTCAAATTGATATTCCAAATTGGATGAACAATCACTACAACAAAAGCTGTATTTTATGACTAGGAAAATGTGACTGAGGATGACTAGTAATTGCATATAGTTACATTTCTGGATGCCAAAACTTTGGGAAAAAACATCATTTCAAATATGACTATTAGTCGTATTTTTCCCTTGTATTTGATAGGCGTATAATATATATTTGTTGGGAATGTCAAAGTATTTTATATGGAACATGTTTTGAGAATGCCTAGTCATATGTATCAATCATATTTTTACATGTGAATATATGTAGTCATATTTTATAGTCATATTTTATAGTTACATTTTTATAGAAATTTCATTATTTTCTTTTTGGACAGCCCTTAAAAATTTGGGCAATTTTTAAAAAATATAAGAATATTATTGTTGAAAATTTTGAAATCCTAGCTACTACTTTTGGAAGATTTTGAAATCATAGCCATTAGTTTTTTAAGATTTTGAAATCCTAGTAGTCATTTTTTAGGGTTTCAAAACCTTAGCCATCATTTTTAGGGTTTTGAAACCCTAGCTTTCACTTCTTTAAAGTATTAAAATCCTAGCTACCACTTCATTTGTCTTTTTTTCTTTGTCATTTGTTTCTTTTTAATTCTTACTTCTTGCCTTTTGTTGTTGTCTCTTAGTTGTTCTTTCTTAGTTGTTATTTTTTGGTTGTTGTTTTTTAGTTGTTGTGAGTCTTTTAATTGTTACTTTTTAGTTGTTGTGAGTCTTGTGGTAGTTTCTTCTTAGGTTTTGTAAGTTTTTTATTTGTTGCTTTTTAGTTGTTGTGAAGATCTTAGTTGTTACTTCTCAATTGTTGTGAGCCTCTTAGTTATTGTCTTTTGGTTGTTACTTTTTAGTTATTATGAGTTTCGTAGTTGTTGCTTTTTAGTTATTGTGAGTCTCTTAGTTGTTGTTTTCTAGTTGTTGTCTCCTAGTTTTTGTTTATTAGTTGTTGTTGCTTCTTAGTTGTTCCTTCTTAATTGTTGCCTTAGGTGCATCTTAAATTTTTGCCTCTTATTGTTTCTTAAATCTTGCTTTTTATCATTTTTCAATTCTTGCTTATTTTTTCTCTTTGTTGCACCTTAGTTCATATTATTCTTGCTTCTTGTTGCTTTTTACGTGTTGCCTCTTATTGCCTTTTGTTGCATCTTAATTCTTATTTGTTGCTACCTTTTAGCATTTGCCACCTTGTGCTTTTTATTTTTTTCATCTTCATTATTATTCTCTTTTATTTATTGTAATTTCTAAAGACATAGTTGTTTTGGCTTTTTTTCACCTTCAACTTGTGCTATATATTTGTATTGCCATAAACTTTTAAAGATTAACCTTTATTATTCATTCACTAAAATTGACTTCCTTGATTGTGTATATGGGCACTAAAAATTGGAGCAAAGTCATTGAAGACTATTTACAATATAATAAAATCAATGACTTCACATTATTGTAAGTAATATGAACCTTACAAACATGTGTGAATATTCAATCATAGAATGAGTCATTGTAATATTTCTACTATGTTTTGTATTAGTGATTAACAAATGTCTTTGAAAAGATTTACATTTTTTGGGCATTTTCCTTTTTCAATATGACTACTTGTACATCTTGTAAATCATGTATACTCATTTTTAATTGCATGAATTCTTTTATTTAGTAGCTAAACCATATTGATGTATGATTATATAGTTATATTTAGTTACAAAATTACCACTAACATTCAATTGAATTGTTATATCAACCAAAATATGACTTACAATAGTCACATTCTACATTAACCAAAAAAATCACTTATAAGAGTCACATTATACATCAAAAAAAAATATCACTTACACAAGTCATATTTCAAATCAACAAAAAATATCACTACAAGAAAATGGGGTGTTTCGTGACTGGGCGATTTGACTTCCTCGTGACTAAAATTTGGTCGTAAATCAGTTTCGCGACTATAATGTGACTGCTGTAGTGTTTTGGCTGTTTCAGTTATAGTGGACAAGTTGCATTTAAGTCACGGCGCAGTCAAGGGTGATATTAGCGATGAGAACGGAATGGACTTGGATGATTTTTGGATGACGGTTTTCCTGAGGGGGCAGGCAGTTTTTAGGGAATTTTTTGGAGAAAAGCGGGCTGCTGCCCCAAAATGACTGAATTTTTTTGACATCCCCTTCCACGTAGATGTCTGTAGTCACGATTCAGTTGTGGGGAAGTTGGCATGCTGTTGACGTGGACCACGTCAGCAGATTGCGAAGTCACCGTGTAGTTGTGATTGTGTTATACGTATCGCTGACGTGGACCACGTCAGCATATTACGAAGTCACCGTGTAGTTGCGAGTGGGGGGACACGTGTTGCTGACGTGGACCACGTCAGCATATTACGAAGTTACCGTGTAGTTGCGAGTGGGGGGACACGTGTTGCTGACGTGGACCACGTCAGCATATTACGAAGTCACCGTGTAGTTGTAATTCTGTTACACGTGTCGCTGACATGGAAGTCTACGTCAGTACTAGGCAAGGTCACCTTCCTGTCGCAGGTGAGTGGAGGGTTGGCTGACGTGGTCGACAAAATCAGTCACGAAATAGTTATATTTAAGTAGAGGAGCAGTGGGCAATATGGCGCATATGAGTCATAGGGAAGTTATTCTGTAGTCGTGGGGGAGTCATACTACATTTTAGTAGGAGTGCAGGATCTTTTGTTAGTATACTTGTTGTTCTGTTGAAGTTTCATAGAAGTCTTCACACAGTTGGACACTAGTGACATACAAGTCGTGTACAAGAAACTATTCTAGGCACTCCATAGTAAACCATGTGCCACATGTGTTTGCACTTTGAGCAATCAGTGACTCTCTAGTCGGACCAAAGTCACGGTGCTGTAACAAAGTAGTTCCACATAGCAGCATCCGAGGGCATGCTAATGAAAAAACTGACTCACACACCATTACCAACATGGAACAAACACAATTAGAGTGAGGCACAGCAATGAAGATTAGTGAAAACAACATAAATCAACAACACTGCTACAATACGCAACACACAGGACGGACTGCATCAACCTATTGATGCACAATTGGACAATGGATGTTCAACCACAAAAAGCTTGAAACTTGTGAAAGACAAATTCTAACAAACATTTTAAGCAATGAATCAGCCCCATACAATAACAATGCAGAGAAAATACAAAGTGTGGGGACTTCAAAATTTCAAAAACCAAAAGTTGTATTACAGAATTGAGAATTACAAAGTTCTCTCACATTGTCAACTGTATACATGCTAAGATGGTATACCTTGTTTTTAACTCCTAGAGAATGGATTGGAACCGTAGCTAGCATAACTTCAAGTGCTTCTGGTCCCATAATGTGAAGGTTCCCTGTACATCTGCAAGGACATTCAAACCTTCTTTTGTCATGGGATACATTAGCGCACACTCCAGCGCCAAAATTTCAAGAATGTATACCTTGAACCATGCCTCCGGAATATCTTGAAAGTGGAACTTGTGGACTCCTGGGATCCCGCTAATCTTTCCAAAGGCCACCCTCTGCCGAGTTGCAGATGGGTTCATTAAATTCACTTTATCTTCCATCCTGTACTGAAGAAAAAACAAGAAGTTCAATCCACCAGCATTTTAGGGTGAATGGTACGTACAAAAAGTCAACCAGAATACTCATATACCACCTCAGTCGCTAATTTTAAACATCACAAAGTGGAACTTCCTACAGAAATCACCGGCCCCTACCGCCCCACACAGATTATGGTACTACAGAGTAACAGAGTGGATAGTGTGCCTCAATCTTCACATCACTCGCAAGGGTTCTATCGCGTCCGGGGTCAAAAAATTGTTGAAGACTTGCCACTGTTGGGAGCGGGAACACAGTGCACTTTACAATGACATGCACAACATGGTAGGAAAAGTGAAGACCGCAACTCTACCATGACTTTATGACGACTTGCAAGTGACTCCTACAAAACTACGATACGACTTCTGCCCACAGTCAAGTATAGACTACCAACTCCTTTGACGCTGAAAAAGGAAAGTTCTAATTTACAAAGACGAGGACTGCATCGACTAGAAGGCAAAATTAATGTACTTACATTCTTCGTGTAGACAAGGGTAGATTTCTTCTCCGCTGTAGGTGCTGCCTTAGGTTGTGACTCCCGCTTCTGGGAGTTTACCTGCAAAAACCACCTCAGAGGTAAAAATGAAGGTCAAACAAAGGTGAGGGGCTGCTAAGGCGATGGTCCTAACCGCTCATACGGTCCCCTCACCTGCCACAATATCAGTGAATACGTATGCATGGTGGTCTTGCCGTTTTCTGATGAGTTCAGCCATGGATTCGTTCACAATTCCAAGATATTTGTCACGGAAAGCATCTACATGTGAACATCGAAGGAAGGCCTCCAGCAACGGCTACATGTACTATCTCAGGTACTCTTGGTCGTCAGCCAATTTTGTTATCCACTTCACATAGAAGGGACTACTTAGAATAATATTGGCTTGTGGATTCGAAGCAACCCTATTCATCTGATTGTCAACGATTAGAGTGTTCGTTGCAATGAAGGTGGGCCACTTTGAATACACAGACTGTAGGCTTTTCCCCCACTCCGAAGGGACACTGTCCTCAAATTCGGTAATCGTACTGTTCTTAGTGGACCACGTGAAAAGTGGGACCGCATTGCCACCCTTCAATCCCCCCAACATTGCAGGCACAACATCGTCCATGTACACCTTACTTTTGTTGCCCCAAAATGCTACAGAGAAGTTCATGAAGCATCGACACAAGAAAGACCTAAGCCAAGGTCTCGACACCACTCTCCTCGATGTTGTTGTTACGGAGGGACGAATCCTGCTGTTTGGGTTGGCCTCAGTGATTAAACTAGCATCCAACAATGTTCCATGCACGTTAAAGATGAGCAATTTAGACCGATTAGGCCCTTGTCCCAAAGTCATGCCCCCCAAAGCACCGGAAGTGCTCACTGCTCTTGGCGTGCAGGGTTGAACATCCGCTGGAGCTTGGGCCATCCTTGGAGACTTCGGAGGGCGCCTACTCTTTCTGCTCACCACTGCTTTCTTGCTTTGCACTACCAAGTCATTCTTCTTCACAGGCTGCGGGACCACATCTTCCAAGTAATTTTCAGTCTTTTCATCATCATTTTGGGAGGCTGGTTCCGCAGTAGCCCCTGAGATGTGGGTAGGCACGTCAAGTTCTTCCGCCTCCTCAACATTGGTTGCGCCAACGAAGGTATTGTGAAGGTTGCGTTCACGCATCTGCTTCAACTCCGAGTCTTGTGAATCCTCTTCACCATCCTGCTCATCCTCATCGGACTGTGACTGAGGAGAGCTGCCCTATTGTACACCTTTGTCTTCATCTAGAAGACGGTCTATGTCAGTGTTTGCATTTAAATCCACCTCCAACTCTGACGGAGGTGGATTTGTAGCAACTACGGTATCCACCGAGGCGTCTTTTGTTGACGTCGACTCCACATTTCCAGAGGCCGGACCCACGATGACTATATTTTCTTTCTCGATGGACACAACCTTCTCCCTCTGCGCAGACGGTGCACGGTCCTTCACCACAGATGCAGCTTTGGCCCTTGCCATAATACGAGCTTTATCCTTTGCAACGACGGGCTCCGAATCTGAGGATGACACCATGATTTCAGCAGCCTCGGTGGTTTTGGTTGTCTTCAGAGCGCCTTTTCGAGCACCGCCTGGCAATTTGTTGCTTCTCCTTGAAATGGGCTGCACCATGTCGACAGCGGGCAACAAAAGCCGAACTTCTTTTTTCTTCACGTTAGACACAGCCTTATTAATTTCCGGTTGAACACCACGTCCTTCATTCTCCAAGGCTGATTGTGTGATGGAGGGTCTGCCGCCATCTGCTGTTTTGGACGTAGTACCAAGTTGCACAACATGTTCTGCAACTTATCCAATGCAAGTGATTGCTTGCTAGACATGGCCAAAAGTTGTGCTAAAGTGATGTCTACTCCTTCCTTCCATGAGTCCATGGCCGCCTAGCGTGACTCATCAGTCCTTCCTACCATCAACTGCGTGGTCAAATATGACACAAAAAAGCATTACCACAAATTATATGCTTTGTGGGGTTCAATGTACAACTAGTACCCAAGAATGCACAAGTCACTACTTCGTCACTGAAGCACGCCTAACACAATATACTTACCACAGTACCAAACACATACATGACTCCAGCGTGACTTACGTGACTCCAGCGTGACTTCAAGACGACTTTAACTGGACTTTCACATGACTAGTCTACATTGAAGCACAGATTGCACTTACTGTGCTCGATGATGCACTGCCCGCAGTCGGTTCTGTAGGCTCCATGGCATCCAAGATTCCATAGTTTGAAGGCGGACATGACATCTGCCAACATTGAAATGACCCACTCAGATCACAAGAAGAAACCAAGAGGGTGATGCCCAAAGAATGGAAGAAATCTTGGCTGCAATGTTGCACATGACTACAACAAATAAAATTCAGTAAATAATAGACCTTGGTGTCACCTCTATAGTGAACAATACTTTGTGCCTACGCCCCACCTGTCCTACAGTCTTCACGCCAGCTCTTGTTGCTGCCATCTTGGAGGACTTCAACAATTGAGCTAGTGTCTCCCAATACTCAATGAGCCGCTCCCATTGCTTCTCATTCACGTGAACAGGTGGCTTCAAGGGTCCTTCTTTCTTCCAATGAGCCTTCAGGTGGGGTCTTTCACCCTTCAAGAACTTCGTGATTGCAGTCCGGAAGCCCTCCATGCTCAAAAGTTTAGGGATATACTGAAACTCTGAGTCCAATTTGTCCTTCAATATCTTCAACGTATGCGGCTTATGCCCAGACCAATGAATGACGCTCATATCTATGATGGTAGGAACTAAGTCACACAATGCTTTTTCCCAGGCATTTTTTCCCTCACAAGTTGGATCCACCTCCCCGCTGTCCAGTACTCTGATGCGGTTTGGCTTTGCCGCACCTACGACCCGGTCTTGGCATTCTTGGTCAGACTCTTTCTTCCTTCGGCGCCTGGCGGATCGCTCCTCTATACTCTGGGACGGTGCGACAGGTCTAAGAATAGCCCAAGGCCCATTGTATGGTGCTTGGGGGAAGCCAGACCGTGGAGGTGGCGGACCTGTTTGGTTGGGCATGTACTGCCCTCCCATCCACGGCCAAAACTGTTGCCCATAAGAACCCCCAAGAGCTGGAGTTGGACTGTATGGTCCAGCTGGGGTAGGGCCGTATGAGGCAGGATTTGCACCGCTAGCAAATGCTGAACCTGCTGTTCCTGCAAACTGAGGATTCCCTTTCACCGGAGACAAAGGCATTGAAGCTAACCTCTTCCTCTTAGTCCTTGGTTCTTTGAGAGGCTCCTCCTCCTTGTGGACGAATTCCACATCATCATCTGATGAGTTTGAGGCATGTCTACCGCTTCCTGCATGCAATGGCAATGACAATTACACCCAACCATAGTCACGGGGATGATTCACAGTAAGTTAGCTGTATGAATTACAAGGTTGCGAGGGAGGAACTGCCAGCAATGAACCTCATCGAAAGGAGCATGCACACAAACCGTAGACCCAAAACACTTGACTCCTAATGCACAAGAATGAATTAATTCAAAGTTTCAAACTGACTATTCAAACTGTACTCCTAATGTACAAGACTGAATGAATTTAAACTGATTGTTCAATGTCTTTTCAGCTCAGCTTCTATGGTCATACTGTAAACCCTAACTGTGGACAAGTGCAAATGAATTTAATCAAGCAGCTGTAAACAATCCAGATCAATTGCGGTGCCCTGTTGTACGACTTCATCAATCAGGTCAACTTACTGTAGCGGGAGATTATCGTTGTTTCCTTTCCGAGAAACTTAGAAGGTTCTTAGATGGTTCACGTATGACTGTGCTCACAAGAAGGAAATCAGGGAGAAATTCATCTGGGGGATTAGCTAGTGTCATGAATTGAATTTCACTACAACAAAAGCAGTGTTTTATGACTGCAAAATATGACTGTAGTGAGTCGTAAAATCAAAAAATATGACTCAAGCAGAAATCACTGTAGATGACTCGGAATATGACTAACTCCAGTCGTTTAGAAGCAGTCGCTTCAGACATCAGTCATATTGGCAGTCATATGAGTTGAGGGGTATAAATACCCATTTTTAGCCATAGTATACCAACTAGGCGTATACTTTGACTATCCTAGGGAGTTTTTGATTTTTTCTTGAGTTGCCCGGGCAAATAAAAAAATCCTACGTGGAATACGACTGTGTCGAGTCATATTTTTTGATGACGTGGAATACGACTATGGTGAGTCATATTTTTTGATGACATGGAATATGACTGTGGTTAGTCATATTTTGCAGTAACATGAAATATGACTGCGGTGAGTCATATTTTGCAGTGATGTGAAATATGACTGCGGTGAGTCATATTTTGCAGTAATGTAGAATATGACTGCGGTGAGTCATATTTTGCAGTGATGTGAAATATGACTGCGGTGAGTCATATTTTGTAGTGATGTGAAATATGACTGCGGTGAGTCATATTTTGCAGTAATGTGAAATATGACTGCGGTGAGTCATTTTTTGCAATGATACAAAATATGACTGCGGTCAGTCATATTTTGTAGTAACATGGAATATGACTGCAATGAGTCATATTTTTTGGTTACATGGAATATAACTAAGGTGAGTCATATTTTGCAGTAATGTGGAATATGACTGCGGTGAATCATATTCTTGTTAATGTGAAAAATGATTCTCATGAGTTATATTTTTGAACGATGTAGAATACGACTCTTGTCAATCATATTACTAACTACAATCACATTTTTAATGCATTTTAAATGAACATGATATATAACTATCATATATCAAGATGATTTGACAATTGAATAAAAAGCCTCATGCAATTAAAAATGAATACATAATATATGATTTTAAAGATGTATGAGAGATAATCATATTAAAGAAAGAGAATGCAAGAACAAATACAACTATCTTCATTGACATTTATTAGTCATTAATATAAAATATATATATCACAATGAATCATTCACACAATTCAATAAGGCCTACAATCCTTACAATAATGTGAAGATGGCTTCATTGGGTTGTAAGTAGCCTCCAATGTCTTTGTTTCAACTTTTGGTGCCTGCATATACAATTAAAGAAATGAGAGGTTAATTTTTAATGATTGAACAACAAAGCTTAACCTTCAAAGGTTTATAACAATACAAAATATGTAGCTCAAGTTTAGGATAGGAAGAATAAGATTGATGATGGAGGAAACAAGAAAAAAAAATAAGTATTAAAAAATAACAAGAAGTAAAAGTTAAGATGCAACAAGAAATAAGAAGCAACAACTAAGCAACAACTAAGACACAAGAAGCAACAACTAAAACACAACAAGAAACAAGAAATAACAACTAAGACACAACATGAAATAAGAAACAACAACTAAGACACAACATGAAGTAACAATTAAGACACAAGAGGAAATAAGAAGCAACAACTAAGACACAAGAAGAAACAAAAAGCACCAACTAAGACATAACAAGAAACAACAAGAAATGAGAGTGTAGATGCAACAAGAAGAAATAAGAAGCAAGAACTACAAAACAAGAACTAAAAAAAAGAAAGAGTTCAAATGCAAGAGAAAAAAAGAATTTAGATGCAACAATAAGAAGCAAGAAACATAAAGTAAAGAGCAATGAGAAACAAGAGTTGAGATGCAACAAAAAGCAACAACAAATGAGAGTTAAGAAACAATAGAAGGTAAGGAAGAAGAACCACAAGAAGTGACGGCTAGGGTTTCAAAACCCTAAAAAGTGGCGGCTAGGGTTCTAAAGCCCTAAAAAAATAATGGCTTGGGTCTCAAAACACTAAAAAAGTGGTGACTAGGATTCAAAATCCGAAAAAATAGGTGACTAGGATTTCAAAATTTTACATGATGGCTTATTTATATTTTTTTTAGAATTGCCCGTATTTTTCTTGAATTGCCCAAAACAAAAAAAAATTCACTACTATGAAAATATAATTGATAATATGACTCAACGTTCCCAAACATGTTCCCTACGTTTCCTATAAAGTACTTTGGTATTCCTAATGGCCGTATAGTATACACTTGTGAAGTACAAGGTGTAAAAATGACTGGTAGTCATATTTTGCAGTCATATTTCTTCCCAAAGTGTTGGCCTTCAAGAATATGACTGCAAGCAGTCGCCATTCATCCTCAGTTATAATTTTGCAATCATAAAACACTGCCATTGTTGTAGTGTTTCCCCTGTTAGTTAGCAAACACTGGTTACCCAAGACGGAACCAGAGACAATCTCCCCAGGCTAACTTTACTTTGGATTGCATCAATGGAAAATATCGAAATGTTTCTCTATTACCACAAAATTAATCAGTCAAAGAATTATGCCACGGTGACGTACAAACAAGTGGATGCACAGGGATCGTAAACCACTAACCCAAGAATTGTAATGCATTAGAAGGAATGAATTGCAACTTATTGTTTAGTGTTTTCACAGCAATTCAGCAAAGCTTCCGTGGTCATATCCTAAATCCTACTTGTAGGGAAGTGCAAATGCAGCAACATGTGGTAGCCATGTACCTGCTGACCGCGCTTGCTTCTTCGATTTCCGCTCAACATATTCATATGCAATGACCAAATTCATCATACCTGTGGCGATGGCCTTCTCATTGGACTCTGTGGCCTCCGATAAAGACTCGCTGCCACTAGCCATTTCGTCGTAATTTCGCCGCCCTCCCCTACGTTGATTTGTTTGTGTCTTCTTTCGGAGCCGTCCTCGAAGGCCCCGCTCCGGAAGACTCGTCTTTTCAATCTCGTCGTCACTACAATGGTACAATGCAACAAGCAGAAAACTTAGCTGTGGTGACGATCGAGCTCACTGAAGATGAAAAAACCCTCACGACAAGCAAAAAACGTGCTTACTACAAACAAACCCTACTGGCAAGGAAGAGTTTTGGGTGTGTGATCTTTGAAAAGTATGACCACCGAAGCCTAATCACCCCCACGAACGACAACACACTCAGCGAGGCCTAGTACGTAGTACGCACGAAAGTGACGAAACACCGCACGCAGTCTCAAGGAGGGTTCAAAAATTTCAAAGAAGCGCGCCGCTTCTTCTTTGGAGTTTACACGTGGACTTCGGGGTTATTAATGCAGGTTCTGGTTTCGGCGGCGGCAGCCCAGTCCTGCTGCCAATCTTTGTGACTTCAATAGAACTAAGAAAAAGTTGCGCGCTAGTAACAGAAGTGATTCCATAGCTGATGTGTTATAAAAATGCAAGTACGGGAGGAAAGGAAGTCTAGGAAGGCGTGCTCACACGTGTGTAGAACACAGTAAGCCCTCAGCAAGGTTGAGCCGGCAAACCCTATCACGCATTCGACTACCAAGCACCGTTCTCCTACGTCATGGACTACATTGCCATTGACACTCTGGCCACGCGCAGAGTGGACCAACCCGACACGCGATCGGGGGGAGGACACTTGCGATTGGACGGAGGACACTCGTGATCGGAGGAAGGACACTCGTGATCGGGAGGAGGACACTCGCAACTTCGCGAGTGGGGGGAGGGTAGCTGAGAATACGGCGTTGAAGGCAACAAGTACTACCAATTCGACATGTCCAGAATTACTCACAATACTTTTGCAGCTGCGTGCACTTGCGCAAGGATTGGCGCTACAGCTTTCGCAAGACGCGCTACGTTCTTGTCATGCAGAAGCTCATACGCGCATTTCTCTGCAGTCGGAGACTCCGGTGAGTTAGTCATTCTGTGGAACCCTATTCTCCTTGCAATTTGCCTTCCTCCGATTCCTACTATGCTCGCAATTTGCCTTCCTCCTCTAAGCGACAATCCACCAAACTTAGGTGAATCCCCCCTTACTTCAGTGTTGTAGTTGTTTAAATCCAAGTACTCTAAGTATTTAGGGTTTGACTGTAGGCAAGCACTACTCAATAATGCAAGGGGTGAATAGGAATGCCATGATAGAAGATGACGGTAGTTCAGGAAGCTTACATTAGTCACAACATTGTAGTAGGTGGTACAACTTTTACCCCCTCGCTAGAAAAAAATAGGAGGTGAAGGTGTACCTTGGTTGTTCATGTGATGTACGCATTCATTGTAAAAAATTATGTTAGTTTCCATTTGTTCGATGAGGAGGAGGATGCGTGTTGGAAGAAGGAAATGAAATATACAGTACTAAGGTCAAAACATGTCTTCTTTGAATTAGTGAACTAGGCTTCGAGATGAACCTTGAATTATAAAATGATGTGCACATGTCACTGTCAACTCACTTTATTCGTGCACATATCAAGTGCTGCAAGTCATAGATTTAGTGGTCTATGGCCTCCAATTTTGATTCATGTGGTTGGTACAGAATTTGCCTATCTCCATGCTTGTAGTAAATTTTAGAGTAGTGGACATATACATGCCTTGCAAGGTCGTTTCCTATTCATACAGCTAGAGTGCTAGTGTAGTCAGTCACTTTGTACGAGGGTTGTCCTCAAGTCATGGTGTAGTCGCGCTACAGTTACGCTAAAGTCACAGAACCGCGCCTTCGGTGCCTTCAGTCCTTTTTCAAAGGCGTCATAGTTGTCATGGTGCTATATTGTAGAATCAAGACTGGAACAACAAGATTGCATGGTGCATACTTACTAAGTTGCGGTTTAGGCTTCACTAAGCATTGTGGTTTCTGTAGACTTGATATGTTTTCTTGGAAATTTTGTTCAGAACGAAGATGCTACCAGCGAGGCTGTCGTTGTCAGATAGGTGGAGGCAACAACTTCGAGATGAGCGGTTATGGTTGCGTAAGTTGCGGAGGGCTGTCGAATTGAACATAAAGACCTTGCACTGCCCCTGCAATAGGTGTGGTCATCGTAAGAGATTGAGTATCCGCAATGTTGGTCAGCATTTAAAGAAACATGGAAGACATCCTGATTCACGCATTTGGAGAGGGCCGGGCGAACGAAATTCCTCAGACGATGAGTGGGATGTACAGTTCTGGGAAGCAGGAGTGGCTGAACCTGTGCCATTGGATGCCGATGTAGACACTGCCGCTATGCTTCAACAAGCCGCACAAGCTCAAGATGACCACTTGTTGTCGCTAGAGAGGCTGCAAGAGGTAGTAACAGAAGCCTTCACACATGCTGACTCCATCCATGAGGAGTGTGTAGATTTGGGCTTAGACGATGCTGTAGAGGCAGAGGAGTGCCGCGATGACGACATAAATTCAACCGAGGTAGGGGATGGACATGGGAACGATGCCCAACTCAGCAATGACGCCATTGAAGAGAGCTTGCAACACTTATACACCGAAGCAAGGTCTTCTAAACTTGCTGCAATAGTACTTCTCATGAACCTCTGCACTGTGCACGGGGTCAGCAATAATTGTGCTAATGAACTCTTTAGTATTCTACACCGCCACCTACTTCCGGAGAACAATAACTTGCCAAAGACATACCATGCAGCAAAGACCATGACTGGAAAGTTGGGGTTGACTTACAACACAATCCATGCGTGTGAGTATGGATGTGTGTTATTTCGTGGGCCACATGAGGATACAATAAGGTGCCCAAAATGTGGTGGACGTAGATATAGGGATGAGGATCGCCGCATGTTTCCAGTGAAGGTGCTTCGCCACTTTCCCATCATTCCACGTCTACGGAGGATGTTCTTGAGCCCCACAATCTCAAAGCTAATGTTATGGCATGCAGAGAACCACAACAACCAAGATGGCGGCGATGGCCTTGTGCGACATCCATGCGACTCAAAAGCATGGAAGCATTTCCATGAAAACGTGGATCCAACATTTGGCATTGACCCCTGCAATGCTCACTTTGCCTTGGCTGCAGATGGAGTGAATCCTTTTAAGCAGAATCGATCTTCGTGGTCAACATGGCCTGTTGTGCTTTTGAACTACAACTTGCCTCCATGGTTGACCACGAAGAACTTCTTCATCTTGTTGGCCTTATTGATCCCAGGGCGGGAATCTGTGACAGCAGAAGTGTTTCATGTTTACTTGGAGCCACTTGTGGAAGAATTACTACAGTTGTGGATTGGAGTTCCCGCTTATGATGTCAACGGTGAAGGAGGTGGCCAATCTTTCCAACTTCGTGCTATGTTATTGTGGACCATCCACGACTTCCCTGGTTATGGCACCGTTGGTGGCTTCTCGCACCAAGGTTATGCAGGGTGTCCATGGTGTGGCGTGGACCTAGGTGCAGAACACTCAACGGAGCTTGCGAAGACCACGTACGGAGGGACTCGTAGGTGGCTACCAGAAGGTCACCGTTACAGGTCATCCACCATGAAGAAGCACTTCAATGGCTGCTTAGAGCATCGCGCAAAACCTCGGGCGGTGACAGTTCAAAAACAAATCCGATGCGCGCATGAATATGAGGCTTGGAAAGAATTAGGCAACAGACCAGGTGCTGCAGGGGACCCTTCAAAATTGCACGGAGTGAAGCGCTTGAGTATTTTGTTTCGCTTGCCATACTAGGAGGTGAGTGCATTAGTCACTTGGCCGTGATTGGCACGCGACTTTATGAAGTCATGCGCCAGTGAAGTTAGAGTTGTGAAGTTGAATAGGAGTCGCATGTACATGTTTCCAACTGATTGTGATGTCCAGAAGTTAAAACCCATATGTTAATGTCCAACTTGATGATGTCATTTTGAAATTGGATAACTCAAGGTCTACTAAGGAGGAGAACCTTCATATGGGTTTATAGTTCATGCACTGTTGTTGAAGATGTAGTGGGAGGCAGTGCATTTAGGTTTTTTTGGTTATGCATGTATAGGATTCAGGAAATTATGCCCCTAATTTTGGTGGCGCCAATCTTCAATGACAGAAACTTCTTATTCGCAACACTTTGGATTTGATGCACTGTGAAATGAACTTGGCAAAAAATCTGTTGAAGACAATCACGGGCAAGAAGGACACCATCAAAGTTCGGCGGGACCTGCAAAGGCGAAACATACGGCGTCACTTGTGGTTGACACGACACCCCAAGAAGGCAGGAAAGATGTTGAAACCGCAAGCTTCATATGTATTATTGGACAACGAGTTCGAGAAGTTTGCAATGTGCCTTGAGGCGCTGAAGCTTCCTCTTGGCTTCTCCTCTGACATTGGGAAATGCATTCGTAAAAAAAACTTTGGAGGGCTCAAGTCACATGATTACCACGTTTTAACGCAGCAGTTGCTACTGCTAGCTCTTCGAAATCTCATGAAGCCCGGACCACGCAAGGCTGTTATGAAAATCTGCAAAGTATTTCGCCGCCTAGATACGAAGGTCTACAATCCAATGGAGTTTCCGTCTTTGGAATTGGAGTTGGCGGAGAGCATGGCATTATTAGAGATGGAATTCCCCCCTTCCTTTTTCGACATCATGACCCATCTTCCTTACCACCTTGCTCAGGAGCTAGACTTGTGTGGACCAGTTAGAGCCAGGTGGATGTACCCTGTCGAAAGATACATGAAAGTGTTGAAAAACCACGTCCGCAATATGGCACGCCCTGAGGCATGTATGGCAGAAGGTTATTTGAAAGAGGAGTGCATAGGCTTTGTGACGGAGTACCTTCATAGATTTGAACCCACTGAGAGACGTATATGGGATGCTGATGAAGAATACGGTGATGTTGAGGAGGTATTAGGAGGGGCATTTGTTCTGACACTTGAACAACGCGACGTAGCACACAAGTATGTGCTATCAAATGTCTGCACTATGGAAGAGCTGCATAGGTGAGCACCTAAATTCAAATTAACCTCATCCATCACTAGATCCTTTGCTTTGTGAGCCTTGTATTGGTTATTCAGTAGTTTGGACGTCTATAAGTCGAATGGTATGTTTGTGGAGTCATGATAAAGTTGTATTTTAGCCATCATGGAATCGAGTTGCGATCTTTCGAGTGTATCATGACTAGAAGAGGTCAAACGCAAGTCATATAGTAGTTGGCGAGGCAGATTCCAAAGATGACCCTCCTTGTAGTGAAACTTGTGAATGTGAGGAATTAGTCTATACATGCCAAGAATTGTGTGTCCCATATTTTCATTTGTAGAGCATCTGTATGTTATGTCAGGGCCTGGAGGGAAGAAGGAGGGATGCATGCAACAAACGAATCATTATCAGAGTTTGTAGAGCGCAAGGTGCGAGATGCTCCTTTGGATTTGACGAATCCAGAGCATATGGATCGGTTACTCTTGAACAGGAAGCCGACACAAAAAACTACACGGTATACTCGAATCACAGCCTTTGGTAACCACTTTCGAGTGGATGACGAGACCACAACACGATTGGTAAGCTATAATAGCGGTGTGGCTTCGGTCTTCACTGAGACATCAGAAGATGCTTCTGAGTCATCTGTAAATTATGTTAGGGTTTTGAAGGATATTCTAGAGCTTCACTACGGTCCATTGCAAACACCTGTCATTTTGCTGCGGTGTGAGTGGGTAAAACCCTAGGATCGTAGAGGAAATTCTACGTATGTGCGTGATGATGCAGGCTTCCTACTTGTGAATTTCCGTCACACATTGCCTCGCAATGCCGAGCCCTTCATTTTCCCTTCCCAGGCCACTCAAGTTTTCTTCTCGGATGTTCCGGAAAGACCCAGCTGGAAAGTGGTGTTACACAACGAGGCCCGAGCAAGACGCGAAGTGGTCGACACCCAAAATGCATTCATTAGCACGACAGTAGAGACGTCCGGACTAAGTGCTCCTCAAATTGTGCCCATTCCAATAGAGACGGTGAATATAGAAGGAGCCATTGAATTGTCCGTAGAGGATAGCCTACTAGCTCGGGAAAGGTACTAGGTGGAATAGGCATCCTAGGGTAGAAGAGGTGTTGTTGAAGTGTTTCTAATTGATACCACTAGTCATAGCCACATTCATTGATGAAGGCAAATGAAGCAAGATTAAATGTAGAGGCCACAGTCGCCAAAGATAACTAGACATAGTACTCTTGTCGTAGTGCTTTCCTAGTGGCCTCATTGTCGCGTCAAAGTTGCAGTTAAGTCACGGGGTAGTCATAGTAAGTGAAGTAGCTCCAACTCACTTATAAATGCGTGATCAGATTTGCATGTGAACTTCAACAATGGTCTTTTCAATTAGGTGTTGGACTTTGCCATGTTATTTATTTACCTCTAATTGCAATTGAAAGCGTCAACAAATTATTTTCCTTGCAAACTGCTTGTACATTGTTTTTTCTTGCCTTGGAACTTTGTGAAAACCCTCAACCGTCCCTAAATAATTATTCTTTCTCCTAATCTCCTTGTCTCAGTGAAGTGTGATAAGAAAACTGCCCATGCTACAACTATAGAACAGGAGTTTTGCTTGATGAAATCTTCCCTATTCAAAGAATGTGATTCTCCATGTCCATGAACTTCTTCAATTGAACTTTCACATGCCTGAGTCTCTTAAATAGCACTAAATTTTTTTTTTGAAGTGCAGTGATGCATGTTTTACATATATGAACACCTTCAATATGGAAGTCCAGCTGTAGTGACCTAAAGTCACAACAAAGTCACAAATAAGTCACTGGAAGTTGGAGGTGCACTGATAGTGGAGTAGTGCAGTGGCTGACGTGGATTTCAACTTTTTGCGGGCAGCCCCTAGATGACGTAGTGGATGAGAATTGGGCCACATCATTCACATTTCATCCTTCTGACTTTCCTGTGACTTCCCTGCGACTGGATCCAACTTCCCTACGACTTCATTGTCCCTCCACTACTTTGGAAAACATCATTGGGAAAAATATTGGTGCAATTAGAAAGGGCTCAGTCGCAGGGGAGTTGGAGTCGCTTGGCAGTTAACCTCTGCAGTCACGAAATACCCCATTTTCTTGTAGTGTATGACTTACAATTGTTATATTACACATCAACAAAAAATGTGACCCACTATAGTCATATGTCATGTTAGCCAAAATACAACTCATCATAGTCATATTCCATATCAATAAAAAATATGACTATATAGAATCATATGCCAAGTCAACCAAAATGTGACTGATCATAGTCATATTCTACATTAGCCAAAACATGACTCATTGTAGTCATATTCCACATCAACACAAAATATGACTGCACTTAGTTATATGCTACGTAGGATTTTTTTTCTTTGCTTGGGCACCTCAAGAAAAAGTCAAATTATAAAGGTGGTCAACATATACGCCACGAAGACAACATACAAGAAATTATACCAAAAAACAAATGACTAAAAATGTGATTCAAAAAAATGTGACTAGTTGGTAATGACTAGACATAGTTATATTTTGAGTCATTTACAATGATTTTTGCCTCAGTCACATTTTCCAATATTATAACTCACTGTAGTCATATTCTACAATCATAAAATACACATTTTGTTATAGTGAGTGCTTTAGTTCCGGATTACACTAGAAGAAAAAGCAGGGTTTTGCGACTGCAGTTTGCGATTGGTTTGTAGTCATATCGAACGTTTGCGACTTGGTGATATTTTGGAGTCCGCAGTCGCAGTGGACAAGTTGCATGAGTTGCACTGCAGTCGCGAGGTTGTTTGTCATTCGATAGGCAATGGAGAACTTCGTCGATGAACTGCTGTGACGTGGTTGCTGATGTGGAAGTTATTTCACTTATTTGTGTGCAACTGGTTTGCGACTAATGTGCAACTGGTTTGCGATTGACATACAACTGGTGTGCAACTAGTTTGCGATTGATGTGCAACTCGTTTGCGATTGATGTGCAACTCGTTTGCGATTGATGTGCAACTCGTTTGCGACTAGAGTGCAACTAGTTTGCGATTGACATACAACTGGTTTGCGATTGGTGTGCAACTCGTTTGCGACTAGAGTGCAACTAGTTTGCGACTAGAGTGCAACTAGTTTGCGACTAGAGTGCAACTAGTTTGCGACTAGAGTGCAACTAGTTTGCGACTAGAGTGCAACTAGTTTGCGATTGACATACAACTGGTTTGCGATTGGTGTACAACTCGTTTGCGATTGATGTGCAACTCGTTTGCGATTGATGTACAACTCGTTTGCGACTAGTGTGCAACTAGTTTGCGATTGATGTGCAACTCGTTTGCGATTAGTATGCAACTGGTTTGCAATTGACATACAACTGGTTTGCAATTAGTTTGCGACTTGGTTATAATTTATAGAGTTGTAGATTATAGAAATCTACAAAGTGTAAAAATCTACAAAATATATAAATATTAGAATTTCACTATCAAAATTCATTACACAAGAATGCTATAACTTACCATTCTTATCTGTTCAAGCTGATGGTATTCTTGACAATCGATATGGGACAATTAAATCGATTTTCAATCATGTTCTAGTTGCATTGCACTTGTTCTCTAGTTGCATTTGAATCGTTTTTTAGTTGCACTGTAGTCGGGCTCTAGTTGCATTATAGTTGATTCCTAGTTGCATTTGAGTCATTTCTAAGTTGCAATCTTCTAGTTTTTAGTTGCAGCCTGTAATCAGAGTGATTGCATTTTTCCACGGTGGACTCTACTTCGCGGATAGCTGTCTACATGGACAACTGCGATGAATACTAGATGTAGAATACCTCATGTCAGTTCTTCTGTTACAATATCGTAACCCTATTCTTCATTTTCCGACTACTTTGCGACTACAACTACATACACGTGAAATTTGGTGCAAATACAGAGGGCTACAGTTGCATCTCAGTTGTATAGGACACATAGTCGCATCTCAGTGGGTTGCAACGGACACATTTTTCTTCTAGTGTTAGTTTTACTTCTTCAATTCATATTCCAAAGTTTTTGAATGCTACTTGAGTTCAGAGTTATGTTGTTGGTACCAATTTGGTTTCCAATTCCCGTAAATGTTGCACAAATCTAGATTAGGGTTTTGTTTCCTCTTTGATTTGCAAATTCTATGAATGGTGCTAAAATTCCGGTTTAAGAAGGTTCCATTTTTTTATTTATATTGCGGTTTAGGGTTGAATGTTGCCTCGCTTTCCATGATGGTTTCTATTTTCACATTCTCTTTTGAATCATGTCAATATTCACTCATAACTTGGTGCACAAATTTGCATTGTTGGACCAGGCCTATATTTGTTGCAATAATTGCACAATGCACTCAAGGAGGTTTCTTTGGAAGATGACAAATGGTGACTAAAGTTTTATATATGAGTGCCATAAAAAATCCATTGTGATTCTATATTGGGTGGAGTGCAAAAAAGATTTTAGAGGGACTATATAGTGAAGACCAACTGAATTACAAATTTTTTAGTCAATTTTCACTAAAACATACAACAACTTTAAAAAGCTCTAGCGTGCTCAATAATGAACCAATTTTGAAATTGCAAATTGCATTGGAATTAAAATGAAGTGCACTTCAACTTCATAACAAGTGAAAAATGAATAATTTTAAATTATACAACAATTTGGATTCTTTTTTTACACTATCTACCATTTTGTAGAGAACCTTTGGAGGATAGTCAAAGATTTTTTTTATTTGGGTGAAGAACAAGCAAGGAATCATACAAGAAATTCAAGTGGTATGGGAATAGGTATGTCTAAAGCAATTGTGAAGATTCATTTTTTATATGCACCATTGAATACAAATTGTAATTTTCACAAATGTTGGCAACACTAGATAGTACATAGTGTATAGAAAACATCAAACACTTTATATGATTTTCAATTACATAGAAGTGTTTGTAGTGATTGTAAAGAAGACTTCAATGTGAATCCAACACAATTTGAAATTCAACATTTTGTTCATTTTGAGCATGCATGGGCCTTCCAAATTTTTCCTAATCTTAGGAGGATCCAAAAATTTGTAATTTAGCTAGACCTGATTGTACTTTGTACTATGGACTAATAAAAGTGAACCAACAATTTTACTACCACCCAAACTCTCAATTTTACCCTTGTGTACATGTAGTATAAATTTCTCATCTAAAATGTACCCCAACGAGCGACGATACATGACTATGGAATTAAGAAGGGTGGTAGTAAATAATAGGTTGGTTCATCTCATGTAATAAATGTAAGGCAAATGGTGGTAAAATAGATAGGGCTCTAAAATAGTTCCCATGTACAAATGATGATCATTAATTTTAAGACATGAACAATCACCATCCATACATGAAAACTATTTTCAAACTCTCCCTATTCCCATTTTACCACCATCTATTTTAGATGCAATTTTTAGGATCATGGCATTTCAAACAAGTGGGGCAAGAGGAGATTGGCAAACAATTTTAATTGTTGCTCCTAGAATTTTTTTATATCACTATGACTTGTATGGGTAGTCCAAAATCCAATTAAATAGCATATTCTAACAAGAAAAATTCAAAACTAAAAGCCAAATGAATAAGTAATTTAAATTAGAACCAAATGTGCCACATGCCTCACATCAACTTATTAGGGTAAAACATTAGAAAAAGTTGATTTGGTATGAGATACACCATAGTTTGACATATATTGTAATGAATCTCCATTCAAATAAGGTAACATACAAATTGAGTTGTAGGGTATCACATCTATATGTGGTATTTATAGTTACCATAGAAATTGAGTTGTAGGGTATCACATCTATATAAAAACAATGTATACACAAAGTTTGGATTTTACAATGCTGAAATTAGGTGCACCTAAAATCAATCCTCACTAGTTTCTCATGTTCAAAGGCCTTCTTATTTTAAGTAAGAATGATTAGAATGGGGTGGTTTTGCATACCAGTGTCAATTATATATAGTTAAATTTTTTACAATATGTGCATCTCTCATGCCCAAGTTGCAACACTTATTTATACAAAATAATAAAACTCTTAAGAAATAATAATGGAGTGGGTTCATGATCACAATAGAAACTTAGCTTACCTTCTTAATTGAAAACCATTAAAAGCAGGAAACTGTTGGAGAACTTCATATTATGATGCTTCTAATTAGAAAAATATTGTGAACATTTAAGATGAGAATCAATTCTTCATGATTTTAGACGTACCTAGTAACTTTGGGGGGACAAACTTCATACACTCATCACAAATTCATGCTTCATTAGAAAAAAGTAATTCCAATTGCTATCACCTTTTTGCATTTATCTACATGTGATTCCCCCCCCCCCAAATAAGTCTACTAGACCATATACAAAAATCAACCGATCATTTTGTCCGCAATGAACTTCTTTGCTTTTGCAGACACAGCTATTAGAAATCATGAGGACCTCACTAACTCAGCTTTTTTCACAAAGAATCACTTCATTTACATGATCTACTTGATTAAGAAATTTGGACAACTTATTGATTGTGATGACAAAAATTTCAGGTCGTCGTGGTCATTGAAGCAAGGGTACACTTAAACCTCTTCAATACCGTTTTCTGTAACATGCGTCACATCCTCTGCTCTTCACCAAATCATATGTATGCAGCTCAAAACTCTTTCAATAGTTTCACTCTCACGCTTTGCAGACCCCGAGTTACCGATGAAGGATCACTATGAGATACAATACTGAACAGTGAGCATGCACTATGAAGCCAAAACGCAGCAATACTGCATCAGTACGACGCTACACCCTTGTAGATTTTGTGGTACACTTCGTCGTGGTCCTTTGGGATTCTTGATACTGGAATCGGCTCTCCTCATTGTTGTACCTTTCGAAATGCCCGAGTCCAGTGAAGATTCTCTTTGTAAGATATTTCCTCTGCTCGCATTATTGTTTATGCTGTTTGTGCAAGGATGGTTCAGTGTTTCCTAGATGTCATGATGTCTTGCTGCGGTATTGCTTTGTGGTGTTTGATGAATGCAATCAGCTACATGACTTTTCAAGCATTTTGAAAAAGGAAGTGTTGCCAATTTCCCCACCATCCCCACCCCTAGTATTTACTGTAGATATCTTGTAACTTCTTTAATTGTGGAAGTCGCAGGAGAGGCTATGGATTTAACTGCATTCGCTTTGAATGAAGATTCTTCTCTGTAGCCCCAATATGAATGGATGCGGGTGAGGTGAGTTCCATGGATTTTCCTGTGACCACCGCTAATGTGATCAAGCATGCTTGTAATGGACTTGTTGTATTGGTGTAATACTGTTATGAAACAAGCACATCCATTTTTATTAAGGCACTTGTCCATCAAGCTTATTATTTAGAAATGGCAAAATATGCACAATCCATTGGTTAACAGTGTTGAGACCCTAGATTGATGTTGATGATGCAGGCGTCAAACAGGAATGACAGAGACTACACTAAAATTGGTAAATAGTGTTGGCTATACTAATTGTCAACAGTAACACTAATTGTGATTTGCAAGGTTAGTGTTAGAATATTATTTACTCATTCTAACACTATTTTAGCTCTAGAATAAAATTTGGCCATTTCAACATTTCTATGAGAGTGCATTTAGTATTAAATGGGAACAAAATATAGAAGTTGGAATGGTAATATAATATTAAGTTAAGGTTATGATCCAGTTCACTATAACACTAATTATCACCGAACACTATTTACCAATTTTAGTGTAGCGACATCCGGTCGCAGGACATCCAGTTCGATCATTTGACGAATAGGAACCATTACTTTTACATTATTTAGTCCTCATTGGTTGGAAATGTCATGTTAATAGACTTTGTCATTACCTTAATTAGAATTGGATGAAAATGTCTAACTCAAATTGTCTTACCAATAGTTGCCATTACTTTGACATCAATTAGAAAATGTGTAACCAATGGGTTACATTACTTTTACATTGCCATTGGTTGAAAGGGTAATGAGATGCCTTTGTAGAAGTATAAATGATGGAAGGCTTCCCATTCTTCTCACTTCTCTCATCTTCTTTGCTCTTTCCTTCTCTTTGGCTTTCCAAGCTCTATTCTTCTCTATTTTCTCTTCCATTCATTGGGCTTCAACTCCTTGTGCTCATTTTTTTTGCTTCAACTCCTTGAAATCATTTTTTATTACTTCTCTCTTGAAATCAAGCCATGGAGATCAATGCACTTTTGGATCAACAAGGGGGACTCAACAAGAAGGAAAACACACCAAAAACTTTCCTTAAGCTTTTTGCAAGGGCTTTGGGTTTGGAAAGCAACTGACAACTTTCCATCTTCTTGGAGGCTATACTCAAGACTGACAATACGGCCACCTTCCACCAAGTCTTCATACCCAAATCCAACATTATGAGTCTCCACATCCTTGTCATCATGCTTTGGGAGTTTCAATCCAAGCATCTCTTGACGGCCATCTTCCGCAGGGGTCTTTGTGTCCTTCACACTACAACAATGGTAGTGTTTTATGACTGCAAAATTATGACTAAGGACGATTGGCAACTGCTTGCAGTCATATTCTTCGAGGCTAAAACCTTTTGTAGAATTATGACTGCAAAATGTGACTGCTAGTCATATATTCACTGTGTACTTTATATATGTATACTATACACCCATGGGGAACACCAAAGTATTTCATAGGGAACAATTGGGAACATGTTTAGGGAACGTATAGTCATATTACTAGTCATATTTTGCCTTTAGTCATATTTTGCAGTCATATTTCCTTGCATTTTTTTTTTCGGGTAGCATGATGAAAATTTGGGCAGTTCTAGTGGTAGGTGAGTGTCCAGTCGCAATTTTGCATCAGTCGTGTTTTCCAGTCATATTTTTCTGTCAGTCGTATTTTTCAATCATATTTGTAAGCCAGTCATATTTTTCCGTCAGTCATATTTTTCAGTCATATTTTATAGTCATATTTTTTGTCAGTCATGTTTATTTACCAGTCATACTTTGCAGTCATATTTTTTGGCAGTCATGTTTTTTTGCCAGTCATACTTTGCAGTCATATTTTTTTGTTAGCCATATTTTTCAGTCATATTTTGCAGCTAGTCGTATTTTGTAGTCATATTTTTTGTTAGTAATATTATTTTGTCAAACATACTTTGCAATCATATTTTTTTGAATTGTTTTAAGTAGTTAGTGACCTTTTTTTTTACGAGTACCATGATGAAAATTTGGGAAGTTCTAGTGGTAGGTGAATGCTTAGTCATAGCTTAGCTTGTCATATTCTCATTATTTTGCGTGAATATTTATTTGATAGTCATACTCTGCATTCCTATTCTTATATTATTATTCTTTTTTCTTCTGGTGTAGTTAAAGAAAAAGTTATGCAATCTAATTTTTTGGTGATGTATGTAGGCCACACGGTCATTCTTCGGGGCGTATGCATGACTTCGCTAAATGCCTTTTCAAATAAGGTTATGTGTTACTGTGTCCTCTTTCTATTATTAAAGAAACATAAATTTTTTTGAGGTAGCACATAATTATATTTTCATAAATGGATTCCAATTCTTCATATGGTTTATCACGGAAGTACAAAAAAAAAAAGTAGTTCACTACATGAAACTACAGTACAGTAAATATTTTCTATCAATTACATTGAAAGGGTGAAGAAAAAGGTTTCAGTATGCATTCTTCACTTTCTCTAATTCCTTACTATAGTTTCTAATTCACCTTCCAGTGTACTTCATGCAACACTAGCATTCTGAGACTGTGACCATATTGAACGTACAAGTTAATGAATTTCTGTAAACACAAGTGACGTTTATAGTTTGAAAATTGAATTTGATTGATAACATGTTCTCCAATCCAACTTCTGCATTGGCACACTCACTATTGAATCTACTGTACACTGTACAATATCCCTTGTAAGGCATGTTCCTATGATGACAAGCATGCTTCTGTACTATATTTGTGTATTATGTATTGAATACAATGCTCTTCAAAATACTCACTTTGGAATACGAAATAGAACTGTATGTATTATACTTCTGGGCTTAGTCTACAACTCAATCACAATTTCCATCACAATATTGTAGGTCATCTACATGTAGATCGTCTTGTTGTAGACATTGTAATGCAATTGCAACCACATCAGCTTCTACTTCCACTGCATCACTTAAGATGGGTGTCTTCGGTATGAGGTCTTCATACAAGTCTGTGGCTTCAAGTCCGTGGAACTCTGTTGACTTCCCCAAGGATATGCACTCCACTTCAATTGATGCTTCATGCTTAGAGAATGACCGGACACCTCTGGGTTCACTATGGAGTACAACTTCCCATCCATCTCTGGCCTTGTCCGATGCAAAAAATACTTGTTCAATGTGGAGAGGGAAGGCAAATGACTACGCTGAGTATGGAATCAATCTATCAAAGTTCACACTGGCGAATCCATACTCATCACGCTTCATGGTGGCCCCATCACCTTTGGTATTTGCAACCATCCAATTGCAATAAAGTACCACTACGTCAAACTGCCCATAATCTACAGATAGAATTTCCTCCACCCACCCCACGTACTCTAACTCTGAGTCCTTCATGTTCCTGTCTTTTATGCCTGTTCGGTAGAGTTGTCGAAAGGTTGCCGCTATTCCCGAGTCCATTGTTGTCAATTGCTTCTCAACGCTTCGAACACGAATGTGGTTTCCAAATGCATATATGGAACGGTATGACTTGGCTCGATTTGATGGAGGTAACATTAGTGTCCTTACATCTTCGTCCACTTCTTCTGTACCTTCTTCTATAGCTCGTAGCACGGCCTTCGGAAACCAAATGTGGAACTTTTCGTCGCACATTTCAATCGGGTACTTCACTCGTCTCTGATGTTTTTTACACCTATATTGATGTCGCTCTATTTCGCGATAGCACATGTCATCCTCATGCCTCCTACATCATTCAATAATTGAACATATGAGTTCATTTTCATATACAAAACCTATACTACGTAAAGTTATAGAAGCTGTAGCATAGGAATTGGCTTGGATCAAAAACCCAAGGAATTCCCTAAGGGTAGTTCTTTCGTTTGGGAATGGTCAAATCGTCTATTGTATTGTTTCTAAGGTCACTTTCCTTGTAGGAATTCTCTCAATTTAGTATTCTAAAGATTAAATTAAATTAAATGTGAATGTAAATGTGCAAGGGGGTATATTAGCCAATACTAGTATTCCGTCCCAAAACCCAATGAATGCAGACTCCATGATATGCTGTACAGTCTTATTCTAGTGCGCTAATGTCAAATAGACTGGGTGTGTCAAATAGTCGGGGTGGGTCAAATAGTCTCATGCCCTGTAATGCATTCTATCGACCTAATCAAATAGTCACATATAATATATAGATATGCCATCTTCTTTAATTATTCCTTAATTAAATTATTTGGCAATTGGTCAATTGGTCCAGTAAGCTACTTAGCTACCGCTAATTACTACTTATACAAAATGCAAAATCACAAGTCTGTAATTGTCAATTGGTCCCAATATGCGGAGTATGCAAAGGTAAAGAAGCTTATATGTAGTTCGTTCCAGACAATTAGACTTATCTTGTAGCTTTCTCCCGTTCCAACTCCATCCGCTTTAGCAAGTCAATTTGTCATACTCAATAGCTTATATCTTTGTATCACAACTAAATAGAACTTGCTAATAATTCTGTATCTTCCATGTTTCTATACATTTCTACTGCTTGTCATCAGTAAGGTCAAATGGTCAAGTACAAAGGCTCCTATCAACCTATCAGTCAATTGGTCTTCCTGCTCTAATGACACATAACTACTCACAGCTTATACCAATGTTCTATAACTTTGCTAATATCTCAATTTGACTACTTGACATCTCAACAACCAACAACCAAGAAAACAACAAGGACAGATTAATTGTCTGTATTTCACCAACATAATATTCCTTCTCTGTAGGTCAATTTGTCCAATTTTTGATAACAACATCACCACAGGTTAAAACATATATCAATTTGTCAATGACTGTCTCACTGATCTCCAACTTAATTCTCTTTTTAGCAATGAAGACAATTGGACTTTTATTTCGCTAACTGCTTGGACCTACGACGGGAAATCGTTTACTGTAATCACGAACTAGACAATTAGACAATCAGTTCCTCTCAAACTTAATCTCAGTTACTTCCACTGGACTACTAAACTTGTCAATTTTAAAGAATCACACGCCAATCCCTGGCTAATTCCTCTCGAGATTCACTGTCTATTTGTCCTCGCAAAATTAGCTCATACCCAGCTGATAACTTAGGCTCCATCCGCCTACATAAGCTGTCAATTTGACATCTCACCAACCACTCACTAGTTGTTTAATTTTAATTATAAACTTCCAAAGGCTATTCGTCTTCTATTGCTCTCTTTTAAACTGTCTAATTGACTTCACAATTAACACACTCGGCCTTATCCAAGCTTACCATTTGACATGACTATTTGATTTAATTCTTACTTTTAATATCGCCAATCACTGGCTCTTCTGCCTACTCTCCTTCACAGACAAGTAGACAACCATTTAGAACACAAATACAACCAATCACTGGCTATTTGACTCCACAAATGCATCCTTCTTTTAATACGCTTTCACAGCTTTGACAATTAGACTTTAACAATGCTCTCACAGCAAGGCTAATAGACTATTTAGATAATGGACAACGCCAATCCCTAGCTAATTGTCATGCTCTCTTAACTTGACTGCCAATCACTGGCTTAAACATCTATTTGACATACACATGCAAATACCCTCTGCATCAAAATAACAAAGATAACTTGACATTACACACACACTGCATAACACTTAAACAAAATAAACAAGAACAACTACACTCACTGACTTGACAATTTCAACTTCCTCTCTGATTTCACCACTTCTCACAAACAACCTAAGAGACAATTGGACAAGTTCGATACTCGCTAACTGTCTACTTGTCTCTTTTACTGATGACTCACTGCACTCACAAACACAAAGACAATTTGACAAGATAACAGCTCACGACAATTAGACAGACACCAAAGAAACAAAAGAAAATGGAGACAAAGCCAATCACTGGCAACTGCTCCAAATAAAACAACAAAATGCCGAAGCCAATCCCTAGCTAATCGACAATTAGACTTACAAAGAAATAAGACGAATAGACTATATTATTGAAGGAATGCACAAGTACAATAGATAAGGCGGCAATCACGGCAAACGCCTGACAGAGAGAGAGCAAAATGCTCCTGACAATTAGTCTTATAGTTCTTGGCCCTTAACCAATCTGCGGTTACGGCCTATCTATTAGTTTTAACTGTTTCCTTCTACACTTCCGGCTGTATAATGGTCCTTTCCACATTACTATGTCTATTTGACTTAGTTCTTACTCAAAACAACTTTTAAAGCTAACTCGCTGGACCATTAGTCTTTTACTTTGAAAGATAACAAAAACAAAAATAAAAATGTATCTACAGAAGCACTTACAATACTTGTTGCAGTCATAAATGCAATTACATCACTAGGTCGAGTCACAAATGCAATTACATCACTCATTGTTGTCCAAAATACAATTACAATAATGGTGAATACAATAAATGTTACAACATCACTAGGTACAGTCAGAATTGCATATACAAGTATTTGAATTGCATACATTCGATTTTTCATGTGTTCATGTAGTACATGAATTATTTCTTTCACGAGGCCTTACCTCCTCCATTCCTCCAACGGTGCTGCATAACCGCATTGTTCAGTATAAACTCATGAATCCATTGCCGTAGTTCACTTGATAGGTTTCGTGTTCGTCCGCTACCTTCTAAGATTTCATCATACATTGACGGATCTTCTTTGTCATCCCACACTCTTCGGGCGGTCACAGTATACTCTTGCATGTATTCAATATAGAAACCCAATGCTTCCACTACAGCGTAGCCTTCAGCCATGCTACCCTCTAGTCGAGCCCGATTTCGGCCATATCCTTTTAATGTCTTCAAATACCTTTCAATGGGATACATCCAACGTATATGAACGGGACCACAAATTTCTACCTCTTCTACAAGGTGGACCACTAAGTGGCTCATGATGTCAAAAAAAGATGGTGGAAACTCTTTCTCTAGCATGCATAATGCTATCACCATATCTGACCTCAACTCTTCAAGACCACTAGTATCAATGGTCTTAGCACATATCCTCTTGAATACATGGCTCAACATGATTATAGCCGTGCGGACCTCCTTTGTTAGCATTGAACGAATATATAGTGGTAGCATTTGCTGCATGAGGACATGGTAGTCATGAGATTTCAAGTTCTTTATGATCCCATTCATGTGCACACGCTTTTTCAGTTGGCCCACGTATTGGGTGGGTGTTCGCAATGAATGGATTCCATCTACAAAGACTTGACGTTCCTGTTTCGTGAATGTGTAAGATGAACGAGGTAATATGATGCTCCCTATTTTCTTTCCAGGTATGGGCCACAGATGCTTTTGTACACTTGCCTCTTTCATGTCCAAACGGACCTCTAACGAGTCTTTCTCTCCATATAAGGTTTTCAACATATTGTCGATGATGTTCTTCTCACAATGCATGACACCCAATGTGTGACGAATCAAAAGATCCTGCAAAATGACTTAAGGGTGTTACAAATTGCATCCACTACGACTACATTCAACCATTTCATTCATATGACTACCTCTAGTTATGATACTCTGGTTTCCAATTCAACAAATGTAATTAGAGTGCTCCACTGCTTTGCAGTTCAACAAACTATCTTCTAACTTACATAAGACATCAAATCCCCCCAAAAACTTACTTTCCAATACGGCAATTCATACAGACATGCCTCCTCTTCACTCCGTGCTTCTGTACTGGATCTGGCAATTCTTCCATTCCATTTTCACGAGACTTTGTCAACCATTCCTCTCGCTCTTGTGCATAATGAAGTTGTTCTCGACCAGTCATCCTCCTTGGTGGAGGTCTTACATCCACCTCACCATCAAATCTACCCCTCTGTTGTCTCCATTGATGAATCATTGGCAAGTATCGTCTGTGCCCCATATACACGTTTTTCCTCAAGGCTTTAGAATGCCTAGTCACTATATTTGGCCCACATACAGGGCATACCCTGTATCCTTTTGTTACTTGACCGGAGATTAATCCATATGTTGGAAAGTCGTTCACCGTCCACATCAAAATGCCATGTAACTTGAATGATTTCACTTTTGAGTTCTTGGAAGATCCATCCAAGCAATCAACCCCTCTCCATAGTTCTTGAAGTTCCTCAATCAATGGTGCAAGGTAACATCTATGTTCTTTTCTGTCACACTCTCTTTCCTTGGAATGATTAATGTGAGCATCATAAAGAAATTTTTGATCACCAACCAAGGAGGAAGATTGTAGTTGAGCATTATCACATGCCAAGTTGAATGGCTAAGGCTTTGGTTCTGAAATGGATTCACACCATCCAATGCAAGGCCAAGCCTGACATTGCGCTTGTCTTCGGCAAACCACTGCCACTTGTTGTTCACGTGATCCCAAGCCTTGGAATCCACTATAGATCTCATAACCTTGTCTTTGCTTTTCCCACCTACATGCCACTTCATGAGCTCTGCCAACTTCGTATTGCTATACATTCTTTTTAATCGGGGAATCAAAGGGAAATGTCTCAATACTTTCACTGGTACTGTGTTGGAGTTCTCTACATATCGGGATTTGTGGCAAATAGGGCACTCTGTTGCATCATGTAGTTCGTTTCGGAACAAACAACATCCATCTCTACACGCATGTATGGAATTATAGGACAATTCCAGCTTCATCAGAAGACTTTTGGCTTCATAATAAGATTTGGGAAGTGAATTGTCCTTTGGTAATATTGTCTATGTTAACAACTTCAACAACTCATCAACAAAGCTATTAGGGACACCATGAGTAGTGCAACTCACTAGCAACATGAGTGTGGACATCAAACGGTTGGAATTGCTTCCTACATAAAGCAGAGTTTGTGCTTCTCGCAACAGGACATTCATGTCTATGCCAGCAACATCCTCCGTGTTCGTTGAAGTCCCCTCTGTTTCCATCCGATCATTGTTGGCATCCACTCCGTCATCAATATTGTTAGTATATGCATCTAGTAAACCATTCATCCCCATACCATCTTCGATTGCTAAATCTTCAACTGGGTCAATTATAATATTCTTCGTTCCTTCTCCATTGACATGTATGTCGTCATATTTGTTGAAGCACTCTGTCACCATACGAAGCACATCCACTTCTCCTGCATTTGGAGAGGGGTCTCGTTGAACATGCTCTCTTCGAAAACTTCTTCGTTTACGCAATCGGAGGTCCACAGGAGCATAGTCATCCTACATTGGTATATATGCATCATATGCACATATAAGTTTTTTGTCAAATTCATCATTGAATCACGTAAATTCGTTGGACATGATCATACAAACATATAGGACTCCATACTGGTGGATACTCATCATCAGCATTTCAATCAAATCTCCAAAATATAATTTATTACTTGAAAGAAATGATTTGCAATTTCACTTTTCATTAATTGACAGTAATTTCAATTTTCTTTACTCAACTGTATGCTTGGAATTCAGTGAAAATAATTATCATTTTGACATACTATGCCATGAATACACAATAACATCCTCATACTATCTTTTGTCAAAACACATGCCAATCATTTAATTTTCTTGGCACTATATCATAATATTCTACAAATGACAAATGGCCTCAATAATATTTCTAACTACAAAATATGAATGACTACTACTTGTGAGTGATCACAATTTCTTGGAAAAATTGATTATTCCTAGTCATTTGAACGTACATTTTTCAATTCAAATAGTAATGTGCATAGAGTTCTTCTCCAGCCATAATGTCCCTTGACGTTAACGTCATTACATATCCCCACTCCAAGTTGTTCCATGGTTTGGGCAGCATGCAAAACTCCCATATGACATTTCCTAACTCTTCTCGGCCTACAGAACTATTAATAAAGCCAGCTACATTTCCCTTCAGTACATCTCCGTCTACATACAAGTCTGCCTCTACTTGCATCACATACGACTTCATGCGAGGCTGTCCCTTCTTCAAAGTCTTATACTCTGCTACAGTGTACTGCGGTCCTATAAAGGGAAGTAATTCTTCCCCTTTCTTAGCAGGTTGGAGTGCAAAAAGACCCCAACCCATGAAAGGAAACATTGATACTTTCACGTCCCAATTTCTTTTCCAATAGGAAAATGTTGTTAGTTTTGGTATGGGTCCATCATATCACACCATTGTCCATCATACACGTTTAACCTCCACCTCTCTAAAGCCATTACTCTTGTAGATGTTCCTTTGAACGACTCATTTGCTGAAGTACGTTTCTCTCTTAGAAAAGTTTGTAAAGATACGAAAGAGGAAGCTTCTACATAGGGTCTCCACAAAGCCTATACAAGTCACTAAAAGTTTAAGAATGCAAGAAAGCCAGAACGTTGGTAACTGCATAAAATTTCTCAAGTGAACAATTGGTTTTCTTCAAAGTCCTTACCAAGATAGACGCTGTAAACGCTGGATCCCTCTTCTTGCATCGAAGATGTTTTCGAATTGTACGTCTATCAAGCACTTTCCCGCCTGCACACTTCATGCATGGGCATGGGTATTTCGTTAGACGCATGGTATCTGCTTGAATTTCTTCTTCTTGCCATAATCGTAGATCTCGCAAGCTTTGAAGCTCTACCTTAGACATGGTGCGCAATTTCCCCCTATGCACTACAAAGAAAATTCCACTGTCAAAAATTCAAATCAACTTCTGGATTAGTCATAATTGAATAATTAAATGACCATTGCAAAATGGCTATGACTACTCCAAAGTCATAGAAATGATTTAGAATGACTACATTCAATCATTTCAATGCCTACAAATGACTCAAAACAGTCATATAACTTCAGATATAACTCAAGTTACTTGACATAACTCAATACAGTCATATAACTCAAGATATAACTCAAGTTACATGACATGACTTGGTACAGTCATGTAACTTGAGATATAAGTCAAGTTACATAACATGACTCTATATAGTCATATAACTCAAGATATAACTCAAGTTACATGACATGACTCGGTACAGTGAGGTAACTCAATATACAACTCAGGTTACAGGAAATGACTCGGTATAGTCACATAACTTGAAATATAACTCAGGTTACATGACATGACTTAGTACAGTCACATACATCAATATATAACTCCTGTTACATGATATGGCTCCGTAGACAACTCGAGCATTTTTTATGATACTATATAAGATGCCTACTTTCCAAACAACACAATATGTACTTTCAACAAATGTTCACTAGTGAAACCTCCATTTCATTTTTCTAAATTTGAACTATAAAAAAGTTGTCCTTCTAAAAATCAAATGCAACTATAGAAATGAAGGCTACTCGAATTTGAAAAATGATAAAATATCCTACATTTTTTTATAGAATTTTTTAATTTCAACCTACAATAATTTACACTATCACATTCGTCACTATAATACATACATACAAGGAAACTTCCAAATTCATATGGATAAATCACATTTGATTTCATTTAAAAAAAAAATTATTTAGAAATCTACGATAATTTTAAAATTCCTACATAAACGTCAAGTTCTTATGACTAATAAAATACATATGATTTCATTTTTTGGAAAAAAATAATAATAACAATTCACCTATAAATAATACTACAATATGGAATGCATAACAAAAAATAGCATAAGAGGTAACAAAACTAATTGTTTTGAAACTTTCAACATTAACCTTGAAGCCTCAAATGGCCACCTACATTGACCGAATTACATCAAAAGGTTTTTAGACCACCCAATGGCAATTCAAGATTATTCTAAAATATCCATTAGCTATGACGTATTTCATGGTTGTAGTGTCTGTATTTGAACTTAGTTCACTGGACAATATTAGGTTTTCAAATAACTTCCAACTTTAAAAAATCATAGAATATTGTTTAAACATTTGGAAATTGTAGCTTAAATAACGTTGATTTTCAGTTGGAGTAAGCTAACATCGTTTAAATCTCTATGACATTCCAATTAACAAATTACAATGACCATGAAATGACCTTGGATTTATTTAAAAAACAATTCCAAGGATGCTCATAAGCCCTCAAGAGTACTTTGATGTGCAAAGTAATTTGCTCAACCTAGAATTAAGCATTCTGCACTTTCCAAACACACAAGGTACTTGGTTAATACTAGTATCCACCTGAAAACGCAAATGAACTTGTAAAAAATTGTGGTAATGTCACTCTTTATCTATCTTTGTAGCACTTCGTCCACCATTATAGGTCAACCAAAAGTTTAAAACAGTGCATCAGAAAGCCAGTCTCCACTCCAATCGTGAGGACAAAACACTGGTTTGTTCTATTACTGGTGTCATGAAGTAAACTTACATATGCTTATAACTTTTTGCAGAAGAGTATTTTTTTTTCCAATGATTGTGAAGACTTTTTTTCCACCTCAAATAGCACTAGTACATCGACAATGGCTAAAAGCATTTATGCTTGCACTGTAAAAAATATATGATCACATGTAAGTTCATTTAGTAGCACCAATAGGACTAATCAGTCTAGCCCTTATCTTGATTGTAGGTTCATTTCCAATCCCAATAAACATTTGAACCCTCCTAACTTTGCATACAATGTCCAAATCTGAATTCATCCTCACGTGCATTTGATTCGTCTAACAATACCGTAATCCAGAAGAATTCAACCATTCCCATATCCACGGTCCATGCACAACATTTCAAATTAGCATTCCTCTCCCATACAACAGCAGAACAATGCACCTCAATTCACAATCACCAAGACCCCAAGCAAACAACAAATCACGCATGACGAGAAGGAACTCCTCACCGAAAAAATCTCGATGAAGCTGTCCTCCTCGATGAAGTTGTCCTCCTCTTGATCGAATTCGTCCTCAGACGACGGAAGCTGCAGTGCACGCGAAATCAGCAATTTCAATGTCATAACGGAATGCACAGCCATAAAGCTCACGACGACCACCCTCCGGCTCAAATTCAAGAAAGCGCTCACCAACACCTCCTGGAAATTTCTGCCATGACAATGTACTAAGCTTCGATGTTGCTTCAAATTCTAACGACAGAAATGTGAACTGTGCAACACCATGTTCAAGAACTCAAGACATACGGAGCCTCGACAACTCTACATCGCTAGAGCCATGAACGTGGATAGAAACTGAAGGGAAAGGAATTTGCGCTCAACGCAATGAAATTACACACGAAAGTTGAATTCTGGGCGGGAAACGGAAAGTGGAGCACATTGATGAAATGTTGGCCGAAATGCAGAATTCTCATGGGGAGAGCAGAGAAGAAGTGGACAGGGAAGGGAGGCTTCGCAGGGCATCCAACAACGTTACAAAAACCAACAGTTACTGAAGTCCGAAAAGTGCAAAACTAAAATTCCTGAAGATCGAAAGTAAAAAAATAATGACAATGTATCCAAATCGGAATTCCTAGGACGACCTACTACAAACTTCATTTTACATTCCATGACTTCTTGCACTTTAGTGTACAAAACAACTTGTACTTCCATAACTTGAAAACACAGAACTAACTTTTGGGTGCATGCGTTGGTCTCCTTGACTGAAGTGCTCACCCCACCCCAATTTTTCTCCACATCAAATATAGACATGACCACAGAGAACACAGATGATGCTTTCAAAGTAGACCTAGTAATTTAGGACGCCAGGTGAGAAGGATAATTGAAGTTATTACGCAACCAAGGTTGGCTTTGACAAGGTTCCAATTCCGTCTAGAGGATTTTATCATCAATCCACATCGAGGATCGTTCGATTCGCCATACAAAAGAAGTAGCCCCATTCTAACTGGCTTTGTGTCTTATTTCTTCACCGAGTCTTCAGGCTTTCTCGTGTCTAGTCGACAATACTTGCATCTATGGTCCTTGCTATTGACTGAGCTTTTGAGGAAGCTAAGCAGAACAATGCACCTCAATTCACAATCACCAAGACCCCAAGCACACAACAAATCACGCATGACGAGAAGGAACTCCTCACCGAAAAAATCTCGATGAAGTTGTCCTCCTCCTGATCGAATTCGTCCTCAGACGACGAAAGTTGCAGCGCACGCGAAATCAGCCGTTTCAATGTCAGAACGGAATGCACAGCCATAAAGCTCACGACAACCACCCTTATTCCTGCTCCTTGCATTGCCAGCCCTTCACAACAAGAAATGTTTTCAATTGAGATTATGTTTCTATCGTGACTACAGCTCACCGAGCAGTGAGAGCACAGATTTGAGATCAACGCAAGCTCTACTATGCATCGCATTCTTGATTCGGATCCTTCACGACAGATAAGTGAGTGTACGTACCTTCGATCGCAACTACAGTTTCGTGACTCGGGATCCCAATTACAATATTGTTAGACTGAAACTGCATGAGAAGACCAGCAGTCCGGCTCTTTCTTGAACTCCGTCATCCACCCTGTCCTGCTCTGCACTCAAACCTCAAAACACATGTCTGTGACAACGTCAGTACTTTGGGAAGGAATTGAAGAATCCGCCCGGAAGAAGTGCTTGACGTACATGTAATTGCAGCGCAATAGACCTAGGAATAGAACTATCTATTCGTAGATTACTTCTTGGCGTGGACAATTCATTAAGTGGCACACTTCGAGTTCTAGTGAAGGTTAGGTGACGGTACTATTTTGGTACCTAATCGGGTCCCACTGCAAGTTCCGGTTTAAACGCCGATTGCCTTAAACAACTTTCAGGTCGTCGTGGTAGGGCTGGTTGGGCTTGAAATGTGGGGTAGTCGTTCTCCATCACGCATCCTGCATTGTCAACCGTGTAAGGTGGAACTGTGGGTCCCGATGAGAATTTCGTTGACAATTCGGTGGACGTGGATGTACGCGCTGGACATGGAGCTCTCGCAGCCACACAGCGGCAACATGCAAGCAGCACACAGAATCACACGAACCTCGGATTCTCATGCAAGCAGGCGGAAATAGGTGCGGCAAATTCAGAAAGACTTGTCTTCATTACGTCGCACCGTCGCATGCTCCATCACTCGTACTCCGTGTCCACCAAAAACTGCAAGAGATCTCCGGCCGCAAGGGCGGCTCCGCCTTCATCAGACGCGTGTTAGTCGGAGGTTCTTCCATGCAGTTTAGAAACGCTCAGGCAGCTCGATCTCACCCATCTTTTACACGCCCACCGCCAACTCGTTCTTGCCCATCTTCTTCACGCCCTACGGAGTCACTACCAACAGCAGGTATGAGTTTCTGTACATGCACTCTTGCACAGTTCTTTACACCCGCGGCATGGTCTGACCTGTAAGTGTTGACACTCAAATTCATTTAGGTTCTGTTTGGCAGATTGCATGACGGAGAAGTTCGGAATTCCATTCTACTAACATTAGCTTTGCCTCGAAAATTGCCGCCGAGCTTGTGCACAGAAGACTGTCCCAAGATTCCGACTTCTCTGGAGTTTCGACATTTGTTGTTTGGATCCACAAGCCACCTTCACCCTCCAGAATCGAGACATTCTCTAGCAACTCACCAAGCCTCTTCTTGGCCCATGGTAAGCAGTCCTTCTCATTCCAGTGCCAATTGTGTACGTTCGCTCCATCTGGTCTCTCTTGCACAATCCACCTCTTATCACCTTCTCCAAACTGGGTTGTGGAAAGGAGCGCAACAAAGGCCTTCGCTATCACGGGTAGTAGTCCACCTTCTACCTGAGGTAACTTGTTTTGCCTGAAGAAGGATTCGAAATTGTTGGATTCTAAGTTTGTTGGGGTTTGCACATGTGCTTCAACTAACCGGAAGATGTTGGTGGGATTCGCGCAGCTCCTTCATCAAATCAGCTGGGTTCTAAGTTTGTTGGATTCTAAGTTTGTTGGTGTTCAGTAATGAGATTATGAGTTTCATTTCTACAGGGATTTGTCTACTTGGGACGTACTGTACATCATTAGAATTCGCATGTATTTGTCCCACCTAGTACTTCAAGAAGCCATGTGCAAGTCAGATTCTCTGTAACCTACAGAGGACATTCCGGAGTTCTCCAAGTCTGTCGCTTGTGTTTAGCAAGTGCAGCTGCAGTAGAGGTTCTAGTATGTCATTGATATGTTGCATAAGTTGCTGAGGTTGAGGCTGAGATTGTTGCTGGCGGAACGGCATATGTGATCACAGCACTGACTGGGACACCATTTGTTTTGATTTCGTTTCCTAGCCTGCGGTTGGATTATAGTCGTACCTACTTAATTTATGTAGTCATCTTAGAGAAGGTAAGGTGCAGTTGGGTACCTGCTGGTCTTTATAAGCCTCACCAACTTTGTCTTCCCATTCAATGTAGGTTGCAAAATCGTGTGTCCAACCAAGAAATAGTCTCCTTTACCATAGCCTGTGTCTGCTTACGGATGTTTCTCCCAAATTGGATGAGCATGCAGGACACCATGAAGGATTACTTTTTGAAAATATTTGGTTTTTTGGGAAAATTAGGGCACGATGCATTTTGTAATTGGAAGTTCTCCGTGTGCAAGTGTTCAATTTTCCTAGAACAACATGAGAACTGCATCATAGAGTCGTAAAGCCACGAGATTTGACAATTGTATCAATTTCCGGTACGTCATTGGTAGAACTCTTGGAATGAGGTTGAATGCACTTCAATATTTTACTCTAATTTTTTTAAGATTTTGAGGACATTGGAAATTTCTTTTAATTCTCAAAACAAATGAAATTTCAATAGCTTCAATGAAGAAAAATCTTGCGATGTTTCATAATTATGTTGAAATTTAGGCATAGCATTGTCCTACTGTGACAATTCACTGAAAAAATCTATGACTCCTAAAGAAAGGAGACATTGCAATTAACAGAAAAAAGCTTATATATTACGAATCATGAATGTGATGATGAACATATTTTTACAATAATATATTTAATTGTTCATTGAATGACTTTAATTCAAATGGAACATTCTTCTTATCTCAAGCAATAGAGAAATATGGGCCCTCTTCTAATCTTCTTCATCTGAAACTTGTTTTTGATTTTGACGAAATGAAAACAATTGTCTACCGAGGAATGTTTTTTTTCCCCTATTACCAATTTTCTAGAATATAATGGTGTCTACGAAGGTAGACACATTTCACTGTAGAATGGGACTTCATGAATAAAATTAGCTATATGTTTCTGTATTAGCATTATCTCATGTGGCCTTCAAAGAATAGTGTAGCGTAATAAGAGTACAGTGGCTTGAAGATAGTCATAAAAGTTTAAAACATTATGCGTGTTTTCAATTCTGATTGAAGTAAAATGTAATGGATGACTATTTAGTACAGTGGTATTCATTTTTTTGCATAGTTGTAGTTTCTAATTGTAATATGTGTTATATAATGGTATCTTGCTGTTTCCTACTCTATACCATATATGAATGAAGAAGATGTTAGCACTTAGCATTAATGCTTGAGATGTCACTATTGTATTAAGATGCAATTTTTTCCTTTCTAAGTAGGACTTGTCCATGTAAACTCCCACAATAGCATGGCTTCTGAGATCAATGAGTACGAGAGGTTGAGAAAAGAAAAAATTTAGAGGAACTCACAAAAATTGAGTGATTTAGGCTTGTTGGACATTGCGGCACAATTGGCAAACCTTAGAGAAGTGAGGTAAGATATTGAGCTCTACTAAATATTCGAAACATAAATGGAGTTGTCTATAGGAGTTCATTGAAGTCAAAATTGTTGTCCCTCATCATGATTAAGGATAGTACAGATTCAAGTTAATTATAGGGAAGTGTCATTAGTTTGAAACATAATGGAGAGGTCTGACCCATGTGTTCTTTGACCTAAATCAATCACATCAGGGCTCTAGGATTCAGAACTATGGAGAATATCTTGGTGAAATTGACAAGACAGATAGTTAATCTGTCAGATGATGTGCAAGTGGAATTATTTCGCACAATTGCTAGTTTTCCAGCAATTACGTTTCCTATATTGGAAATGACTTCTAATCAGCTTGCGGGGATTTTTGAGAGCAGCCGCGACGTGCACCTTGAGAAGCCACAAGCAATAAGGCTAGGAAAAAGAGGGGAGAGCTCTGGCACTATGTTCCCAGCATTTCAGAGGCATACACGGGCGACAACGAAGAAGGCTGTGGAGGGGGGGAGTTGTGGCATCAACTCAGGAGATAGTGACAAAGAAGTAGAGGAAGAGGCATCAAAGGGAGAGTACCATACATTGAAGGTTAGATGAATTCCTTCCCAAATGCAAGTAATAGTTATATTGAAATGCATATAATTAATGGAATATTGGGAAAATTTTCCATCATTGTTGAAGCGTTGTTTTATTGCAATTGCCATGCATATGTGGATTATTGCAAAGGACACTTTTTATAGAAGAGTGCAACCATTTATAGGACTCATGATTTCTCTTTAGAAATTTGGTCTTCGTCATTTCTAAGTTCTTCAAGTTGTGCAAGTGGTTTTATAGGATTTTTTTTAAAAAAAAAGAAGAAGTTTAAAGTCATTTGAGTGTCACGTGAGCACATGTGATTGATCACAGGTTAGAGAAAATCAGTACTTTCGTAATGACCGAATAAGATATATTGTATTCTCAAATGACCATTCGTGAGTGACTATTGTCATGAATGACAACAGTATGTAGACTTCTGACTAGAAAATCATGTTTTATGACTGTTTTTAGTCATTATTGTTGTTTATTGACTTTGTAGCAGTCAATATTGATCCATTGTGATTGTTTGTAGTGAAGTATTCTCTATTGTGATTGTTTGCAGTTGCAAATGATATTTTGTGACTGGAAGTCAAGTCATGCATTGTCTTTGGTGACTATTTGCAGTCGCAAATGATGTTTTGTGACTGCAAGCCAAGTAACAAATGATTTTTTGTGACTACTTGTAGTTACAAATAATATTTGAGAATTCAAGGGAAGTCGAAAATTTTGTTTTGTGACTGTTTGTAGTTAGAAATGATTTTCTATGACTGTTGGTAGTTAGAAATGATTTTTTGTGACTGTTTGTAGTTAGAAATGATTTTCCGTGACTTGTTGGTAGTTAGAAATGATTTTTGGTGACTGTTTGTAGTTACAAATGATTTTCTCTGACTGGTTGCAGTCACAAGTAATAGTTACTACAATATAATCAATTATTTTTATTTGCCTTCACAGGTGCTTGAACAGCAACAACATCACCCTAGGCCGTGGCCCAAGAAAGTTACAAAGAAGAAGACGATGTCGTCATCAAAGGACGTGATGGTCACGACACAAGCAGAAGAGGATAATTTGTTATTTGATGACACTGAGGACACAATGATGGAGGAGGAATCTGAAGAAGACTTGGACAAGCACTTCAGTGTGGAAGATGATGGAGATGGCCCAAATGACGAGCTCTCTACCGATGTAGTAGATGAGTTGGAGTTACGAGAAGTCAGTATATTGAAGCGCATGGCAAAGAGTGGAGCTAACCCAAATGAATTACGTGAGAAGATGCGGAAGCTGAGTGCAACTGAAGGCGAGGAATTTCGGAATGTGGACAGAAGCACAAGTCTTCAACGACAATCCAATCTCAAGCAGTTGAGAAGGAATCTACAGAAGGTTGATGACAGAGATTGGGTTGAAGTTGATCTTATGGATTGTCCTATGGGAGTGCATAGGGCGGATTGGTTGACAAAGCTTCGTGGGTATTCTCGTGATTTGGATTGGAGTGTGGATGACTTCAATTCGCATCCTCGACCTCTACTTTTAGCAATCAAGGAGAAAATGGCGTCAAAGTTCGAGTATCGTGGTGGAAAAGGCGATGTATCTGAAAATGTATTCTTCCGCATTTTGAGGTCACAAATGAAGATGAAGAGGGCAAACATGAAGAAATTGATAGAAGCTGAGGCTCCCATTCCAAAAACTGTGAAGGCACACCACGTTGAGAACTTCAAGAAGCTCATCAAGAGGACAGACAAAGTAGCATATTCTGAACGTATGAAGGTTGCACAACAGACCGTGCAAAATGTGTCCTATAGTGGGCGATCTGAGCTAGAAGTTAAATCACGCCTTGTAAGTAAAAGAGACGTTTGCCTTGCTGTCATTGTAGTTGATGCATGTTATTGTGTATGTAGTATTATTTTCACAATCATTGATTCTTGAATTGAGCATCTATACAAGGCAAAGTTTTTTTGGGAAATGACAATGTTTAGCCAGGAATTGGAAATGTTCAGTACAACATAGAATGATGAATAAGATGGTGCTATGAGTACTTGCAATCATAATGAATAGACATTGATGTACATGAAATTATATTTCAACAGTATTGTGTCTAACTGCACTTGTATGTAGCCTTGCATGTGACTACATGTACTCATATTAAGATACAAAGGTAACAATGTATAGTCATATGTAGGTAGTCCTAGAATTACATGAAGTTGTACGTGGTTTACAATATGACAATTTACATTTCTAAATAGTAAGTTATGTTAGTATTTTCACTTGTAATTGGATACATGCGTGAGGAGGTGAAATATTGTATTTATTGTCAATGTTTCTTAGTGTTTTAAGTACGTTTGATTGTGTTGGTCATGAAATTAACACATGTAGGACTGCCTTCCTTGCAGGCTGCACATTTGGGTAGACCCCCTACTCAAATGGAAGTGGAAGCAAAGCTTGCTTCACCGGACAAATCATTGTACATCCGCTCGTCAAGTTCAGGAGGGGCAATGAGTAATTCAAGGTTGGCTGGTAAAGGCATAGAAGAAGTGCGAAATGAATTGTATACATTTAAAGAAACTATTAAAGGGGAGCTGAGTGAAATGGATGCGGCAATAGAGGTTTGTGCGAAGTTCATAAGCCCTTCAATGTCATTCAACGTACTTGAATAGGCTTTGTTGCCATTGTATGTGTTCAGAGTTGTATGTCATTTGAGGAAGTTAGACATGAAATCCCAACAACTGAATTATTAATGTGATTGTGACTTTAAAGGATGAAGATGCTATTGATGAGGTGGAAAATGTAAAGAAAAATGGGAACACTTTGCCAACAGTTCAAGCAAGTACAAAACCAGTTGGCGTTACAAAAGGAAAAAATGATCATGTAAGTGTAAAGAAGAGGAAGGGCGAGGTTGAGAAATTGGGCACAAACAGAAGTCTTCAATCCAGCCGTGCAGCATTGACTAGAGGGAATGCTGGTGAGAAGACAAAGGAGGTGCAACATGATTCAAAGATGAGATGGACTAGCATGAGTGTATTCACTGCTTCATTTGTTGAGTTAATTGTTTATAAAAAAGAGTATTCTACATAGGGTTGGGAGGTTCATGTTAATGAATATGTTGTGTATATATGTGTATGAGTTGTGCATGACGTGCATGTGGAATAGGAAGCATTAGTATGTCTTAGAGTCATAATAACTTATAGTGTTTGCATATACTATGACTAGTGGCAGTCATAATTTTTAATGTATGCTTGCCTTCAATCAAAATTTGTAGTATATGCATGGTGTCAGTCATAATTTACAATATATGACTGTCTTCAAGCAAAATTTGTAAAATATGACTGGTGCTAGTCATATTTTATAGAATATAACTAATAATAGTCATATTTTGTAGTATATAGTAGATGGCAGTAACATTTTTTAATATATAACTAATGAAAGTTGAATTTTTTAATATATAAGTAATGGAAGTTGAATTTTTTAATATATAAGTAATGGAAGTTGTATTTCATATTGTGTAACTATAGGGAGTCATATTAACTTATATGTAAGTTGTATTAGCCATATGTCTTTGTATATAACTTTGCGAAGTTACTTTTATTTGTCTGTTTTACGAGGTGCTAATTTTCTTGTGTTTAAGAAGGTCCTTATGTATTACACTACGTATGAATATGAGTATTCTTATTTATCATTATGTGACTGTGGTGAAGTATATTTTGTTGCATGCTATGGTGGCTAATAATTTTTCACCATTTCTGAAGAGGGCCACTAATATTTTAATATGTATAAGCACGGGTGATTAGAGTAGTTATTGTGTGAGTAGCCGTAGGTGCTTCTAAGTCACATGTATGTATAATTTGTAATTGATATTCTGTTCTTGTATTTGTTGAATTCATGTTTTGTAGAATGTAAATGACAGTGAATGCTAAACTATTGATGTGCATGTAGACTGGGGCAGGAGGGTCTCGACAAGAACGTTCAGAATTTAGTTCGGAATTCACAAAGGAGGAGCCTCCCATAAGGAGGGGGGCAATGAGGGCTGCGAAGGTTGGCAAACCTCCAAAGAAGAAGAATATGTCAAGGAAGCTGAAGTTTCCACCGGTGAGAGTTTCGGATGATTCACGTAGAAAGATACTTGTGTTGAATGTCCTAGGTTTTCTGTGTGACATCCGACCACTGCACGAGGAAAAAGAGTGGAGGCCCGATGGTACAATCCATTATGATAGAGAGTTTAAAGTAAAAATTAAGAAACGGGCTGAGTGTGCAGCGTTTGTAACAATGCTCCATTCTCGATTTGATGTCAGGATATGGGCTCCGATTGGAGAGGCGCTTCTACAGGAAGTGGCTCGATTCCTAGCTCATGGAACACCTATGAAGTGGTGTTTTCTTTGGGAAAGGGAAGTTGGTGGTGGAAAGAGAGACTTGCATGATTTATTTGACATGATTCCAGATCCAACCCATGGCTCGGCTAGGGTCCTTCAAGTGGATTGGGATTCCACAGCTACATCTAAGTTACCTGGTACAAATGTATTACCCATTGCTGCATGGGATCCTTTAGCTTCAGAAGACAACTTCCTAAAGAACCTGAAAGGACCCTTTGAAGTTTTTAGTCAAAATCCTTCCGACATTGAATATTGTGTGATGTTCTTGGACAAGGCGATCAGTCAATTACAGAATCCATTGCCCTAGGTATGTATTTTTGAATATATTCTTTGCCTTCCAATGAAATTAGTGAAAGTGAAGCTCCATTGTTTGTATACTTAAAGTATACATGTATTGTCAATGCAAATACAAGATGCAGAAGGTGGAAAGACATCGCTTGAAGGTTCTCTCGGAACTCATAGAATCAAAGCCTTCTCTCCTAGACTGTAGGGTCAAAGGTGAAATTGTTCGACGTAGACGATGATAAGAAGGCCGAAGAAAATGTAATTGCACACAAAGTCATAGTTAATGTTGCAGGAGGTTCACTTCATGGATGGCTCATTGAAGAGGGTAATGTGTCTATTAGTATAACATCTGTGGTTCCTGGATTGGAAATGGTTCTTTTATATGAAGCAAACAACAACGACAACCCTCCTATGGTGCATGTAGGCAACGCTGTGAAGTCTGTGACGAAGTGGCCTATTGAAGCTTTGGCTCCTTCAGCTGAATGAATGAAGATATGAAGTAGTGGATTGCACACTGCAGTATAAAGTGGTGTGTGTGTGTACCTTTGGTGTTTACAGTGCGAATGTTTATCGTATGTGTGTTGAACTTGAGTAATAAATGTCTTTGAAGTGCATCTTTGAATTTATGTCCAGGTTTGGTGATTGAAGGAGTTGCAAATTCATGTTTAGGACTTGATATTAGAATGTCATGTTGGTTTCTTTTGCATAGAAGAGGATATGATTTTTTTTTAGAAAAAATAGTAGTGGACCTCACTCATAGCAGTAACCAAAAAAATTCAATAATTGTATTGTACATGAAATATGACTGCGGGGAGTCATACGTCATGTCACTAGGAAATATGACTCGTTGTAGTCGTATTTCACGTCACTGAAAATATGACTAACCGCAGTCACATATTTTGTCACTACAAAATGTGACTCCCCGCAGTCATATTCCACGTGACTGCAAAATATGACTCAACATAGTCATATTTCAAGTCACTGCCGAATATGACTCACCGTAGTCATATTCCACCTCACTGGAAAATATGACTCACCATAGTCATATTCCACGTTACTGCGAAAAATGACTCACCATAGTCATATTCCATCTCATTGCAAGTTATGACTCACCACAGTCATATTCCATGTCACTAAAAAATATGACTCATTACAGTCACATTCCACATCACTGCAAAATATGACTTACCGTAGTCATATTTTATGTCATCCAAAAATATGACTCACTTCAGTCATATTCCATATCATTAAAAAATACGACTCACTTCAGTCATATTCCACGTCATCAAAAAATATGACTCGCCACAGTCATATTCCACGTAGGATTTTTTTGTTTGTCCAAGCAACTCAACAAAAAGTCAAGATCCCCCTATGAGAGTCAAAGTATACGCCATGTTGGCATACTATGGCTAAATATGGGCATTTATACCCTTCAACCTATATAACTGCCAATATGACTGATGTCTGAAGCCACTATTTCTAAACGACTGGAGTCAGTCATATCCCAAGTCATCTACAGTGATTTCTGCATGAATCATATTTTTCGATTTTACGACTCGCTGCAGTCATATTTTGCAGTCATAAAACACTGCCATTGTTGTAGTGTTCAACACTTGATGAAGCATGGAGTGGTGGAAGGGAAGAATATCACTCATTGCATGTGCCATTTTTGCTTGCACATGATGTGCAAGTTTCTTTATGATCTCACCAAACATGGAGATGATCAAGTGCGAGTGTTGGCATCTACCTTCCAAAAGTTGAGGTTTCAAATTCTTAAAAAGCCTCACTCCACACACGTGAGCATTTGCAAGGAGGCCAAGAAGAAAGTCCAAAGAAAAAAAGTTCAAGAGGAGGAAGGCCTGAAAGAAGGCGAAATTCCAATGGAGGAGGAATAGCCACATACACTCATTTAGATCATTGTATTATATTTAGAATTTAGTACAATACATTGTTTGTACATAATTTGGAGCTTCATTACCTTGACAGAGCTCTGTAGAGTACAGTACTCATACTATACAAACATTCTGTCTGTGCTCTTGCAAATATTACGATGTTGGTTCTTAATATTATCATTCAAACAACATTCTATTAAGCTGTAATTGTTCATCACAAGTCGGGTCATCCTATTGCATTCGCAAGTTTAGCTGTCTTCTTCCAAACCTCTTGCATATGAGTTTGTAATATCGACTTGAATGTCGTGTAACTTCAATTCATGGAATGTGTGCCTTCCTCCTTCCCTTGCTCTCTATCGAGTCCCTGTTGTTCGGTCTGTATTTGGGTTATTCCAGTCAGGTCACTTGTAGCCATTGTCGGTGACTCTGTTTTCCAATGGAATTTCGTTTCATTTGTTCCGAAAAATAAAAATGCTTCAAATGTTCAAGACCAGTGTTAGCAACGTGGGTGACCGTGGATGTCAGTTGAGTGCCCAATTGTGCAATATCTATTACCTTACCACCAGCTGGATATGGAGGTGACTCCCACCCAAGCCAAATTGAATACTGGCTCTAACTACAGCCGGAAGGTGAGGTCAATTGTTCAACTTGATGACGAAACGGAGGCCTTGGCGAAGCCGTATGCCAAGGTTAGGTGTGTCAGATATGCAGAGATCTTGTTGGGCATCACGGGGAGCAAGGCTATGGCTTTGGAGGTTTCAGAGAGGATGTAGACGTTTCTACGACTCACGTGAGTTGAAGCTGCGTGGGCCTTGATAGAAGCTCTGTGAATTTGCGAGATGCTTGATGCTGGGAAGCAATGCTTCATTCAAAATGATTCGCAAGGTTTGTGGACTTTTGGAATGATCTACTCATCTGTGTATATTTGCAAGGCCATTGATTGATTATTTACTAATGTGTTTCAGGCATGAGAGCACCATAGCCTTAACAAAGTAAAAGTTTTGACCCTTTGTTGTAACAGTTTCAAGTCCTGTGAAATTTTTCTACTATTGTGTTCCAGAACAAAGTTACAGGGGGCTACCACTGTTTGCTGAAGTTGGCTATTTGTACAAAATATGTTTGGGGAGGCTGTACAACATGAATTTTACCAATTTCTCCTCTTGGTAAGAAGACATTTGCAGTCATGCGTTGCAGTCTTTTGTAATTTTGTTTTGAAACCGTAATGTCACTGCAAGCAACTTCCATTGCAGTCAATGGTGTTAGTTGTAGTATAACTTTTTACTAACATGCGTCAATTTTTGCATACAGTTAGAGAAGGAGCGATGTTGCTACCCCTGAATGATGGGTATGACAAATTAGAGCTGGGCAGTAGAAGGAAATATTGATGCTCCAATTACCAACTGAAGCCTGATTTCTGTTTAAAATGATTTCCTGTTATCATTACTTTGTGCTTTAGTATCCTGTGCAAATGGTATTGTTCCGTTTCTGTAGACCACTGGATAGAGCATTAGATTGTAGTTATGTTATCAATTCACTTCGATTTTTTTTGTTTTCTGTGTGTGCTCACGTATCACTGGCATTCACCTTCATCTTTTCGTTACACTTTTGAAATCAAAACTCATGTATTGAACATTATATTATCTGGACAAAGTGAAGTTATTATTAGTTCTCCTAGTTTATTACCACAGTACTAAGATCTTGCAAAACTCGCATGAATTTCACTTAGTTTGTCGTATGCTGAGTAAGAGTCCTCTTGAGTCTGAAATGTGGCCAATACTGATTCTACAAAATTCCTGAGATCATAATTTCATTAACTGTGCCTGCAGAAGCAAAGAAGGCAAATGAGCCCATTGCGGGCAAATTGGTTGCCTTGAGTTCCCCGTATGGTCTAGTTGATTGAGTTTGTTTTTTCCTTTATTAATCACAGGTAGGCAAATGTGAGGCGATAGCAATTTAGTGGAATTATATTTTTCTGATGAAACATGAATTTGTAATGAGTGTTTGAAGTCTATTGCTCCCCCCATAGTCACTAGCTCCCTTTAAAACCATCATAATTGCATTCATAATGATCATGTTTCTCATCTCAAATGTTTACAATATTTTCCTAATTAGAAACACTATAATATGAAGTTCCTAAACTATCACTTTTAATGATGGTTTTAACCAATTGAAGAAGGTAAGAGTTTTTGTTGTGATCATGAAGTCACTCCATTATTATTATTAAGACTTTGATTGTGAGCACAAACTTACCCCATTTTGATGCAAATCTCATTTATTTAAGAATGATGTTTTTAGTATGAATGCATGGCCACCATAGGCAAATGTGGGAAATGGGGTCTTCTACCTTAAATTAGACAAGGCAAAGGATGTCTACACTTTGATGAGGCAATTGGGCCATTTTCAAATTTTTAGACAAGGTAACAACACCTAATTGTGAAATTGTCTCATCTAGACTTTGGCTAGAATGTAAGTCCTCTAAACACAAGAGTCTAGCGGGGATTTTGAACACATTTGTTTTTGTTTTCAACAATTTGAAAACTCATAGTTACTTTGTACCTATGTTCTCCAAAAAATGCAAGCTTGCAAAGAGAATCTAGAATGACCTTTGGACTATCAAAAAATGACCTATGGATTACCAACAAATTTTCCATTGACTCAAACCATCATCATCACCCAAGATACATCTCCAAAATTAATATGGACCTATGTGGAAGAATTGATTTTAGAACTTGCTACCAAAAAAACTTCCACCCTTCATAACTTTTGCATACGGCATTGAAATGCAACATTCTTTGGTGCGTTGGAACCTGCTTTTGCTTTCCAACTAGAAAACATGAAAATTTCACCAGTCTAATAATTGTAACTAGGCACAGTACCAAAAAGTGGCGTTTTGGAGGGGTACCCACCTTCGGTACTGTGACCTTACTTGTAAACCCATTTTGCAGAAGTTCAGAAGATGCGACATGCTTACAATGAACTCCACAATTAATAATCTACTGAAGAAATTATCATGTAATACATGGAGTCTCTTGAGTTTTATTTCCTTGGCAATCTGCACGTGACTGCAATTCATACACCAATTCCATGAGACAGCCAGCGTGCAGCTAGTGTCCAGTCAACCTCTTCCGACCTACGCTTTGTCTATTTCTTCACACACACTATTAATTCTCAAGTAGCTTTTGAACTTCTTGATACACCTTCACTACTGAGAACAAACACCAAATCTCGTACAATACAGGTCGAGCCATTTCTGTTACCAAAGCACTCACTCCAGATCCTTATTGTCCACGAACAGTACTGTGTCCAACACTTCTACTGAGTTTGGGTGATGAATTCGAGCGCAGAGACTTTGTTAACCCTGCTCCATCCCGCCATTGCAACAACAATATGCGTTACATGAGTATCAGCACTAACTCTGTTCAAGCTGAAAATATGATTATCTTTGTTGTCTTCGCAGATTCAAGGACAGAGGCAGGAAGAAAGTTGTCCCACTTGTTCTATACGTACTCCGTAATATAGTAGTTAAGAGCAAGGTTGAGTGATATTTCAAAAGAATATGATGTCAGCATCATTTTCTTTCAAGACGCAAATGTTTGCATATGAATGTCTATAGAACCAAGCAATTCTAGTGCAAATTTGTCAATGCAATTTCTTAGCATTTGCAAGTACAGAAGGCGTACTGCTTCAGTTCCACTAGAATAGAATGACGTATATTGGCATTGTTGTAGGATGGGGTGATAATATGCTTACAATTCCTGTTGATTTTAGCGACCGCCGCCGCCTCCACCTCCTCCTCCACCACGTCGATTTCCACCACCTCCACCTCCGCCACCGCCACCGCCACCTCCACCTCCTCCACCTCCTCCACCTCCTCCACCTCCTCCACCTCCGCCTCCTCCGCCCCCTCCACCCCCTCCACCCCCTCCACCGCCAGCACCGCCACCACCTCCTCCTCCTCCACCAACTCTTCCGCCACCTCCACCGCCACCCCCGCCACCGCCACCACCGCCACCCCCTCCACCACCGCCACCCCCTCCACCACCGCCTCCGCCTCCACTACCGCCACCTCCACGACCGCGCCCGTTACGGTTACCCGATCCCCAACCTCCCCAACCCTGTTTACTGACCGCCTTCTCCGGGCCAGTGGTCTGTGAAAACAAATAGGGCACCAGCTAGTTAGAACATCAATCAGCTAGCAAAAATTGTCGTACAAAAAATGGAAACATTTTTAGAATGACATCTATCATTCGGCCCAAAGACAAACTCAATGACTTCATCATCATCAACAGGCCATGTTCAGCGCTCCATGTTCGTTTCCAGTTCCAAGAGCTTGCATTGGAAGAACTCCAGTCCAAAGACGAACAATTGCAAAAACGAGTGGTCTGCCCGAGACATACAGTTCCATGAAGTACACCACATTGTAAGTGCTACTCTCGGTGCATGCATTCATTCAGAGGTAGCTAGCTAGGCTCCATGACACATAAAAACTAATATTTCTTGAGAGAGTGCATGAAATCATCCCATGAACTTGCAGTACATGCAGCGACAAGTTGCAAATCCACTGAAAATGGACAATCATGGGCAAGTGATCATTCACCTGAGCAGCAACCACGTGCTCCTTCTCCACGAGAATCCTGGCCACAGTGGGCCGAATGAAGGCTTGGCACATGAGGAGCGCCACGAGAAGGGCCGCGAGGCAACATCGAGAAAGTCTCAAGGACCCCATTGCATCGGCTGGCAGTAGCACCTGAACTCGCAAGCTTCGTACTGAGTGTACGTGGCTACCTGCAGGAGAATATTGAAGCTGCAGATGCTCACTGATGAACTTGAAGTAGCACGGCCTCCCCATTTATATGCAGCTGAAAACGTGGACGACGGGGCTCCAGCGCCGTGCCAGCTGGATTTTGACGCCATGGTATGACTCATGGTTGACAATTGTGCACACTTGTACTGTCAACATCCTGCAAACAGATTCGCAGCTTTTATGATGATGATTTTATTTATCTCCGTTGTGCTGTGTTTCTAACTTTTAATATGAAGTTCTCCTTTCACATGATATTGACTTTTTGTAACGTTTTACGTTTGGATTGATATTTAATTGGGCATTTCATCGAGGTGCTACATTAGCACTGAATTATACCAATCCAAATCGTTGGATTACGTAACAATCTTGAATTACTGAGAAGTCCATCCTCTTGTATTAACAAATGTATGTGAAGCTCTTAGAATGATGTCGGAGAGAATAGTAGAGAAGATCATGGAGGCAAGGAGAGAATTATGGAGAGCTTGTAAGCTTAAGAGCTAAAATCCATACACTTTTTGGACTAAAATTGTGCTCAAACTTCAAAGATCATATGGCTTATTTGGTAGTAAAAATTCCCTTACAAGTCAGATGAATAATACTCAGTTCAAAAGTGACATGTTATCTTTTCCTTCTGACCACCACTTGGCATTTAGAATTTCAGACGGTGGGGAATCTTGAGGCAGTGGGTGGCCAATCTTCGCTTTACAGTCAGACGCGAAGCCGCGTTTCAGGGCATCATTCTCCTGAAATGTGCACTGTGGTAACATATCAGACACTCTTTGGCCATGGAATGTGGGTGGGTGGACCTTATTTCGATGTTAGGTAGGAGAATATGAAGCTCGTTTGCAAGTGGTACCAAAAGAAGAGTACTTGGATTTGGAAAAGAAATGGTGTAGTGAAGAAAGTAGGAGTCATCACTAGAAATGGGTGAACTACCCTATTTCCTTCACAGTGCAATTGGCACCCTAGCAATCTTTTATCTAGCAATCGAATGTATTGAAAATGTAAAGCATTTATACTTAATGAAAAATGAATTGTGCAAATAGTTGCATGCCAAATAAGGTGACCTACCTTATTGGATGTAATTTTTAGTTTTGAACTCTTCAGGTGACGTAAATGATTATTTTTTTTTGGATACATCACGTACATGGGATTTATTAACACTCAGTCTCAATCATTGGCAGCATGTCATAACTTACAAGTGACAATGTAAAAATATTGGTATTATTGGGGAAGTTGGACTAATTTTGCACTAAATTCACAACCAAGAAGCGTAAAAGAGTTGTGAATGTGAAGTTGCAAACAGCTTTCAAGAGGTTTTTGGAGTTGCCCCGGTAATTTCCCTCCTCTTTGTAATTTGAATGTAAGGGAGCCAGGTTTTTTCCTAGGGCATTGGTTCATTGGTTGCATCCTTTCCTTATCAAAATCTCCTACTTCATTTCTTCTAGTATCAAATTCTCACTAACCATTTTCCTTTGACTTCAAATTTGCAATTGCAAATTCTATGGGCAATTTCGTTAAAATGGCACCATTCCGCTACTTTGGTAGTTCTTATGGTTTAGACTGGGTGATTTGAAATGTACAAACATCTTAGATGTCTGAAATCTATACTAATCTTAAATATTTGAAATCTACATGTGTCCTAGATGTTATTTTTATAGTTCAAATCATGTGGTTTAAATTCTATACTAGTACTAGATTTCTTAAATCTATTCCAACTACCATGATTCATTGATTCCAAGTCCAAGATTTTTGAAATATATAACTCTCCTAGATCTATAGCACTTTTATAGATCAGAGTAGGCAGTTTGAAAATGGCACACAAAATACCACCATTTTAACAAAGTTTTCCATAATCCCCCTCTTTCAAAGACATGCCAATTTTAATTTCACTAAACTCCAAATTTCATTACACCAAGCAAACACAAATGATGGAGCAAGGTCAGGCTGCCATGACTGACCATAAAGCAATACCTGCCCTGCCAAGCTTTCCAAGCTCCTCAACAACAACCAATACTAAAGCAATACCCACCTCCAATAACCTAGGTATTAGCTTTGAATTTGAAATGGCAAGCAATTAAATTCTAACAATTTCATGAAAACAATAATTACATATATCCACCATTCATTTTTGCACACCGGCCGGTTGGTTACCGGTCATCCCAACCGACACATTTTTTTCCCCCAAAGGCACCAGCTAACACTGAACTATTCTAAGCGGCGGTGGTTCTCCCCGCGCATTGGTAGTGAATGTCAACACCGCAAACTGAGCTGCAGGGTATCACATCTGCACCGAAACAATGCACACTTGGAGCCTGACTGTTTGCACTGACAAACATAAATGAAGAAGCATGACGATCGCTCAGTCACCTTTTTCATCACCACCGGAGTCACCGGCCACGGCTACAAAAGTCAAGGCCCACTTGACCAAACTCTGACCCAGGTCAAATCATTCAGCGACATTATTTGCAGGCCGGTGAAGTCAATTGGGTTAGGAATTTAATTATATGCAACAAAGAGCATTGCCAATGAACTCAGTGGAAAACAGTTCCAGCACTGAAACTGCTAACCACCTAACTAATCAATGGCGGGCACACAATTTTCCATGCTTACTGTCTTCACAATTATAGTTTAGGATACAATTGGAATCAGGATACGACTTAATGCACGAAGACCTTTTAATGTCGCAGCATAGGCACCCAGTCTGAACATGAGATCGGGCCTAGTTAGGGTTCGTTTTGGGTACACCTACTTTCGATCAACAGTTTAAGAAAAACTCACAGTTTATTCATATGTTGTTTATAAGAAGAGAATCTCGTATCTGCTTTTGACTCCCCAAAAGCACCACTTGATAACTTGATCATTGAGAACTTCGAAGCAAAGTTTGATTCAAGATTGGACGTTGTTTTTTCAAGAGACTTTGCTTACAAACGTGCTTCTTCTCCTGAAAAGTGGTTTAGGAGAGTAAACGTTACTTCAATTCACAATTAATTGTTGTTGCACCCTGCAAATCCTAGTAGTGAAGATCCAACGATTAAAACTCAGAAAATTTTATAGTGGGAATAGAACCAAGCTCAAATGCTTAATGATTTTAGGTGCAGACAGTTTGCTACCTTACTTGAAGTCAGATTCATTACTAACAAGCCCTGTCAAACTGTGATATTTCTCGTGCCTGATCAGCTTGTTCTAATGTTTTAACCTAAGGGTATGAGGCATATGGCACATTTGGTTTGAAATTGAAGTACCGGTCTAACTTTAGTTTTGAAGTGTATGCCTTGTGAGTACGATAATTCTCCGGAGTTCTGACTCCCCATACGAGTCACAGTGAAATTAGAAATTCCCGGAGCTGGTCGCACCGCAATCCCCTCTTGCCCACTTGCCTGCATAAAATGCCATCATTAAAGCTGCATCTAGATCTTTACACAGTCCATAGTACAGTGTGCACAATTGTCAACCGTGTGCCTCAATCACTCCGTGTGTCCATGTGCTTCCAAATCCAGCTGGCACGGTGGTTGGAGCCCCGTCACCCACGTTTTCCGCTGCATATAAATGAGGAGGCCATCCAACTTCAAGCTCATCAGTCAGCACTCAGCAGGCTCTCCGGCCTGCAGGTAGACATACAGTCAGTACGAAGCTTAGCTTGCGAGCTCCGGTCCTAAGTCTGCAGCAGACGCAATGGGATCCTCGAGGCTTTCTCGATGCTGCATCGCGGTCCTTCTCGTGGCGCTCCTTGTGTGCCAAGCCTTCGTTCTGCCCGCTGTGGCCGGCAGGACTCTTGTTGAGACGAAGCACGTGGTTGCAGCTCAGGTGGCTCACTTGCCCATGATTGTCGTCCATTTTCATTCAATTTGCAACTTGTTCGCTGCATGTTCCGGAAGTTCATGGGATGTTTTCACTTCTCTCTCTCTCTTTATTAGTTTTAGTACGTGTGTCATTGAGCTTCGCTACCTCTGCATGGATGCACCGAGAGTAGCACTTACGATTGCAACGTCAGTGCTGTACTTTGTGGAAGTATATATCTTGGGCAGACCACTCGTTTTTGCAATTGTTCGTCTTTGGGCTGTCAGGCGTTCTTCTTCGATCTTCCAATGCAAGCTGAACCTCTTCTTGGAACTGGAAGCGAATAGCCATGAAGCAATGTGATTGATGATGAAGTCATTGAGCTTGTACTTTGGGCCAAATGATAGATGCCATTCTAAAATATTTTCATCATTTGTAAGAAAATTGATGCTAGCTGATTAATGTTCTAACTAGCTGGTGTCCTGTTCGTTTTCGCAGACCACTGGCTCTCAGAAGTCGGTCAGTACCCAAGGTTGGTGGGGTTGGGGACCAGGTAATGGTAATGGGCGTGGACGTGGAGGTGGCGGCGGTGGCGGCGGCGGGGGTGGTGGCGGTGGCGGTGGTGGAGGAGGCGGCGGAGGCGGTGGCGGTGGAGGCGGAGGAGGTGGAGGTGGAGGCGGTGGAAACCGATCGGGTGGAGGCGGTGGTGGAGGCGGCGGCGGTCACTAAAATTTATTGGAATTGTAAGTATCTCATCACCTCTACCAACGTTCTTAATCTGTCGAATCATTGCATCCTTTCTCCTTGTTGCACTAACAAAGCACTTGTCATTCGACATTGCTTGGTTCCATAGCTAGCCACTGATTTGCAACCAACTAAGTGTATCCCAGTTCATATCACATTCTAATTGTAAATATATCCCTCCATTCAACCTTCTTGCTACTTTTTTCACTTTGAATGGGGTTTAAACGTGAACCATGAGCATCCAACACAAAGGTTAGAGCATCATTCAAGGTCAATCCCAGGCTAGGGACACTCCACGGAGCTTACCTTACCATAACAATATCATGCACATGTGCACAGCCTAGCAATGCTCTTGAATCAGCAAAGAGGTATCAATATCCTGACATACAGTTTTAGTAAGAAAGGAGTTCAATTTGCTGAAACTTATGCGACACCCAATGATGTTGTGATGGCAGGCATGCTTGAACAAGTCATATGAAACCAAGTCAGTCTCTCGGGGGCATGAATTCATCGAAAGCGTTGCAAAATTAATGTTCGTGGACAACTTAACGAGGAGGACTGTCCCGCGTGAGTGCTTTGGTAGCAGAAATGGCTTGGCCTGCACAAGATTTGGTGTTTGTTCGATTCTTAGTAATGAAGGTGCAGCAAATAAGTTCCAAAACCTACTTGGCTGTAGCCTGACAAATTGTCAGTGCACATGAACAACATCCAAGAGTCAGTAGGAAGTGAGGAACAAGTTGAGTGGATGCTAGCTAAGTAGCAGTGTGTCATTATTTGGTATGATTGCAGTCACGAGCACATTGCCGAGGAAATAAAAATAAAAATTTGCGACTCTACGATTCCCATGTGTGTATGATCATTGCTTCAGTACAATGTTGCAGAGTTTTTAGTAAGTTAGGTAGACTGGCCATGGGTCTCCCAAACCCGAAACTTTCTGCTACTGTGCCGAGTTACTATTATTAGAGTGTTCACATTTTCATATCTTCTTGTTGGCAAGTGTTGGCAAGGGAAAGGAGGTTCCAACGCACCAAACAACGTGGCATTTGGATACATTATGCAAAAGTTATGAAGGATCAAAGTTTTTTTTGGTAGATGCTCTAAAATCTTTTCTTCAACATAAGGTAGCAGTACCCACAACCATCACTGTATCCATAACCGTCACCTCTAAAATCTTGGAAAATCTTTGGAAGTGAATAGATGTGATTATAAGTATTAGATTTGAATATCAAATCCTACTATTGGTGGTAGGTGCTTGTATAGTAGGCTCTTTAAAAATTCACAACTTTGTCTCGCATTGTCCAAATAATACATTTGAAAGTTCACAAGAATTGATTTTTTCTTGGTAGTAGGATCCAATAATTTGTTGGATGTATATTAGTAGACATTATGTCCAAGGTTTTGGATAAGGTTTTATTTTGGGTTTATCCATCTTAAGCATATTTTGTACAATTTCTTCTTGGAAGTTGAAATCTTTACTTGTGAAAAAATCATACTTATTTAATTTGTCAATGCAATATTAGGACTTGAAGATACATATGGTGCACCTAATTGCATTGTGACCTATTTGCAAAACCATTCCATCTAGATTATTGACTAAAAATGTAGAATATTCATACATTAGAGCCAAGGTTTGATTTTAGATACACCTAGTTTCAACACTATGAAATTCATAGTTTATTCATATTAAGTTTCAATAATGTATTCTAAAAGAATCTAGGATCTCCTTTCAATTGTCAACAAAACTTAAAAATTCAATTATTTTCAAACCCTTACATATTAAAATCTCAAATATGCAACTCTTGTATTATATGCAAGGGACATGGGCATTAAAACAACTTAGAGGATGATTTTTGTAAAAATTATATCAAATTAAAAAGACCAAATTATATAAAATAAATGTTAAAATATTAAATTGTATTTTTATTTGAAAAATAAGCTCACAATATATATATAAAGAATTGAAATACCTATACATAGTTTTTAAAAACCATACAAGAAGTTCCTTCTAATTAAAATTAAAATTCATTTACAATGTTTGATTTATTTTTAATAAAAAAATTATTAATTTTTTTTATAATTGGGTAGCTTGTTTCATAGTATATGTATTAAAAAAATTCACATAAATAGTTTTTTAAGGCTATTATTGTTGTCAAAAAATATTCATTTAAAGTATATAATTACATTTTTGGATTCTTTATTGAAAGTTCTAGTAGAATTTTCTACATTAAAAAAATATAATTCCCTTGAGATTGGACTAGAATGCATTATAAGTGATTATAATCAAGTCCATATAATATAGAAATTGCATAGTTACTTGGGATTCAAGTGGGAAGGATTAGAATGTTCTTTAATAATGTTCATTTTGTTCAACTTTTGAAGAAGAAAACAAGACTCATAGATGAGGTTTTTAAACAAGATTTTTGGTTTGTAAAAACAGTTTAGATGACAAAAAAATGTTTTGGAATCAAAACGTTTGAATTTTCTTTGTATTAATCTCAACTATATTTCTAATCAAAGTATTGTTCTAAAATCATTGATAAGAAGGGGATAGAAGGTATTTAACTTTTTTTTTGGAAACCCTGGAGTTTATTTTAGGAGATGCCCAAGAAACAAATGGTAGAATGCTGAGGACCTCATCCTAAAGACTTACAGTTCAAGAACCACCCAACTTCCAACCTGAAGACCCTCAATTTATACAAAAATCCCATCTATGGGTGGTTTTATAGGCTCTACATGATGACTTTGTTACAATGGAAGCCAAAGAAAGGTGACCTAAGCTAAGTATTATTGAACTTCCTAAAAAATTTATGCACCTTGTCCAAATATCTATCACACAAACTTGAGGTCTAATGCCACACCGTCATCCCGAGGTCTAGGGTAGGGTGGCCTTCCAAATCAATTGTTCAAGTTTCAACTAAGACTAGTACTCTACTACTCTTGGTTGAACCCCCGTGCATTGCAGCTAAGTCAACAAAGCTAGATCAGAGAACCTATAATGAGTGACCATTTGACCAAATCAACACCCCTAGCTTGAATGTTTTCAAGACACTTGACCCCAACAAACACTGCTACGTACCATGCAAGGTTATTCCAGTGCCTATCCACTATAGATATTATGAGAATAGAGTGCAGAATTAACAAGGCAAACTCACAAGCTAACCTACTCAACTCTCACTCTATAAAGCGGTGGATGATCGTCTCCTCTAGGACCATGTTACAATAATTGCATGACACATTGATCCTTGCAAACATTTACATTCTCCAACTATTAACCACAACCTCTTTGTATATCACTGACATAGATACCCTCTCTCTTTTATGTTCAACTTATTGTAAAGTTCAAAACTTCAAATCTACACTTCACAATATATTCCTTTGTGTTAAATATATTGTCTTGTATTATGTATATTTAGTTAGGGAATACTATTGTAGATTGCAATATATCGAAGTTTACAATATAAAATCTATAGTTTCTATATTATTTTTAATATGTATAAACACATTTTATAATTTTTTAGTTTTAAAAGAAAAATTATACTTTTGATACATGATTAGTACTTATTATAATAGTCGTGTATTTGCAAAAGATTGTTGCTACCATTTTAGTAAGATAAATAACTAAAATTATTCTTTTTAGAATGTTGATTCCTACATTTGGATTAAAATGGAAAAAATTAGAGTACCCAAAATTACCTCTAATAACCTTTAAAGTCTTGAACAATACTTTTTAGCCTAGCATGTGGTCCAAAAGGGAATAAAAAATTCCTTGAAGTGGGACATAGTTTTTTCTCCTTGCCTAAGGTTTGTATTGTCATAGCATATACAATTGACCAATGGACAAAGTTTTGACTTTGTACCCTAAATGTGGTGCTTAACAAGTCTTTATTACTATAGAAGTAGGTCTAGTAGGTTTAAAATTTCCAAAAACATCCTCAAGTCACATATTAAAGATTGACTTGGAACCGTGTCTTAAAGGGCTAAGCTTCACTTGTTGTTTAAAGATTTAATCACATCTAGGGGGCCTATTAGGAGAATGCACCTTTAATAAGATTAATTTTTTATTCTCAAATTTAAAATACATTATTCCTTCGTGTAAGTGTATCTATATACAATTTATATACTTCTTTCAATCATTTTGACATCAAAGAAGCTTTACACTTGAGGCCAAATCAAGAAAACAATAAATAAAATATAAACAAAGTTACTTGTAATCAAATTGGGGCTATTTCTATACACTTTACTAATGAGAACACTCTAGTTCTTCATTTTCTTAGTTTTGCATTTGTGGCGAAGCCAAGAAAAAAAAACAATTCTCAACATTCTCATTTGTCAAATATGAACCATTTTAAGATCTTGACTATTAAGAGTATTCAATTTTTGTTTATTTTGGGCTTATCTCCAAAGTACTAATTTATATTTGGAACTAAGACAAAAAAAATTAAAAACTCTAACAAGTCTCATTGGTTAAACAGGGCCATTCATTGGTTCACCTTCTGGGACTAAAAGGGACATTTTTTGGCCTCTTGCCTATTCAACAAGTCAATAAATATTATCAAATGAATTTCACATTATATTTTTAATATTGAAAAAGGAAGGTCAAAAATACAATCAACATTTTATAGTTTGATGAACAATGCATAACAATAATGAAAGTTTCAATAATTATGTGAAAACAATACAAAAAACCTTCAAGGTTAAACTCTAAATGCCCAAGGCACCAAATTTTGGTGTAAACAATATTTTGAAGTTAAATAAAACTTAATCAAATAACTATTTTTAGTAGTTTATATTTAAAAAAATTCTTTTTGAAGTTTAATTTTGGCATCAAAAGTTCAATTTTGAAAAGGAATGATTTTGATTTTTCTATTCAAGACTTGGGCAAGTGTGTCCATTACAAATCTTGAGCCTCAAATACACTAGATATTGGAGAAAAATCACATTAGAAATTCATTTAAAAAAATTGTAGAGTAGATTTTGAGAAGCTATAAATTGATTGCAGTTATGCATATTATACCCTTTAACCTCATATTTTTTAGTGACCATTTTTTTAGATTTGGCATGTGAAAAGAGGATTGAAAGACCTCAAATCACTTTTATAGTTTTAATACCCTCATGATTAAACACCATAATCTTTCAATCCACAAATGATGTATTTTATTTTTCCATGTGATCTCTAACAAGTCTAGTTTGAACTTGTACAATTATGATTTTTAAAATTAGAAAACAAAACGCAAGAACTCGAAAAATAGTATTGAAAGGTAAATTAAAAAAATATACAAACTTTTAATTGCTAAATTTTTTTTACATGGCTAAAAGTTTGAGGAAGTTTGAATAGCTGCCTTACTGATAATTGACTCACTTTAAAAAATAAAAGTATGAAAACCAAAATAGTACTTATGGTTGAGTAATAAGCGAGTCACTTTAACCCCTAAAAAAACATTGTCCCCTCAAGGTATAAAATGGATTTCGGTCAAGTTTGTATGACTTCAACTTTTAATGAAACTTTTTGAAACTTTTCATAAGATAGAAAAACTTCTTAGCTTTGTTGGAATATAATTTTTAATTCAATTGATGCCCAAGAGCAAAGTAATGCCATCCTAAATATAAATTTCACATATCCAGGCCCTCAAAAAATCCATTAAAACTTTGAATTTCATAATTTTCTAAGAAAAATTGTTTGACAAGGTCAAATTTGCTTATTAGTAAGAACAATCTCATCATTGAGATCATAGTGTTTCAAACTTTCAATTCCATCATAGAGCTATTAACAATTTAGTTTTCCTTTTGATCTTGGGCCTACTTCTAATTAAAAAAAAATTTAAAGGATGAAAATCAATTAGTGTTTTTTTTTAAAAAAATCCTAGAATTTTAACACAATTCTTCAATACAACTTTTTTTGATTTAAAGTCTGTTAGTAGTGCAAAAAATTTCCACATATAGCGGTCAAAGTCGTCTAAAATTACAGGCTAGTGTTCAAAAAATTAATTTTCTCCAACTTTGAATGCTAATATCTTCCAATCTATATGGTCAAACTTTATGAATTTTTTTATCACATGATCTAAGACAAGTGAAATACAACACTATGGTTAGATTCTAAAATATATATATATATATTTTTATTCTCTTGGATGAATGCAATAGAAGTGACAATTTTGAGTTGTTTTAAAATCAACCCTTGGCTCTAATGTATGAATGTTGTACATTTTTAGTCACTGATGAATAATCCAGATTGAATGGTTTTGCACATAGGTCATAATGTAGTTAAATACACCATATGTATCTTTAAGTTTTGATATTGCATTGACAAATCAAGTTTGATTTTTCCACATGTCAAGACTTTTGGAAGAAGTTGTATATACAAATTAAATATGCTTAAGATGGGAACACCCAAAATAGCATCTTTAGTTATCTTAAAGTAACCATCATCATAACTATGTAAACAACTCCCAAATCAATTACATACATATGTTGAAGAAACAATTTTTGAACATATGTACCAAAAAAACTTTAAGTAAACCCTTCATAACTTTTAAATATGGGATCCAAATAGTACATTTTTTGGTGCATTGAAACCTCCTTTCACTTGCCAACACTCGCCAACCAAGAAAATATGAAAATTTGAACAATTTAATAATAGTAATTAGATACAATAGCAAAAAGTGTCGATTTTGGGGTGTTCACACTATAAGAAAGTAAGAACCTTGTGTCAAGGTTGATGGATTTTTTTGGACCTCCAATGTAACAACTTGTGTTTTTAGGTCAACAATGACATTCAATATTACATTGAATGTCATTGTTGACCTAAAAACACAAGTTGTTACATTGGAGGTCCAAAAAATCCATCTACCTTGACATGAGAAAAAATGACTTTCTTATAGTGCCAGTCTACCCACCTTGCTATGAATTCTGCAACATTGTACTAATTAAAGCAACGATCACACACCCATAGAAATCGTAGAGTCGCCAATTTTTTAGTTTCCTTGGCAGTTGTGCACGTGACTGCGATTACACCAGTGGCAGTCACACAGCTAGCTAGCATCGATCCACCGATCAACTTGTTCCTCCTCTTGACTGAGAACAAATTAACAGCAAGCCTTGTGCAGCCATTTCTGCTACCAAAGCGCGCACTCACGAACAGTCATGTTTAAGTTGTCCACAACCAGTAATTTTGCAACACTTTAGATGAATTCATGCCCCCGGGAGACGGACTTGGTTTCATACGACCTGTTCAAGCATGCCTGCCATCACAACATCATTAAGTGTTGACTCACAGAAGTTTCAGCAAATTGAACTCCTCTCTTACTAAAACTGTATGTCAAAGATATTGATACCTCTTTGCTGATTCAAGAGCATTGCTAGGCTGTGTGTGCATAATTAATATTGTTATGGTAAGGTAAGCTCTGTGGAGCGTACCTTGGGATGCTCTACCCTGTATGTTGGATGTTCATGGTTCCCATTTTCCCATTCTAAGTGAAAAAAGTAGCAATTACGAAGGTTGAATTGAGGGATATATCATGTACAGTAATTAGAATGTGATATGGACTGGGATACACTTAGTTGGTTGCAAATCAGTGGCTAGCTATGGAACCAAGCAAGATCGAATGACAAGCGCTTTCTCAGTGCAATATCTTAACATTTGTAAGGAGAAGGGATGCAGTGATTCAGACAGCTTAAGAACACTGGTAGAGGTGATGAGATGCTTACAATTCCGACTGATTTAAGTGACCGCCGCTGCTGCCTCCACCAGTTGGACAGCAACTCCGACTGCTGACCAACTTCTGAAAGCCAGTGGTCTGTGAAAACAAATGCGACACCAGCTATTTAGAACATCAACCAGATAGCATCAATCGTCTTACAAATGATGAAAACATCATTCGGCCCAGAATACTTCATCACCAACAGGCCACGTTTATTGCTCCATGTTCGTTTTCAGTTCCAAAAGAAGAGGTTCAGCTTGCAATGGAAGATCGAAGAAGAACTCTTGGTCACCAGTCCAAAGACGAACGTACAATTGCAAAAACGAGTGGTCTGCATGCCCAAAATACATACTTCCACAAAGTACAGCACTGACATTGCAATCGTAAGTGCTACTCTCGGTGCGTCCATGCAGAGGTAGCGAAGCTCAATGACACACGTACTAAAACTAATAGAGAGAGAGAAGTGAAAACATCCCATGAACTTCCAGTACATGCAGCGAACAAGTTGCAAATTGAATGAAAATGGACGACAATCATGGGCAAGTGAGCCACCTGAGCTGCAACCACGTGCTTCGTCTCAACAAGAGTCCTGCCGGCCACAGCGGGCAGAACGAAGGCTTGGCACACAAGGAGCGCCACGAGAAGGACCGCGATGCAGCATCGAGAAAGCCTCGAGGATCCCATTGCATCTACAGGTGCACTATCGGACTTGAGCTTGCAACAAGCTAAGCTTCGCGCTGACTGAATGTCTACCTGCAGGCCGGAGAGCCTGCTGAGTGCTGACTATCGATGAGCTTGAAGATGGATGGCCTCCTCCTTTAAGATATATATGCAGCTGAAAACCGTTGTTTTTTTTTCATTTTGTATGAAGTGCCAAAGAGGCGATATAAATGGTTATAGTACTGGCAAACTGGCTCTCGAAAGCCAGAAAAAAACAGCCCTGCTGAAAACGTGGGTGACAGGCTCCAACCACTGACCGTGCCAGCTGGATTTGGAAGCACATGGACTCACTGTCGGGACTCTGGAGTGATTGAGGCACACTGTTGACAATTGTGCACAGTACTATGGACTATGTAAAAGATGCAGCTTTTGTGATGCCATTTTATGAAGGCCAATAGGCAGGAGGGGATTGTGGTGTGAACATAAACGACGCTGGCGGCCATTTTCTGGTTGATGAATGACAGAGAATCTTTACAGTATGCAGGACAAAAGTGCTACTATTCAACTTCAGAAATTTTGCATGAAAAGGGGAGGTCTTGTATAGTAGTTAGTTTTTCAATTAGTGCTTTTTCATTTTTTTAAGCCAATGATTCTCATTGTCAAATATGGATAATTTTCACGGTGACTGGCTCGTCATTTAAGGGTTAAACAACGAGCCGGTCACCAAGGAAATCATCTCTTTGGGTACAGTGCGAATTATTGGCTTAAAAAATGCAAAAGTATTCATTAGAAGACAAACTAATGTAGAAGACCTTCCCTTTTCATAAAAAATTTGGAGGATGAATAGTTGCACTTCTATTCTACAAGGAGAGATTCTTTGTCATTCATTGGCTAGAAAATGCCCTTCGTGTCATTTATGGATTAAAGTAGAAGTACCTATTTATGATAACTTAAGCATTTTAGCTTGGAGGGTAATTATGGGAAATTTGTAAAGAAATTGAGCTCAATGTGTGCAAACATAAGGCTAAGAAAGAATGCCTAAAAAAAATAATTTTTTTTCCCCAAGAATAAACATTTTATTCAATGTAATTATGGATTTTTCATTTGGACCCATTCTAGTCTTATAGACTCACCTATTTTGGTTGGCTTTGGCACTTTTCCTTCAGCAAGGAGGGAAGGGAGATGAATGGATAAGAAGGTAGAAATAGAGAATATTTTTCAATCAACAATGTGTGCAACTATCTCCCTATGAAACCAAGATGGGGAGATTGTTCAAAATAGGTATTTCTACCTTAATTTTTTGCTTTGGAATTTATTTTTTTTCAATATGATTCATATGGGTAATTCCAGATAATTATCATACAAATGGAACTTTTGTTAATGAATCCTCTATTATTGCATAATATGCAATACAAGCCAATTTGCAAAGAGTAGGTGGGCCTGCATATGATTTAAGGACAATACTATTCTTGTTGACAACTCTTTGCAAAAGGGCATCTTCAATGAGAACGGGAATGGGATTACATAGTCCCAATACCATGCACTAAGAGAGGTTCTACCTCCACTTATAAGGCAAATTCTTTGTATTTCAATCGTTGGATCTTCACTACTAGGATACAAGCGAGGGGAAAGAACATTTGTGAGGACTCATTTACTCTCCTAAACCACATTTCAATAAAAAAAAAAACATGTTCGTAAGTAACATCTCTTGCAAAAAATATGTTCAAGTATCAAACGTTGCTTCCAAGTTCTCAATGATCAACCTCCCAAGTGGTGCTTTGGGGGAGTCTAAAATAGATTCTAAATTCTCTTCTTATGCTAGACAATGTATAAATAAACTACAAATTTTTAAAGCGTTCAAAGTAGGTGTACCCCAAATCACGACGTCTTTTCATTTTAAGCAAGAATTAGGATTACGGAAAGTTTTGCATGCAGATCGATCTGAATCACGTGCAGTTACTTGCCTTACATTGTGTGCATCTCTCTGGTGCTTATGCTGCGACATTAAAAAGATCTTTGTGCCGAATAAGTCATATCCTCATTCCAAGTAAGCTTATAATGCGTTGTTTCTGTGCATATTAGTGATCCCAGAACTAGTTTATGGAATTTAGTGCAATATGCTACCTAGTCTAGGGAATTTAGTGCCATATGCTACCTTCAAGACAAATGCATCAATTTTGGCTACCTTGAGAGTGAATGGCATGAAAAAAAAAAAATAAGGATTTTGCAAGTTGTGAAGGATGATTGGGAGTACTATAACCCAAAATTGACTAAATAGATGCTAATTTCTATGAGGAGGAACTAATAAAGTGGCTATTGCAATCTATTGGTTGTTGCAATCTTGGCTAAAATTTTTTCCTATATACATTTTGCTCTTGAAATTTTTTGGTAGCAATGGAGCGAAATTTAGCTAGTTCTGTGAACATTGGTGCACATGTGATACCCTACAACTCAATTAACTAGTACCTTTGAGGAAAAGAATTGGTTGATTGGATCCAAAACCAAACAAAAAATTGGTAGGTTGGAGAAGCAACTAATCGGTCGGTGTGTGAAAATAAATAGTGGATATATATAGTCATTGTTTTTATAAAATTATTAGATTTTAATTGCTCATCATTTTGAATTCAAAGCTAATACTTGGGTTGTTGGAGGCAAGTATGTTTTTCAAGGACAAGGTGGGTATTGCTTTTGTCTTGGTGGCCAATCTTTGCTCCATTGTCCATGTTTGTCTGATGTAATGAAATTTGGAGACCTAAATTTTTTTTAATACATGGCCAAAACTTTGAGCACGTTTGAGTAGCTACCTTACTCATAAATGAGTCACTTTAAAGAATAAAAGAATGGAAATAGAGATAGTACTTATAATCAAGTCGCTTTAATCCCTAAAGGACCAGTGTGGTATTGTCCCCTTGGGTGACAAAATAGATTTTGGGCAAGTTCCTATGACCTCAACATGTAGTGAAACCTTTTGAAACTTTCTCATAAGATAGAAAAAACTCTTAGCTTTGTAGGAATATGGTTTTTATTTCAATTGGTGCCCGGGAGCAAAAATAATGCCATCCTAAATATAATTTCACACTATTGGATAAAAATGAAATCCACAAAAATTCGAAATTAAATTTTTTAATTTTTCTTTCTTATAGAGCATTTTTTTCTACATGTAAAACTTTGATTCATTCCATTTGCATTAGTGATGTGAAAGTAATGAACAATCTTGTTTTTCGGACAATCTAAGCATCTTCTTGAAAAAATAACTTATAGAATTCATTTTTGAATGCAATTTTTATAATTTTTCCAAAACAAATTTGGAAGTCAAGGTTAAATGAACAATCTCATTATTGGGATTATTGAGTTTCAATCCCATTTTAGAGCAATTAACAATTTATTTTTTCTTTCAATCTTGAATTTACTTTTATTTAGTAATTTTTTTAAGAATAAAAGTTAAGCATGTTTTTTTTTAAATCCTTTTCCTTGAATTTCAGTTCAATTATTGAACACAAAATTTTTTAATTCAAAGTCTATAATGTAGAAAAAAATCCACAAATGGCAGGCAAAGGCATCTAAAATTGTTCACTAGTGTTAAAAAAAAATTCCAACTTTGAATGCTAATATTTTCTAATCTATAAGGTTAAACTTCATGAAATTCTTATCACGTGATCTCAAACAAGTAAAGTACAAAAAAAATGGCCTTGGTCCTTTGGATTCAAAGAATGAATGTATGAAAACAAAGGTTTACATTACTCATAACCTAGTCACTTTAAAAAATGAAAATATGAAAAGACAAAGAGAGACATTGTTAAGTTCCAATTTCTAGTGCTATAGGGATAGAGCCTCCGCTAAGACGAAGCTTCTTGTAGCACAATTTCTTGTTGATATATGTAATGAGCAAAAATATCTCTGTATTTGAGTCTCTATTTATTTTTGTTCAAATATCTCTTGAGGTAGGAGATTCTAAAAGCAAAGAATTTCTAAAATTGCCCACTTCTTCAAATGTACACTATTTGTACATGTTTCTTTTTCATAGCCTTCATCAATGTACAGATAGTGTAGAATTGAGGAGGTGGGCGATTTTAAAGTCATTTGTCATTTCAACTTCAAAAATTTGTAACTAATTCCAGAAAGCTCCAAAAATATTAAACGACTTGCCTTAGGTGCCAATTCCATTTGTCTTTCAAGAAATTTTTTTGGAAAACATTTCAAAAAGCTTTACCTCCCCAAAATTCAGTTCTAGCTCTTAAATGGATAATCTATAGACCTCCTACCTTAACTCCTAAAGTCCCTTTGTCCCATTGAGGGACAAAATTGATTTTGGATAAGCTCTTGTGGTCTCAATATTTGTCGTGATTTTTTTAATCTTTTAACAAAGATAGGAATACACATTAGCTTTTTGAAAATATTGTTTTTATTTCAATCAGAGCCCACGAGCAAAAGTTATGGAACAAAAATCATTTTTTATTCAATGCACAAAAACGAACCTTCAAAAAAAATTAAAATAGTTTTTTTGTATAGATTATATTTTTATGTACATGATAAGCTTTCATTCATTCCATTTGAATTTGTTATGAGAAAGTTATGGACAATCTCATTTTTGGGGGGGGGGGTGTACTACAAAGGAAGTTCATGGGTGAGGAGTGACCAAACCCTAACTACCCATTTCTATTTTTCTTAATTACTTTCTAATAAACTATAATTTCAATCTATAATTTTGAGCTTTGTTTAACAATGTCTATAGGTTTCTATTGCCAAAAATTTCAATCTTAAATAACATTTCAATATATTGTCTGGAAAGGATTAAAAAATGAACTAAAATGGCATGTTTTTCAACTAAAATATTTATAGAAATTACATGAAGATGACTATTGTATCAATATTCAGCCAAAATAAATTTTCAGTAAAAAGCTGTTTTATAGAATTTTTTTTCATTTTTCAAATTTTTTCTTATATAATATAGGGGTATGAAAGTTATTTTTAGCTTTACAATGTATCTTTTTCTTCTAAAATTTGTAACTAATTATTATTAACATAAAAAATATCAATAATTCAGAATATAAACTTTCAAAGTAAGAAAATCTATTCATATTTTTTTTCTTAGAAAAAAAATAAAATTTTACAATATAATATAGTGGATTCAAAATTTGATCACTCTTCACCCATGAACTTCCTTTGTAGTGCACCCCCGGGTTTGAGGGGCAATTAGAGCATCTTCTTGAAAAAATAACTTGTATAATTCATTTCTGACCTCAATTTTTACAATTCTTCAAAAAAAAAAGTTTCACAAGAATAAGATGATCTATTGCTAGAACAGTCTCACCGCTGAGATTAGTGTATTTTAATTCCATCTTAGAGCTATTAACAATTTAGATTTTCCTTCAATCTTGGACCTATTTTTATTTAATAAGTTTTTAATGAATAAATATTAAATTAAAAAAAATTACTAAAATCTCAACTCAATTCCTTATCACATGAAATTATAAATTCAAAATCAATAGAGCAAAAATTATAAATTATGAAGGTTTAAAGCCAAATAATGTAGTTGAACAAGGTGCAAAAAACTTGTTTCCTTCACTTTAAACACAAATATCTTGCAATCTACACAATCAAAGTTTGTAAAATCTCTACCAAATATTCTTAAACTAATCTACAAGATCCTACATTTGGATATGCAAAAAAAACCTTTTTCCTCATTGCTATAGAAATGGCAATTTTGAGTGTTTTTTTTTATGGAAAAGAGGCGGCTTGCGACTATACGGGTTAAATGTAGTTGAGGTGGGGGTTGAAAAGTGCAAGGAATTAGGTGGAGATAAGGTAGGTACACCCCAAACCACCACTTTTTGCTACTGAGCCTATTTTCTATTACTAGACTGCTCCACTTTTTCTATTCCAATTTTCTATTCCACTTGCTCTTGTTGGCAAGTGGAAGGAGGTTTCAACGCACCAGAGAACGTGGCATTTGGATACTGCATGCAAAAGTTATCAAGGAACAAAATACTGTAGTAACAAACTGATTTCAATGGGGTTCAACCTGGAATTAATACAGTATTGCAATTCAAGCGGGATTACAAGCTCAATCCTGAACTGAACTGACGCAATGTATGGCAATGATATATATTCCAAAATCTCCGGTCGATTGGTTTCCCGTATGAACTGAACTCCTTGGAATACCAGTAACTTACTGCAGTCTGTACACGCAGAATTGTTCACGTACTGGCGCGTGGCGATTACTGTTGTAACGTTAATTAATTGTGGCGATCATTGCGAATTGGCGATCGAGCAGCGTGTGGACAGACTTCGCAGAGCTCAATACTGTATAATTATACCGCCTCATCTCGAGGATCGGAAGGATCAGAGGTTCTGTATGAAGGTCGATCAATGACAATGGAGAGGACGTCTCAGAAGCTAGTGACATGTAAAAATATCGACATTACTGGGGAAGATGGACTAATTTTGCACTAAGCTGCATGACAAACAAGAAGTGTAGCTAGCGTAACTGAGTTGTGAATGTCAAGTTGTGAACAGATTTCAGGATGTTTTTAGAGCTGCCCCTGTACTTTGCCTCCTCTTTGTAGAAGGAACCGGAATGTTTTCCGAGGGCACCAGTTGCATCCACTTTGATCCTTATCAAAATTTCCCACTTCATTTTCTCTAGTATCAAATTCTCTACTGCACACTTTCCTTCGACTTCAAATCTGCAATTGCAAAGACTACAGTATAATGCTCCTCTTTCAAAGACACGCGGATTTTGAAACTAAACTCCAAATTTCATTGCATCAGACAGACATGGACGACAAAGCAAGGGCTGGCCACCAAGACAAATCCTAAAGCCATACCCGAGCTTTGTCCAAAAACATAGCAGTCTTCAACAACCCGGGTATTAGCTTTGAATTCAAAATGGCAGCTAAAATCTAACAATTTCATGAAAACAGCAACTACATGTATCCAGTGCATGCCATTTGCTTTTGCACACCGGCCGATTGGTTGCTGGTGCTACCAATTTTTTTCTCCGGTTCTGGATCCAACCGGTTCTTCTCCCCGGCAGGAGGGCACCAGCGAACAACGAACGAAGCGGCGGTGGTTCGCCCCGCTCATTGCTTGTGAATGTCAACACCGCAAACTGAGTTGCAGGGTATCACATCTGCACAGAAACAATGCATATTAAACTTACTTGGAGTTTGATTGCCACTGACAGACAATGCACTCAGAGGATAACAGTTCAATCGAGAGTTCAATCCAGCAATGAAACTGCAAACCACCCAACTTAATCAATGGGCACACAATCTTCCATGCTTACTAGTCTTCACAATTATCGGAGTTTACGATACAACTGGAATCAGGATACGACTTATTGCACGAATGTCTTTTTAAGGTCGCAGCATAGGCACCAGAGAGATGCACACAATGCAAGGCAAGCAACTGCAAGTGATTCAGATCGATCTGCATGCAAAACTGTCCGTAATCCTAATTCTTGCTTAAAATGAAAGGACACCATGTGATTTGGGGTACACCTACTTTCAACGCTTTAAAAATTCGTAGTTTATTCATACATTTTCTGGCATAAGAAGAGAATTTAGGTTCTCTTTTTCACTCCCCAAAAGTATCACTTAAGAACTTGGAAGTAACGTTTGATACTTGAACATAGTTTTTGCAAGAGATGTTGCTTACAAACATGTTTCTTTTATTGAAATGTGGTTTAGGAGAGCAAATGAATCCTTACAAACGTTGTTACTCCTTGTTTGTATCCCAATAGTGAAGATCCAACAGTTGAAACTCAAAGATTTGATAACGAGAAGGCATATTCATTACAATGTTTGTCAAGCTCTTATATCAAATCAACTTTTTCTAATGTTTTAAACCTATTAGCATGAGGTATATGGCACATTTGGTTCTAAATTGAATCACAGACCTAACTTTAGTTTTAAATTTGTTTTGTAAGTGCAAACCTCTATTAATGCATAATGCATGGACTATGCACTAACTAAGAGATGTTTATACAGTTTATTAAAGAGGCCATAAATACTATAACTATTTATTTTACCTTTCCATCTTGAATCATGCACAAGCCCACTTACTATCTCACCATTTGCAAATTGGCTCGTATTGCATATTATGCAATAATTGACAATGTACTAATAGAGGCTTTACTTGCATCATAATTAATATCGGGAATTATCCCTATAAATGACATTGAAATAAAAATTTCTAGAACAAAAATTAAGGTAGAAATACCATACCTATTTTGGACACTCACTATCTTGATTTTATAGGGAGACCTATTGTAGACAATAATCCTTCTTTTTTGGCACTGTAGGGCTAGATTGCACCATTTCAAAATAAATTTCTACTTTTTGTCAAAAAAATTTGGGGGGCAAAAAATTTGCATTTCTATTAAAATGTGGATGAAGTCGCTAAATTTGGATGAAAAATAAATGAATATATTTGAAAAGTATTTTTTGGTCTAGAATATGAATGAATGTAGAAATACAATACTTCACCGAATTTTAAATGATTGTCATCTTGGCACTTTTTCAATAAGTAAAAAAAAGGCTATGAACAATAGTTGCAAGTACCCTTAATCAAAAAAGATTCTCTAGCTCTACCTCTTGGTCTACTCATCTCTCTTCCCTTTTTGCTTAGGAAGAAGTGCCAAAGCTAATTGTAATAGATGAATCTATAAGTCCGGAATGGGTCCGAATGAAAAATCCACATTTATATTGAGTAAAATATTTATTCTTGGAAAAAAATCATTTTTTTACATTCTCCCTTAGCCTATTGTTTGCACACATTGAACTTAATTTCTCAATGAATTTCCTATATCCTCCAAGCTGAAATACTTAAGTTATCACATATAGGTACTTCTACCTTAAAGCTATTCACACTACGATCCCCTCTTATCCATTAGCCTTCATAAAATGCCATCATAAATTAAAGTGTATCTAGATAGATCTTTCACATAATTCATAGTACAATTGGGTACTAAAAGCTTACAAACTATCTTTGAGAGCCATTCAAAGATTTGTACATAATATAGAATCAAAATTGATTTTTTCATTTTGCATAATTATCAGTTTTATCACTCAATTCTTATCCAATCGCAATCAAGCATATCAAATTTCAATTTAAAAAAAAAAATCATTTTTGGTGAATTTTCATGCAACATGTTCTAATCCCTATATGCAACAATGACATGTTCCCTACATATGCATGCAATCAAATTAAAAAAAATCATCACCAATTGTAATCAATAAAATATTATATAAAACTACAAAAATTGATTTAGAAAATCCATCCAAAATGGAGTTTTGTTTTTTTTAAACTCAAATTTGGATATGCTTGATTGGGATTGTAATAAGAATGCAATGAAAATTATGCTTACCAAAAAAAATGCCAATTATAATCCACATTGTACAAAAAAACATGAATGGCTCTAAAAGGTAGTTTATAAGCTTTCAGTACTCGACTGTACAATAAGGTCTGTTTCATTTACAAACTATCCATTTGCGTCCTTCCAATTTTTGTTGCAAAGTAAAGGAAAAAAATAGAATTTTTCATCTTGCATTATTAACATCCAATTCTAACACAATCCCAATCAAGCATACCCAATTTTAGTTTTAAAAAATCAAAATTTTATTTTTAGTGAATTTTTGAAGTCAATTTTCAAGGTTTTACATAATATTTTATTGAAAAAAATTTGTGATGAATTTGTTTATTTCAATTGCATAGATATGTAGGGAACATCTCAACTTAAAAAACACCCCATCAAGTAACAAAAATACAAGCTCCTAGTAAGAGTTCAATATGAGGCATTATATGATCAAACTTTGTGAAATAGATGTCTCTATATTTTAATTAGATTTTGACAACATAATTGTACCATCATGCTTAAATGTCCCTAATTAGTTATCACATGAGGGGCAAATAGAAAAATCCAATTATAATAAAGAGATATCAATTTTTATCACATTTGGGCATTGTCACCCAACCTTGAAATCTCTATACAAGAAATTGTAAAATTTTTTTGGAGATGCTTGCCTAGGGAAAGATGTGCATATGGATGTTCCCTACATTAGATATATCCACATTCAAACTTAAAAAATTCACCACCAATCGCTTGTAATAAAATATCATATAAAACCATGGAAATTGGCTTTAAAAATCCACTAAAAATAGAATTTTGCTTTTCCGAAAACCAAAATTTGATAGGCTTGAGTGGGATTGCGTAAGGATGACATGATAATTATATTTACCAAAATATATCAATTATACTCTACATACATAAAAAAGTTTGAATGACTGAGAGAGGCAATTCGTAAATGAAACACACCTACTGTACAGTATGCACGATTGTCAACCCTGTGCCTCAATCACTCCGTCAGTGGATGTGCTTCCAAATCCAGCAGGCACAGTGGTTGGAACCTTGTTACAAACGTTTTCAGCAGGGCTGTTTTTTTGGCTTTCTAGTGCCAGATTAGCATATTTTGCCATTACTATAACATTATGTATCGCCTCGTCGGCACTTCATAAAAAATGAAAAAAAATAAAAATAAAAAGACCAGGTTTTCCGCTGCATATAAATGAGGAGGCCATCTAACTTCAAGCTCATCAGTCAGCACTCAGCAGGCTCTCCAGACATACAGTCTCCTACAGTGACTCCAAAAACTGAGTCTATGTTGTGTTCATTTTCATTGCATGCACCATATGTTCAATTTGAGTGGACAAAACCCAAAAGACCAAACATGAACCTTGTAGTACACTTCATACACTACAATTCACAAAAAACTTGAAGCAAAAAGCAATTACGGTTTGGAAGTAAATGAATTCCAAAGCTAACCATCCCATAGACTCAGTTTTTGAGGCAGGTTTCATAATCACTCCAAAAATTGTTCAGGCTTTTGTTTTGAATGTGGATGACTTCAATATTTTATAGCATGTTGTTGTACATCATTTAAGACCCACTCTCTTTGGATTTTTAAAAATTTGAAATACGTATGCATCAAAAATATTATTTAAAAAAGAAAATGTAGATAATTTTATTTTGAATGGAATTTGAAATTTCAAAAAAAATATCAAAATAAAATTATCTACATTTTCTTTTTTAAATAATATTTTTGATGCATACGTATTTCAAATTTTTAAAAATCCAAAGAGAGTGGATCTTAAATGATGTACAACAACATGCTATAAAATATTGAAGTCATTCACATTCAAAACAAAAGCCTGAACAATTTTTGGAGTGATTATGAAACCTGCCTCAAAAACTGAGTCTATGGGATGGTTAGCTTTGGAATTCATTTACTTCCAAACCGTAATTGCTTTTTGCTTCAAGTTTTTTGTGAATTGTAGTGTATGAAGTGTACTACAAGGTTCATGTTTGGTCTTTTGGGTTTTGTCCACTCAAATTGAACATATGGTGCATGCAATGAAAATGAACACAACATAGACTCAGTTTTTGGAGTCACTGTAAGTCTGCAGCAGACGCAATGGGATCCTCGAGGCTTTCTCGATGTTCCATTGCGGCCCTTCTGGTGGCGCTCCTTGTGTGCCAAGCCTTCGTTCTGTCCACTGTGGTCGGCAGGACTCTTATGGAGAACAAGCACGTGGCTACTGATCAGGTGGCTCACTTGCCCATGATTGTCGTCCATTTCCATTCAATTTGCAACTAGCTTGTCGTTGCATGTACTGGAAGTTCATGGGATGTTTTCACTTCTCTCTCTCTATTAGTTTTAGTGCGTGTGTCATTGAGCTTCGCCACCACTGCAAGGATGCACCGAGAGCTAGTAGCACTTACAATTGCAATGTCAGTGCTGTACGTACTTTGTGGAAGTATATATCTTGGGCAGACCACTCGTTTTTGCAATTGTTCGTCTTTGGACTGGTGACCAAGAGTTCTTCTTCGATCTTCCAATGCAAGCTGAACCTCTTCTTGGAACTGGAAACGAACTTGGAGCACTAAACGTGGCCTGTCGGTGATGATGAATTGAAGTCATTGAGCTTGTACTTTGGACCGAATGATGTTTTCATCATCTGTAAGACAATTGATGCTATGTGATTGATGTTCTAACTAGCTGGTGTCCCATTTGTTTTCACAGACCATTGGCTTTCAGAAGTCGGTCAGCAGTCGGATCAGTTGTTGTCCAACTGGTGGAGTTAGCAGCGGCGGTCACTAAATCAGTCGGAATTGTAAGCATCTCATCACCTCTACCAATGTTCTTAAGCTAGCTGTCCGAATCATTGCATCCTTTCTCATTAGGAACCATGAACACCCAACATACAGGGTAGAGCATCAAGGCCAATCCCAAGGTACGCTCCACAGAGTTTACCTTACCATAACAATATTAATTATGCACCCATAGCCTAGTAATGCTCTTGAATCAACAAAGAGGTATCAATATCTTGACATACACTCATGGTTGTCATACTGAACAAGTTACTATTCATTTCTTGTCTTGTAGGACGAGTTACTATTCATCAAATGTACTTGAGAAGTACATTTGATGAATAGTAACTCGTCCTACAAGACAAGAAATGAATAGTAACTTGTTCAGTATGACAACCATAAGGCCGGCAAGGGAGTATTTTTGTTAGGTGAGTATTTTGTGAATCTAATATATTGTGTTGGTGCTACAGCTTCGGACTACAACTTCGAATTGTTATTTATTTTGTTTTCCTCATTATGAAACTTGAAAGTCATTATTAATGTTATCTTTTGAATAAACCACTTTTCTCTTTGCATCTTTATTAATCATGAAAAGACAAACTCATGAGAAATTATTCAACTTCCAAAACCTTTCATTTAAAAAAAAACTAACTTTGTACACTTTTGCCTAAAATGTGAACTCACTTAATGTAGTTGTTTTGGGTCATTATTTTGTATACCTATTTTCGACAATTTGAAACTACACAAACCAGTGAAATTTGGTTGCTCCATACTAATTTCTTTACATTTGAGACTACATAAATATTTCATGTTAGTATACACGGATGCACCACTTTGGAATAAAATATTACTGCAATTGGGTTTCATATGTACAAACGAAATTTTGTGTAGAAGTATTTGTTCAATTTGATGACTTATACAATGACTTCCTTAGTATAAGGCAATGTAATTGTTTAAGCAACCTAATTTTACTTTTTCTGTAGGTAGTTCATTCCCATGGTGTCCAAAAATTTATAAGCTAAGGGAATAAAGAATTCTTCTTCTATTTCCAACACAAATTACGTTACTTTAAATCTTTAATAGTTCAAAGTACAATCAAATGTTTAATTGGTTGATTTTAGGTGTACTTATCATATATGCTTCAATGTTGCAAGTACATAACAAAGAAGTGTTATATTTATTTTCCAAGTGTTTGGGGTATATGTCTTTTGTGCATCCTAATAATTTAAGAGATTTTAGTAAAGATTTGAAATTACAATAAATGATATTATAGAAGGTAGGAAAACTTATATCAAACACATGAAATTTCCATCATAGATTCTCCTTTGGTAAGGATATCACTTTTGGTATGTACTATTTATGTGATTTTTTCTAAGCCTTTAGAGTTTGTCTATTATATTCATTTGGATCAATTAAGAAAATCATAAAATGATATATATATATATATATATATCCATCTACGTGACAAAAAGATTTATACTCTTTACAAATTTTAAATTTTTTTTGGGTATAAAATGTTTAATTTTGAAATTTGTTTGCATCATAATGCTTTATTTATTAATCATTTATTGATAAAATAACACGTAACATGTTTTTATTTGAAATTTAAAGAATTATAGCTTAGGTTAGAAATCCAAAGTTCAAATTTGAATCAAAAGTATACTTCATTAATTCATTTCAAATTTTAAGAAATTCCTAAAATTCAATGCTTTATTGCAATTTCAATTCTAAACCTAAAAACAAGGGTTCATGAATTTCATTTTTTAAACAACTTGATAACTTTTTTAAACCTTGGTATTTGACCCCTACAGTACCATAGTCTTTTTCTGCCAAAAAACAATCAAAATTGTGAAGCTTTAGAGAGGTGAAGCTTGGTTGAACATGCAAAATTTGTAGAAAAAGACTAGTTTAACATAAGAAGGAATTTGAGCCTTACTTCCCAATGCTGCAATGTAGAGATGATGTTGAGAAAAGATGAAGATATATACAAATGAGTTTGTAACATAACATTCATCCCTTCAACATACCCGAACTAAACGTCTTAGAAAATTATCCTCGTAGACATTACTAGTGATCCTATAAGTGTGGTGGTAAGTTTCTCATACTCTTTATATTGCTCTTGCAACATTTGTTCAAATGTTGTAAATTGAACTACAAGAACAATATCTTTTGATATTTTATCTTGTACTACAACTTGACCATAATGGATGTGCAAATAATCATCTAGAACAACATTTAAAGACAATCCTTTCAAGTTTTAATGACATCACTTTCTTTAAAAAAATATATGCATCTACATTCCAAATCTTTTTCAATTAATATAAATTTTTTAAAATAAAAAATATAACTATACCAAATTATTGAAAAAATTAGAATGAAGAGAGAATAAAAGAAAAGTGAAAAATAAAGGAACTAATATAAATGGAAAAAATTAAACTTATGATTATAAATAAGTAGAAAAAATAATAGAAATAATCTAACAAAAAATTGTAAGAAATAAAAATAAAAAAATTGTATAAATGACAGTAAAAGAAAACTTAAACAAGATAAAGAAAAAAATGAAATTAATGATTTAAGTTTATATAAATATTTGTTTATTTTAAAAAGAAACATATATTAGGATCGGAAAATTAACCGTTGAAGTTCCATCACTTTGTTTTCACCAAAAAAAATTCTAAATCTCCTTTCTAGTACAACTAACAATTTTTTTTTAAAAGTTTTTTTTGAAACATATAACTATAGTATCTTATAGTATGTTGCCTTAAAAATACATGGTAAAAATTTCAAAAAATTTCATCATGTGGATTACAAGATATAAGCATTAAAATTCATTGAAATCATTTTTTAAATCCTACAAAAAACAAGGCAATTGCACTTTACGAGCTCACTTTCCTATGAAAAAAGTCTATAATAGTAGTTAATCTTGAAATTAATTTTCCTAAACAAGTTGGTCACATGCTCGACAATTTTCTCATCATTTGGTATTGTACAACATATGGGAAAAAAGTAAGTAGACAATAGTTGAGGATAATTAGAAATATTAAAGTGTTAAGGATTTAATTATGGAATTGAAAAATATCAATCCTAATGGTTGAAAGTTCAAAGTTTATTTTAGAATAGAGAATCCATAGTTGCCCCCAAACAAAAACTACTCATAAATTTCATCTCATTGATCAAAATGGAATGATTCAAAGATTTCTGTAATTCTAGAAAACCAATTTCAAATTTTTATTTTTAAAAATTGTGATTTTTTTTATTTGCCTATAATATCTTGTTAGTGAAAAAAGTAACATATTTGGCCATAACTTTTGACTCATATGTCCAAATGCCATGAAATTAGGTGCGTATGATAGATATTCCTTGTTTCTACCTTCTTTTACAATTTTAGCCTAAAATATGCAAATCTCTAGTCACATGTACCTGCCCAAAATTTCTATACAACCAAAAAACACATGCCGGTCCTTTAGGGGTTAAGAAGAATAAAACATAAAATATAATCTAAAAAACATAGGTTCAAATATTAAAAAATATTAAAAAATAATTAATTAAAAAATAAAAAATAATTTTATAACAATAAAATTCATGAACATACCTTCAATTTTTGATCTTACTTCTTCAAATTCTTTCATCCGCTTGTTTCTCTTACAAGCTTTTGAAGAGGCAATTTGTTTTCTTTTTTTCAAACAATTACTATTACAATTTTTACCAAATAACAAAATTTAAGTGGATAAACAAACATTTGATATATAAACACATTTAATGCTAAAGGAAGAATGGAGGCCAATCACCTTCGTTCCACCTTTAACAAAAGAAGATAAAACAAATTTAATGCTAAAGGAAGAATGGAGGCCAATCACCTTCATTCCACCTAAAACAAATAGAAGATACAGTACATTTAATTGCTGAAGGAAGACTGGAGGCCAATCAACGAATAGAAAACAAACTAATTGAGTGAATATTTCTAATATTTAAGAACCAAATGAAATAGGTAGGAATATTAATTACCTTTGTAAAGGATTTTGAAATTTCAACATTCCTACAAGAAATGATCCCATACCTAAAATTCCAATAAGACACAATGCAAAAATAAATATGCTATGAAATACTCCATTAAATGAAGGTGATTTTAAGTTAGGAGACTAAATTAAAGGAGATAAGTCAAAGAAAATAATAACAAAGACAACAAGAGATATAGAGACAAATTCATTAGAATCAAAAGAGAATAAAAGAGAATGTTCTCAAGTTTTTATGGCATCTCTCCCTTTGAAAACCATATGCATTGGCATTTCATTACTTTTTCAAAAATTATAAAAAATTTGAAGTAAAAAATAAACTTACACCAAATTATTGGAAGAATTAGAATCAAAAGAAAATAAAAGAGAATCCTCTCAACTTTTTATGGCATCTCTCTCTTTGAAAAAAATATGCATTTGCATTTCATTATTTTTTCAATCAATATTAATTTTTTTAAAATAAAAAATACAATTTCACCATATTATTGAAAGAATTAGAAACAAAAGAGAATAAAAGAGAATCCTCTCTAGCTTTATGGCCCTTCTCTCTTTGAAAAACAAGTCCACCTCCATTTTTGTTCTTTTTGAAATAATCTATATTTTTTTAAATAAAAACTAAAACTTTACCAAATCACTGAAAGAGTTTGAACCAAAAGAGAATAAAAGAAAATCCTCTCAAGTTGTTATGACATTAATTTCTTTGAAAAACATATACATCTGCATAATTTAGTTAAATAAAAAGTTTTACATAAAAAAATAAATACACAAAATTTATGAAAGAATTAGAAACAAAAGAGAATTAAAAAAATCCTCTCAAGTTTATATGGCATCTCCTTCTTTAAGGTACGTCCTAGATATAACATTTCAAATAAAAAGATATAACATTTTAAGTAAAATGTACTTGAAGGACATGCACTTTAAGTATGCATTTTTTGCTTGAAAAACAATCTTAAATCACCCCTTCCTCTAATACTGTAAGGCTACAATTGAAATAAAAAATACATCTTCAGAAAGTGTATAAGTTTTCAAAAGTCAACTAGTAGAAAACCACAAAGTTTCAATTAAATCACTTCAGTTCTACACTATATTCTAAACTCACATATTTGAAAATATTTATATTGCAATATCCAATTCATTTCAAATTATTTTATAACAAAACAATTTCTAGTACATGTTTGCTTACAACAATTCCTAATAATCCATTCATCAAACTAATCAATTACATTTCATTGTATCTTCCATTTCATATGCCAAGCTCTTTGTTCTTCCTAGACGAGAATTTTTTACGCACATGAATTTGTGCATAATACAATTCATCGGCCTAAGGCATGTATCATCAAAGAGAATTACCACATTGCTCTTGATGAAATTCATACCAGTGATTTCATCAACCAAGTTTGTATTTCAGCCATTCATTATTGTTTGTATTTGTTTATAATATGTAGCTGCAAAATATACTTGAATGAAACCTTGATATTCATGTGAAAAGAATTGTGTGATAGTGCCTTTGAAAGAGGTACCATGTGGATTATCATATTTTACTACAACATTGTCACCAATTTCGTAAAAATCATTGCCCATCATACACCTTTTCTGCTTGTATATATATGGTGTCTGATTCATTTCCATGTGCCGATGTTGATGGTGCAAATACAAAGATATAATAGGGTCATCTTGCTCTGGTCTGTTATGAAAAGGGCTAATTATAATACCCTTTGTAGCTACTATAATAGCACAAGTATTCATAGGTGAACACTTCAATAATCTCATCAATTCTATGGCTTTTTCCTTTGCAGATACTCTTAGACAACCATTACCATGGATCAATGGACATAGCCAATTACTAGCATGATCATCTTCAACTTCCTCAAAATGCCAATATGATTTGTGTATTTGTATCAGTGATCGTTCAGAAGTCTTTAAATTGTCGTATTCTTGGTATTTGTTTATACTAACCTTCTGAAACAATCTTCAAGAGCAGTATTTTATGAAAGTTGCCTCGACATTCTTTTGGTTTGTATTCATGTTTGTAAATTTTTGTATTTCTCTTTCATATGGAAAACACCAATATACATCACTATGTCCAAATCGTCTTATATCTTCCTAAACATGTCTTGCTCTAGCAACATGTCTTGCTCCAAAGGTCTACCATTTGGACCATCCAATTCTTTTGTAAGGATCCGCCATTTTTGTAGCAATTGATGAACAACAAGCAAATCTTCCTCTGTCCAACCTCTTGACCTTGTGTAGTTGAAAAAATAGTGAGCTATATCTATTATGTACAATCCTTCTATGCTACGTTCTTTCAAATATTTTCCTTTGAATTTATGTAAAATGATTGGTAAAATCCATTGCACAAATTTTTGATACTCCTCAGCTGTATAAGTTTCATAGTTGTTTATAGGATCACGGGGCCATTGACTTTGTTTTAATTCAACTACATGCGCTTCTGTAATTGATTTGCAAGCTGACCTAACAATATCAAATATATTGTTCTTGTGTTCATGCTTTTCTACGTCTTTGAAAAACTGTTCAATGTAAGTTTTGAAAAGATTCAACCCCATAATATGCATGACATCAAATACCAAATCTTTAGATAAGACAAATCCATAAAGATGGTACAACTGCCACAACTTTGATTCTCTGGAAACACCAGATACTCTACTACGACGCTTCCTTTCTTCCGGTTCATCACTATAAATATTCCATTCCCGTACACCCTTGAATAGCTCTTCCAATGTCCTCTTGGGAGGTGAATTGGAAACCTGCTCTTCGTTTTTATTATATGCATATTTTTCTGCACCCAACTCAACATAGTTCATCTTACAACGTCTACATCCTGCAGCTCCAAAGCTCTTTAGCCTTCCAATCTTGCATTCATTGTGCGACATGGTCATCTGTAAATAACATCAAAAATGCCCGAATCATTGGTACAACATTTGAAGCTGATAAAAAATTGTTGATCTGACCAATTGGATAGTTGTACTCGCATTTTATGCCTTCCAAAAATAAGATCTCTAGCTCTTCTACAAATGGTTGTAGAAAGGAAGAAATGCATTTCTTCATGCGTTGAATATTGAAATCTTCATTATTACCCAATGGAATAAACAATACAGGCAACAATGAAATATTTGATGTAGTCCTAGCATTCAGTACAATTACGCTTAAGATCCAACAACCACGAGACCTTTTCCCCGTTACGTTGAAACCATCCCAGTGTGCTCCCAATGCAACATTTCGAGGATCACCTTTCACCATCAACTTTGGTTCAACAATACGCCTTTTGCAACTCCAACATTGAAAATCATAGTATTTTGTTTCGAGATTCTAATTATTTTTTAGTTTGTTGCATTTAGTTGGATAGGCACAATATGCCATGCGACATTCATGATTTGGACAATGCACTGGTAATTCCCATTTACATGTAGGATTCCACCAATCTTGAGTCTCCCTTATCTTCTCACCATCCTAGAAATTTTGAATATGAGGTGGAGGTGCATTTTTTCTAAGCCATTGCTCTCGATTGTTCCACATAGACAACATTTTTGTGCAAAGAATTCTTGATGACATGATTGACTGCAATTGCAAAGAGATAGGCAAGTAATCAAAGGCTATCATTTTTTCCCTCAATGTTCCACACTCAGTGCATCTTTGTCCATGAATTTTGTATGATCGCTTCATCTTGGTAAGAGCAACACACTCACACATTGAACTAGCATTCTTTTTGTAAGAGTCATCCTCGCTAGGCTCCAAGATAATTGGCTCATGAGCGTATTTCTTTGTACCCAAACACATCCTCCATCGTAGTTCAACCATGCCCCACTTTTTGTACATTATAAGGAATCTTTTAAAAGATGATGGTGTACTTGATGGACCATTTAAATCTCCTTTTCAATCACTTGGCATATTCTTCAAGACATCTCCTAATTTCTCTTCTCCTAGCTTTGTTGGTATTTCTAGTCCCAAAAACATTTGATCCAACATCTCTTCTATTAAGACAGCATGTTTGTTTTGTTTTGTTTTGTTTGTCACATTGAGATCTCTCGGACCGTGCATCCCCCGGTCATGTGCTTGGTACCGTCGGAAAGCCCTCGGCGAGGAGGGATGCACCGGCTTCGTTTCGTGGCCTTCCAATGTATGGTGTGAAAGTTGTACATTTTTGAGTTATTTTTGGTTCTAGAAAATTAGGAAATTATTTTTACTTATATTTTGGTCCTGATCTTGGTACTGTCAGAAAGCTCTTGACGAGGAGGGGTGCACCAACTTGGTTTCGTGACATTCTGACTCACGGTGAGAAAGTTATGCATTTTTGAAGTATTTTTATGAACTAAAAAAATTAAAAAATTACTTTTTTTTATATTTTGGTCACAATTTTGGTACCGTCGGGAAGCTCTCGGGGAGGAAGGGTGCACAAACTGGGTTTCGTGGCATTTCGATTGACTGTGAGAAAGTTATGGATTTTTGAGTTGTTTTGGGTTCTAAAAAAGTTAGAAAATTACTTTTACTTTTGTTTTGATTTTGGCAACGCCACAAGACACTCTAGTAATGTATTCAGAGAGAGTTAATACTACTTATATACGTCAAGGAGACTAATAAGCTAACAGAGCGAGGTGGATGATACAATGATCTGTCAACAAAAGATGGATTTCGAGAGGGGTGGGATACATCTTCCTTTTGGTAAGCTGTTTATTATCTGAATATCTCCAGAAGCTGGAAAGCAGTAGAAGACTATATTTGATTTTAACAACTTGGATTACCAACTTTAGGACCTAAACAGGTGAGCGTCTATTTTCCCTCGGGGTAGCAAATATATCAGATGCAGAAATGCTTGGAAGTCATGGTGGAGAGGAAACTATTGCTCTACTGGAGCAGGATTTGGAAGTGGAAAAGCTGCGCTCCCAACGATTACAAGTTCACATTCTAGTTCTATATGTGAATTTCTCACTCAACTCTTAGGATCTCAATTTCCACACTCGAATTGCATTCAGCTTCTTAGTGCTCTATAAATTTCATCTCAGAGAAATCTAGAACCAAGTCGCGAACCAAATCTTGTAGAACTCTTAGGATTTCAATTTACACACTCAAATTGCATTCAGCTTCTTAGTGCTCTATAAATTTCATCTTAGAGAAATCCAAAACCAAGTCGCGAACCAAATCTTGTGGAACTCTTAGGATCTCAATTTCCACACTTGAATTGCATTCAACTTCTTAGTGCTCTATAAATTTCATCTCAGAGAAATCCGAAACCGAGTCGCAAACCAAATCTTGTAGAACTCTTAGGATCTCAATTTCCACACTCGAATTGCATTCAACTTCTTAGTGCTCTATAAATTTCATCTCAGAGAAATCCGGAACCCAGTCGCGAACCAAATCTTGTATAGTCCTGTAATTCAATTGACATTTTTTTGTTATCCCATTTTGCTTGTACTTTAATCAATACATACTTCATTGTATTTTTCATTTCATCAAGTGCATCCAAAGGTTATAGTTCATCAACATCCACACGTCTCTTTTCTTCTTGCAGTCTCCGGTTAATTAGATCTTCAATTCGTTGTGATGGAGACAGATCTGTTTCTGAAGGCAATGGAGCTGGTTCATATTCTAGTTGATCCATATCAACATTGATCGCCTCTAGAGTTGACGGATCCAAATCTTCTACAACATGAGAGGTCTGTAATTCTTATTCTCTTTGTAATTGAATTTGACTTTCTTGTTCTTGTTGTTGGTGAGCACGAAATGTCCTCTTGTCTACATGTTTTCCTTCTTGAGTGATTGTGTGGCATTTTGAACAACTACAAAATTTGCTTCGTAAAAACTGTTTTCGATGACCTCCACGCCTCATTTTAACTTTCAAAAAATTACACACAACTAATATATTAAAAACTCAATGTTTACAATTAAGGAATTGTTGGACTTGTGTTTTTTCAATATGTACTATATATCTAATTCGCTTTTATTTTCACTAAAATGAAATAACAATATAAACTATTCTTCAAGATAGTTTTTTATATTGAAGTTTCTATATTGTTTTTATTTCATAGTTCTTTTCTTATATACTTGTGTTCTAAATAAAATAAAAGACATAGTTTGTTTTTACTTTTGAATTAATAAAAGAAACATTCCCAAAAGTAAAACCTCTTTGCAACTACATTAAGGTAAACCAGCCTATGACAGTCCAAATGTCTGTCAACCCATCGCAAGCAAAGAATTTGTAGTGATGCTCATTTCAAAAACTAAAATGTACACCATTAGTACAATTTTGCCTATAATGAAATGGCTCCCATTTGGGCACTCATAGGCAAAGTTACCTTATTAGTAGATAGATTTGTAATGCATCAAAATTTATAAGTATTTATTTTTTAAAATAGAGCTATCTCTCTTTCAAAAATTGATGTTGCATTTTTTACCATTGCAATTCAACCCATTTGTCTTCCATAAAAATGAAGAGTATAGGTACTTGTCTAGAAGTCTATTTGTCTATGGGCATGAATGGGTTGAATTGCAATGAATCCTGTTTCTTTGATTTTCACAGCACTATATATTTGAAAAATGCACATGCATCGGCTACTATTGAGGAATGAAAACATGTTATTTTTGTTACCTACATCTGACATACATTAATCCTAAAAGTTCATAGTTCCTTTGGAAGACAAATAGACTTCTAGACAAGTACCTATACTCTTCATTTTTATATAGATTTTTAAAAACTTTTTTTGAAACATTAAAGAGGATTTGAGGCCTCTAAGAGATCGTGAGTTCTTGGACAAAGGAGCTTCTGACCCTTTAGTCCGGGGCTAAAAGGGGGCATAATTTGCTTAACAGGCTCGATCTCGCAAAGCAAGAGCTAAGGTGGAGTTCGAGGGCGCATCTGCCATGCCAGGTGAACATATTGTCCAAACGGGGGCAGAGGAGTATTTTTGTCAGAAATGAGGAATTCAATATATTGTGTTGGTGCTACAACTTCCGATTTTAGTGAGGGCTGCTATTTAATTCGTTTTCCTCATTATGAAACTTGAAAGGCATTATTAATGTTATCTTTTGAATAAATCACTTTTTTCTTTGCATCTTTATTAATCATGAAAAGACAAACCCATGAGAAATTATTCAACTTCCAAAACATTTCATTTAAAAAACAACTAACATTGTACACTTTAGCTTCTACATTTATATCGTAGAAAATTTAGTTGAGTAACTAGGGAGATAAATATTCCAAGAAAACTTCATTTTCCCTCTTACAAATATTGTTGAAGAGAAGTAGATCGATAGAAAAGAAAAGACAAATCCAAATTATTAAAATCTCTAAGATGGAATTAGAACTCACTAAACCCAATGCTGAGATTATTACATGAAAAAGCTAAACCATGTACAACTTCTTTTTAGTAATTGTAAAAATTGATTTCAAAAAATGAATTGTACAAGTTATTTTTCTAATGAGATACTTGGATTGCCTCCAAATAAGGTTGTTCATAACTTTGACATCAATTATTGAAATGACATTAATCAAAGATTTCTATATATTAAAAAAATTTATGAAAAAAAAATTGAAACAACATATGAAAAAAAAAATGGAATTCTTCTTTGGTTACTAGTCTCTTCTATTCTGAACTTAATTGAGCAAAACTTTTGATCCCAGGCATGAATTGGAAAAAAACTATACTTTCACAAAGCTAATTAATTTTCCTATCTTCCAAAAACGTTTCAAAAAATCATGACAATAATTAAGACCATAGGTATTTGCCCAAAATTCCATTTGTCCCCTATGGGACAATGGTCTCCTAAAGGTTAAGATTGTAACATGTATATATAGTAGAAAAATTATAATGTTTAAGCATCTTTTGAATTTGATTCATTAATTTTAAAAAATTTCCTTGTCAAACTTATAGTGACTTTCATTCTTCACAAGAGAATTTAGAGTTTTCATGACTTCTAAAAGACATGTCTCTTCATCTTTGAAAAATAAATAATAAAATAAAATAAAAAAATTACTTTTTAAAAATTAGAAAATTACTTTTATTTATATTTTGATCACAATCTTGGTACTATCGGAAAGCTCTTGGCAAGGAGGGATGCACAAGCTGGGTTTTGTGGCATTCTGACTCACAATGAGAAAGTTATGGATTTTTGAGTTATTTTTGGATTTTTAAAGATTAAAAAATTAGTTACAGTTATGTTTTGACTGTGGCAACAGCACAGGCACACACAAGGCACTGGGCACATTAGTTTTACTTTTGTTTTGGCTGTTTGTTTTGTTTTGTTTTGCTTGTTTGTTTGTCACGTTCAAATCTCTTGGACCGTGCGTCCCTTGGTCGCATCCTTGGTACCGTTGAAAGCTCTCAGCGAGGAGGGGTGCAACAGCTTGGTTTCGTGGCATTCGGACATACAATGTGAAAGTTTTTAAAGTTTGAAGTTTGTATGAACTAAAAAATTAGAAAATTACTTTTATTTTGGTTTTCATTATGGTGACAGCACACGGCACACTAGTTAAATTGATTTCTAAATTGATTATTGCATTTCTATTTCTTTGTGCCTCTTGCACTTTCAAATCAACAATGTTGTGGGTTCAATAGATAATTCTATTATTTGTTGAAAATTCTTATACAATAATGCACTTCTTCACAACATTTCTATCTAAAGTATTTTCATTCTTACAATATTACAAGATGTGATGTATGCTTTCATGTATGCTCTAAATTCTTCAATCGTACCACTTTTAGTTGCACCTTCTTCACTACGGTATAAGTACAATGTGTGATAATTTCCAAAAATAACTATAAACTACATTGTATGGGTTTTTTATCATTAAAAGGGATCAATATCAAAAATAAGAATTCTATTGCCTAAAATTACATTGAACATAATAAACTTTTGGTTTCCTTCAATATATTGAAAAACAAATGTATGATTTATTTGTAAATTATCTCCTTCAGTATTGAAGACTAATAAAAACTACAAAATATATTTCCTTCTAATACTAAAAAGTCCTGTAAGTCTTACGACTTCCTCCATTTATTGTTGACTCTTCATTTCAAATTCCCCATTATTACCATAGTTTTTGAAAGAAATAGTTACTTGTATAATGCCATTGTTGAAGAACATAATTACTCTTTCTATTACAAAGTTCAATATCCAAAAACTATTTTTTTGTAACATAGAGGCATTTTCACTACACAAACCCAAATAATTGCCCATAAAATTTTTAAAGATGTCACGTTCTTTTTTTGAAATCCCTTCTTCCAAATTTATAGAAAATAGTTGTAATATCATTAGTGAATCTACCCATTACAAAAAATTCAGCCTAGTAGAAGGCTATTAACCCCCCAACGCTCCAAAGCCTCAAAAGTAGCCTCACATAGTTTGAGTCCAATTCAAAGTGCTGTAACTTTTGCATCCAATGTCCAAATTCAATAAAACTTGTTGGAAAAGTTGCGCATACTAGTCTAGTTTGTGTAGTAAAATTTCCAAACCAATCCAAGATATACTGATTTTTTGGAAGCCAATCAAATTTCACAGATTCAATTTGAGTTTACCAAATTGCATTTGATTGCTGTAACTATGGGGCTTGTATCTCCTTGATCCATTGTTTGTTTTCAATAAAATTTGTTGGATCATGTTTTCCTTGAAGTCTAGTGATTGTGGTAAAATTTTCATATCAATGCAAGTTGTTTTGAATGTTGTGGAGCAATTCAAAGTTCAAAACCCTAATAGTTTTTCATTACAGTGAACTTTGGCAACTTATTTCTTCTTCATACAATGCCCATTTCCAATCATGTTTTTTGGAAAAGTTGTGCATACTAGTCTAGTTTGTGTGGATAAAATTTCATATCAATTCAAGAAATTAAGAGTGACTGGGAGTCATTTTAAGAGAAGGAGGTTCAGCCTTGGATGTGTTTTTTTGCAACTTCTCTTGACATTGCAAAGCCATTTCGTAGACTCAATGAGTCAATTGAATGATATTTTCTTTCACCAATGTATTTGTATGCTGATTTTCAAGCACTTAATAGTTTAAAGTTTTTTCATTTGAAAAGGTTTAGAAATCAAATTTCACCTCCAAATGTAGTGCAAGGAAAATTCCAGCATCCTTTTTCAACACTAAAACATTATGATCTTGCAATCCATGTGACCAAATGACTTGATCCATGACATGTACAACATGTACACTACAAGATTGCATGGTTGAGATTTCTATATATTAGTGACATTTAAACTTGTAACATTTTGAAAGCAATGATGTTCTTAGACCCCCAAAGGCCTTGGGCCTTGAAGGTTTAAGAAGATTTGTTGACCGCCATTAATGTTTTTTAGAAGTGCACTATTCCTTTGTACTTGCTTAGTTTGATTGGCACGCAATGCATGATCAGGCTCAGGAATGGACTATCCAGATGAAATCGCAAATCCTACTGGCCCCAAAAGTCCAAAATTTTTGCAATTGCTAAACCACACAAACAACAATTGATTCACTCCAATGCATAACATTCAATAACAACAAGAAGGATAGCCTTCCCTTAGACAAAATGATGTGGAATATTCCACGCCATTTCATATGTTGTGAAATATTCCACATCCATTAGTAGTTAATAATCTACGCATCGCAAATTCTAAAAAAATTTCATGGAATTAGCATTCTACTCATTGAAACTGTTGCTTTAATTTCCTCACTATGATTTGAACGCCTTTCATGATTTGTGTTTGAAGAATGAGAAGGCAAATCTTTATATACATATGGGGTGGTAGGAGGTAAAGTAAACAATGTGAGATTATTAAATTAAAGTTAGTAGGAGCTCAACCGCTCATAGTTAAGTCAAATTAAAGCAAGAATTTGATTTGAAGTAAAATTTCAGACCTCATTTAGTCATAATAAAATATATATATATTTTAAATTGTGAACTAAAAAAGTTGGAAAGTCTATTTAAATTTTGTTTCAAAAAATTCATTTGATATTTCAAGCCTCCAATCAAAAGTTATGGATAATTTTCAAAGAGAGGTTGGAAGGGCATTTTTTTATACATCTTGAAACATCCTCTCTAAATTTTGTCCATAGATTTTGATTGGAGGTTTGAAATATGAAACACATTTGAAGATGAAATTCAAATAAAATTTCCAATTTTTTTAGTCCAAAGTTTTTTGAAAATAGTTATTCTATTATGACTACATGAGATTTGAAATTCTACATAAACATTATTTTGACATTTTGACAATAAGCAATTTAGCACTCATTTTCAAATTGTTCCATATCCTTTGAGGATTTATGGTGAAAAATCAATTTCAAAATAAAAATGACATCTCCAACTTTCATTCCCTCAAATGAATCCTACTCAATTCCTTCATAGGTCTACCAAAATTATTTTTTGGATGGGTTAAATGACATTGGGATTTTAATTTGAAGAATTCTCTTAGTGTTTGACATATCATCTTAAAGTTTCTTTGAATGTTTGTTTGGCTAGTCCGAGATTTAGAAGGAAACAAAAATGTAAACCCAAAGTCTACTGTCACATTCCATGCACCTGATACTGGAGCTTACTTTAATTCTCCACATGGATGTTTTTTGTGGATGATGCTTCCAAGGAAGCAAAAACAAACTCTTTGTAGGCTACTAAATGTTATGCATGTAGGACAAAGAAGCATATGTTTCTAGATTTTCCAAAGTTGTGCTAGCACCAGTAGTGCCAACTTGGACATTGGACATCGTGCATGAGCAATCAATGGGCTGACACTCTAAATCTTCCCCTTCAAATTGGTAGCCCTCTTATGGCCTCATTTTTTTCCTAAGGTTGTATGGATGTAATCTAAATTTCAAAATTTACAACTTTTCTTTGCAAATCACTTCCTAAATATTCTTCCAAATAACACTATATAATGGTTTTCTCCAAATAATCAATTGTGGAAAAGAATCAAGACATATAGAGGTTAATGTATTACAAAGTTGATGTATACGAAAAAATCTTGTCTTTCTAAAGAGTTGAAATTTTTGAAACTGCTACCATGTTTTCTTATATAAAATAAGTTTTTTTTTGTTTGTTTGTTTGTTTGTTTGTCATCTTGAAATCCTTGGGGGGTGCACTCCCCCTTTTTTTATGTTAGCGTGCTTTGGACCCCTATTTACTTTTTGAATTTTAAATAAATGAAATGAAAAATATATGAATAGATTTTCTTATTTTGAAAGTTTATGTTTTGAATTATAGATATTTTGATTTGTTAATAAAAATGAGTTACAAATTTGTGAAGTAAAAATGTACAGTGTAAAACTGATAAATTACTTTCACACCCCAATATAATATAAGAAAAAATAGTCTAAAAAATGAATAGAGAAATCCTAAAAATAACTCTCTATTGAAAGCTCATTTTGAGTTGAATATTGATGCAATGGTCATCTAAATGTATTCTTTAAAAATATTGAGTTAAAAAAACATGCCATTTTAGTACATTTTTAACATCTTCTAGAAATCATTCCATATTTTATTTGAGTTTGAAATTTTGGGATTAGAATCCTATAGTCATTAATAAACAATGCTCAAAATTTGAAGTTAAAATTATAGTTAATTAGAAACCACTTGTTCGCATGTGGTTTGTTGTAGTAGAATTAAGTGCACCTCCAAGTTGAAATCTCTTGGATTATGAGGCCCTTGAGTATGTGCTTGGAAAGCCCTTGTCTAAATTGAGTCATTTTGTTCGGTAGAAAACCAATTTTTTTTCTTACTTCATTCATTTTCTTTAAGTTTGTAAAAGCAATTGTTAAAAAATAGGCAAATAAATTACAAAAACTAAATTCAAATGTACAAATAAATGCAAAGATGGTTGGTTCAAAGTCCATTGAATCTAATAATAATCCATGGAGTCAAAGAACAATTTTTCATTTGACCATCTACCAATAAACAAAATAGATGGTAAAATTAAGGGATTACTTCATTAGCATTCATTGAGTAGGGAATGGAGAGGTCATTTCTTTGATGAAATTCATTGTTTGTCATAGATTATGGGACAATTTGTAGATGAGAGCTCTACCCACTCATTGTCAAAAATGCAGGAATTGTATATAAAGTAGAATTTCAGACCACATTTAAGCATAGTAGGATAAAAAATTCCAAAAATCTTTGAACTGAAAAAATGTGGAAAATCAATCTAAATTTCATCTCCAAAAATCCATTTGTAATTTTGAAATTCTAATCAAAATTAATAGACAAGGTTTAGAGAGGGGTTAATAGAGACATTTTTCTTGGCGTTTTCAAACATCCTCTTTGAATTTTATCCATAACTTTTGATTGGAGGCTCAAAATCACAAATGGATTTTTGGAGATGAAATTTAAATTGATTTTCCATATTTGTTTGGTTAAAAGTTTTTTGAATTTTTTATTAATTATGCTTAAATGGGGTCGTAAAGTCTACTTTATACATAATTCTTATGACTTTACTATGAATAGTTGAGCTTTTAACTAATCCTAATTTACATATACCACATGGGTTGCTTTACCTCTTACCACCTCACTTGTACAAAGAACTTGTCTTCAAACCTCGTGGTACTTACATTCAATGAACATTGAAGATTTTGGCAATTGCCAGATATCTTGGATTCTTTAATTCATTGAATGTTGGTTATACCCTTGGGATAGTCACCTAGGAACTAGTGGTAGCATAAGTAGGGTAGTCAAAATCCCTTATTTCTTGATGAATTCTGGATAAAAACCGTCATTTTTAATCATAAGTGGTTGATTTCCTGTACTCCAAGTATTCTGTTCGATTATACGGCCTGAAATTTTGAAATTAAAATAATAATTTGCTAATTTCTTTTAGCCGTTTTTTTAATAGCCGCTAGATCTCTCCATACGGTGTTTCCGCCTCTCCAACGTGGTTGCTGCCTCTTGTGGCTACCGCCTGTCCATTGTGATCACCGCTTCTCATGGTCACCGCCTCTCGTCGCTTCTTGTGGTTGTTGCTTTTCTAGATGGTTGCTGCTTCTTCAGATGGTTGTTGCCTCTCTAACGTTGTGTTTTCATTTTCTGCTTTGTTTCAATTGTGTGCTTGGCTTCAATCAATGTGGTACTTGGCTTTGATTTCGTGTTGCATTTTTTTTTTCTAGTATTTGGTCCTTTTGATTCTCATCTTCGTTTGTGCATGGATGCTTTTTTAGTGCATCTCTGTGGTCGTGGAGGTGGGCTTATCAACGCTTTGAGCTAGGGTGTTATGCATTTGAGTGAATCAGGTAGGTATATTGTTTATCCTTATTGGTGATAGTCAAGCACATTTCTCGATTAGAAATTTGTACGCTACACTGTTGACAATGGTGCTTGCACAGTGTTGCGATGTTTGTGGTACCAGATTTGTTAGAGAAATTTCAAAGTTCTGTATTGTGTCATTTGTGTGTGGAGAAAAGAGAGTAGAACAGGAAGATGTAGTGGAAGAAGAATGTTTGATGGTGGAAGAGGAAGGTAGTATGAGGGGACCTCCTGCACGAATTGCACTGCATGAGAGAAATGTAAATACACTATCTTACACTCAAGTTTTTGCTCCTCCCACTTGTTGAAATGAGAGTAAAAAGTACGGAAAAAGAGCTTTACTTGCTGCAAATATGGGTATTCAACATAGAATAATGTTAGATAATTATGAACAAGCTAAAAAATGGTTAAGAAATGCACAAGAAGTTGGAAGATTGCCTCAAGGAGCGTTCAACTTAGAAGAACAAAGATTGCAAGAATCTTTGAGACAAGTAATAAAAGAAAATTGTACAACATTGCAAGAAATAAAATTAGGTAGGAAGAATCACAAATGGGATAAAAGGGAAATTTACAAGTATTTGAAGAAACATTTGAGGTATATGAGAAGAAAACAAATAGGAATAGAAAAATTGAAAGGGAACGAAGTAATTGAGATAGAGGAATTAAATGAGGTGAATAGTAGTCCTGTCCTGTAGCATAACAAAGGATTTTGTGCTTGATGGTCGAAGAGACATCAATAATAGCCGATGAAGTAGAAGCACAAGTACTTCGAATAGAACCTCCTCGAAGTGTTGAAGATGATGATACATTTTTGTTATTGGTGCTCTCATTACCTACTGTTGATGTAATGAAGAAGCATTTGAGGAAGGTGATGGAAGATGTAAATACGAGAGTCAATCCCAAACCCTTTGGAGTAGGGTATCGCAAATGGGACAAAGAAAAACAAGTTAGGGAAGTCGCAACATACTATCGCAAACAGGCTTTGATGGCGCATGTAGGAGCTTCTCAAAATCCTTCAATTTGAGGTCGTAGGGAATTTGATGCAAGATTGCATCTGAAGATGAAGAAGGTAATCCTAATGATGTGTTCATTTTTTGCTTCAAACCATTGCCTTATTTTCTCTTGTTTGTGGTGTGCTTGAACCTAGTGGTCTTGGTGAGAGTGATCTCTATGAACGAGGGGATGATGCTTTAAATTTTTTTACAATCAAACATTTGATAGGAAAGTACTTTGTACTCATGTTTTGGAGGGATCTTTTTAACTCAAATTCTAGGTTTGGGTTAACATTTGTACTACATGAAGAAGCAAATAGATGTGGGAATTTTAGAACAAGTGACTATCATAGAAGCAGACAAACAAGCAAGTTTGCAACTTAAACTTATTCTACTCCATTTTTTTCTCCTTTATAGCTCTCTACAACTGTTAAATATATCGTGGCTATTTTGTGGGCATCTTTTTTTTTCATAACTGCAGTATACTAATCATTATATGGTTTAAATATAGTTGAGTTTTGCCTATTGTTCGTAATACTGTTCCATGACTTTCAGAAGAGAAAAATAATGACAGTATTGTAGTTGTTGGCAGCTGAAACGCTTTAACTGGATTAGGGCAATTTAGAAAACAAAATAACCACTAAAGGTCCCCGACACAAGTTAATCGGTCCCCAACAACTATATAATAGTGTCTGAGGTATTCTGATCTCCACGCTTCTTGTCTGCATTGCAATGGTTTGCACCACTGCTAAAAAATCCTTGTGTTTTCTGTGTTTGCATCCCTTATACAAGCATTAAAACCAATCCATAAATTGCATGCTTCACTCGTTTATTGAATTAATTGCTAATCATAAGACTCTTATGTTTCCTCTTCATTTGTTTTCTGAACTCCAAGGTCTTCAATTAGGTTTTTTTAATTAACCTCTTTTACACGTTTAAATCATTTCTGCTCAGATTTGGTATTTGTTATGGGTTTCCTACGTGCCCAATAAATATGTCAACACTTCGCCAAGTCATATGGGATTGTTATTTAAGGATTTGATAACTCCTTCCTAAGGATTGTAACATCTAGACAGTTACAGATTCTAAAGACTATTGGATCTTACAACCATGATTGTTGCTTATGCACAAAGAATTGTGAATGTTCACGGGGGGCCACTAGCTCTTGGTCATCTGTTGGGGTGCAGTGGAGCATGAATTATTGTTACTCTACTAGGGCTGAGGTCTCAAACTTTATGCAATTGTGCACTTAAAAATTCCAAAAGTCTCATCGTTAATTATGAGTAGGTTTGTTGATTCATCAAAGATTCGTGGATTGATTCCTTGTGGCAGTAGAAATACTATACCATACCCATAATTCAGTTTCAATACTTTGTAGTTCGAAACAGTTTACTTTTGAATTTTAGTCTGTCCAAAATCCTTGATGGAAGTTGTTTTCAAAAGTAGGAGAGATATTACTAGTATGGATCTTGCTTTCAATCATCAGTGAATTTGGGATTTGCTTTCTGATATTTAAGTGAATGTTGTTATTCATTCCTAATTGATTTAGAATTTGAAAATGGGAGTTCAGTATGTACCCCTTTAATCACATTCTATACTAATTGAATTGAGTGTGTTTCTGCAGGTTCCCGTGGACTGAGGCCCGTCTAAGCCATGGTTAGTAGCTCTCCGAAATTGGATCAATCCAAAGATATAGTGCTAGAGCTAAATACTCATTTTTCATATACATCCTCCTCTACCTGCTTTGACCTTAATATCCCATCATGTTTGAGCAGCAGTCTTTATTCTTCATGCAGGATAGGCTCCAACACCGAGTCAGTTCCAAGTACTCCGAGAACCAGAACCAGTGAACCACTCCAAGCAAAAACATGTCTTGACCTTGGAAACCTGGGTCTGCAAAGCAAAAGTTCTCATCAACGTTCCAATTCAATGAAGAGCTCTCATGCAAATATTCCGCATTTTGAATTACAAGAAGATCCAAATTTTTGGAATGAACACAATGTCCAGGTTTGAGCTCAATGCACATAATACCATGGAGACATGAATCGCCTATATTTGATTTTTGATGTGTAGCAATTTTCGTTTTGTGTCAAAGAAGGTCTGGTTTTTTCTTTCTAGCGAGAATTGCGATCACGATGCAGGTCCTAGTTTACATGCGCCCCATAAGTTGTGCAGAGGCATCAATTCAGAGTTTCACCAGATGTGTTCAGCAAGATAATCTCCACAATATAACATAGGTCGGGCAGGGATGTTCCCCCGTTGATGTTGCTTGTGTTTGGCAAGTCTGATGGGTATTAGACGTTGGTGCTTGTAGATATGGAGGAATAAGAACGTGGCGAAGCCAACATTTGGGAACCGCAAGTGCAATTGCAAGAACAAGGTAGTGCACCAACAGATCGGGCCCAGGATGTACCAACAACACACGGAGCAGGTGTGCCAGAAGTGTCCGAACGTGAAGTTCGAGCACGTGGATCAATCGATCACGGTGGACATCGAGAAGAACATGCGTGATGGTCAGGAGATTGCTTCCTACGAAGACAAACAACCCATCATCGATGGTGAGCCCGATACTCAGTTCACCTTTCACCATGTCATTGGCGAGTCTACATTACAAGTACGCAGCGAGCCCTCTTAACCTTGAAAGGACCAAGAGGCCCTAAAATTTACTTTATGATTTTTTAGCAGTATTGATTAGATCATATGGGGTTTTTTTCCCTCCATGTTTCATTCTTTTTTTCAATAGCAAGTGAAACATTTATCACTAGTAAATTTGATGTAGTCATTTAAAAACTAAATCTTCATTCATTGAGGCTTAAAATGCTTTTAGTATGTTATGAATTTTGTAATGAGGGCACCTTTTGCACCAGCCCAATTTTGACTAACGACAAGGCATTCATGATGTAGGAAGATGTGTTCCGCGTTATTGGAACTCCAACAGTGGAGAATTGCATGCGAGGTTATAATAGTAGTATATTCGCTTATGGTTAGACAGGGAGTAGGAAGACGCATACAAGTTTAGCATCTCAATGTTGATGTATCATTTTTTGAGTAAATTTGTGCATTTATGCAATTGATGTTTCATCATTGTCATTTCCCATTTTCATCCATTGTAGCATCTATAATTCATCCAAAATTTCATCCAAAGATTCATTCAAAATTCATCCATTTCATCCAAATTTTGTAATGACATTCATCCCATTGCATAATGAAGGTCATCCAATTTTTTAATGAAATTCATCCAAAATTCATCAAAATTCATTCAAAATTGACCAAAATCCATTAAGAATCCATCCATATCGTTACTAGTGAGTAGAAATTAGGCCCCTCTAAAGCATACAAAAATGGGGGTAAAAGTGGGGATAAAGTTTAACCCCCCCCCCAATCCTGTGCATCAATGCTAAGGGGGACTGTAGGGGGGCCTAAATCTTCCCCAGTTAGCCCGCCTTAAACCTTTGAAAGTTCCCAGTGTTTAGTGGCTAGCTAGGCAGGCCAATTGTCAATGTGAACAACATCCAAGAGGAGGAACAAGTTGATCGGTGGATCGATGCTAGCTAGTGTGACTGCCATTGGTGTATGTGATGGCAGTCACATGCACATTGTCATGGGTGTGTGATCATTGATTTAGAGCATCCTCACGGCTGGTACATAAGAGAGGTGCAAAATTGGGTTGTTTGGCATGTTGTTCACTTGCGATCGGGCAGTGCAGTGATAGCTGCCCTATAGTGAAACGGTGAACGAGGTACGTAAAGAAGGATGTGAGACAAAAACCTAGTTTGCCACATCATCATATTGTCAAAGCATCTACACACTAAATTTCCTACAAAGGGGATCAAGTTTTTAAAATTAAATTGTTTATTGTTTACTTCTAATGCCAAGTAAATATTAAGTAATTTAACTTTCAAAACTCTTAGAAATACTACGCATTGATTGGAAACCATTTTCAATTTGCATTGAGTTTCTGAAGAAGGAAGAGAAGCTCTTTATATCCATAATCATGGGGTGGTAGTAGGTAGAACAATCCATGTGATATATGTTAATTTGACTTTACTATGAGGGATGAAGCTCCTACTAATTTTAAGATAACATATCCTACATAAATTGTTCTACTTTCTACCGCCCCATATAGATATAAGGAGCCTTTCTTCTAGCTAAATAATTCACAAAAAGTTGATAATTTATTTTTTAATTATAAGGTTTGGACTCAAGTAAGGGAAAATTTATTTTAGATGCAAGTATTTTTCAACTATTTATTTGCTCCAAAAAAAAAAGAATTTTAAATGTATAATTTGACTATTTTAGAGATGTTTTGTATGTGTAGTAATGGTGTTTTTTGGCAAGGTGCAATTTTGCGTGTACCTACCTTAACCCTTGAAGTCTCAAGACCTCTAATTCATCAAAAGTCACTCAAAACTGCCATTTCTTTAGCAATAAGCAAAAAGTTTTAGAAAAAAGTGTTTTTTTTGCATCTATAACCATAGGATCTTGTACTAGACTATTATAAAAATGTATGGCAAGAATTTCACAAACTTTGATCATGTAGATTGCAAGATATTTGTTTAAAGTGTTTAAAGTGAAAAAAAACAATTTTTTTTGTACCTTGTTCAACTACATTATTTGGCTTTAAGCCTTTATAACTTATAATTTTTATTCTATTGATTTTGAAATTATAATTTTTTATGATAAAGAATTTAATTGAGATTCTAGGGAAAAGAATTATATTTATATTTATTAAAAAATTATTTTAAAGTAGAAATTGGTTCAAGATTGAAGGAAAATCTAAATTGTTAATAGCTCTAAGATGGGATTGAAATACACTAATCTCAATGGTGAGATTGTTCTAGCAAGATGTTTTAACCTCATAAAACTTTTTTTTTTAAATTATAAAAATTGAGATAAAAAATGAATTCTACAAGTTATTTTTTCAAGAAGATGCTCTAATTGCCTGAAAATCAAGATTTTCCATAACTTTCTCATAACAAATACAAATGGAATGAATCAAAGCTTGTTATATACATAAAAATATAACCTATACAAAAAAATTGACTTTAATTTCTTTTCTAACTATAAAAAAAGGATTTTTTTGGTTCCATAACTTTTGCTTCCAAGCTTTGATTGAAATAAAAATTATATTTTCGAAAATCTAATGTGTTTTCCTCTCTTTACTAATAGATTCAAAAAATCACAAAAATATTGAAATTGTAGGAACTTGTCCAAAATCCATTTTGTCCCTTGAGGGGACACTAGGTCTTTAGGGGTTAAGCATATTTTGTAGGGCTTCTTCCAAAGTCTTCACTTGTAAAGAAAATCAAATTGCGCTTTATGAGTGCAACACAAGACTTGAAGATACAAATGCATGGTACAACAAATTAGAACTTGTTTACAAAACCATTCCATCTAGATTCTTGATTAAAAATGTACATTGTTTATTAGAAAAATTTCAGGTTTGTAAGAGGCTGCGAGGTTTACATCCCTTGCAGTGCAATTAAAAATTTCTTTTTGAATCTGATGTGCCACTACTAGTGCCACATCAGATTGGCTATTTTTTTTAAAATTTAAATTTTTTTTGAATTTGCATTGCAAGGGACTGAAAATCAAAAATTCGTAGCCTCTTTCAAGCTTGAAATTTTTCCTAATGTATATATGAGAGCCAAGGATTGATTTTTGGTACACCTATTTCAACATTGAAAATTTATAGTTTATTCATATTGAGTTCCAAAATTGTATTCTAAGAGAATCTAGAATCTTTTTTAAACTATTAACAAGATTTAGCAATAGTTTTAATAATTCAACAACATAAACCACTTTTAAACCTTTATTAGGACATATTCAAGCCTATATGCTAATACTTTATAAAGATTTCAAAAGGATTGGAATATTCTTCAATAATATTTTTTTGTTGAATTTTTAAGGAAGAAAATAAGGCTCATATATAAAGTTTTGTATTTGTAAAAACACTTTATGTGACAAAAAAAAATTCTAAAACCAAAATGTTTGAGTGTTCTTTATGTTGATCTCATCTATGTTCCTAAGCAAAAGTGTTGTTTCAAAACCATCAAAGAAGATAGAAGGTATTCAACTTATTGTGAAGTTCAATACTACAATTCACAATGTCATTATACTCCCTTGTGTTAAATGTATTGTATTATGTGTATTTAGGTATAGAATAATGTTGTAGATTGCATTATATTGTAGTGTACAATAGAAAGTCTATAACTTCTATATTTTATGAATAAAACATAGTTGGACAAAAATCATCAAGTACAATAGATTCTATTTTCTAAAAACTATAATACTTATATATTTTAGGCTTCTAAAAATAGGCAAATAATTACAAATAATTATTGTTTTCATATGTAACTCAAATGTGTTCTAAAATATTGTTCAAATATGACATTAGTTGTTGAATGTCAAACTTTGAAATCACATTATTGTGTTATCTACAATGTTCTTGATGTTGTTTTGAAGGGATGAATTCTAGAAGTGACTCAACCTTTAGAGGCGAATAGGTTTTTGAAAAAATTATACATTAGAAGAAATTTGAGTCATTCAATGAATTGTCAAGACGTTAAGACTCTCAATTTGTTTCCTATTCTATTGCACAACTCCAAAGATGGAACTTGAATTTTGCATTATTACAAATATATCATATAACCAAAAATTATTATGCTCGTTCAAATTTTGTTCAAAGCTTAATAAGATTATGACTTCCAAATAAAGGCTAAGTTGCAATATTTTAGACCATAACAAAATACTAAAATATCAATAATGAGTTCAATTTGACCTTTCAAATATTGACAAATATTTTATAAAATATAATATATATAACACATTTATAATTTTTTTCAATTTTGAAAGAAAAATTAAACTTTTGATGCATGATTAGTTCTTATTATAATGGTCGTGTATTTGCAAAAGATTGTTGTTACCATTTTAGTAAGATAAATAACAAAAATCATCCCTTTCAGAATGTCGACTCCTACTTTGGGATTAAAATGGACAAAATTAGAATACCCATAATTATTTTTAATAATCGTTGTAGGTTTGAATAACATTTCTTAGCCTAAAAAGCACTCCAAGAAGGAATAAAAAATTTCCTCAAAGTAGGACATGTTTTTTTTCCTTGTCTAAGGTTTGTATAGTTAGGACATGTAAAATTGACCAATGAACAAAGTTTTGACTTTGTAACCTAAATGTAGTGCTTAATAAGCCTCAGTCGCTATAGACATGTTTTTAGTATGCTTAAAATTTCAAAAAACATCCTCAAACCACCTACTAATAATTCACTTGAAACCAAGTCTAAGGGGCTAAGCCTCTTGCTTAAGGATTAGTGCCACATAGGAAAATGCACCTTCAATAAGATTAAATTTTTACTCGAGCTTTCAAATTTAAAATATATTCCTCTTTAGTGTGAGCGTACCCATAAACAATTTATATGCCTCTCCCAATCATTTTGACATTAGAGATGCTTTACATTTGAAGCCAAATCAAGAAAATAATAAGAAAACCTGAAAAAAGTTATTCATAATCAAGTTAGGAACATTTCTATACACTTTAGTAATGAATAAGCTTTGAGTCCTTTATTTTTTAGCTTTGTGTTTGTGGCTAAGCTAAAAAAATGATCAATATTCTCATTTGCCAAATTGGATAATTTCAAGACCTTAACTATTAAGATCATTCAATTTTTATTTATTTTTGGCTTAGTCCAAAGTGTCTATAAATTACCAATTTATATCTAGGATCAAACCAAAGAATTAAAAAAACTCTAGGAATCTCATTGGTGAAGTTGAGCCATTCATTGGTTGACCATCCAAGGTCCAAGGGGACATTTTTTAGCTTCAAACATTCATCAAGTCAAAAGTCAAGAAATATTACCAAATGAATTTCATATTATATTTTTCATATTGAAAGAGGAAGGTCAAAACTACAATCAACATTTCTTACAATGAACAATGCATATAATAAAATAACCAAACTAAGTTTCATTTTGTGAAAAAAAATACAAAAAAGTATCCAAACTTTTACAATTAAAACCTAGAAGGGCCATTTGGTCACCTTGTCCATGCATTTCAATGCAAATTGATCAAATTCATAGTCATAAAACCACAAAAATGATTGAGATCCTTCATAATTTACTGTGTTTGGAATTTGTGATGACTATAATCAAAAGTTGGAGTGACTTGTATACCATGAACCTATTATGGTCTTGGAAAACCATTTTTAAAAATCTTATGCTTTCCAAAACAAAAAAGCATCCAATGACATATTTTTCTCTTCTCAAATATTGTCTATAAATCCATAGATTTTGGAAAAAATAAAAATTGATTTAAAAAAACTACTTCTTTTTGTTCAGTTGTTCATCTTAAACTCTAAATCTGTAGCATTGTTAATGGATTAAACAATGACAAGGATGTTTGGCATCCAATGGATGACAAACAAATCCTTCCAGTAGGACAAAAGTGCAACTATTTATTCTCAGAATTTTATTGTGAAAAGGGGAGGTCTTCTACAGTAATTTGACTTCCAATGAGTGTTTTTGCAATTTTGCAATCGAATAATTCACATGGTAACCAAGGGGATCATTTCCACGGTCACCAATCCGTCCTTTAATGGTCAACCCCTATATGACGCTTGTGACCATTTTTTGGCCAATTAATGATAAGGAATCCTTCTATGTGGGATAGAAGTGCAACTATTCATCCTCCCAAATTTTATGTGAAAATTGGAGGTCTTGTACAGTAGTTTGACTTCCAATGAGTACTTTTTTTTTTTTTAAATGAATGATTCACACAATAACAAAATGGATAATTTCTGCGGTCACCAGTCTGTCCCAATTTAAGTGTTAAATTGGACCATTTCTAAGCTCTTTGCCAATGGGAGTGCTTAGAATTTATTTTTTCCTTGCCCTGTTCTGAACTGAAAGTGCCCGCTCTGATGAACGACTCCGTTCGTCGTAGTGGTTCCGTCCTCTTCCTCCCTTCAACCCTAATTTCCTCCGCCATAGCCAGAATCGCAGGGCCAAGCAAGAGAAGCGACCACTCGACGTGCACGCATCCGTCCGCGAACAGCTCTCCATTTGTTTTGTAAGCCCTTTGCAGCAGCAGCAGCGATGGGCGGGGCTCCCCCCGATGGCCATTACCCCGGCTACCCGACGCAGGTGTGGAGTCCCACGGGAGGATGGTGGTGCCACCCCAAGCACTGGCGTCGGAACACGGTCTTCGCCTTCATTGGAATTTTCGCTGTGTGTGTTCCGATTGCCATGAAGTCTGCACAATTGGAGGTAAGAGTGGTTGATTGGGGATATTCGATTGGACGGGGTCTGTGCGGGGATATGCGCTGGTTGATTAGGGTTTGGTTTCTGTATAATGTTCGCAGAGTTTAGCTCTTTGCGAGGGCAATTAGTAGTGAACTTTCAAGGTTTTGAGAGTATGAGATTGAGTCGATAGGCGTATTTTTTAAATTGGAACAGTGAATATGAAAGCCATTTCAAACCCTAGCCTGGAATCTTCAATCAGTCGATGTGATCTGAATACTCAGAATCAGAACATGATTGCTCATTTTCTAGAAGTGCATTTTTCATGGGTTTCCAACAAGCTATTACTCGCAGGATTTGGCCCAGTAATGAGATAGGAGCTGAAAAAAGTTGAGCTGCTTGTTGGCTCTTTGTGCAGTCGGATCTCATACTCACTGCAGAAATTTGATTGCTTGCTGTGATCTCAACACTTCAAATGTGGACGTGTATTATAGCGCATTAAAAGCACATTTTCAGTAGTGGTCCAACAAGCTATCACTCAAAAGATTTGGTTGAGAATTGAGCTTGAAATCTTAGTTTGAAGTTTGGAATCAAATCGTTGATTATGTCATCTCTGGTTACCAGGACCTTTCATACCCGCCGTTCCAGGTTAATCAGTGGCAGGATTTGTGCGCTTACGTTCTTCACTTTCCAAAAGAACTCTACGGGTGTCCGCTTACGAATCTTGATGAACATGTATTGTTGTCTGAATGATCTACTTGGTTTGTGCAGCAACGGCCTTTGATGCCTATTAGGCCTATACCGTCTCAAATGTGGTGCAAGAACTTTGGAGATCCAGAGGCTGCTAAATCTGATTGATGTCTCCGAATGCCAAGGAGCAGGCAGCTGAGCTAGTACTAAATTTCTCAGATTCCCATGGCTATGTTGAACAGTAAGGATGTGCATTGGTAGTGAGCTAGTTTTCTTGGATGGATTGAAGGGGGTTCACTTTTGCACGGCTTTATTGCAACGGTGTTGATGCCGTGATGCAGAATGTGGTTTACAAGCTTATGGTGGCTTTTGCTTAGCACTTTCACAATAAAATTTAAGATGGTGCACCAGCAGAAAGGATGATCAGTTTTAATAATTTAGGCTAGGGTGTAGAGTTACTTGCGGCTGTCTTCCTTATAAATGAAAATTTTCAGAAGCAACGCTTGGCATAGATTTCGCCAAATTGAATTCTGTTTCATTGCTTACATGTCTGGCTGTCACAGGCTGAGACTTTCCGCTACTCTGGAGACGTGAGATGTGGTTTCTTTGCCTTTGCTGGTATTCTGGCAAGATGCAGGAATGTCTTGCAGAGAAATGTTTTTTTATTACGATTGTGTGGTTGTGCAGTTGCTAAGCCTTAGGGCCGGGACTGTCGAGCTGGTTGGATAGTTTCAGTCTTCCAAGACCCAAAATTTAATTTATTTGTACTTGCTCCATGCTGCTGACTGCTGACAGATTGGACGTTTGGACCAAAAAACAGTTCAGGCAAATTTGACATCACTTTAGATGGCCTTGTGGAAAGATTGTGATGGAGGTGCTGGAACGGAGAATTTGATTTTTTGGCTGAACTGGAGGAGGCTTTGCATCTGCAGAAGCTATAGTGTGAGAAAGTTTGAGTAGCTACCTTACCTTGGTGAACCCTCGCTCGTCCTTGAAATCATTCCATAGGTGCATGTATAAAATAACAACCCCTATTTCGTGCTTCATTAAGTTATCTTCTACACCCCTCTTAGCTGATTTGGGGCCTCTGATTGCAAATATGAATTCAAAATTTACAAATTTTATCATGCGTAGCAGATAAGTAATTTCAGCGATTCCCCTCGGGGACGAGCAAGGGGGTCGGTTCACCCCGGCCCTACCGTACTCATAATCGAGTCACTTGAAAGAACGAAAATATGAAAAGAGAGACATTGTTTCGTTCCAGTTTGTAGTGCCACTGGGACAGAGCCTCCCGTAGCACAGCTGCTTGTTGATATATGTACCGCGCAGAAATAGCTCTGTATTTTTGTCTCCACACTTTCCGTTCAAATGTCTCCCAAATATTGTTGAGGTGGCAGCCGGAAAGTGCGAAGCTAAGAATTCGGTGGAGGTGGCTGACATTCCCCTCAGGCTCTCACCGTGAGTATTCTCTACTAGGAACATGTTACCGCCGGCTTGCACCTGCAAAAGTCACTTCTGTAAAAAAAATTTGGGGTCGACCTGAAATATTGCAAGCTTAGTCTTGAACTGAACTGACGCAATGACGATTATTCCAGACTCTTCGATTGCTTTCCCGTATGAACTGAGCTCCATAGAATACAGTACTATACAGAATTGCACACTGTCTGGCGCAGTGGCGATTACCGTTGTCACGTTGCGGTGACCATTGGGAATTAATTGGCGAGCGGCATGTGGACTTTGCAGAGCTCAATACCGCCTCATCTCGAGGATCGAAAGGAGGTTCTCCATGAAGGTCGATCAATGTCAATGGAGAGGACGTCTTGCCGAAGCAAGTGCATTGTGCGCAAGCCGAGTTCTTGAATCAAGTGCTTTGATGGCGTCCTCTTCTCGTGAGTGAGTGCATGAAGGTCTGGCCATTCCCCCGTAGCTACTCTAATCACTTTTCTTCGTTATAAGCAATTCTCTGACATGCTGCATAGGAAGCGATCGATTAGTGCTCAAGTATTCTGGTGTGAAGAATGCTGCCATGTTGCAAAGTCCACCAGCATTTGTTAGAGTTTTGGAACCGTTTTTTGATGCGGAACTAGTGAGCTGTGCTGAAGATCGATCAGTAACGGGTGTCAGCAGTGGCGCTGGGTAGATCCGACCATTGCCTCGATGTGTTTCACTAGATTCAGGCCCTCGGTGTTGTAGAAGCGGTTCTTTGGATATCGAGTATGGGTGAATTTAGTAAGAGCTCTTATTGCGCAGAGATAGGCAGATAGGAGAATTTATTGAGTTGCAACAACAGGAGAATGGAGACCACAGATTTGTAAGGCTCTCTCGAGGCCTTATCTTTAAAGGTTTCTGTCACTGGTCAATTTGTGAGTTCCTTCCAGTGAAGACCGAAAGCCTGGTATCCGTCAAGGGAGTAATTGATCGATCGGTTCTGCGTGCAGGTTGGCGAAGGGGACCTTCTGGGCTAAGCAACCTCGAAATGTATGAGTGACCTGATTTTTTGCGCAATTTACCGGAAGGATTCTTTGTTTAAATCGAAATGCTTCGAGTCACATTTGACGACCACTCTGAGTAAATAATGGGCACATCAGGGGCCCCGTCTTGAGGAATTGTCATAGCCGGATGTTTGGAGTAGAAACGTTTGCGGAGATGGAGAAATGAACTTGTGGACCATGTGTTGTTAACAGAATGGGCAATTTCGTTAAAATGGCGGTGATTTTTTACCATTTTACATACTCCGTGAGCCATTCTAATGGAATGTCGTGTCATCTTTGACATATTCAGTGCCATTTTAATTGAATGTAGTGCCATTTTAACGAAATTCACCATCAGAGAACTCTGTTCATCCACCTCGCTCAATTATCCGTAGTTACTGTACAGTAGGTAGTTTTACAACTGTATATAATTGTATTCCCTCCCTCTATAAACACACAATTCATTTTCATTCGATTAGAGTCAGTATGAGCGTGTATGAGCTTGTATCGATATCTTCGTGTCAGTACGACGAACATGGTATTAGAGCTAGTTGAGAACTTCAGAATCGTCTTGTGAAGTCTGAGTTAATAGCGCTTGTGTACTTGATAACTTGTAGCAGTACTTTCTTTCTGATCGGTATATTTTATTGACGGTAGTTGCGTACTCAATAGGTGAAACAATAAGTCTGATAAGAAACAACAATAACGATTGTTGTTTCTTCGGGAATCAGTTCGTTGCTTTTGTGTTACGGTGGTACCTAGATCTATGTCGAAAGACAATATCGTGCCTGAAGACGCAAAACTGACAGGATCCTCAAACTTTCATTTATGGAAGTATATGATCACATGTATAGCAAAGAAGGAAAAAATGTAGTCTATCCTCTAAGAATCAACCACTTCATGTTCTTCACTGCTAATACACCCAACAGAGGCTGATGACGATGAAGAGAGTGAGAGAATTGAGCGCCTCATGTATATCATGACAATGTCAATAAAACCCTCTCTCTTGGCACAAATGTCGAAAAAACACTCTCTCTTAGCACAGCTAATGGAGTATCAAGAACCCAAGCCTTTATGGAACTTCCTGTGTCACTCTTTTGAGGTTGATAACAATAGCAGAAAGTTTGAGTTAAAAAATCGACTTGCACTCATTTCTTTCTTTGAGAACTTTGGTGTCGAAGTTTATTTTTCCCAATTTCGTCAAAATCTAGCTCAGTTATTTGCAATCAAAGTGAAAGTTGATGATATTGATTTGGTTCAAATCGTGATGAAGGCTCTCCTCGATAGCTATGATTATTTCCTACAAAATTTCCAATTCAGGCAAGTTTCCTAAGTTGGATCAGTTGCAGACAAGGCTCATGTTGGAGGAGAGTCGTCACCAATTGAAATCAGGATAATCCATGGTTTCAGAATCAGAAGTGTTGTTTGTTTGAGGTGGACTTCAGCCACGTTACAACAGTCAGCCCAATCGTTTTCATGGGGGCAACTGAACCGATCTCCAAGCTACTCAAATATACAAGGTACTTCAAACTCATTAGGAGGTTTTCAAAATTGTCAAATGAGATGTTTCTATTCTAGTCGTCCTGGACACCACAAAGATATGTGCCTAGAAAGATTGGGAGATATTAGGAAGCTAGAAGTAGACATGCAAGCCAAGCTAGGGATCAAGCCGTTTTCTACCAATATTGTTTAGGAAGAAACGTAGGCAAACTTAGACGCATGTGTAGTGACAAATGATGTTGAGCAACAAAATGACGAGAATTTTCAAATGTTTGAAGCTACCATATCGTCCCTTAGCATTCAAAACTTTGATTTTGGGTGGTATTTAGACTCCAATGCTACATAGCATGTGACTAGAGACTACTCAAACTTCACAAATCTAGATCAACTCAAAGGCAACATTAAACCTACTAGCGGTGAGAGCTAGGGTTAGAGTCATCTAATAGCTAGAAAAAACACTATTCATTTTACGTTGCCATCAGGGGAGAATAAAGATAATAAAGATGTATATGGTATTTTTATGTTTTTGGTCAAAGCAAGAACTTATTGTCTATCAGTTCTTTAACTAATAAGGGCATTATTGCATGCTTTGATAACAAAAAATGTATCTTATATAGTCAAGGACATAAAAAAATCATAGCTGAAGGTTTTCACAACAAAAAGAATGGTCTGTATAAGTTTTCAACACTCAATCTCGATGTTACAACAAATTTAGCACAAGTTGATATCGATAAAGTTAGATTATGGCATTATTGATTGGGTGACATTAATTATGATAGACTTCATGACTTAGTAGCCAAAAAATTGGTGTCTAATATACAATACATCCTCAAGTGTGTAGTCAATGTTAAGTAGGGAAATAGACTAGAGAAAGCTTCCCACATCAAAGTACTAATCGAGCTTCGAAGCCATTAGAGCTAATTCACCTAGATCTTTGTAGTCCACTGCCTACACCATCATTAGGAGGCTCATAATACTTCATGGTGATTATTGATGATTATAGCCGTTTCATCACTACAACAAAAGCAGTGTTTTATGACTGCAAAATATGACTGCAGTGAATCGTAAAATCAAAAAATATGATTTACGCAGAAATCATTGTAGATGACTCGGAATATGACTGACTCTAGTCGTTTAAAAGCAATCGCTTCAGACATCAGTCATATTGGCAGTCATATGAGTTGAGGGGTATAAATACCCATTTTTAGCCATAGTATGCCAACTAGGCGTATACTTTGACTATCCTAGGGATTTTTTGACTTTTTCTTGGGTTGCCCGGGCAAATAAAAAAATCCTATGTGGAATACGACTGTGTCGAGTCATATTTTTTGATGACGTGGAATATGACTGTAGTGAGTCATATTTTTTGATGACATGGAATATGACTATGGTTAATCATATTTTATAGTAACATGGAATATGACTGCGGTGAGTCATATTTTGCAGTAATGTGAAATATGACTGCGGTGAGTCATATTTTGCAGTAATGTGAAATATGTTTGCGATCAGTCATATTTTGTAATAACATGGAATATGACTGCAATGAGTCATATTTTTTGGTTACATGGAATATAACTAGGGTGAGTCATATTTTGCAGTAATGTGGAATATGACTGCGGTGAGTCATATTCTTGTTAATGTGAAAAATGATTCTCATGAGTCATATTTTTGAATGATGTAGAATATGACTCTGGTCAGTTATATTACTAACTACAATCACATTTTTAATGCATTTAAAATGGATATGATATATAACTATCATACATCAAGATGATTTAACAATTGAATAAAAACCCTCATGCAATTAAAAATGAATACATAATATATGATTTTAGAGATGTATGAGAGATAATCATATTAAAGAAGAAGAATGCAAGAACAAATACAACTATCTTCATTGACATTTATTAGTCACTAATACAAAATATATATATATCACAATGAATCATTCACACAATCCAATAAGGCTTACAATCCTTACAATAATGTGAAGATAGCTTCATTGGGTTGTAAGTAGTCTCCAATGCCTTTGTTTCAACTTTTGGTGTCTGTATATACAATTAAAGAAATGAGAAGTTAATTTTTAATGATTGAACAACAAAGCTCAACCTTCAAAGGCTTATTACAATACAAAATATGTAGTTCAAGTTTAGGATAGGAAGAATAAGATTGATGATGGAGGAAACAAGAAAAAAAAGATAAGTATTAAGAAATAACAAGAAGTAAAAGTTAAGATGCAACAAGAAATAAGAAGCAACAACTAAGACACAACAAGAAACAATAAGTAACAAGAAATAACAACTAAGACACAATAAGAAATAACAACTAAGACACAACAAGAAACAAGAAACAACAACTAAAACGCAAGAAGAAACACAAAACAAGAAACAACAACTAAGACACAACATGAAGTAACAATTAAGACACAAGAAGAAATAAGAAGCAACAACTAAGACACAAAAAGAAACAAAAAATATTAACTAAGATATAACAAGAAACAACAAGAAATGAGAGTGTAGATGCAACAAGAAGAAATAAGAAGCAAGAATTACAAAATAAGAACTAAAAAGAAAAAAAAAGTTCAAATGCAAGAGAAAAAAAGAATTTAAATGCAACAATAAGAAGCAAGAAACATAAAGTAAAGAGCAACAAGAAACAAGAGTTGAGATGCAACAAAAAACAACAACAAATGAGAGCTAAGAGACAATAGAAAGTAAGGAAGAAGAACCACAAAAAATGATGGCTAGGGTTTTCAAAACCCTAAAAAGTGGCGATTAGGGTTCTAAAACCCTAAGAAAATAATGGCTAGGGTCTCAAAACACTAAAAAAGAAGTGACTAGGATTTAAAATTCGAAAAAGTAAATGACTAGGATTTCAAAATATAAATGATGGCATATTTATATATTTTTTAGAATTGCCCATATTTTTCTCGAATTGCCCAAAACAAAACAAAATTCACTACTATGAAAATATAATTGATAATATGACTCAACGTTCCCAAACATGTTCCCTATGTTCCCTATGAAGTACTTTGGTATTCCTAATGGCCGTATAGTATACACTTGTGAAGTAAAAGGCGTAAAAATGATTGGTAGTCATATTTTGCAGTCATATTTCTCCCCAAAGTGTTGGCCTTTAAGAATATGACTGCAAGTAGTCGCCAGTCATCCTCAGTCATAATTTTGCAGTCATAAAATACTACCATTGTTGTAGTGCATCTAGGTTAAATTTCTTCATTGTAAATCTAAAGCGTTTGAGCATTTCAGCTAATTCAAGGTAATGATCGAGCTTCAAATAGGTTAAAGCATACGCATGATTTGTAGCAATTGAGGAGGAGAATTTCTTTCATTTGATTTTTCGAAACTATGCACGAATTTTGGAACTCGGAGGGTCACTTAGAATGTTCATTAAAAACCACGTGTGAACAAAACTTTGGACCTCCTATATACTTTTTGAATTTTAAATAAAATGAAATGAAAAAAATATGAATAGATTTTTCTACTTTGAAAGTTTATGTTTTGAATTATTGATTCTCATTTGTTAATAATAATTAGTTACAAATTTTTGAAGTAAAAAGATACATTGTAGAACTAAAAAGTAACTTTTACATCCCTATATTATATAAGAAAAAATTGTTTAAAAAATGAACACAAAATTTTTAAAAATAACTTTTTGTTGAAAGCTCATTTTGAGTTGAATATTGATGCAATGATCATCTAAATGTGTTCTCTAAAAACATTTGAGTTAAAAAAAACATGTTATTTCAGTGCATTTTTAACCTCTTTTAGAAATCATTTCATATTTTATTTGAGTTTGAAATTTTGGGAGTAGAATCCTATAGTCATTAGTAAACAATGCTCAAAATTTGAAGTTAAAATTATAGTTTATTAAAAAAAAACTTGTCCACACATGGTTTGTTGTAGTAGAACTAAATGCACCACCCAAGTTTGGGAATCAGAAGACAACTCACTAATGTGGATATCCCGGAGCAAAACAATGTAGCGGAAAAATCTAATCGCAAACTTCTCAAGACAATAAGGAATATGTCAGTATTTGCAGCCACTCCACAATTTTTATGGACAAAGGCTATTAATACCACCACATTTCTCATTAATCGTTCTCCAACTGTAGCTAATTCATAGGTAACCCCCTTTCAAAGACTATTTGGAAAAATCCTTGATATATCATTTCTTCGTGTCTTTGGTTCTAAGGTCTATGTCTAGGTTGAGCAAAATCAACACAATAAACTAGACTCGAAAACAAAAGTATGGTTATTCGTGGGATACAATGAGCAGATAAAGGCTTTTGAATTTGGATTTCCAGTGATAGAACGTTGATATTATCTCGCAACGTTGAAATTGATGTGTGAAATATAGTAAAAAAATCTTATTCTACAACCTCCTCCTAGTACCATGATGTCAATGTCATTAGATAGCAATTCTTTAGCTAGAACAACTCTGATAGTTATTTTAAGAGTAGAGCCATTGCAAACCTAGACCACATAACAACCAAGTGAACCAACGAACACCTTAATCTCACTAGATTTAATAGATAAATCCATATCAGGCTCCACCATTGCAAATATCTTCAACTCGCTTGTAGCCATTAAAATCCATACGATTATCAATCCTATTAAAACAATTCCTATACCTACTCGGTAGAGTCCACTGTAACTGCTAAGATCTTTCCACCTTCTATTGAGTTAATTGAGTTGGTAGAACCTATAGAATTAAACTACTTCTTTGGAGTTATCAATGAGCCATCTGAACCAATCAGCTTTGCAGAGGCAGGTAGCCATCTAAGTTGGAGGGAAGCCATGAAATTTGAACAAGAATTGCTTTTGAAAAATGAAACACAGGACCTATGTGACCCACTATCCAGCATTAAACTAGTGACAACTAGGTGGATTTATAAGACAAAAATAGATACTGAAGATAGACCAACAAAACTCAAGGCACATTTGGTTGCATGAGGTTTTAACAAACAAAAGGCCTAGACTTTAATAAAAGTTTTTGCACTTGTAGCAAAATGGGAAGTTGTACACATGGTGGTAGCGTTAGTAGCTAATAATGATTGGATTCTAGTGCATCTAGACGTTGTGATAGCCTTTTTGAATGGAAATTTAAAGGAAGTAGTCTATATGGAAGTGCCAAAAGGGTTCCATACTTTTGTAACAAGAAACAAAGTTTATAAATTGAAGAAATCATTGTATGGTTTACGACAATCACTCCGGATTTGGTTTGAAAAAATAAATGGTTTTTTATCAGAGCAAGGCTTGTCTCATACCAAAGCACATTATAGCTTGTTCTATATTACAAACAAAATAAGAATCATTATACTTATATTGTATGTAGACAATTTACTTGTCACAAGATCAGATCAAAATGGCATTCAAACTTTCAAATAGAGATTCATGACCCGCTTTGACATGACTGCCTTTGATGATGTAAAACATTATCTAGGTGTTGAGTTTATTAGGACAAACCTTATAATCTTTTTATCCCAAAAACTTATGCTTCGCAAATTTTGGAGGATTTTAATATGAACTCTTGTACACTTGCCGCAGTACCAATGTCCGAAAATACACACCTTGGGCTAAAAGAAACCTCACCACATGTTGATACAAGAAAGTTTCAACAACTAGTTAGCATGCTTATCTATTTGGTGAATGGTAAACTGGAGATTCTCTATGCTATAGGTGTGCTAAGCAGGTTCATAAACAGCCCTAAAGTGCTGCACTTAGAAGCTACTAATCAAGTATTGAGATACATAAAAAGAGCTTTAGATTTCAAAATATTCTATTGCAAGGATCATAACACATCTATGATTGGGTATACTCCAAGACTAATAGAAAATTGATCACTAATTGGATTTTCAAACTAGCAGGAGGATCCATCTTGTGGTACTCAAAAAAATCAAAAAATCAAACAGTGTTGTTGTATCATCAACAGACGCAAAAGCCAAGGCACTCACTGACAATGTAAGGGAAGCGATATGGTTGAGAACTTTATCAACAAAGATTCAAGGAGTCCGACTTCCCTTGTTTGTATGTACAATGAAAATTTCAAGATTTTTGTTCCTTGCAATAGAAATGGTAGTTTTGAGTGTTTTTTATAAGAAAAAAGGCCTTGGGACTTTAGGGGTTAGGAAAATAAAAACAAAATTTTTGACATGAATTCTTTATTAAAATATTCTTACCATTGAAGATAAAATTTAATACAGGTTTGAGGGTTTAAAAAAGAAGTCATCAAGCTAATATATGAAAGAATAGACAAATTATGAACTTAAAATCATGTATCTTTAAAATTGCATGGCTTTAGTCAAGTGGACTCATTTGTAATTGCATCAAAATTCCATGATTTTTGTGCAACTCTTTGTAAATTCACCTCATATTTGTCAATAGAAAAATATATGTACCTTTCTTATTAGAAAAAAATCATTTAAATAAATTTTGACCTAAAGTTCATGATTTGAATAAAGAATATATTTCAGTAGTTCTTTTATATTCTATTGTGTTATTAATATTTTAATAGTATTTTTGATATTATATTAAATAAATTCCTTCATTCCAATACTATAGTGAAAAATATGTCTCAATTCATAGATGAGTTTGTATTTAAATAATTTCAATTTATTAAAAATCAATTAGTATAAAATAATAATAATGTATTTGCAAATATTCAAAGATAATGTCATGACAATTTTTTTTAAATCATTTTTATTATTTTAGTCACCATAATAGTAGAGTATTGAAATTGATAAAATATATTGACATTAAAAGTCCAAAGTTTTATACAACAAAACTATGAACATATATATTTTTTAAATTGAAAATTTTGAGATTATTTAGGTCATAATCCCTAAATTATTCCCAAGGCTTCACCTGATGAGAAGTCCATTTGAAATCATATATGGTTAAAATAAACAATGTTTTTTTTCCAATTTTTAAGAGTATTTTTCTTCCACACATCTTTGAAGAAGATTTAATGGAATTCTAAAAGATAGGACATCTAGTCTCCCAAGAATTGTAGCAGGCCCAAGAATATTGGTTGAAAGCAAGAGAATTAACCTTAGAATGAAATAAAGAGGCTTAGTCACCTCAAGACATTCTGTCTTAAATACCTTTCTTTTTTTCAAGTTAAATGGAGGATAGAATATTGGTAGACTATGGACCATGACATCTTAGATCTAGCAATTTACCATGGATGGCTCAAGACAATGTAGAAGGCCCAAGAACATTGACAAAAGTAAGAGAATTAACCTTAGAGGCTCGGTCATCCTATAATATTCTTTCCTAGATATTTAATTCTTTCTTCAAGACAAATGAGTAGATAGTATGGACCCACAATGCTATGGATTGCATCTCAAATTTTATAACTTATCATAAATTACATCTATTTAATTGATCCTCGGATCCCCATTGCTAAATTTGTAAATAAATATCAGTCCTACTACAGTCTCTTTGATTTGAATCTAAATCAAGGCCATACAACACAACATTACATAATTGTGTCTTGGGCCCTTATTTTCCATTATCACATCATACAAAATGAAATTATATCACTAAATTCTAATCATCCATCACTTTGGTTTCAATATGAACTTTTTCCTAATAGATGATCTCCCAAAATTTCTTTTTTTTGAACTCGAAACTCTTTTGAATAAAAAATGGATGAAAGTTGATCGCTTCCAAATTTTTTTTGGAGTGAATGTGGGGACCTTTTAGGGTTTAAACAAAACAAGTAAAGCTTGCCACTTGTTTTTTAACAACCTTTTGTTACGTAAAAGTGTGTCAAAAGATTCATCATTCTCTGCATGAGGGGGGCCATTAGGTCATCATTTTTGCAACAATACTGACTCGTCTTTTCCTTCCTAGAATCAACGAATATCATCCAACATCCATCCAAGATTCAGCTCCCGAGTGCGGCCGAAGAAGAACTCACTAGACCCGCCACGCTCAACGGCCGGCCCCATATCAACGAAAACACAAGACAATCTGCCGTAACTTAGCAGCATCATTTGAGGATTCCAGGACTTTGAACGCTCACAACTCATCGAGACCTCCGATTGCCACCGCAGAATCGCGAAGCGGACCTCGACAGTTCAATTTCAAGCTCAATTTTGCAGCATTTGGTGCAGTAGCGAAGAAGACCTCTCAAACCCTAGCCTAGGACTGCAGGCATCCTATTCGGCACCTTTAGGGTTTTTTTTTTTCTGGTTGGAGACATTTCTGCTGTTTCCGCTTTAGGTTCTTTAGATCTAGGTCAGCGTGCGGGCATTGTAGATGAGCTTTGAGGACGGAGGCGCAGTTTGGTGTAGTTTTGGTTTGGTGTAGCGGGCGACGTTTTGTCAAGCAGAGACCACAGCCATGCCTTATGTCCCTCCGCATCTTAGGGCGGGAGCCGCCCCTGTAGGAGCCGCGTCGTCAGGTGTAGCAGGCAGAGACGGAGGCCGAGGAGGTTATGGCAGCAGCAGCAGCTTTGGCGCGAGTAAGAGATCGGAAGTGGTGTCCGGGAACGGCAGTGGCAGCTATGGCAATGGATACGGGCAACGGGAGAGTTCCTCGACGATGCGCGGGGGCGTAGGGCATCCGGAGGTTGTGTGGCCTGCATGGCAACCCTCGGAGCGCGTGCGGAAACTGCAACCCGAGCAGATTGCCGAAGTGCGAGCTCGCCTCAACGTGGACGTCGAAATTACGCCGGGTACCGAACCCGCACCAGCTCCTATCGAGTCCTTTGAAGATATGTGCCTTCACTTAAGCATTATGAAAGATGTGACTTTTCACAATTACACGACCCCGACTCCCATACAAGCGCAAGCCCTCCCGGTCGCGCTCGCGGGACGAGATTTGCTCGGCTGTGCTGAGACGGGCTCCGGTAAGACGGCTGCTTTTTCCCTGCCTATGATTCAGCATTGTCTCGCGCAGCCTGCGATTCGGCGAGGTGATGGTCCTTTGGCCTTAGTTTTGGCTCCTACTCGAGAGCTCGCGCAGCAGATTGAGAAAGAGGTGAAAGCGTTCAGTCGCTCCGCGGAGGGGTTCAAGACGTCGATCGTGGTGGGCGGGACCAACATTTACGAGCAGCGGTCCGAGCTTCGTGCTGGTGTGGAGATAGTGGTGGCCACTCCTGGGAGGTTTATCGATCATTTGCAGCAGGGGAACAGCTCCCTTTCGAGAGTTTCTTATGTTGTGTTGGACGAGGCGGACAGGATGCTGGACATGGGTTTTGAGCCTCAGATTAGGGAGGTGATGAGAAGCCTTCCGAAGAAGCACCAAACGCTACTGTTTAGCGCCACCATGCCGGAGGAGATTGAAGCGCTGGCTCAGGAGTATCTATCAAACCCTATTCGGGTGAAAGTGGGTCGAGTGAGCAGCCCCACTGCTAATGTTACGCAGAACTTGGAAAAGATTACTGAGAAAGAGAAGATCGACAGTTTGCTGGCGCTACTTGTTGATGAACATTCACAATCGCTTGACTCGAATCAACCACCTCCTCTTACCATTGTTTTCGTGGAACGCAAAGCGCGTTGCGATGAGGTGACTGACGCCTTGGTTGAGCAAGGGTTGAAAGCTACTGCTCTTCACGGGGGAAGGAGCCAGAGCGAACGAGAAGCTGCTCTCAGGGACTTTCGGAAGGGCACAACGAATATTCTTGTGGCAACTGATGTTGCATCGCGTGGATTGGACGTTACAGGTATTTGTTTGAACCTGAACGACAATTTGTAGGTGGTCAAATCATGAGAGATGGACTTATGTATTGCAGTGAATTTTGGGTGGTGGTGAGAGTGGCTATTGTGCATTTGCTTGGAAGAGTCTTGATATTTCAGCAGGCTCTTTTTGTTGAGCAGTCGAAGCTCAATATGTCTAGGGGTTTTAGGTGTACCCTGTTGGTGGTTTTCTCTATTGGTTCGGCTTAACCTATATTCTGCCGTGCTAGGAAGTAAGTGGTCATCTCATGCTACTGTGATAACGAAACAGGCTCCTCATCTGCTCATCTGAGAAAGAATTTGGTACAAAATTGTTGCGTTTTTTTCTTAATTTTTAAAGCTTTTCATTGGTAAAGGGAATTGGCGAGGGGTTATCAATGCTGGATTACGTTGATCTTGAAATGTTTCTGATCAACTACTTTGTTCCGATTGTTGCGACTTTTATTATTTCAATTATTATCATTGTTATCAATATCTGAACCTTGCTCGTTGAGTTTGAAGTCCTGATTATCATTTATTCGTAATGTTTCATGATTGAGCGCATCTTATTCACCGGACTGCACTGAAGCTCACTTCGTTGTGATTATTCTTTTTGGAGAACTCGAAGCCCTAATCAAATTTGTAAACCTGGGTGATAGGTGTCGCACATGTGATCAACTTGGATCTTCCAAAAACTATGGAGGATTACGTACACCGGATTGGGCGGACGGGTCGTGCAGGGGCCTCTGGACGAGCAACCTCATTTTACACTGAACGAGATGTTTTCCTTGTGGCTCAAATCCGAAGGGCAATTACTGAAGCCGAATCAGGGAACACGATGGCCTTCGCTACGGGCAAAGCTGCCAGGAGGAAGGAGAGGGAACAAGCAGCAGCTTTTAGAGAGGGAAGGCTTGCGCCTCTTGGAGTGGCTCAAGTCGGTGCCACGACAGTTCGTGTGGATGATAAGTACAAGCATATGCTTACTTCTTCAACAGACACTAAAAAAGGCGAAGGGGCAGCAGATGACGCATGGGAAGACTAGTGTTGATTTGGTCATCAGGTTTTTTCTTCACAGCAGTTGACGGTGATTAGCAAGGATGTTGAAATTTTCTAATGCTTTTCTACGTTGAGATCTCAAAGCAAGTGTGGGGACATACAGACTACAGTCTTGCCCTCATTTTGTTTCAACAGCTCAAGCCCCACGAGACTTGAGTCAGCTGTCCTTTTAGCTGCCATGGGACTGAAAGTAAGCAAAATTACAGCCCTGTGCAAGTGAAAATTGGAAATGCAATATCGTCATGCACTCTTCATGTCTGTCCCTGTTTGATACCCAGTGTGTTGGACCTGTATGATCGTTTGTTGAAGTGCTTATCAAAATGGGGCATTGGGGTGTTAAATTACCCTTCCTCAATTATGAGAGTATACTATTTCCATCATTTTAAGCTTTTTATCATCTATAGCAGTGTGATTTTTGAGCTCTCTATAGAGCCAGGGATGTATCGTCGGGGTGATGTATACAGTAGTGGGTTATAAATCCAACGAAGTGTCTGGTTATCTGAGATGATTTGCTGTTGGTAACTGGGATCGGCGTAGGAAATGGGACCAAGTCGCTAATGGTTAGGATATCCTCCAACTTACCTTGTTTGATAATCAATTGACTTCAGATGACATCCGTGGAATTGGTAAGTTGAGATTAGTCAAGAGACGGGGGTGCTAACCGCAAATTATAATTAAATTCCTTTTTTACCGTCATTTCAGATTGTGCAGGCTTGGCAGGAAGGACTTTGATATTTAGATGGAAATAAACCAGGGATCTCTATATTTGATTTTATTATCCCGTCACAATTGTGTTGTTTGATTCAGTCCTGTGAATTCGTCTTCGAAAGCAACTTCAGAACCATCAGTTCTGAGAAATAAGGAACTTACCTTGAAACTGAAGACAACCTCTTTGATGCAGACATCTTCAATCGATTTTGAAAGTGGTGATGTTTCTGTTCCTCATGAATTTTCTTGATGTGTATCCATGGCAATCTTGGTACCTAGCTTGAGATCCTTGGAGACTGGGCTTCAGTGGCGTGTGGTTTTAGCAAAATGAAAATGTCAATTTTGGTGAATTTTATGAGATCTGCAGTTCATTTTTATTCACATCCCCCTTTTATTCATGCTAGCTGACCTTGCTTGTCACCTTGATGTGGTGGAAACCAAGTTTAATTTTATTTTTTTCCTTCACAGATGGGAATGTGTGAGCAAATGTAATACCAAATTGAAAGTTTATCGTTCTGACAAAGTATGAATTTGTTATGAACTTTTGAAGTGTGTTGCCTTGCTGTGACTAGGTCACCCCAAAACTAACATAATTATGGTCGCTCTACTACCCGAATTATCTTACCATTTCACAAAAATATCCTTCAAATGCCTCAATATTGAGACCTTAAGGGACTCCTCAATCAAGGTTGACATAGTAAACCAACAAAGTTACCTATATATGAGAAGTTGCAAGGCAAGTGGATTGTCACCATGCCCCAATGCTATTTCACTATTCAAAGTCACGGTCCTATCTTGATCCTTGATTTGTGGAATTTGCAAAGGGTAACGTAGAAAGAATTAATATTATTGGATGACTATCTACTTGATTGCAGTATTGGTCTTAGTCACGGGTCCTCCTCATAGTACTAACACTAACAACCTTACTCTTGCAAGCCACTACTTAAAGTTCTTTAACACTCATTTCCATGCTAGCCTTGGAGACATGAATGACAGTTGCACAGTTGAATAACGACCGACCTTGTGAATATCCTATTGTTCACTTTTCTAAATCCATTGAAGACACCATAATGTGGCCTCTTTCATTGATTGGTTTACACCCAAAAGGTACAAGATCCTATTATCATCTTCAAGTCACTTCAAAATTGTCACTTGTATCCCTCTAAAATGCATTATCATTCTTTTGTGCCCATGGTCCTATCTTGAATTTGGATTTGTGGAATTCATGGAATATAATGTAGAAAGAATTGATATTATTGAAAAAATATCTATTTGGTTGTAGCATTGGTCTTGGTCACAGATTCCCTCTTCATGAAATTGACTAAGATCAACAACCTTGCTCTTGCAGGCCACTATTGTGGGTTCTTTACAATTCATCTCCATACTAGCCTTGGAGACAAGAATACAACCGTAGATGTGTGCAAAGTTGAATAACCATATCCTTTGGGCCCTACATTTGATTCAAAAGCAAAGACCGGCCTTGTAAATATGGTCACTATTCAATTTTCCAAATCTATTGAAGAAACTAAAATGTGGCCTCATTTATTGATTATTTTACACCCAAAAGGTACAAGACCCTTTTATTGCCTTCAAGTCATTTTGAAATTGTCACTTGCACAACCCCAACAATACCCATGAATAGTCACATGGCATATACAAGGTTAGTTACCTGAGAAATATGAGTTTAGTAGGCCAATAGGTGTATAAAGAAGGTTCAAAAAGTGAAGAAACAATTTGAGCAAGTTTCCTTGCTTTTAAAGACACTTTCCAAAATTAACGATTGAACTTGTTCATGGCTCCAAATTAATAAAAGAATATCCAATTCTTCATGAAACTCATATTTACAAAATAGATATTTCTATTACATCCTTCATATATCAAAATATTCTAAAAATGCTCTCAAAACTAATACTAAGTGAAGTTAACAAAGATAAAAATGGTCTCTTTTTTAGGCCTTGGCATAAAAGCATCTAAATGATACTATTCATTGAACTTTTAAAAAAGACTCAATTTTCACTTAAAGCAAATATTCATCATTGAAAGCAAGCATCTATAGCATTGGCTATTTTTTTTTAAATTGATTCCCAAAGATCTTTGTATCAAAAATTTGAAAATATTCCCAAAATAGACAAAAAAAAAAACTTTAATAAAAAAAACTAAGCAACTTTTAATCATTTTTCAAATTTTGTAATCATAGAATCTTATCTTTGACTAGTATTAGGGTTACATATAAAAAAAATTGTGGTCAGTGAGGATAATGTGTATAAAAAACAACCTTACAAAGTAGGCCAAAATGTTTTTTTCAAGATTGCCTAAGCTTTTGACAATGTAGCATTGCCAAGCTTTAGAACCTTACAATAATCGATTTTTCTTTGCAAGTAAGCTTTAATAAGTTAAAATTTGAAGAGAGTCTTAATTTTGGAAGAATTATGAAAAGAAAAAAGAAAAGGATGCTCTACTCCCCCTACCCAAGTTGACATCCAAAACAAAAAAAATAGATCAATACAAATGAAAACAAATGAATGTAGATGAAAATTGGATGCCAATCACATTATGTGATAAATAATATGAAGATAATGTAAACTACATTATATTGATTTTGTTTAAAAGACTATGGTTTACCAAACTTTTGTGCTTCGCAAATTTGTATTATTTCCTAATTAGTATGAGTTAGTGTTACTCCCATGAAATACTAATTAATTTAATAGTTGTTACAATTGTTAATCATACCTAGTATTCCTTTATACACATTGAAACAATGGTTAAAAAAAAATATACAACATCATAATGAAGTCATCCCATATTTTCAAGAAAAATCATCTACATTGTGATTATAGGTAGTGACTACTTCTTTGGGGTGCATTGTTGTGTGACATTGTGTCACAATGCACCCAAAAAAAAATTTAATTAATTTTTTTTCAACAATCCCCTCCCCCTGGTTTCAAAATATTTATTTATTGATTAATTCCCTCTCTTCCCTCCCCTCCCCCCCCTCCCCCCTATTTGTAATTTGAAGAACCCATATTGTGGGACAATCAATATGGGACAAATCAATACTAAAAATGTATCTTGTATTTGTATTCTATATCTATATTCGTATCCGTATTTATATTTGCTCCCATATCTATATCCGTCTCCAATATTCATTTGTATCCATCTCCAATTTATAGTATTTATACCCATATCCATATTTGGTACCGTATTTTGGATTCATATTTTGATGGCTCAGATTAAATCTCACAACAATCAACGACTTGTGATTTTAGGAGAAATGGACAACATTTTGGAGGGGAAGCATTTAAAAAAAAATCAATGGCCTGTGATTTTTCAAGAGAGGGGGAGGGGGAACTAATACAAACTAGGAGGTGCAACCTCTTTTCAATGGATAGTATTGTGTGTAATTCTATTGATGACCTTCATTAGGAAAAAATTGAACCCCAAAAGAGGCCGCTTTGTAATGCATAAGCTTGGGTGGGAAGAGCTTTCTCAACTCACTAATTGGGCCAAGAATTGCATGATGAATTCAAAAATTCATCATCATTATCCAATCCATCTCCACGATTTTATAAATTTAGGTGGAAAGAACCTTCTCAACTCACTAATTGGGCTATAAATTGTACAATGAATTCAAAAATTTGCCATCTCCATGATCTCATAAATCTCATGATGGATCCATCATGAAGAATGAAGCACACCCCAAGTGGTGGTTCTAATGAGGATGTGACCATCTTCATATTCATTCAATTAGTATAAAAATTAGTAAGAAAACTCAAGGCCTCTTTGTGGGTTCAATTTTTTCCTAATTTAGGTCGGAGCATATAGGGTCTATTTATCTAATTTCAATGGCCATGAGATTTTTTTCATATATGAACTACTAGACATTCTTTTGAAGTTACACCACAAAAGTGAGCCAGTCCATTTGTCAATAGGTTGCTCTACACTAAATTTCATAGTGAAATAAAAAAAATAATGTTTAAGATACTTTTGAGATTCTATTAAAATGTATCATTGTTGTAGATATCAAAATTATGTATCTATATGTTAGATTGGACATCCTAGTGAGCTTATTCAATGTAATAGAAAGATGATCTTTGACATCAATCTCTAATATTGTAGCTTAGTATTACTTCACCTATTTGTTAATTGACTCAGTCTCTACTTCGCATGGAAGATATTATCCTTTCTTTACTAAAAGCCCAAGACCTTTTTTGAGCTTCTTAAAGTTTGATCAAAACTAAACAAAAAGCTCATGTTTTTATTGGTTTTATCAAAAAAGAAATTGTAGTTGTGCAAATTCAAACTAGACATATTATAGATCACATAGGAAAAGAAAACACAACAATATTACTTATGGATTTATAGATTATAATGTTTGATGTAAAAATTGTGAATATATATGATTAAGAGTATTTCAATCTTTTTTTTACATGTCAAATTTATAATTGAAGTCATGAAAGAATTATGAGGCTAAAGGACATAATATACTTAACTATAATTGATTTATAATCTTTTTAAATGAATTTCCAATGTGTTTTCCCTCTCAAGATCCAATATAAGTTGGGTACAATAACCTTATAAATTGCCTATTTGAGCCATCCAAAGAATTTTGTACAATGTGGATTATAAATGGTATATTTTAGTAAGCATAATTATCATTGCATCCTTATGCAATCCCAATCAAGTATACCAAAATCAAAATTCTATTTTTGATAGATTTTTTAATTTAATTTTCATGATTATACATGATAATTCATTGAAAAATATTGGCGATGAATTTTTTGAATTCAATTGTGGAAATATGTAGAAATCATTCATACACACATCTTCCCTTTAACAAGCATCTCCAAAAAAGTTTTCACAACTCTTTTTATAGAGATTTTGATATTGGGGTGACAACACCTAAATTTTGTAAAATAGATATCTCTATATTATAATTAGATTTTTCTATTTGCCTCTGAATATTAACCAATTTTGTAAATTTGAGCATGATGGTACAATTACTTTGCTAAAATCTAGTTAACTAATCTATAGATGTTTATTTTATAAAGTTTAATCATACAATACTTCATATTGGTTCTTCATAGATCAAATTTTTTTAAAATTTAATGCGATGTTTTTAATACAAAATTTCTATGCATGGATGTTTTCTACATATCTATACAATCAAACTAAGAAAAATTCATCATTAATTGTTTGCAATTAAATATTATAAATCCATGAGAATTGACTTAAGAAATTCATCGAAAATTTAGTTTAGCTTTTTTTTTAACTAAAATTTGGTTAGATTGATTATGATTTGCATGAGAACTTAGTGTTAATTATACAAGATGAAAAATTTCAAATCTTTTTTGTATTATGCAAAAATCTTTGAATGGTAGAAATAGAGAGTTTGTAAGATTATTGTATTTAACTACATTTGAGGCTCATTTCTAGTATTGAGAAATCAAGATTTGCAATGGTGAACATTGTTGTACAAAATCTTCAATAGAAAATCATAATTTTTTTTTTCAAAATTAGATTTTAGTTGCTTTAACCCCTGAAGGACCAAACAACATTTTTTTTTGGCAATATAACAATTTTGGGCAATTCACAATAAATGTAATTTTTATTTTTATTTTTTGAAATATTTACACAACATGAGGACAAGTTTTTTTTTTAAGGCCCAACAATTTTCATAACTTTTGATTTTATGTTTAAAAAGTTATTGTATAATGTATAGTTTTTTTTCCCATTTAGGCAGTTTGAAAAAATCTTAAAAAATCACTTTTTTTGTAAACCAAAATTTGAAATTGGCTTCTAAATATTTATATGTACATAGACAACTTTGAATCATTCCATTTTGATCAATGAATCAAAATTTATGAGGAGTTTCAATTTGTTGGCAATTATGAATTCTCTATTCAAAAATAAACTTGGAGTCCTTTATTTTACTTAATTTTCAAGATTTTTTGAAAAAAAAATATAGGATGTAGATTGTTTAAAATCTTTAAAACATTAATAGAATTTATTACAACATTACAACCTTTGAGATTGGCATTTTAAAATTCCATCACTAAATTCTTAACAATTTAGTATTTTCAATCATTTTCTACTTATTATTTTTTTGTATGTTGTACAATTCCAAATGATCTAAAAATTTTCAAGCATGTAGTCAACTTTCTTTGAAGAATGAATACAAAGAAGCACCACCATTTGAACATTTTTTGTACAAATTTGAGCTTATGAAGTGCAAGTACTTGGGTTTTTGCATGGTCCCCAAAAGGATTCATGTAAACTTGAAAGCTCATATCTTGCAATCTACATAGTGAAAATTTTTGAATTTTTTTTATATCTTTTCAAACCAACTTACTTTAAGATCCTAAGGTTATATGTGTTCAAAAATGTGTTTTTTTTCTAAAGTTTGGTACTTGTACTAGAAATGGTAGTTTTCGAGCGTTTTTGGAAAAAACATACTCAAGCAACCTTAGGGGTTAACCCTTCAGTAACCGTGGTCAATCTGAGGGGCAATGCAATATGAGCCTATACGATTTGAATGCAGTGGTGATGAGGAAGTTTAGAGTAAGAAAGATCCGATTGAACCGTGCAAAATATGGCTACAAGGCCTTGCCAATATGGTTGCACAGAAAAAAAGGGCAATTCTACTTTGTAGTTTCACATGAGTCATGCGCAAAGATTGATGCCACAAGTGCGGCAACCGGAACTATGGAGCAAAGAATTAGTCTAATTCACCCATATCTTGAGATGCATATGCCTACACAACGGTGGGACCTCATGGGCTATAGTGCCGCCATATTGGCTTGTCTCTGTGTACAAGAATTACTAGAATCAGAGTGGAAATGGAAATTTCATGTGTTTTCCGATAGCACCCCGCCAAAGCATACAAGGAGTGTTGTGTAAATATGGGTTAGTGCTCTAGTAATAAGGCTGCAAAGTAGAATCAACTCGGTTCATTCGCTCAGTAGTATTATAATGTAGTACATGATGCAATTCACTGTCAGATCTAAAGGCTTGTTTGCATCTTTTACAAAGTAGTGATAGGTGGCATGTCATCTTTCTGGAAATTTGCACAACTCTCATAGCCACCTCATGCATTGCCCTTCTCTATTATTGCAATTACTTATGCTCCCTATAGTAGCCACGCTCCCATTTGATCCACCCACTCACTAGAGTAGGACCCTCAAAGGTAGCTTTTTAGACTACAAATAAAACACAATTGTTTCGAATGAGCGGCAAGGCATACTAATAGGAGTTTTGACACGCATATATTAGCAGTAGGCCTGGCATTGCGGCTATTGACAAACAATGACCGAGACAAAGAGACAACGTAACATACAAAGTAAACAACGGAGAAGAGTCTGCCAGAGGGGTTTTTAAATTTTTTTTCTGAAATATAAGATGCATTGAATAGCCTAACCACAAGTATTATTTAGACATGAAACGGAAAACACAAATCCATCCTACGCAAAGACCACCTGCACAATCTTTGTTGTGATGTCTAATACTAATGGAGGTCAACCACTCTTCCAATCTAAAGGCACTAGGAAGTTGGTTTCCGACAAATCCTACGAGTGATCAACTTGAGCACCTTCTCTGCTTGCCAAACAAACAATACATGAAAACTAGTTGTAACTCACTAGGACTGAGACTTTGGGATCAATCATGCATTGACAATCAATACGACAATACTATGTGGCACACAAAGTTCCTATGAACAATTGGCAACCTCTACTCACTTACATGTCAATCACATAGATGATAGACTTTATAACAACCTAATCACAACTTCACTGACCTCAAAAATGACTGAATGAACAACCACAATCGGTCCGTTTATACTAAAGGTGCACAATAATAATTAGAGAAGCAGTTGCCAAAGCAAAGCCTGATATCACTACACCAATTGTATACATATAGGGTGTACTTCCGATAGACATAGCAGACTCGGTGTAACGTTGTGAGATGGGGTATGTGAACATTGTCTCCAATAGGAGGCCATGGAACATGGCTCTGAGCTCGTCGTGGTTGCCAAGCCACAAAGCCATCGCGGCTTACTAGAACAAGAAGGCCCATAAAGGTATAAGCAATGTTCAATTGAAAATCAAGGTGGGTTTTTTAACGTTCACGACGAGTAGCTCCTCCTTCCTGATAGATGACAAAAACATCCGTCAAGGCTGTATCTATGGAAAAGAAATAAATACGGTGCCACCACTTTTTGGTGGCCAGTTGCATTGAATATGAGCCTCGGAGCTAGTCACTGACATCCACGCCCCGCATGTGCTGGAAATATTCAACTTGGATTGGAGAAGTCGATATTGATAGTCATTGTGCACCCTTGTTCTACTGTACAAAAATTCTACCGAGCACCATAGGATCTTCAGCTATTGACAGGAAGTGCACTCTTTTGGTGTCTTACCAATCAATAGCAACCATTTTGTGATCATAATGCACTTGAGTCTGCAATGTCCCCTGACATTCTTTCCCTATAACATTCAAAGAGGTCGGGAAGCCCTTGTAGTTTGACTGTGTTGTCCCAATCGCATAAAAGCCATGCTCCAACAAGTTGTCGAACAACTTCATGGATGAAAAGTAGTTGTCCATTGCAACTCGATAGAACTTCCCCTCCCTACTAGTTATTAAGCGAGTGATGATTGCAGTGCCCATGCCTATGGAGCTAGGCTCTAGGTGTCCAAGTCATCGTTCGTTTTTAGCTCCCACATACACCTCCATATTCCAGATGAACTTTGTGATGCTATCGACAAGGATCCATAGTTTGATGCCATGTGTGACATGTTTTAGTGGCAAATATTGTTTGAATGAACAATACTTCCTATTGTATGCCACCATACACTCGTTGATGTTAACATATGGGCCAAGATTCTACAACGCCTTCAAATTAGCTGTCACTACATCTAGGATCCAGCAACACTTTCCAATAGGATCAAATGCTGGATTTTTCCTATCAGTAATGTAGGAACCTTTTGGTACCATATGCAAACACCGAAGAATATACAGGAATTAGAACTAGCTCATTGTTTGGACAATATCATTGCAATGAAGGAAACTTCCAACCCGTCGCCAATAGTCTTTGATGTTGGATTGCTTCTTGATTCCCATAGAGACCACAATGCCACAAAATTGTCGATCTCCACCAATGTGATAGGAGCTATTGGGGGGTCACCTCCTTTCTTCTTTCTAGATTGGGGATCAATGTAATCTGCATACGCATTGCTTTCAATTACAATCTTGCATTATATTTTGCCCAACTACTCTATTGGACCAAGAGTAGGGCCAATGAACAAATGCCTTGGTAAAAGTGCCAATTGGCTTTATTGTACTTTGTCAAGAAGTCTTCATACTCAAGTTGTGGTCCTTCTATATACACACCGAGCTCTCCAAGTAAAGTCATAGGAGTGTCTTCTAACCGTTGCACTCCTTCATTAGATGATCCATTGAAGACCAAAACACTTACAACTCATGCCTTCTTGAAGACCAAAACACTTACAACTCATGCCTTCTTGAAGACCAAAACACTTACAACTCATGCCTTCTTTCATAAAACTAATAGTATACATGAACTAGCACAAAAGCAATGATAAACTTTCCATGACTGCATGAGTCCACTAAACACTAGATGATATTGTCCAGCAACCAGTCCCATCTAACTACAAGGCAATCCGTTCAAATGATCTGCACATAAGAAGAATCCTGAAACTGCATTCAAGTACTAACTATACACGTCCAGCACCACTACGTCCCTGAGGTCAACCATGCATTGAACCTATGATCGACTGAATGGATTGCAATCTATTAATTGATTGAATGGAATGCAACCAGGCTGATTCTGAATAAAACTATGTGACTCATGATTACTAGAAGGCATGACAAAAACGACATTACAAAAGCTCCCAATCGAGGCTTACTCGGTGGTTAGTGCCAAGAGACAATAAGCTATCTTCGTCAAGGTCACCCAAGGCACCATGTAGGAAGTCACAATCTTTCTCGAAGACTGCTTAGACATTGAAATAGTCACACAAGAGGCGTCAATTTTCGATCCCAATAGGTTCCAACTCCTTTATCACTCGACCGAGTGCTTTTCCGCATGGAGTCTCCAACAACTCTCCACCCCATTGCATACTAACTAGAGGAATTCACACAAAGTTGCTTTGGACATCTTCGACAATTGGGATGGGGCATCACGCATCTCTGATAAAGTTGGTCTCGTTGGAACTGGGGTTGTCCATAGCTACCTCCTTCTCCAATTGTTGATCGTAGTCAATGTCTTCCATTGGCAGGCCACCTTCGAAAAGAACGCAGGAGATATTTTAGGAATTAGTTATTGCAAGCTTCATACCACGACCCCATGACCTCGTCTCCGATGGGGTGAAGAGGATAGATGGTCTAGGTACAACTTTATCCGGTGACAACATTGCAAAAGAAGGCCGTTTGTTGCATTGACCCTCAAAGTGTGACCCTTGACCTTCCTCCCTTTGTCTTCTCTCGCGACCTCTGTCTGTAGACAAAGACTTATCCATAGGAAAAGAGGTTGCAATGACCTTCTTTCGATATCTGCGCTTTAATTGAGGGCGAGGAGGGGCTTAATTGTAGGGTAGTCCTCGATTGGAAAGGCCCGTCACATCATCTTCAAGTTGGTGAACTACAATGTTGCAAAGTTCTAGAGTTGTAGGCAAGGGACATTTGGTCCTCTGAGTGTATTTTTTCTTCTGTCATGTGTGAGCTTTATGAAAAATTACTTACTTACCATTCTCCTCTTCTTCAATTTATGATACGCTATCCCTTCTTACATTCCTTGTCTAAAGGACACAACTAAGAGATAATCTTATTGAGGACATCACAACTACCGCTAACGCACCATGGTGCACTTTGCTAAGCTTTTGTTGAGGGTCTTTGTCAGTGAGCTAGAAATTCATTGCATTCTCCTTTTGTAAATTTGGATCACACTCCAGGGTACACTCTTGATTGTAACACGTCATTAAATTCAGTAGAAATGCTTTCGGGATCTCCTTCTTGTCACAACATCCATCCAAGCACAATTGCCAAGTGTTTGTGAAATAAGAAGCAAAGTTGTCAATTGGTAACAATTCCCAAGTCTTCAAATCCCTAAACACCTTGAGGAATCAATAATGACAACGTATAGTCCCAATGAAGTAAAGTGAGAAGAATGTGCAAATTCCTGCCAGCCACTCTCCTTTTATTTCCAAAGTCTAGCAATATTTAGATGGCTTGCGCATCACAAGTAGCCACTTCAAGCAGGTCCGGCCAGTTCTCTGTAGTAAGTCACCTCCTCTTATATCCAACAGCATTCTCTTCGCGTGAGCTGATTTATTTGCCATGATGCATTCTAATTCCTTACGATGATCGGTCGGGTGCACCACGGTGTTGCCACGCCTTTACTACCCGTCTCTCCCACTATTGGTATTGATGAGTGTTGGAACCAATTCCTTGTCTTCCACCTACTACAATGATCCTTGAAGCCCACTCCTGTTTCCATCTTGCTCTAGTGATGAAGCTGTGTGGGAATGAGACAATAGCATACCAATTCTAAAATCATCCAATGTACATCAATATGAAGGTGCAACATACAACCCTCACACACTCCAACCTTCGCGCCCCACCTATAGGACATTGCCCTCCCCGCAAACTTTTCCCCACCCCTATAGATAGTTACAAGCTTCAAATACCTCTCCAGCCTCTCAACGACTCAGTGCTCTGTTGATGTGGCTGTTGGGCCTTGTCCTACCAAAAAGCAACGTAACCAAGAAGTTGCTCCACATGACATTCATTATAGAAACAAGCTGGCGCGTTCTCTATGTCCAATAGTCCTTGTAGACACCCCTGAGATCTTCCAATCCTTCGTATTCTCTCACATCCTTTGCACAAAATTCGTATTTCTTTATATTCATTCAATAGTACAGGCCCCTCCTAATTTGTTTGAACTCATGCAACTAGTACATTATAGCTCTGATTGCCATGCAATTTGTTTCACAAGGAGCGCATGAAGATGCTCGATTTCCGTTACTTTCAGTGCTTTCTCAAATTAGGTGAATCCAAGGTACAAAACCCTCATGAATCCCCCAAACAACCAAAATTTGGTCAACCGGTCACTAAAGGATTAAATAGACTTTGAAGGTTATTCTAGAAACAAAAAAGGGACCAAAAATACTATTGTAGTAAGATTTCATTTAATTTCAAAAATGAGTTAATACCAAAAAAATTTGCCTTGAGCATTTATGGGTTATGGAGAACCTTTTGATCTATTGACTAATTTTATGATTGTAAATTGATCGTAGGGTTACAAAACAATGTAAAAACTCACATGGCCATTCCTAGTTGTTGCTTTTCAAAATCTCAATTTATAATTGGAAGGTTTGTGTTTTTTGAGCCCATGATAAAAGACACATTCTACCAATTAATTAATTAATTTTTAAATGATTGAATTAATTAAAATACATTTTGTACACCCTCCCCCATATTTTGCATTTTTCTAATTGCTCATGTAGTCCTGACAACATGGGATATTGACACACATATCAATACCCACATATGTACATTGTACCATACTAATATATCTATATCCATATGTTTTTGGTATTCTGTATATCCATATATACCATATATTATATATCATATCTTATTAATATCGTAATTAGTGCATTGTATTCTATATTGCAAATCCTAATTTGACAACCAAGATTGCCAAGGACAAAGCAATCAACGGCTATATTTTTCGGAGATCAATGGCATTGGAAGAGGGGGATATTTTTTCCTCACCTTCATAAGCATGTAAGGGTTTGTCCAATCAGAGGGTGCTCATGGTCTTAGGTGGGTGTAAATTTTTTTTTAAAAAGTGATTAGTGTTTGCCTAGTGTTATAAAGTTTACTATTTGGAGAAAGTATTGATGTTTTAATATTAAATGTTATACCTTTTTCAAAAATCTATTGAAATTGGAAATTTGACCAATCAAAATAATAAATATAGCAATTACATTTTTAATGAATTTTCAAAGTAAAATCTTCTAAATTCATTTGAAGTAATCTATAGATAGTTTTGAAATTTTGACAATGTGGATACTTTCTACTTTTGATGCTTAGCATTATTTCCTTTGAATCTTTGATGCAAACTTCAAAAAAGTTATGGAATATATATTTTATAACATAAATGTGACTTTACCAAAACTCTCAGGCCTTTAGGAATTAAGCTAAGGAATCCATTGTAGATCCATTGGCTACTACATAATATTACACTTACTGGTTTTTTACCAGAAAATCAACCAAAAAACTACAAGTTTGGGAATAGTCTACATGTATTTTGGTCAACTCATTTTGAAATTAGTAAGATGCATTGTAGGAGGTTGAAGCAAAATCATGTAGCTTTTGGTGTTGATTTGGAGGATGTATTCAATTTGTGTCACAATGTTACATTTATGCAATTCTAGAAAATTCATAGCTTACATTTCATAAAGGAAAATACTAAACTTTTCAATTATTTTGTATGTTACATTATCATAAATGGCTTAGGGGTTATGAGTTCATTTATATAATAATGGTGTCACTACATTGTAATACTCCTTGTTAGCTTGAAAACACTTAGGGACTATTTTTGTTCTTCTGGATGTTTGATGTGGCTCTCTTACTTTCCTACATGATCCCAATGACAATCCAAAAGTGTCCTTCCAAATTGTAGAACAATGAATGAACATTTTGCCATGTGTAGAAGCTTCACGGTGGTGTTATTTTCATTTCAGACCATCAACACCCTCTACCAAAGTTGAAGAATTCTGCCAATATAACAAAATTGACTTTTCAAATTGTTCAATCAATAGGGAAATTGGGTATATTACAGTTCATACGTTATGGATTATGAGTTTGGATGGCATTATTCACATGTGAGTGATCAAGTGAAAATTTACCAAATTTGTTAATTGGTGTGCATTCTCTTCAAAGGTGCCAAAAAGTGTGACATTCATCTTCAAAAAGCTCAACAAACTAGAACTATATAGATGTACATTTTGGGCCATGTGCCATCAATAGTTCTAATTTTATAAAATTTTCATTCAAAACATAAGGTAGGAGGTTCTAAAAGCGCACAAGCTCTAAAACCACTCACCTCCTCAAACGTACACTATTTGTACAAGTTGCTTTTTCATAGCCTTCAGCAATGTACAAGCAATGTACATTTTAGGAGGTGGGCATTTTTAGAACCCTATGCCATTTCAACGTCGAAATTCATAACTAATTCCACAAAGCTCCAAAAAATATGAAACGACTTGGGTTAGATGCCAATTCCACTTGTCTTTCACTGAAAATTTACTGAAAAATGTTTCCAGAAGCTTCACCTCCCCAAAATTCAGTTTCAGCTCTTAGGTGGGCGATTTATGGACCTACTTTGGGTCCATAAATCCCACTTGCCAAACTTCCAGTGATAGTGCCTCAGATTCCAGATACACCTCTGTCTGGAAAGTGCAAATCATCTCTCTGAAAAACAAGTAATGCCCGATCAATCCTCTCGCAATGTCGTCTATGGGATTTGATTGACCGGATTCTCTAAAGAAAAGTGGGATGTGTTAGTTTGGCAAGCAGGATGCGGAGCAACAAATTCCTGCACATGCCGTCTCAATTCCTGAGGTCGAGTTTGCTCTTCTTTCTCCTTGCGCCGTGTCCGCTGTTGATGTTGAGCTTGTTCTAGTCGATCCTCGCTCGTCAAACTCGTCCTGCTAATCTCGATGGACACCCTGGGCATGCAAGTGAACAAACACATATATCTATGGAGCTCAATGAGAGGACACTCTTGCAAAACTATAGCGGCTTAATAATATAGTGCTTAGGTTATTTAAGATGATTAGCGAAGGACGAATGGCAAGATGAAGAATTTACTACTGCTCAGGGCGGGAATACTATTAATGTCGTTTGCAAGAGCCTCCACAAAATATAGTGAAGTTAAACCTTCGCAAAATATAGAAGTTCCCACTTGGAGTTGGTCATAACTTCTGAATTTTGTGGAGGTTTAATTTCCATTTTTTGTGGAGGCATGATGATGAAGATGTTACTGTCGGCGGGAATGCTTCTAATTTCATTTGATATCAAAGATAAACCTCCACAAAATATGGAAAGTTTGAGTTTCTATGGCAATGCATTTTTCATTCTGGTTCGACAAGTTAAAGTTTGAGCTAAGCTATGCTTGCAAAATTAGATCCAGCTTTGAAACCTTCGATGTTCAATTGAATTGGGACCCTTCGATGTTCAAGTGAGTTTAAACCTTCGATGTTAAGACATTCTTGAAAGTTAACCTTCGATGTCCAATTGAATTGAAATGGAACCAACTTAATTCTCCCATTATCCAGTAAGACTAGCAATTGCAAAATTAGATCTTGCTACGGAAGTTTGATGGTCAATTGAACTGGAAACCATTCATTCCATTGTCCAATACAAAATTCGGACGTTCAAAATAGGAGAGCTCTGGAATTTAACACTTCCAAAATTAGGGAAAATACAAAAATTCTCTTAGAATGACACCAAAATTGAGACGCTCAACTGTTAGGGCATCAAGATCAAAAACCGTTTGCAAACATGGTTGTCAATGACGAATCATCGTTGATCATCAACAAAATCAGTGTAGGATTTTGACGCCCAGTGGTATTCCCCTTGATCGAGATGAGGGGATCAAATTACAAACTAGGGTTGACGAGATTTTCAACGCAGATACAGTAGGATTGGAAGGCACAGCACACAAATCATTGCACATGGTGCACCAATTGTTGCTCTCATCTACCGGATCTTGCATTACCAATTCTCAGAAGCAGTTGCGATACAAAGAGAAGCTGCTCCTCCCATCATCCACTACAGTACTGATCTGCTCTGTTCATCGGGCCCTCCCAAATGCGGGCTGCCCGATTGCCAAGCGCTTTTCCGAACAGTACTGACTAGTACAGGAAGGCAGAAATGACATGTTTTTTGTCAGCGGTACGTCTCTGAACTTGGTCCAGATTGTCTGCAGACTTGGTGCGCCTTTGCAGCTCTCCCATTTCGTTGGTGCAAGCTGGTCCATGCTGACGTACTCTTGCATGCAGTAACATATGTCTGGATGAAAGAATTACCACTACTAGCTGTACGTATTATAGGTTGCGTACTCCGAGGGTTCTCCACTTGCACGTCTTTGCACATATTACCTCGGTGCCGATCAACTATGGCCAGCAATGTAGTGACAACAGGGTTCGTAGCATGTCAGTCGCCAAGAAAGAGGGAGTTGTAAGTCACCCAGTTGGCTACTAACAGTAAACAATTCAATTTACTTGCATGCATACTTGTGTTGTAATAGCAAGATGTACGAGAGCTTCTACGTAGCTACATGATCGATAGTACGCAAGAAAAACCCGTCTCATCAGACTTCCACCATAATGTTACTGTGACTATCATCTGGTAATTACCGTCAATTTCGTTGAAGTGATGAAGTTCCATTACTTTTGGCCTGAATCCAAAATCTATACATGTCCAAGTTTATGGCTTGAAATGCGACCTTTGTGAAGGTATATCATGTCACAATTTATGACTTGTGGAATATTGCAAATTTAACCAAGCTGACGTTTAATACTCGGTGTGCAGCACCTGCCTTACACAGTACTTTGATTCGATGTAGCACTAGGTACACATGGCGTGCACATGACCTCCATTCCAAGCACACTGACCTGCTGCTAAGAATTTAGAGTGTCCTGTTGGTAGACAGGATTGGAGTTTGGTGACGTCGACGTTGTGGGTATTCTGGGCACTACGTGCGTGAAGTATTTGCGGTATATTGCCCAGCAGGAAGAAGGGTCGTGTGGGTTTGGCTTTGGAGGATTATGTTATCGGGGACAATTACAATTACAAACTTACACATATAGTTGAAAGCCTCGACCTCTTCTGAACACCGCAACTTCCCTCTACTTGTTTGTGAAATTTTGCATGGAGATCGAGATCAAGATGAGAAAGGTGTTCGCTTTCCTGGACGGTGTGGCTGCTTAGCTTTCGGACTTAGAAAAGATTTCTTCCTCCGTTACGTTACGTTGGCTTCGGAATCTTTCCTCCCATCTCGCTAGCAGAGAGACTAGCTTCGGAGTGCTGCCGGTGCAGTCGTTTCTATTTTGATGGAGACTCGAAAGTCACAATTTTCTTTGGACGGTTTGGGTTTCCGCTTCAGGTTTTCCATGGCACTCGTGGGCTTCACGAAGCAGTTGCTTCCTCCGAAATTGCCCTTTCATGAAGAAGAGAGTATCTATCGAACTATGGTTGGACGATTCTTGCACACTCGTGCAAAGCACTTGCTGATGCACTCCGTCAATCTGGTAATGGTTTCAGAAAATTCAATCTTTGCTGTCTCAATGATTCCGCAACCCCATTTGCCAAGTGTGTATCCCATTTGCCAATGGGGTACTCAAGATCTCACCCTCTGCTTTAGTAATCTTCGTGAGGAGATGGGCAAAAGAGTTGGGAAAAGAGTTGGTCACGGAGTTTACGGCCTTTACTCACTATACGCCAATACCCAGCTTTCCCTTAACCCTTAAAAGGACGACAGGGTGACTTTAGGAATCATGACCGTGTGAAGCATTGACTTAAAAAATTGTAAAAGCACTCATTGCAAGACAAACTACTGTTGAAGACCTCCCCTTTTCTTGCAAAATTATGAGGATGAATAGTTGCACTTTTGTTCTATAGAGAGATCCTTTGTCATCCATCAGATGCGAAACGTCCGCCTAAACATTTAAGGGTTAACCCTTGAGCGTCCCAATGCCTCAAATATGGCCTCTCAAAACTCAAAAATCTCCTTGTTTGACCATTATAATCTTTTTAATGGTACGGTAAAAGGACGTGTCCTTTTCCCTATAACTCCGGCCCTATCTCTACTATCAATCGGTACAGTCAATTTATGTGGATCTCATTTTACATGATAGTTTGATTGGAATGAATTGAGAAGGATCTGAATTTTGGCAAATACAATCTGGGTGCTTAGGGGTTAAAGGACAGACTATTAACCGTGGAAATCATCCATTTCGACATCATGTCGATGTGAAGACCTCCCCTTTTTCACACAAAATTTGGAAGATGAATAGTTGCATTTCTATCTTGCATGGAGAGATTCTTTGTTATTTATCAATTGAAAAATAGTTGGAGGATCATTTATAGGTTAAACTCCTACTTAGAGCTTTGAATGCTCATACGTGAAATAGTTGATGAGAAACAATAATTTTAAAAACAATAATTGCTCATCTATATGATTGATCTGCCATTGAATTTCAATTGACAATAGTTTAAAGGCATGTTCTTACTTGGAGTTGGTTAAATCTTAGTATTAAAGATAAACCTCCACCAAATACTTAGAAAAAAAAAACCAATGCCTTAGAAACCTTTGACATTCAATTAAACCGGAACCAACTCAATCCTCCCATTGTCCAACAAGGCTAGCAATTGCAAAATTAGATCTTGCTACAATAGTTTGAAGGTCAATTGAATTGGAAATCATTCCATTGTCTACTACAAAATTTTGACATTCAAAATAGTAAAAACTCTCAAGTTTAATTCTTCCAAAATTAGGAAAAATTTGGAAATTGACATAGAGTGGCACCAAAATTGCGAAGCTCAATGGTTAGGGCATCAAGATCATAACTAATTTGCAAGCATAATGAAAGAACTCCACAATCCACAATGTATCTTGTGAACGAGGGCAAATTTTTCATAGAAACTTAACTTATATCCATTAGCAAAAAAGCATTGATACAACTTAGGGGCTTCATTGAAGTCTAAAGGTGACAAGCTCTACCATATTAAAGATTATTTTTCTGCAAGATTCTCTTTGTGGTTCTCTATACAATTCAACAATTAGAAAGAAAAAGGTTAAAATTGCTTCTTAGAAGAAATCTTAAATAGAAGGGTTGATCTTAATTGTTGCAAAGTTTGGTGGCATTGATGATTGAAGTGGCAACTATATAGCGAAACTTGGCCACATATGTTTCCTAATGCCTATCATCAAGCACGTGTTTAGTTTCTAGTTTCATAACAAAGTTTCTAGTTTCATAACAAAGTTGTGAGCTTAGAGTAATTTGAATCTACAACTAGTTTGATGTTAAGTTGCTAATTGAAAATTTGCAACAACTTGATTGTGCCCTTGTTGTACTCATCAAGACTTTTAGTAGAAACTTTTATGATTCCCGTGAAAGGAAAATGCAATTGCAGGTGCAATTAAACTATAGAAGTGAATAGTGGAAAAGTAAAGTTGTCCCTATATTGGTGACATTGAATAGGCCTTGAATTCCAAGGCCAAACACACCTACACAGACCTCACAAGTATGCACTTACAAATGACAAATTCCCGTAAAAGAATGAACGATAGTTTGAAGGAATGATTAAAGGTTTCCATTTGAGTACAAAACTAGAATTCAAACTTTTGTCACTTTCAGTTGTAAATTTGGTGAATCTTCTGCCAATGCCACACCTCCTTCATCTTTAATTCAAAGTTAACAAATACTTACAACTAACTAAATTAATCTATCTCAAATAGAATGCAAGGGCAATGGCTTATGCATGTCTTACACAATTTGAACTAAAGCTCCTCATAAGCTTTTTCAAATTCCAATTCATGCTCCCAAACTCACACATTAGTCAATTACAAACTGGCACAATTTCAATGCCTAAAATTGTGATACAAATAGGAGGATTCATTTATTTTGTACTTGTATTTTATATTTATCTTAGAAAGTCATGAGTCAATCAATGGGAATCCATTGAACTTCAAAATGCTCTCATTTGAGTGGATATTGTTAGAAAGTCCTCAGTGAAGTGAAGCAAGGTGTGGAGATTGGGTTCCAAACAATTGGGCTTGAAGATTGAGAGTTATAGAATTGCAAATTTGCAATGGATTTTTCTTAGTTTCAATTAATAACAAGAGATTGGGAAAAAATGATTCAAAACTGGTTAAATAAATATTCTCATAAAGCTCTAAGAGAGTAAGAAATAATACATCCAATTATTTTAGGTATAAAAATGAAAAGAAACCATATTTAATTCACCTACTCTAATTCACCTAAAAGAATGAGCGATACCGTGAAGGTCTGATTCAGTTTCCACGTCATATTCTCAAGGGTCCACGTCACCTCAGACCACCACCAACACGCGTCGGGTAATCCACAGCGAGGCACCGGCTTGGCTGGTGTCGGCGCTCTTGAGGCTTAAAACATCAGCGCTTGCGATGATTTGCGAAGGAATGTGCGCGATTCTTTCAGGAAATCGTGGGCATAACTTACCATAATAAGTGCAATCGAGGTATGCATAATCTCTCTACTGATGTTGCTCTGTCTTGTGGGATCTCTTCTCAATGGACTTGTAATGGTTTCCAGAAACCTTATGGTCGCCTCAAACAGTGTTGTGTTGTGGTTTCTGTCATCTGTCGAGGTCCATCATCTTGGACGTTGCCATTACACTACGATCACGTTCGAAAATACCAAGGCTCACAGTTCCTCTCGTGATCTCGTATGTTGGAACCGGCAGGATGAAACATTAATCTTTGTATCACCCACTAGTAATTCTGCCGTCACTGGAAAAATCGCTTCAGCTATCGTTTGCCTGAGTGACTGGGTGTCCGAATGGCAAGGAATCATGAGTCACGGAAATGACAAAGTCGATTAGAATTGGATTCAGTAGTTTTCTCAGGCTCGGGTTCTCTCAGATCTAGTCAAGAAAATGACAATCTGAAATTCTAAACGACTCAAATCAAACAGACTAGAGAAGTCCCTGTACTGTTTTTCTTCCGCATTTGAACGATGTGTGGTAAACAGATGACATTCTTCGATATGTTTTAACTGGAGCGTTTTCTCGATTCTGTATCCGCATCATCTGCCTGGCTGGTTGGGGTTGACACACATGTCTGGTGGGCTTTACAAACCCTATTTCATGGAATTTGGCGATGATCAGGTAGATGCCGTCTCATGATTTAGGGTTAACTGGATTCTCCTGGATAAGCTAACCCTAAATCATGGGACGGCGATCCATGGTCAGTTGCTCCACTGCAATAGGGGTGCATACTCTGGGTTTAACATACTCTTCGCGATTTATAAAATTCTCAAAGTGTTTGGGGAGATCATCCTATCTTTCGTGAGCAAATTCAATTGCATCTTTCCTTCCGCACCCTGCATGCGCAAGTACGAGGACTATTGGCCTGTCATTCAGGAGATTTTAAATCTAAGATTTATCAGATGATTGTTGTGCATCTGAATTCCGTATAAGAAACGGAGTGATTTGTCGTGTTGCAGATTGCAGTGGCAGGACATCGGCATGGAAAGAAGGCAGAGAGGAAACCATGGCAAGCTGATTGTATGCTGTGTTGCTTCAAGCACAGCAATTCGACAGAGAGCTTCCGACCTCGATCTTTGAGGTGGGAAGAGAAATGGAGAATATTGAGAGATATTCAGCCCCAAGCACCCCACCCCAGGGCACCAAAAGTGTCCTCACAGAGTATGGAAGTTCAATTCGAAGTGCTGTAACTTTTGCATCCGAAGTCTGAATTTAATAAAACTTGTTGGGAAACTTGCAATCTCTCTTCTAATTTGTGTGGTAAAGTTTTCAGATCGATACAAGATGTACTTATTGTTTGAAAGCCATTTGAAGTTCACGGGTTCAATTTTGAAATGACCAAATTGCATTTTGATGGCTGCAACTACGGGGGCTTGTATCTCCTTCATTCAATGTTTGTTTTCAATCAAGTTTGTTGGGTTATGTTTGGGAGCAATTTGAAGTTCAAAATCTGGACATTTTTTTATTACAGAGAACTTCAATGGCTTGTTTCTTCTTCCTCATGCAGTGTCTGTTTCCAATAATTTTTTGGGGGAAAGTTGTGCATACTAATCTAGTTTGTATAATTAAAATTTCATATCAATCCAAGAAGATATGAGCAACTAAGAAGCATTTTGGTTAAAGGAGGATCAACCTTAGATGTGGTTTTTTCAACATTTTTTTTGTTATTTTTGACATTTCAAAGCCATTTTGAAGACATAATGAGTCAATTGAATGATTGTGTCTTTCACCAATGTGTTTGTATGTTGGTTTGGAAGCACTTTAAAGTTTAAAGTTTTTTCATTTGAGTAGGTTTAAAAATTGAATTTCACCTCCAAATGTGTTGCTAGGAAAATTTCAACATCTTTTTCCAACTCTAAAATATTATAATCTTGCAATCTATGTGGCCAAATGACTCCAAATTTGATTCACATCATCTACAACACATACACTATAGGATTGTACAGTTGATATTTTTATAACTTAATGACATTTAGACCTGTAACACTTCAAAAGCAATGATGTTTTTAACCCCTAAATGCTTGAGGCACCAAATTGTGATGTCAACAACACTTTGAACTTAAATAAAACCTAACCAAATTTCTATTTTTAGTAATTTATATTTTTGAAAAATCTTTTTTAAGTCTCACTTTACCATCAAAAATTCGATTTTGAAAATGAATGATTTTCATTTCTCTATTCCAGATTTTGTACAAGGGTGTCCATTGCAATCTCTTTCATAGTGTTGAGGGCTTCTGGAAATGAGCCTCAAATACACTAGAACTTGGAGAAAAAATCATATCAGAAGTTCATTTTAAAAAATTGTAGAGTAGATTTTGAGAAGCTATAAATTGATTGAAGTTATGCATGGTAGACCCTTTGACCTCATACTTTTTTCATGACCAACTTTTTAAATTTGACATGTGAAAAGAGGATTAAAAGACTTCAAAACACTTTTGCAAATTTAACACCCTCATGATCAAACATTATAATCTTTCAATACATAAGTAATATTATTGTGTTTTCTTTTCCTATTTAATCTCTAACACATCTAGTTTGAATTTGTACAATTACAATTAAAAGAAATTGATACAACTTATCACAATGTTGGCTTTTTGTTCAATTTGGAGCAAATTCCTAAAAACTCAAAAAAGGCCTTTGGCATTTGGTTGAATCCAAAAAGGCCCTAAGCATTTGACTATTGAAGGGACAAGATCCATTGCCAACTAGTCAAACATCATGTCTAAGTTGAATGTAGCTTATTAAATTGTGTTCAAATATCAATTCTCTTCTTTTATTACTTAAAATTATGAATTGTATATCACTAGCAAAATTTCAATTTGATTAAACAAAAATTGAAATTGTTACTATTTGTATTGCAAAATTGAAAATAAACAAGTAAAAATAGCAAATACAATTCAAACTATTTAAAATTTTCTCAACATGTACAAGTAGCAATAGAGATTAGTATGAAAAAATTTCAATTGGTTATTTTATATACACCCAAAACATTTAGAGCAAAGACCTTGAAATCAAATTTGGCAATTAAAACAAATTCATCCTTTTATTTAATTGATATATAAAATTTTGATATTTTTTGCTCGTAGAAAAATGAACTTTGTAATTAGTTTTTTTCCAAAAAATATAAAGAAAAAATAAAGTGTTGTAGTTTTATAAGTTAAAGGTAGAAGTAAGATTATATCAATTATAATATATACTGAAATAATGTGGAATTCTTACCATGAATGAAGGTTAGAAAGAAAATTTTGATTTCATAATTTAAATCAAAAATACATTTTAAAAAGAAAAAATATGAATGATAAACAAAGCACTATATTGTGTTTTTTGAATTCTCATACATGGATCTTGCAATTGCAATATTTCTTTTAATTTTTGAATTTTTTCAAAATTTCAAGATGAAGTAGAAAGAGATCTTATCAAACTTCATTTTCTTAGTTAAAATCAAATTCTATAAATGGTTATATTAGAAGTTATAATCATGATTGACTAAGGTGCATTTACTTTTTGGTTGCATGTGTGGACCTATGGGGATTAATGGCCACTTTGTTTTTTTTATCTTCCAATCATACAAGGCTTTGAAGCAATTGAGTGTTGAAGTGCTCACCACTAAAAATGCTTGTAAATTTTACTTATACTTAGTAGTACTGTACAACTTCAATCCACTAGGATTTTAGATTATAGATTTTTGTGTAACCTCTAAAGGACCAAGGCCATTTTTCTATGAAAAACAACTAAAAATTGCCATTTCTATGGTGTTCACCCAAGAAAGTAGAAGAATTTTTTTTCCTTAGAATCTAACCATATGATTTTGTACTTCATTTGTTTGAGATTGTGTAATAAAAATTTCATGCAATTTGATCATAGAGATTAGAAGATACTAGTAGTCAATGTTGAAATAAAAAAAATTGAAGACTCACCTGCCATTTCAAATGACTTTGACCACCAATTGTTGAAAAAAATTGCACTATAGACTTTGAGTTCAAAAATTTGTATTGAAGAATTGAGTTGAAAGTCTATGAAATAATTTTTATTTTAAAACACTTGATTGTCATTCAAAATTGTTAAGTAAAAGTAGATTCAAGATTAAAAGAAAATCTAAACCATTGATAGCTTTAAGATGGGATTGAAACACAATAATTCCAATAGTAAGATTGTTTTAGCAAGCAAATTTAACCTTTTTAAACAAGTTTTCTTGAAAAATAATGAAAATTGCATTCAAGAAATGAATCCTATAAATAATTATATTTAGAAGATGCTTAGGGTACTAGAAAAACAAGATTGTCTTTAACTTTCTCATTACTAATGAAGTCCAAATAGAATGCATCAAAGCTTCACATGTGGACAAAAATATAATATATAGAAAAATCATTTAAAACAAATGATTTTCACTTTTTGTGATTTATTTTGTATCACCCAATAAAATGAGTTTTAGATTTTTGTAGTATAAATTTTTCTCTTCGGCACCAATTGAAATCAAAAATTAGAATTCCACACAGCTAACCAAATTTTCCATCTCATGAGAAAGTTTCAAAAAGTTACCCCCAAAATTGAGGTCATAGGAACCTACCCAAAATCCACTTTGTAAAATCCATTTTGTCTCTCGAGGAGATAGTGATACTTTAGGGATTAAAATAATGGTGAACTTATCTATGTTTTGTGCTATTATGTTTCTCATAAAGAGATGGTAATGCATTATAAAGAGGTGTAAGCAACAATTTTGAAATGACTTGAAGATGATAATAGGGTCTTGTACCTTTTGGATGAAAAACAATCAATGAAAGAGGCCACATTATGGTGTCTTCAATGGATTTAGAAAAGCAACATATATTTTTTCGGGTCTTAGAACTCATCACAAGTTCCCAGATCATGGGGACTATGGAAAAAGCACTACATCAACATGGTCAAGAGATTGCTATATCAAATAATAATTTTTAATTAATTTTAAAAAAAATTAAAATTAATTTTTTTTTAATTATTTAATAATTTGATTGCGTTGCCATGGTTTGTTGCATGGAGAACAACACCAAAACAGTCGCTTAGAGGCTCAAAAAATATCTAATATTGAATAATTTAGATATTCACTAGGTCGGTCATTGTTTTTTAATTAAATTTTGTGCCCAAAAGATACGTTATTCAATTACACAACTGTTATAATCTTGTCTCTATGGCTAGCATAGAAATGAGTGTTAAAGGTTCCAAGTAGTGGCTTGTAAGAGCAAAGGATATTGGTATCGATCGGGAGGTACAAGCGACAATTTTGAATTGACTTGAAGATGATAATAGGATCCCCCACACCTTTTGGGTGTAAAAAAATCAATGAATGAGGCCGCATTATACTAGCTTCAATGGATCTAGAAAAATTGAACAACCATGATATCCACAAGGTCGGTGATTGCTTTTGAATCAAATTTTGGGCCCAAAGGATATGTTATTCAACAAGGCAACCGTCATATTCTTGTCCCCAATGCAAGTGTAGAAATGAGTGTTAAAGAACTTGAAGTAGTCACTTGCAACAACAAGGGTTGGTAGTGTCAGTTGGGGTGTCAGTCAGGACTGTGAGGAGGAAATCCGTGCCCCCGCAAATTCCGCGAATCAAAGATCACGATAGGATCGTCGCTTTGAAAAGTAGAATACCATTGGGGCATTATGACAATCCACTTGACTTGCCACCTAGCCTACGTGGGGAACTTTATCGGGTCACTGTGTCCGCCTTGCTTGAAGAATCCTGTCGGATACCAATATTGAGGCATTTGAAAGATATTATTGTGAATCGATAAGATAATTTGGGGAGTATAATGACCACAATGGATGTACCTTTTGTTAGTCTTGGAGTGACCTAGTGACAATAGGTCTATATGCTTTAAAAGCTCATAACAAATATAGAAAATTAATTGCAAATCTTCTATTTTCTATTGAATTTTGAAGTTGGAATACACCCATGTGTATGTAGTAGAAAAAAAATCCTTTCTTCTTTAAGCACTTAGATCTTACAAATGGAAAAAAAATTGACTTTGGAAATTGTGCACATACATTCTACTTCAAGATAATATCAAGATTATGTAGTATAATATAAAATTCTAAATTTTTTGGATCCAAAAATCTCAATTAAAATCTTAAATTAGGTGAACATTTGTGCTCTTTATGCTCAAAATGTAAAGGATTTTTAGGGGTTAAAATGCTTCAAAACTATTTAAAATAGATATAAGAATGTATAAATGTAGATTTCGGACAATCAAAATAAAGCCCTTTGAATGTAGATAAAGAGATCAAAATTACAAAGGCCTTGACAATTCTTGGTGAAAATTCACTCATTCTTTTAGAAGCCAATAGCTTCATTACTATTTTGAAATCACTTTTTGAATGTCTTGAAAATCTAAAAAAGAATCATTGGTTGAAATTATTTTTGTAGGTTTGATGACCTTGCCAAGATGCTTTTATTGCTTGAATTCTTCTACATGAAAACAATATGTTCTAGGTAAGCCAAAGCAATGATGGCCATGAAAAAATTCATACAAACAAGTAGACTATCTACGGATTTTTTTGTATACCATTTTGTTTGGATCTACACACATCATGTTTTACATAAGCTAGTTGTTTCATTTTTTGATTGAGTATGGTACACAAAATAAAAAGAAGAAGTGCATGAAGGTGGAGCTACCGACTTATACCAACCAATATCCGATCAGCAATTTATAGGTACTAAAATTTCAACAAAATTTACTAGGTCATAAATCATTCAAGTAGATTCTATTGAAATTCTTGATTTTTGACTATTACGATACATGTCCCTAGATTTTAGTGCCAAAGTGAGCATGAAGTAGTCTTTGAAATGAATAATTATGGAACATGTTAGACATTGGTTATGGTTTTGCACCAATTTTTGGCTTCCGAAGTTCATAGTAATTTCAATTCTAGTAATAAAATTTACCAAAAATTTGCAATCCCCTTGCCATGAATTCTATCTTTTTACATGGGAAAATTTACATCACCTTATATTTTTCTGCACCAAGATCATGAACATAATCACTTAAGTGATCAATTATGGGTGGCTCCACCTTAACCCCTAAAGTTTCAAGGCTTGTTTTCCATCAAAAACCACTCAAAACTACCATTTCTATAGAAATGAGCAAAAAAAATGTTTTTAACTTTTTTTTCATATCTAATTGTGGAATCTTGTACTATACTAGTATGAGAATGTATGGCAAAATTTTTACAAACTTTGACCTCATAGATTGCAAGACATTTGTGTTTAAAGTGAAGAAAACAAAATATTTTGCTCAACTACATTCTTTGGCTTTAAACCTTCATAACTTATAATTTTTGCTCTAATGATTTTGAATTTATAATTTTATATGATAAATAATTGAGTTGAAATTCTAGGATTTTTTTTAAAAAACACACTTAATTTTCATTCATTAAATAATTGTTATGTAGAAGTAGGTTCAAGATTGAAGGGAAATCTATATTGTTAATAGCTTTAAGATGGAATTAAAATACACTAATCTTAATGGTGAGATTGTTCTAGCAAGAGACCTTAACCTTATGAAACTTTCTTTTCTGAAAGATTGTGAAAAATTAAGGACACAAATGAATTCTACAAGTTATTTTTTCAAGAAGATGCTCTAATTGCCCAAAAATCAAGATTGTCCACAACCTTCTCATAACAAATCTAAGTGGAATGAATCAAAGCTTGCCATGTACATAAAAATATAATCTATATAAAACAAAATTTTAAGATCTTTTACTTAAAAAAATTTCTAAAGGTTTTTTTTTGCTCACCAAATGAAAAAAATAAACGCTTTTTGTTCCATAACTTTTGCTCATAGGTTTTGATTGAAATAAAAATTATATTTTTGGAAAGCTAATGTGTTTTCCTATCTTCGCAAAAAAATTCAAAAAATTCAAACAAATATTGAAACCGTAGGGGCCTATCCAAAATCCATTTTGTTTCCTGAGGGGACAATGGGAATTTAGGAGTTAATACATTGATAGTGTTTCTTGTGGTGTGATAAATCCCAAACAACTCCATCCTATGTACCCATGTGGACGATTTCAAAACCTCTACCAAAACAAACTTTGACCTTTTATAATTTTTCCATATGGTATCCAAATGTTGCATTCTTTGATCCGTTGGAAACCTCCCTTCACTTCCCGACAAGAAAGTATGAAAATTTGACTAGCTTAATAATAGTAAAAAGGAACATTAGCAAAAGAGGGGTGTTTTGGAGGGTGTCCATCTTAAGCTTAATATATCCTAATGTGGAGTGCCCCAAAGCATCCATGTTCCCATTCTTGTACCATGACTACCACTAAATGTGGTCCTAGACTTTTGTTAATCTATGCCTCAAATGTTTAACTCTGACTCACTGATGCATATGAAGGACATATACTTAGCTTTAATTCCTTGACTACTGGTTTTTGCAGATTTCAATTTAGGGTTCACCTATGTGATAGTTTTAGTGGTTTAAGGAGCTAGCACTTTGAAAAGTCATAGAAATTACATACTACATATATATATATATATATATATATTCATGATTTTCACTTGCTAAAACTACAAAAACATTAGTTTTAGGAAAAAAAAATGCTTCCAACTATGCTGAATTATTTACATTGACCATTCTTGGATGTTTCCACCAAAGACGAACACCATCCGTAGCTATTTGTTGTTATCCACTTTGCCAATGAGTCCATTGTATAAGCTAGTGTGTTGTAAAACAACCCCCCTCCTTCATATGGACCCTAGCCCCAGGGGAAGGAGAATGGAGATGAGGTGATCCTTACATGGACCAAGTGGATAGATTTTGGGAGATCTATAACTGCCTGCCTACATCCCTAATCTTTGAAAATTCATAAGTAATTCAAAAATGCTTGGAAAAACACAAAACCACTTGTGTTACGTTCCACATCTCTTTTTCTTTCTCTTGAAAAATGGTTTAAAAAACACTTTCCTCCACGGAAACCCATAAAAAAAAGGGCAGACTGACCCTTGAAATGGTCGCTTTTAGAGCACACCACCATGATCCAGTTGTTGAATGAAACAGTGATAGAAGCTGTGGCGACACCAGGCAGTTTGTATGAAGAGGCTCGTATGCGCAAGTCACTCACGAACTTATGATTCTTGCAAGGACATTCAACTGAATTTTGTTTGTTTGTTTCTTTCTTTCTTTGGATCCATTCAGTTAGCAAATAGACAGAAACTTGTATAAGATTTTTTTATAAGATTTAAATAAGTTTTTTAACTTATTTACTTGGATGGGAAGTCTGTCTCATCATGATTATGAATCTACAAGGATGGCCGACCAAGCGAAAAGAAGTTACTGGACGAGGACTGGACTGTACAACACCAGGACCTTCACTAGTAGAGTGTGACATGATCCTCATCCAACTCCACTTTTTCCAAACAGGGAAAAAGTAAAAAAAAAATAGTAAAGTTGTCTACATGTAAAAAATCATAATTTAAAAGAAAATCAATAAAGTAGGGGAAAAAAAAAATAAGAACATTCTCTTCACACTCTCTTGCATTTATTGTTTTTCTCCCTTGGACACGTATTGTGTCCTTGTATATTGCATAGTACACTAATGATGATAAATAGTGTTATGTTGTGATTAGTGTTACCTAGATTTATGTCCCGGTCACTCTAAACTTCAATTGGTTGGCATTTAGTGTTGTGTTTACTTTTCTGAGTAGTGAGTTTTTTGAGTATGTCATAGGTTTCTTGGGTTCATATGTTTTTCTTTGCATTTTGGTGAAATAGTTAGGTAACACTAAATGTAAACTTGTAAAAAATTTATGCCCAGTAGTTGACAAATAGTGTCTATGTTGACATTTAGTGTTGGTAACATTAACCGGATTGTTGACAATTAGTGTTATGCTTCTTGATTAGTGTTGCCAACGCTATTTATCATCATTAGTGTAGTGAGGCAAACGTTATAGGTGAACCTCTTCATCAATTAAAATTTAAACCCAATTAAATTTTTTTAAATTCCCCACGTCCAACCTCATGTCCATCCCAAAGCTAATCCAACCCTAACCCAAACCAAATCCTAATCCAAACCAAACCCTAATCCAAACCCTAATCCTATCCCCCAATTTGTAATTTCAAATTGATATGGGATTTTGCAATTGATATGAGATTTTGTATCGTTTGTTCATATTTGTAGTATGTATTCGTATATGTCTTCTATAGCCATATTCGTACTCATATCCATATCCATATTCATCTTCACCTATATTCATATCTATATCTGCACCTATATTCGTATTCGTATTCGTATTCCATATTGACAATTTGGAGATTGGTTTTAGTGTTTTTTTGTGAGTAGATCTATAGTTTGGGATTTTTGAAAATTGAAAGTGAGAGGTGGTGGTGGGGCAGGGTGGGGTGTTTGCATCTTTACAAGAGATAGTAAGATAGAAGCTCAAAAACCAATCATCTAAAGGTTGGTTTGCCTTTTCCATGTATTTCTTTGGGTGGGAATATTTTTTAGCTCATTTTTCAAACAAAGAGGACTAGATGAGGAATCTAACACAAGTGGTTTCAAATTTTTTTGAAGCATTTTTGAATTACTTATGAATTTTCAAGCGAGTTGTATAGTATTTGTGACCTTAGGTCTTCTATAAACCATTCACTTGCAATTTCTAAAGAAAGATGGGGAAAGCAAAGACAATGATTGGCTCTTGCAATTAATAATGTTTTCTTCCTTAATTCATTCAAATGACTAAAAGCAGTCAATTTAAGAACCACCTCATGACCATTTCACAACTATTTAGAGAAGCGATTTTTATTGCCGGGGCGATTTTAGAGCCTTCTACCTTACATGTCCCTTGCAAGGTCCCTTGTCTAGACTTTTCATAATCAATTATGGAATTGTCAAGGTACATAGTTATTGTATTATGGTAGAACCACCCATAGTTGACCACTTAAGTGATTTTAGGCATGTTTTGGAGTAGTGTAAGCTAGACAATGTAAATTTTCTATCTTCTAGGAAGATAGGAATCACAAGGATTGGAATTTCTTTTGGTAATTTTATGCTTTAAATTGAAATTACTATGAATTTTAGAAGCCTAAAGTTGACCTCAATTCATACCCGATGTATAGAATCTTCCAATTTTGATCATTCAATAACTATTTTTCTACTCACTGATTCCTACTTTCTTGCTCACTACTTCAGGACATGTATCATGACCTTATTAGTCCCAACCTTGAAAAAGGAAAAAAAAAAAGTATTCCAAGCTATGGTTGGAAATTTGTTCCAATCTTGATGTTACATTGGACGTAATTTTTGACATAAAAACATGAAATTGTAACATGATGCGCAAAAAAATCCGTCAAGTTAAACGCGGGTTTCTTCTAGTGTTAGTCCCAACCTTAAAAAGGAGAAAAAAAAATATTCCAAGCTATGGTTGGAAATTTGTTCCAATCTTGGCTGGAAATAGCTCCATCCTACAAGTTGGAAATGGATTCTAGTTGCGAATGGGTGGTTCTACCATACGTACATTGTTTTGTGGAACTTCAAACAAATGTACAATTGTACACAAGTTGAAATAGGATTCAATCTAAATTAATTTTCCTTCAACACCAAATACTGAAATTAGGTTACCCTACACTCATTTCTCAACATGTGACACTATATTGTCTGTTACAGTACAAAAATGCATTACTTTTGAATTAGATATAATTGTTGAAATTGAGACTTGTGAACCTCCATGTGTACAAATGGAAATATTTGTAGAAGTATCTATTCTTTGATGGCTTGTAAAGTGACTTTCTTGGGATATGGCAACCTAATTTTTAACGCAATCTAATTTCGCTATTTTGTAGAGATGGAAAGAAAAATATACAATAAGATAGTCAACTAAGATCAAAACTTCCAAATAGATGAGATTGATAGAGGGAATAGGAGCTAATTATTTTTTTATTTAGTAAGGAAATGAAAAATCCTTGAACAAAAATCAGATCAACGGACATCTACATTACTATTGGAAATGGCCATCTCCACATACATTTAAAAAAAACTCAACATCTCCAAACTTTGAATGAAAAGTTTACAATTAGTGTTTGATATATTCACCTTTAAATTATTTATGCTCCTCTAAATAAATGATTTTTGGAAGAGTTCATTGGCAATTCTACTATGTCAACTTTCTATTTTGTAATTAGCATGTTGTTGTAGTGAAATTTTACTTTTAGGCATTTGGAGAAACATAATTGGTTAGGAAGTTAGTATAATGTACATGCATCCACAATAATCATTGTTAAAAATGTAACACCCACATTTGAACCTAAAGATGACATTGAAACCTATATCTATACCTTAGTAATGTTCTTGGTATCGCTTGAAAGCTCTTTGCAAAGAAGGGTGCACATGCTTTGTTTTTTGGTGTTTAAACATGCAGCATGAAAGTTATTGAATTTGAACCTCTAAAGGCCCATTGTCCCTTTGAAGAACAAAATGGATTTTGGGCAAGTTCCTATGAACTCAATTTTTAGTAAAACATTTTGAAACTTTCTCATAAGATAAAAAAAAACTTATTAGTTTGTGTTAATATAATTTTATTTCAATTCGTGCCTAGGAGCAAAAGTTGTACCATCCTAAATATAATTTTCATATCATTAGACTAAAAAGGAAATCCACAAAAATTTGAAAATTAATTAATTTTTTTTTCTTATAGATTGTATTTTTGTCTACATGTGAAACTTTGATTCATTCCATTTGAATTAATGATGAGAAAGTTATGGACAATCTTGTTTTGGAGGCAATGTGAACATTTCTTCAAAAAATAACTTGTAAGATTCATTTTTTAATGCAATCTTCACAATTTTTCCAAAAAAACTATTTGACAAGGTTAAGTTTGCTTACCAAGAACAATCTCACCATTGGGATTATTGTGTTCAATTCAATTCAATTCTTCAACACAAATTTTTTTAAATTCAAAGTCCATAGAGCAAATTTTTTCCACAAATGGTAATCAAAGTCATCTGAAATTGCAGTTCTAAATAAATAAATAAATAAACTTTGAATTCTAATATCTCTCAATCTATATATTCAAACTTCATGAAATTTTTACCACATGATCTCAAACAAGTAAAGTAAAAAATCCTAAGGTGAGATTCAAAAGAAATTGAATTTTTGTTTCCTCGAACAAATGCACCAAAAATGACAATTTTGAGTGTTTTTTGATAGAAAAATGGCCTTGGGCCTCTAGGAATTAAAGTTTTTATCAATTCAAAAATTAAATTAAATTGTCTTTTATTTTGGAAGAATCCTAACTTTCACTTCACATGTCCAAATGCCACTAAACAAAGCCCTTGGCCTCCTTTAAGCATAAAGCTTTTGTAGCATTTGGACCTACAACATGAAAGTTATAGATTTTTCAAAATTTCAAAATTTTAAAAAATAAACTTTTATTTTGGAAAAAATATAACTTTCACATGCCATGCCCAAATGCTATAAAACACTACTTTGCACATAAAGCTTTCTATTCATACCAAGAGTGCAGCCTCTCACACTACAATGTGAAAGTTATTGAATTTTTTTTTTTAATAAATTAAAATAATAAATAATTATTTCTATTTATATCTTGGTTGTGGCAACAACACAAGGCATACTAATATTTATTACAAATGAAGTACACAATTATAATGAGAGACTATTGCATATTGATTTTGGGTACACCACTTCAAAAATTATAGTTTACTTATGTGATTTTCAAATAATGCATGTTGATTAAATTGCATAGAAATCTTCTTTCAATTGCCAATAAAATTCGATAAAAGTAATGCATGTTTAATAGTTGTAAATCTATATGCAATTACTATTTGTGACAAATATAGATGCACTTATTTTAGTGGCTTACAAAAATGAAATAAACAATGGAAACAAGGAAAATGCATTCAAAATCCAACTCTAATGTTCCTAGCATTGATGAAATTATTGCATACTTGTATAGACGTTCTAAAGTGAAGCTACCTATTATCACTCTCATTTCAATTCTCTTAATTTTGACCTTCAATATTCAAAGAGCAAATTATAAATAAAAATGTATACCACAAGATAAGTGCAAAATTGGAATGAAGGTGATGATACGTATGTTCACCTTAACTCATAAAGTTCCTTGACTATGTTTTCAACAATATCGCTTCAAACTACTACCATTTCTAGTACAAGTACCAATTTTATTTTTTTAAATCATTTGTAGACACATATAGCTATAGGATTTCGTTGTACATTAGTTTGAGAAGATCTAGAAAGTTTTTAAAAAACTTTTGCCTTGTGGATTGCAAGATATTAGTGTTTTAATTGATATAATTATTTTTAGGTTTTAGGAAAAATAAGGCACCTACACTTCACAAGGTCACATTTGTATGAAAAAAATGTCTATATTAGTGGTGCTTCTTTGGATTTATTGTTCAAGGCAAGGTGGCTACATACTTGAAAATTTTCAAATCATTTGGAATTTTACAATATATTCGGAAAAAATAGTATTGGAAAGAAGTAGAGAATGATTCAAAATTTCAACTAAATTGTTAAGAATTTAGTTATGGAATTGAAAAATGCCAATCTCAATTATGGTTGAAATATTGTAATAAAAAATCTACATCTTATGATTTCATTTTTTCATAAAATATTGAAAATTGAATAAAATAAAGGACTTTAAAATTTATTTTAAAGTAGAAAATCCAAAACTATTCACAAACTAAAATTCCTCATAACTTTCAATTCATTGATCAAAATGGAATGATTCAAAACTTTCTACATATATATAACTCTAGAAAAACAATTTCAATTTTTTTTTTCTGAAAAATGTGATTTTTCTTATCTGCTCAAATTGCCCCTTTACAAAAACAGTAACATATTAGGTCATAACTTTTGACTCGTATTTCCAAATGTCATGAAAGTTCATGCATATGAAAAATATTCCTTATCCCCACCTTCTATAAAAATTTCAGCCTAAATTATACAAATCTCCAATCACACATACTGATGTACCTGCCCAAAATTTCTATATTGCCAAAAATGCATGCTAGTCCTTTAGGGGTTAGTTTACATTCAAAGGGATTTATTTTGATTGTCCAAAATCTACATTTAGACATTCTTATATCTATTTTAAGTATTTTTAAAGCATTTTAATCCCTAAAAATTATTTGCATTTTGACCATGAATAATATAAAATGTTCACCTGAGGATTAAGATTTTTGGACCCCAATAAATTAGTATTTAAAATTATAACTATATCATCTTCATCTTCTCTTCAAATAGAATGTAAGTGCACAATTTTCAAAGTCAAATTCTTTACCAGTTGTGAGATCTAAGTGCTTAAAGAAGAAAGGATTTTTTTCCACTACAAACACATGGGTGTATTCCAACTTCAAAATTCAATAGAAAATAGAGGATTTGCAATTAATTTTCTATATTTGTTATGAGCTTTTGAAGCATATAGACCTATTGTCACTAGGTCACTCCAAGACTAACAAAAGGTACATCCATTGTGGTCATTATACTCCCCAAATTATCTTACCCATTCACAATAATATCTTTCAAATGCCTCAATGATTGGTATCTGACAGGATTCTTCAAGCAAGGCGGACACAGTGACCCGATAAAGTTCCCCATATGAGCCAAGTGGCAAGTCAAGTGGGTTGCCATGATACTCCAATGGTATTCCACTTTTCAAAGCAATGATTCTATCTTGATCCCTCATTTGCGGAATTTGCGGAGTATAGCGTAGAAAAAAGTGATATTATTGGATGAATATCTACTTGATTGTAGTATTGGTCTTGGTCACGGATTTCCTCCTCACAGTCCTGACTAACAGTCCAACTGCCATTGCCAACCTTGCTGATGTAAGTGACTACTTCAAGTTCTTTAACATTCATTTCTACGCTTGCGTTGAGGACAAGTTGGGGACAAGAATATGATAGTTGCCTTATTGAATAACGTATCTTTTGGGCCCAAAATTTGATTCAAAACCAATCACTGACCTTGTGCATATCACAACTGTTCAACTTTTTTAGATCCATTGAAGGCACCATAATGTGGCCTTGTTCATTGATTGTTTACACACAAAAGGTGCAAGATCCTATCATCATATTCAAGTCAATTCAAAATTGTTGCTTGAACCTCCCTTCAAATGCATTACCATCCCTTTGTGAAATACATAACACCACATAGGGTTAAGTTTTTAGGACCAAAAAAATAAGTATTTAAAATTATAACTATGCAATCTTGATTTTCTCTTCATATGTGTTGTGTGTCTAATTTTCAAAGCAAAATATTTTACTATTTGTGATATTTAGGTATTTTTAAGAAAAAAAGATTTTTTTTCCACTAAGTGCCTTAGCTTGAATGTACTTAAATTTCAAAAATCAATTGAAAATAGAAGATTTGGAATTTATTTTCTATATTTATTAGATATGAGTTTTTGTAAAGGTTATTTTGCTATTGTTATTAGGTCACACCAAACTAAAAAAAGATAAATTCATTATGGTCATTCTATTGCCCCAATTATCTTATTCATTTACATCAATATCTTTAAAATGCCTCAACTTTGAGACTCCAAGGGACTCTTCAATCCAAGCTGAAAGAGTGACCTTACAAAGTCACCCATGTAGTCAAGTAGATTGTCACCATGCCCCAATGTTATTCCATTTTCACAACCACAATCTTATCTTAATCTTTGATTTGTGTAATTTTTAGAGTATCATATAGAAAGCATTGATATTATTGGATGAATATTTACTTGATTGTAGTATTGGTCTTGGTCACGGATTTCCTTTTTCCAGAACGAACATTAACAACTTTGTTTTACGAGCCACTACCAAAGGCTCTTTAAAAAAATCCACAATAATTTAATTTTTCCATCAATTTTTTGAAAAGAAAAACTAAATAGAAAATTCATTTTTCCACTAGCAAAAAATATCAAAATTTTATACATCAATTAAATAAAAGGATGAATTCCTTTGGTAGTCAAATTTGACTTCAAGGTCTTTGCTCTAAATGTTTTGGGTGTAAATAAAATAACCAATTTAAATTTTTTTATACTAATCTCTATTGCTATTTGTATTTCTTGAGAAGATTTCAAATAATTTGAATTGAATTTGCTATCTTTACTTATTTATTTTCAATTTTACAACACAAATGACAACAATTACAATTTCTCACAAATCAAATTGAAATTTCTCTAGTGATATACAATTCATAGTTTCTAGTAATAAATTTATAGGATTGATAATTGAACACAATCTATGAGCTACATTCAACTTAGACATGATGTTTGACTAGTTGACAAAGGATCTCATCCCTTCAACAACCAAATGCTTAGGGCCTTCTGGGGTGTAAAAACATCATTGCTTTTGAAGTGTTATAAGTCTAAATGTCACTAAGGTATAGAAGTATTAACCATACAATTTTGTAGTATACATGTTGTAGATGACATGAATCAAATTTGGAGTCCTTTAGCCACATAGATTGCAAGATTATTATGTTTTAGTAATAGAAAAGGATGTTGAAATTTTCCTAGCAACAGATTTGGAGGTGAAGTTTGATTTCTAAACCTACTCAGATGGAAAAAATTTTAAACTATAAAGTGCTTCCAAATCAGCATACAAAACACATTGGTGAAAGAAACTATCCATTATGTCTTCAAAATGGCTTTGAAATCTCAAAGAATAGTATAAGGAAATTGAAGAAAATACATCTAAGATTCTAAGGTTGAACCTCCTTCAACTAAAATGCTTCTAAGTTGCTCATTATTTCTTGGATTAATATGAAATTTTAATCACACAAACTAAACTAATATGAACAACTTTTTCTCAAAAAATTATTGGAAACATACACTCTATGAAGAAGAATAAACAAGCCACCAAAGTTATGTATAATAAAAAAATGTCTAAATTTTGAATTTTGAATTGCTCCCAAACATTCAAAATAATTGGAATTGATATGAAATTTTAACACCACAATAACTATTTTATTTAGTAAGTAATATACAAATTGGATTATAATAAGAAAGATTTGGCAAATTCTAGGCCCAAGCTTGAATGGAATAAGCAAAAAGCTACTTCAAAAACTTCAAATTTTTTATAGGCTTGTCATTTGGCTCCTGGACAAGGTTGGTTTATGGCAACAAACTGCCCAAAACATTAAAAGCATTTTTAATGGATCATGGCAAATGGTCCACCTTCTAACCCCCAAGTACCTAAGCCTTTCCAATTGTATTTTTTTCTATGAAAAAAGAGCACAAGTATACAATTATTTTCAATAAAACAAATTGTATTCTCTTTCACAATCTAACTATATAAATGTTTAAAAAAACTTGCTTATTAGTGTGTAGAGTGATTGCAAAAAGTGGTGGTTGATTCACATGTAGAGTAATGGACTAGTTTTTTGCTATAACTTTTGAAGCATGAAGCCAATCAACTTGAAATTTTTATTGAAAATGGGTGTTTTGATAGTTATCAAATCTTTTATTTTTCAAAAATTCAAAAATATTTTATATTCAAAAGTCCATTTTGCTAATTTTCACATTTTTAGAAGTGGATGAGTCCTTAAAATTAATAATGTAGAACTAAAATTTTGTGGTTTATTTCCATAGTAGATGTCCTTGTTCCTACAAAAGAGCATCTGAAAATAGTTTATTTTATATCTTCCATATTTGTGCAAATAGGGCTCCCTTGCACTCTTTTAGACATTGAAGATGCATTTAAGAATGATAATTCTTTTGGTGAAATTTCATCACCATCAAGTTCTCACAAATGACCAATTTTTAATTCTTTTAAAAAATCATCAGTCATCTCTATGGTCGATTTATTATAAATTAATATATGGACATATCTATTTTTTGTGAAAAACTAAGATATAATACTAGTACGTATAACTAAGACTATTGTTAGTCAAATTTAATACTTGTCAATAGTACAACAAATCTAAAATATGATTGATGGATCATAATTGATCAATGAAGGTTTTCTTCTAATATTCATATTACTTAGTACTAAAACTCCAAATTGTGGCAAAACACTATAGAATCGACCACCACTTCTTGCAATGACCCTACATAACAATTTTGAGAATGAAATTGTATAGGAGTTGTGAGATTATAACAAAAAAAACATTTGTATCCTATTTTTAATATACTATCTACCACTCCCTATAATGTTTGAGAAATTTGCATGTAAGAGTTTTGGGGAATTAGAGGTGACATGAATGACTAGAAATTATATTAGCACATTAAAATGGACTTTCAAAAATTTTAAGTTTGCATAAAGAACTATCAAACTCATTACACAATCCATCTTGCAATTGTTGAAATGCAATTTTTTTATAAGTAGAAATTGCAAATAACTCCAAATCAATACTAGGATGTTTAAATTTTCAAGGGTGAAAATCAAGAAAACACTTTGTTCTTTCTATTGGGTCCATTTCAAAGCAAATAAATAAGTATAACTTTTTAGATCTTAAAATCAAGAAAAATTGGCAAGCTTTATACATCCACTAATGATACATTCATGCCTTTGAGGACCTCTCAAAACCAAATATTTACGTTTTTTGGTGAAAAATAAAAACTTCCAATAGTTTACCTTCAATAATGCCTGTAAATTTTTAGAACAATCAAAGGAATTTAATTGCTTGCATACAAACAAGACAAAATTTTAAATCAAAGAAATTAGGGATTAATATATTTCTATTTATTGTGCTTTCAATGATGGCATTCTCAAGTTCTAATTTTACATCAATAGATAGAAATACATTAAGAGGGCCATTTGCCATAATCCATTGAAGATGCTTTTTTGTTATAATTGACATAGCTGAAAGGATATGTTGAAGACTACATCAATATTTGGAAAAAAACAACGGCTAGTTAAAGGTGAGCTGATGAAATTGGAAACAAAATGGTAGAATACATTTATTGTAGCAATAGAGTAGGGTCAACAAAAAATAATTATTTCAAATAAAGCCAAAAAATACAAGCAAGAAAAATTTGCCAAAATCAACAAGAATTGAATGACCAAGTTGTCAGAAAAAAACCCCATTAAGTGTTGGCTAGAAAGTTTAAAATAGCCAAAATAAAATCCAAAGTCTAGTGCAATCACAAATATTCAATACTACTAGTACCAAAACATCATTTGACCATCTACCATCAAGAATATTTTTGATGGCAAAATGAGGGAATTATTGGTTCTTCATTGACATTTTGTGAGAATGGAAGGGAGAGAAGTTGTTTTTATAATAAAATTCATTATATGTCATGAATCTTCAAAGGATATGGGATATTTTGAAGATAAAAGCTTGACTGCTTATTGTCAAAATATGGGAATCTAGTTATGTTCAAAGTAGAATTTTAAACCTCATTTTGGCATAATGTAATAACTTTTTTCAATAAGCTTTGAACTAAAAAGAGTTGGTACATCAAGCTAAATTTCATCTCCAAAACTTGTTTATAATTTTGAGCCTTCAAAAATAAGTTATGGACAAAGTTTAGAGAAATAACCGTTCCAACCTTTCTCTAAACTTTGTCCATAACTTTTTTTTTGGAGGCTCAAAATCTCAAGCGTTTTCTTGGAGATGAAATTTATCTTTATTTCTCACTTTAACTTAATTCAATGTTCTTTTGAAAAAAATTATTCTACTATGTTTAAATGAGGTTTGAAATTTTGCTTTTGACAAAATTATTGCTTTTGACCTAACTATGAGTGGTTGAGTTCCTACCAAACCTAACTTTACATATTCCACATAATTTGTTTACCACCTACCCCCCCACTTATTTAAACAACTTTTCTTCTCTCTTCCATGATTACCAATAGCAAGATACTAATTTGTGCTACAATTGAATTCATCAAGGTGAATTTTGTGTTTCGTAGAACAATTGTTAAAAAAGCCCCCTATTTTGTATCATGTTAATTCTATATTCTTTTCTTCTTCTAGCTAATTTAGGGTCTCTGATTGCAAACATGAATTCAAAATTTGCAAATTTTATCTAGTGTGGCAAATAAAAAATTCACATGTTTTCTCCATAGGCCTATTAGGCCGAATTCCAAGGCCCTGGAAAATCCCTTTGTTTGAATCTTGCTAGGCCCAATTCCAAGGCCCTGGAAAATCCCTTTGTTTGAACCTTGCTAGGCCCAATTCATAAGAGGGGGTTAGCATCCTACTCACCAATTAACCCTTAAAGGACGAGCTCGTCACCATGGAAACTATCTTTTTTGGTAATGTGTGAATTGTTGGCTTTAAAAAGAAATGAAAAAGCCCTCATTGGAAGGATGAATAGTTGCAATTTTGTCCTGTATGGAGAGATTCTTCGTCATTCATTGGTTGGAAAACATCCTCATCGTTATTTATAAGTTAAGGAGCTTCTGAAATTGTGTGACATATTATTTTGATTTCATATTGTATGTAATGTTGAGTTTTTTTGAATTAAAATTTAAAGTGCCGAATCTACTTTTCCGAAGGTTAGTGTTAATTATTTGGCATCCATGTGCCGAGCCTGCCCTACCTCTACGGCAGCGTAAAAAATTAGAGAAAATAACCACATTGAAGAACCGGTTCAATATGGGAATCAACTGAAAGGAAAAAAAATAGCTGGTAAAAGTAAAAATAAAATAACCCCCCCCCCGAACACTGGGCCACCCCCCGAACCAGCGGGTTTTCCCATAAAGTCTTGACTTTCCTTTTCTAATTTTGAAACCAAGCCCAAATTGAAACGCTAGGCCGGGGCAGGGGGGAAAGTCTCTAGATCCTTTACCAAAGGGCCCCCCGAACAGGATCAAATCAAAAAGCGATGGTACATATTGCAAACCCACTCCCACGCGGCGGCTACCCGCTACCCTAGCTTTCCCCGGGCCACGGGGGCCCCTTCCCCGAAACAGCTCACATTCCCAGCACCTGCAACTGTCAAAATTCCACGATAATAAATACCCCCCCACCCCACCCACCCCACACTAAATAAATTTCCGCACTAAAATCTGTAAATATTTGATACCCTTTTAAAAAACACACCCAGTTCCCTGTCTGAGCTCCGGTTCCTCATTCTCCGACACATGAGTGGCTCCCCAGACCAGGAGGAATATGTAACTGAATTAGCAGAATACTTAGGAATACTTTAATGGGAATCGGTACTTTAATATTTTAATGGGGTAGGGTGGAATTTTTATTGGTATTAATAGTTTAAAACTTTAATGATTTTCGGCGAATGGGGAAGGGGGAATCTTCTTTTTTTTTTTTTTTTTTTTTTCCCAAACTGCCCCGTTCTCGATTCTTCTGAAGAAAAAGTTCGTGGACCGTGGAGGCCATGGCGGGCTTGCAGGTCAGGCTATGGCGGATCTTGCTCGCGCTTTCACTGCAACGGATCGGATTCGCTGCCTCGACGACGGAGCAGATGGTGTGTTAAATTGGCAGGTTCGCTGACTGACTGGCTGTGTTTTTGGTGTGTGAGGTCGTTGTGGTTTTGAGTTGGCTCGGGGGGGCGGTGAGTCAGAGAGGCGTGGCGTTCGTGCTGGCAGGCAATCAGGGTAGGAAGGAGGTAATGGTCATGGTGATGGTAATAATAATAAGGCTTAATTAAAGACGAAAGCGGGGAGTATTTTTTTGGACGGACGGAGGGAGTGCATTCTTGTGCCTGTGGTGGAGAGGTGCCTGTTATTTTTGGAAAAAGGTTACGAGTCGAGTTGCGGTGGCATTGGTGCTTGGAGAGGATCGGAATGGCGGGCGTCGGTTGCCATTTGGAACGTGCTGGCGCTTGTTGTTTCGGAATTCTTGTGGAGTGATTGCGCTACGTTAGATTTTATATTGAGGGAGAACTTGGGAGAGAAGAAATTTGTTTTTACATTAGTGACGCTGCGCAGTGGTCGCGTGTAGCCCGTACGCTTTTGAGAGGGAGAGGAAGAGGGAGGCGGAGGGAGAGGCGGTGAGATAGAGAGAGAGAGAGAGAACTTGGTGATCTTGTAGGGTTCGTTTCTTGTTCTCCTCTTCTTCTTGTGTTGGCTTATTTAAGAGGCTGAGAGGCGGCTGGCAGTAGATTCTTTTTGGTCTTTGTGTAGTTGCTTCATCTCCGAGTGCATGGCGTGTGTTGAAGAAGCGGTTGCGCGAATACGTTGATAGTCACTTGTAGTTGAGTCGAGAGGCGGAGTTGTAGAAGTAGACGTGGTGACATTCTTAACGAACTGTGGAGGATTCGGGGAGGCGAGATTCTTTCCGCCTCTCCTGCCAAGACTTGGAGCGGACTAGAAGACTCTTGCCTCAGAAGGCTTAGTTTGAGCGGCGAGAAAATTCTGTGGTTATCTTGGTGTACGTGACCTTCCTTAGCGGTGTCGGCTCTCGGTCGTTCGGAGTTTGTCGCAATAGAACTTTCTTTATTCTTGCAGGGAATGGATTCGAAGATTTTTGTAATTCTTTATTCATAGAATTCTGTTTGGTATGTTTCTTCGTCTGGTTGTGGCGTGCTATCGTCTTCCGAGGCTTCGGGACTCACTTTATCTATGATTTTTTTTTTTTTTTTTTTTGCTTTTCAGCACAGGGAATCTGTCAATATGTTGGCGGCTCCGATGTCCCTCAACAATGGACCGTCGATGCCTCTCAGCAAGAGCTGGCCTTATTTCGATCCTGAATATGACACGATGAGCTCTATCCTTGACCCGCCGAAGTAAGTACGCGACTTTGCTTTGGCCGCATGAGTCCTGTCTCGAGATCTTTCGATGGTCTGCTTGTTGTGTATTTATATGGTCACCCTTATATAAAATTCGCCCGCGTTGTTTTTGCAGGGTAGTGATTGACAATGAAGCTGAGAAGAATGCCACTCTTGTCAAGGTACTTAGCCATTCCGGTTGTCCGAGTCTGTTCATGACGCGCAGGGGAATGAGAGTATTTATTGCCACATGCATTGCACAATTCAAAGTTACAAGTGCTGAATCATCCTTTTTCCTTGGCTCAGAGGTTAATGCTTTTGAAATTTCTTCAACTTTAGTGTCTGTCGGTAAGTTGTCATCCTGGTTGCTCCACAACGCGTTTATTCGAGTTGTAGTGCTTCGGGCTGCTGTTGCAGTGGGAGTGCGGATCAGAGTCCGTGTGGTTATGGATGTCGGGATTTAAAGCCGTAGTCGTACAGTTTTCGCAATTCTTACGTGGAGGAAGTCTGCAGTCATTCTTAGTCTCGGAATCTGCATTGACCAAGCCAGAGCTTCACGTAGTCCATAATCAGTCGGAATGCGTTTTTGGAGCAATGCTTATTCACGATCAATGAGTTTCAGGAGGTGATATTTGCTTCTTCTAAATCCTGATTGTTTACTCAATATGGACACATGGTTGCAGGTCAGCAGTCAGAATAAACAAGGGACTCTGCTTGAAGTTGTGCAAGAGCTTATGGATATGGATCTAACAATATCAAAGGCCTATATTTCATCTGATGGAGGCTGGTTTATGGACGGTGAGTCATTGGTTTAATCATCAAGTTAGTTTGTGACCTTCAGCAATTTCACTATATCAGTTAATGAGTAAGTTGGCAGTGGCTCTTTGGTGCTGATGCTTCCGCATGTTCTGTTTGCAGTGTTCCATGTGACAGATTCAAGAGGAAGGAAGATTCGTGATGAAAAAATCATTGGAAACATTCAGAAGGTCTGAAAATTCTGAGACTTAGTCTCTGCCTTCATCATATTTAATGAGCCGCCACAAGGTTTATATTGTAACCAATTTAATTTTTCCAATTTCTATATTGTGCAGGCTCTGTCGTTACAGAAGAAGAAATGGACGGCTGAATTTCAGAAGTGTCCCGGGAGATGCATCGGTACACAGACCATCTCGGAGCACACAGCCATAGAGCTCACCGGGACGGACAGGCCTGGCTTGCTTTCTGAGGTTTCAGCTGTCTTGGCTGAAATGTACTGTCGTGTGAATGCTGCAGAAGTCTGGACTCACAATCGTCGAGTAGCGTGTGTCATATATGTAACAGACGAGGACACCTTAGGGCCCATTGAGAATGTGAGAAAGTTGGAAAGGATATTGGAGAAACTGAAACCTATCATGCAAGGTTATGACAACGAAAAAGCTGCTCGGTCGGTTGTAGCGGAGAACTTCACTCACGTGGAGAGACGTCTGCATCAACTTATGCTCGCTGATCACGACTTTGACCCTTCAGATTCACAGAGCCCTGAAGGAAAGAAGGATAAAAAAATTGAAGTCCACATTGGGAGTGAGAAGAATTATTCGGTTATTAATGTGAGATGTCCAGACAGACCGAAGCTCCTGTTCGATACCGTGTGCACTTTGACAGATTTGAAGTATGTAGTCTTCCATGCCACCATTGATTCCTCTGGTCCATATGCTCTCCAGGTAATTCAGCAATTACAACCCTCTCGTTCATTGGGTTTCTATTTCAGCTATTTTGTAAATTTTGCGAAGCTCTGAAGAAAGATTGTACGCAACATCGTTTGAGACCTCTATACGTTTTTTTGGTTCGAAGGCCCTTGTTCATTCCGCCGTATTCAATGCAAGTATTTTGTTCGTGCAGGAGTATCACATTCGTCAAATGGATGGCCATACCCTGGACGCTGAAGCGAAGGAGAAGGTCAAAAAATGTTTGGAGGCGGCTATTGAGCGTCGGTCTTCTGAAGTAAGGATTAACTGAAGTGATTGTGGCCAGTAGTTGTTTAATAAGTTGCATGCTTGGATAATAATTTGCCTTTGGTTTAGTCCTTACCTTTTTGCTTACTTTTCTTTTAGTCCTGGTAAGCTTCATTAAAAGCTTACAGCTAAATTGTTCATTGGCAATTGTTTATTAGCAGGGCTTGCGGTTGGAACTCTGCACAAGCGACCGAGCAGGGCTTTTGACTGATGTGACGCGAATCTTTCGTGAGAATGGTCTCTCCGTTACTAGAGCTGATGTTTCTACTCAAGGTGACAAAGCTGTGAACACCTTCTACGTCACTGATGTAAGCGGTCGCCCTGTCGATCTCAAGACAGTGGAAGCTATCCGCAAAGAAAACCCGCTTCTAGGGGTTCATGCAGTACCTCAATCTTCTGAAGCCCCTCGCGAATTGGATGCGTCTCCATTTTCCAAGTTCATCAAAACATCAGAGCGCATTCTGCAAGGTCTTGGCTGGAGGGCCTGAAATAATCTCCACAAAAGAGCTCAAGGAGCTATCTCCGTTCCCTAAAATGAAGCACAAAGCAATCTCAATCATCATATAGAAGGCCCTGATTCTGAGTGGGTACCTTCGGAAGGTATTTCTTCCTATCTTGCAATCTCAGCACAGATTATGAGCAAGATCTTTACCAGAATCTAAGAGATGTGTGTCGGCGAAGAGAAGCCTTCTTGACCTGTTCGTTTCGGCCAGGTAATATTACTCACAGACGGTCGAAGCTTGTGAATCATCGCCAGCACTCCGATTAGGACTCTTCTCGTCTCAGCACATCTTTTAGACAGGAGGACTATTTCTATCCTCATCTACCATCTAATTAGGAGGTTAGGCAATGATTAGAGGCTTACAGAAGTAGGCACATAGAAGCTCTTGATTATCAGACAGGAAGATCATGTAAGTTTTGATGATCGACTCCAGCAGGCGGGAAGGCAAGCACGCATATACCTCTACCCTCTTCTGGATGAGTGGGATGGACAGGTCTACCACTGCCTTCTTCCGCGGCCAGACTCTCCTTCGCTCCTGTATCTCATCCTAGATGCAGGAATCAGCGCAAAATGAGGTTACGTGGTGAGCTTACACATCTCCTTCTATTCTTTCTCATCCACCTGTACATAATTACTTATCTGGCAGTCCAGAATAGTCATGTAGATATAGGTGCTCTATTGCTGGCTCTGAACATTCCTTTGTCGCTTGGAGTCTGTAAATATCGGCTACCGGTTTCTGGAAACCCTGAGGCTTGTATATTTACATGTAAATAAAATCTCTGGTTCGCCCATCTCTCTAGTCTTTTATGATTGCTTCTCTGTTTCGTACATGATTGGGTTTTTCGTTAATTCTCTCTGGTGAATTTTTCTGTTCTTTCCATTGAATGCCGCCTTCGAAGTTGAGCATGCCTTCATTAATGACCAATATGTGCTACATTACTTTTAAGAGGGGACTTAAGCCTTTGAGGCACCGACTTGGCCAGAGCTTTTTCAACTACATAGCCAACGTTGTTAAGTTATTTACTCTACTGTATACCTACAGCCAATGGCTCGTGTTGACGACGATAGGAATGTTATCGTTTTCACGTTTTGGTCATTAGCAGTTCCACTTACAGATTTGAGAATTGTGAATATGTGAATCACTTTCAAGTAGACTGCAGAAGTCTGGTGCTGTTCTAAGACATGGCACCATAGCCTCGAAGATTCTTTCACTCGTATCATCTAGATATGAAGTGATCTGTATAGTTGTTTCTCATTGTTCCTCACCGCTCACCATTTTGGTGGCATGCAAGCTGATCAGGGTCTGAAGGTGTGTGACTGTTGAACAAATGTTCTGCTTCATGGGCAGTCCTACTTGGTTGGGATTGTTTGAACACATGCTTGCGTTTCCTGCGAAGGGAATGGCATTCAGCATTCTGGTATGACATGCTCTTCTGTGAAAGATTTATGGTGCATTGCTAGTTACGCACTTTTAGCTGGCTGGAAGCAGTTCTTTAGGAGAAACATTTCTTTCTCTGCATTCGTGCTGACCTTGGAGTTTTTTCTAGGAAGAGATATAATATTATGTTCAATGGAGGGTTATCTTCTTCAATACCATACCTAACACTTAATTTAGTTTCAACCAGTGTTGGGCATGGGTGTAGGTCAGGTTTTTGACATACTAGTTGGATGCTGGAATGAAAGTTCTCAAGATTACATTTATGTACTCCGGTACTAAATAACCAGTCTGAGTCACTGAGCAAGTTTAAAAAAAAATCAAAATAATGAAATATCCTTCTCCCATGAATGTCATGAATACTATCAAATCTTTAAGATCTACAGTTCCTTCAAAAAGTGAATGGTGGATGCGGTTATTACTCTAATCCTCACTTGGGCTATGTAGTTACCTTGTGCCATTGGGCAATGAAAGTGAGAAGAGAAGGTTATGATATGGAAGACATTGATACTAGTATCAATTGGCTATATAATGAGGAAGGGATTGATAGTATCAATTGGCTATATAATGAGGAAGGGATTGATAGCGATACCAGTTGGTTATATAACAAAGAAATAACCTTCTCCTACAAACTTCATTGGCTATATAACAAAGAAGGGATTGATAGCGATACTAGTTGGTTATATAACAAAGAAATAACCTTCTCCCACAAACTTCATTGAGACTATCAAATCCTTGAGATCTAACAAAGAAATAACCTTCTCCCACAAACTTCATTGAGACTATCAAATCCTTGAGATCTAACAAAGAAATAACCTTCTCCCACAAACTTCATTGAGACTATCAAATCCTTGAGATCTAACAAAGAAATAACCTTCTCCCACAAACTTCATTGAGACTATCAAATCCTTGAGATCTAACAAAGAAATAACCTTCTCCCACAAACTTCATTGAGACTATCAAATCCTTGAGATCTAACAAAGAAATAACCTTCTCCCACAAACTTCATTGAGACTATCAAATCCTTGAGATCTACAATTCCTTCAAAAAGTGAATGATGGATGGAATTATGACTCTCACTTTATTAAATCACCTTGTGCCATTGGGCAATGAGAGTGATATGAAAAGGTTATGACAAGGAAGAGATTGATACTAGTACCAATTGGCCATATGATGAGAAAAAGACTGATACCAATATTAATTGGCTATATGGCAAGGAAATAATCTTCTCCCACAAACTTCATCAAATCTTTGAAATCTACAATTCACTTGTAAAAGTGAATTGTGGATGGGGTTATGATTTTAAACCTCTCACTTTATCTAGTTACCTTGTGCCACTGGGCAATGAAGGTGACAAAAGAAGGTTGTGACAATGAAGAGATTGATCCTTGTACTAGTTGGTTGCACGATGATGAAGAGACTGCTACTAATACCAATTGTTTATATAACAAGGAAGAAATTGATACTGGTACCAATTGATTCTATGGCAAAGAAGAGACTAATACCAATACTAAAAGGTTATAACAAAGAAGAACACCAAAAATTCTTTGGATGTAGAGGAAAATAGTTGCATTGGTTTGTTTTATTTGCTATAAAAAGAACATAATAATTCTAATAGATGTAGAAGGATGATAGATAATTACATGTAGGATCAAATATGAATAGATCCTTATTTTAGACTTAGATATTGGTCACACTAAATTAAAAAAATAACAACTTGGAGAATTGCGCAAGCAATAAATATTTATTATGAGATGATAAAATTTAAAAAATTTGAATTCATATTTGGGTTAAGACCTCCAAATTAACAAGTGGAGGTTACAAGATATACAATTGGAAACTCTAAAATAGGAGATAAACATTTTTATTTATTTCCTATAGTAAAAAAAATTGGAGTCTTCATACCTTAGTTTTTTTTTGTTAGTCTTTTTGAGTGGATAGTGGTTCAATGTGACACTTCCTTATCATGTCAACTACCTATGTGTATTACAAATCTTTAACCATAGCGGCGCTTACATTCAATCTTGAGAACATTGAGAGAACTTACAACCCTGCCTAGGCTTCATTTCTCTTCTAATGGCCCTTATTCTTGGATAATATCCTATATTGAAAGTACATAGTGAATTTTGAACAAGGTTGTCACTTCCTAAGTTAATTGTCAAAGAATTAAGTACAGGGCAATTACTGAGGTGGAAGAAATTCTGAAAAAAAAACAAGGTGACAAAGAGGACAAAGCCTAAAGAGGAATGCCTATTTTAAAAAAAATTCTTGACAACAAGGAGATTGCCCAATGTAAATGCCCGTCCAAAATGGGTAAAATATATGATCAATGAATGAAAAAAATTATAATCACAAATTACGTGAATTTCAAAAGTTAGGAAGAGATTACAAGAAATAATTTGCCTACCTTTTGAATGAAACATTTTTTGGCGAGGGTTCATGAATGGATATTATTTGTTTTTTTTTACATTTTTTATGAAGTGCCAAAGTAGCAATATAAAATGTTATGGTGGTGCTCCAAATTTTAACTTTTATCCACATATTGAATAGAAAATATCACATTTGTACATATCACATGTCTCTAATTACATTTTCATCCACAATTTGGCAATTTCATTCAATATTTTTTTTTAAATTTGAAGTTTTATAGCAAAAACTTCATGATTATTTACCATTTTTAATCCAAAATATTTTTTTTCGGACCAATCTGACACTAAAAAGAAAAAAAAAAGCCCTTGATATTATTAGAGAGAAGCCAACATATGAAAGATAGTTATCATCCATCCATCCATCCAACTCCACCATCTTCGTCTTGAAGAGCTTTTGAAGGTATGTTTCTGTGTTTGCTCCTTTGCTTCTGAGTTTTACGAACTCGCGCCTCGCCATCGCTGTCCTCGTAGCAATCTTTTCATACTGGCTAACACTTCCATTGCGGAATTGCAGTAGTCATGGGCGGAGTAGCAGCGCCGTTGCGATGCTCTCAGGCACTCTTTCCCTCTCTCAAACCCGCCTTTCACCCGACTCTTATCCACCACGAGCTGCCATTCCAGTTCGCTAGAATCTCTCTCGCCATCACTTGCGGAGAGGGCAAGAGACCTCCTCCCGCACGATATTCGCGACCCGTGTTGGATATCAATGAGCAGGGCGAGATTTACCTCAAGGACGCGGGTGGACCGTTGACTGAGCTCAGCCCCCCTCGGAAAGCCGAGCCGACGAGAATCAGTGTAGGCGTGAAGAAGAGTGGTGCGGTGCCCAGGTACTCCAAAGCCGCGCGCAGGTTTTACAATGAGAAGTATCGGGCTGAGTCGGAGAGGTTGAGTAAGGTGTTGGCCGCGGCGGGAGGTAATACTGTTGGTCACTGATTGCCATTGTCCGACTTGAAGTTCGTGTTAGTATTTCGTTGAATGTGATCACTAATTTTGAGCTGGAATTCAATCAATGTGAAATTAACTTCAGTCAAGAGATTTGGATGACTCGAGATGGACATTGGATTCGAAATTGTTGTTGGCATAGGGTTTTTTCATGCAGTTGCTATTCATATGTTAGGGTTTCTCTATTATAATGGCTAGTTTTGAGCTGGAATACGTAAATGTGAAGTCAACTTTGGATATGAAATTTCTTGTTAGGATTTCATTGAACATGATTTCTGATTTTGAGATGAAATTCTTAAAATGTAAAATTAACTTCAGTCAAGAGATTCTCATGCTCCGTGCTCGATATAGGATTCGAATTTTGAGCCGGATACGTAAATGCGAAAGCAACTCGGATGTGAATTTCATGTTAGGGTTTATACAAGCGAAATTGACGAGATTTTGATGCCTCCAACTGGACCTAGAATTTAAGATTGGTGTGATCTTATGTTTAAATCATGCAGTTGCGTCTCGGCGGAGTAGTGAGGATATTATTTTCGCTGGCCGGGTGAAGGTGAACGGCAAAGTTTGTACAGTCCCACAGGTGTGAATAGTTTTTTTTTCTTCCCAATAGAATGAAATTTACAGTCTTACAAGATTTTGAAGGATTATACATGTTCCTACATTGATCAAGGCTAGTTTTTTCCTGAATAGTGCATAATTGCATTATCACTACACAAGCTTACTGTTGCTGGTACCATATGGGTAGGTGTTGCTAGTGAAAGGTGGGGTTTAATTGGTGCTGATAATCATCAGAGTTTTTGAACTGTAGGAAGGTGAATCTAGTAAATATTGATCTGGCTCAAGTGTAGCTCTAAAGAAATTTGTTATGAGCACATTTGCAGAAAGAGGTCGTGTGTATTTTTAGTAGATTGCCAGTGGATTCTATGAGGTTCTGATTCTGCCATTGTTGCGCTACAGACTCCAGTTAATGCATTGAAAGATATCATATTTCTGGATGGACGTTCCCTACCTAAAAAGGCACCTCCGAAATTTTACTTCGCCCTCAACAAGCCAAAAGGGTGAGTGAGTTCATGAGTTAGTTGTAGAGGCGGTTTTTGTGGTCACGATCAGCATCGTGCTAATTATTGGGATTTTGTTGCTTATTTGCACATAAGGTCATTCCGAGTTTAATTTTAATGGCAGAGAGGTATTCTGTTGACGTAGGATTTGCTTGTCGACTTATCACTCATCTGGTGGGGAGGCAGGTACATTTGTTCGAGTGCAAAAGACGCACCTAAACCAGTTTTGTCGCTCTTGGAGGAATACTGGAAAATTTGGGTTAGCTTTGCGCACTCTGATCTTGTTATCATCTTTATTTCATTTTATGACTGATGGCAATCTTCATGACTTTCTAGTCATCTTTAATCTGGATCTGAAATTCGCATCTCTATTGGTGAAACTTATGTTGTGAGTCGTTGGTTTTTGTTGGCATTCAGGATAGGAGAAATCCTGGTGGCGAAAGACCTCGACTTTTTACGGTTGGAAGGCTCGATGTTGCTACTTCAGGGCTACTGCTGATTACGAATGATGGTAAATAAATTATAAATGATTTTTTGTGCAGCTTACTAGCTTTTTCTTTGGTGAAGCCATGTAAGAAGATTTAGACTTGAAGCAAGACCGGAAATGTAATTTCAGGTTCTACCGCTGCCCGCTGAACCATTTTGGGGCTTCTGTTTGCAGGTGACTTTGCTCAAAGGGTTTCACATCCGTCGTCAGGACTGACAAAAGAGTAACCAGCTTGCACCAATTTTGCGTGGTCATTTTCCTTGTGATAGTGAGTTTTTTCACATAGAGGTCATGTTGCTAACGAAGACGTTTGGCAGGTACATTGCCACAGTAGCCGAGAAAGTTACTAGGCGGCAGCTGCAGGTCATTGCAACTGGCACAAAGGTGCAGAACGTCCATGTTGTACCTTCTGAGGTGGTACTGTTACCCGTTGAATCTGGTGACTCTCGGCATAGAATTCGTATTGTGGTAAGTTCCTGATTGTACTGAACAATTATTCCATTGTCGTTCTTGAGAGCGGATTGCTAAAAATCGTGTGCATTAGCGAAGGTGGACACCGTTGAATCCTTAAGATTGCTGGATTGTGCAGGTTTGTGAAGGGCGAAATCGTGAGGTGCGAGAGCTTGTATCAAACGCAGGTTTGGAGGTGTGTCTTCCTCTCCAAAAGCTAGTGCTGGATTATAACAATTGCCGTTGTTTTACTGAGCATATTTCCGTTTGATGATGGGTATATCTCCATGAGGCTAACGAACAATGACAATGACTGCCATGTTTTACAACACAATCTCAGTGGGGCAAGCCACACGTATTAGTCTGATAATAAGTTCTTGTCATTGGCAGGTCTTGGGGTTGAAGAGGGTTCGAATTGGAGGTCTTACGCTTTCAAGAAAGCTTGGGTATGTGGATTCATCATTGGAAATCTTTCACCATGTTGCATGATAGTTAGGCTGCACTCTCACTGACGAGTCCTCATTTTGATCTGGGACTATGTTGAAATAAACCTATGTGTATGAATGTAATTGAACCGGTGTAATTGAATGCTCCATGTAATTCAGCGGTATGGTTTTCTTGGCAGATAAATAAAATATAGAATCTGGCATAGTAGATTCTATATTAGATGATCTGAAGTTGATTATTTGGTGGCACGCAGGCCTGGGAAGTACGAAGCTCTTACAGAAACGCAGGTCAACTCCGTATTGAACCTGAAGTAGGAGTTGCAACTTGAATTCTGACGCTTAGTTAACACTGCGACTAATCCGATGTAGTCTGCATTTCAACGCTCTATCAAATTCTTGACTCGTATGAACGAGAAATGCAGAAAGGATGCTCCATGGACCACAATTACAAACTGGAGGTTGAGCCTTCAATCGTAAACTAGTGCCTTCTCAAAGTGGAAGTTGCCAGCAGAAGTTGGTTACGAATGAGTTATAACGCGGTTACTTGGAGGGTCCAACGCCATAGATGCATCAATCTCGAGAATTCAAAGCTCGAAGATCAGCTCAGTTCCTTTTCACATATCGGTCATGTTAATTATTCTCTTGATTCAAGGCCTACACTCTTAGAGCCTCAAGGCAAAGCGAAATGGTGAAGTATCGTTTTCAACTCGAATTGAGGACGAATCCTGAAATGTGGGATAAGGGATCCGGTGAGGTATTATTGTAGAGGTAAGCTCTAGAAAAGTGTCGGTCCCTTTAATAGGTTTAGAATTACAAATTTGGACTTGTTTTGCTTCGTGCTAGGCATGACAGTTCTCGGGTACCTCGAAGAGGACCGAAGTATCGGAAGTCAACACTGGGTCCTTTCCCCCAACTCATTTATATAGCAGAATTATGGGGTCAATGAACCCCAAGGCAAGAGAAAACCATCTCTCTATGATCCACTGGTAGATCTTGATGTTTGTTGCTTCGTGTATCTGCTATGCTAGGCTTGCAGTTCGGGATATGAGCAGTTGGACTCGGTTCTAGCCTATGGAAACTCTTTATTGTCTCTTCAGCTGTTCAGTGTGCTGTTTTTTTATGCAGTGACGAACAAAATGAGTGCAGGACGTTCAAGTGGTCATACGAATAGGAAGTGTTTTGCAGGGTGAATTTACCCTGGGGAAAACACTGGAACTTTTTATCGTACATTGGGGTCAAATCCAAAAAAGAAATGATCTCATATGATCTCGTATGATCATATGAGATCATTTCTTTTTTGGATGAATTTTTATTCATTAACTCGATTTATATTTCTGGAAGTTCATTTTATAGGATTCGGAATGCCTGATGACCTTTAGTATGGTTCAAAATATTTTGTGACTTTTGGTACCACTCACAATTTTACTAATATTCAGGACTTTACTCATACTTATTGATACTTGCGGCTTTACTGGCAATCACGTCTTCAACTTTGCGTTTTTCTGAAGATTATCTCCTATAGGACCAAGGCCATTTTTCTATCAAAAAGCACTCAAAATTGCCAAGAAAACAAAAGGAACGTTTTTTTTTAGAATCTAGCCATATGATCTTGTACTTTACTTGTTTGAGATTGTAGTAAAAATTTCATGAAGTTTGATTGTATAGATTAAAAGACATTCAAAGTTGGAAAAAAAGTTTTTTTGAACACGCCTACAATTTCAAATGATTGATTGCCATTTGTGGAAATTTTTTGGACTATGGACTTTGAATTAAAAATTTTTTTTTGTTGAAGAGTTGAGTTGAAAGTCTAGGAAATTTAAAAAAACAAAAACTTGATTTTCATTCTTTAAAGAATTGTTAAGTAGGTCCAAGATTGAAAGAAAATTTAAATCATCAATAGTTCTAAGATGGGATTGAAACAAAATAATCCCAATAGAGTGTTCTAGTAAGCAAACTTAACCTTGTCAAATAGTTTTTTTAGAAAAATTGTGAAAATTGTATTTAGAAATAAATCCTACAAGTTATTTATTCAAAAAGATGCTTAGATTGTCCCCAAAGCAAGATTGTTCATAACTTTCACACCAAATGAAATGAATCAAAGCTTCACATGTAAACAAAAATATTATCTATAAAAAAAAAAATTTAATTTAAATTTCAAATTTTTGTGGATTTCTTTTTCTATCCGGCGATGTAAAAATTATGTTTAGGATAGCATAACTTTTGCTCCTAAGGACTAATTGAAATAAAAAATTACATTCCTATAAGGCTAATAAGTTTTTCTATCTTGTGAGAAATTTTTAATAAGTTTCACTAAAAATTGAAATCACAATAACCTACCCAAAAAAATCCATTTTGTCCTCTGAAGGAACAATGGTCCTTCAAGGGTTAAGATTATTTTCATAAATATTCTCTACACTATTCAATTATGCCATATTATAGTTTTTGAAAATTTTATTAGATGCTATATTTAATTATTTTTTAAATTATTTTTTAGCAAATTTGATCTTGGTGTAGGATATTTGACAACCATGATAAATTTTGAAAATTTTGAATTCAAATTATGAGGCTTCAATTAGCTAGGAGAGGTGAAGAATTACGAAATCAACCAATCAAAAACTAGGGGCATATTTTTACATTTATCCTTGTTTGGGGGAATGAGGAGACAAATGCATCCTACATGACAAACTTTGTATGACCACTTTAACATCTTACAAATTGAGTATGGATTTAAAACTTTTTCATTCAGATAAACATTCCGTAAGCATCAATGTACAAAGTCCAAAAGCAAATGTACAAAAGTTGTAGTATGCAACATATAATACATTGTTATGAAAAATATGAAGAAAAAATTAGTTGTTGTCTGAAAGAAAATTTCAAAGTTGGTTTTATGTGTCATGATTTGGAATTACCTAAAAAATTTTCAATTTTCTTCTTAAAACTCCAAAAAAACTTTTTATGCCTTGACATATTGGTATACATCAATTTAGATTGTTGTACAAAAAAGTTAACAGAATTTGACATTTATAGAATTTAAAATATTTACAATATGACAACATGAAATAGTGTTGGTTCTTACAATATTTGAATATTTTTTTGGAATTAAAAGCATGGAATTGCATTAGCCATTGTAGAGAGAGTATAGGTTGCAACATAAACCATTATTACATTTTAATGCCCTCACATTTGAAATATTTGCTGAATAGGACAATGCTTTCAATTTATATATTAAAAATTGTATGATGTAATGATACAAAGACTAAAATTTATAATGCATACAATTAAAAGCTTTTGGGTTTTAAAACACCAAATGACACCCACTATATACCCAAGAGATACAAACATGATGTTCCAAGGTCAATTTCTCACACACCCTTCCCAAAAAAGGATTAAAAAAGAAATCCATTCTTGATTAAAATAATCATTTTCTAGAGCGATATACATTAAAAGAAGATAAACAAGTAGAGTACAAATATTTAGATGCCAATTGATTTCTATCCAAAATGGCTACATGATGGATTTTGTTGTTGCCACTTAGAGAAATTTTCTTAAAAAGAACATGGGATAAAAGAAACCATACCTTACACTATAGAACAGTAACTTGTACTCGGAAGTTCCTATAATGGGAATGAGTTTCCAAAGTGGATTTTTAATTTTAGTTACGGCACTAAAGGGTTAATAATCTCAGCCATCGTCGATTGGCATTACACTGAATAAAATTGACCTAAACACGTCATCAAAGAACTGATGAAAATTTAATCAACAATCGACTCTCAAGCTCTACCTATCTAAGTCAGAAATTGGTTAAGCTGCCGTTCGGAGCTCCAGATGCCACTTCCAGGTCCTAGACACTACACCCTTCCCTAAAAGTGCTGTGGGGAAGGAGAGCCCAAATCCACTGTGGGTTGAAAAATGTCCAAAAGCTGGAAATATTTTCACACTTTAAGAAAATTCTGATCTTGTAAAAAGTAATTAACGTGGCTTACAGTAATTGCACTGAAAAGTTTCTCTACTGGATTACCTTTCATCCCTTCTGAGGCTTCCGGCCTTTGCCTCCCTTCGCAGGGCCTTTACTTTTGTTGGCCTTGGCTTTGGCAGCGCCCCCTCTGCCTTTAAAGCCTCGCCCAGGCTTACCAGTGTTCTTGGCCCGAGAGTCCTTTCTCAGACGCCTGTCCACCACTATTCGGCCCTTGCCTCCCTTGGCCCCCACGCCCTTCTTGGCCACCACCACGTCGATCTTGCCCTTCTTGGGTGTGGCCAAGGCTTTCTTGTACACCCTCTCCATCGACTTCTGCTTCGACTTGTTGGAAATGTCCTCTTGGTCAGCAATTGCAGTGGCCTTCTGACGCGCTTGCTCCAGCTTCTTCAGCACACGCCTCTTCTTCCGGGCCTTCGCCTCCGCCACCTTCTTCACTGGCCGTGCGTTGATTTCCCGGAATTGAGTCTGAGCAGAAGTAGGGTGAAAAACATGAAAAGCCGTATAGTAGACAGTAAGAGGAATCCCCCCAAAGAAGCAAGATAACAACAATTGGCAAACTCCAAAGTTCGTCTAGTGCCCGTCTAATGCCTGAAGGAATAGAATTTAACTCCTAAGTTCCCAAATCAATAGGATTTCAAAGGGGTCGTTTAGGAAGCTTTTAAGATAACAAAATGTAGAACGAAGAAATCATGCCCTACTTTTTTGGATCATAGAAATATGTTTTGGACGTTGCTATTAGCGTTTAAAAATGGATTTTCTATAGTTTAGGCAGTAAGGGTTCACAGGTTTTAACACTATCGCGCATCACTGAACGACACTCGAGCAAAGAGCAGGCGAGTGTTGGAGAACGTGAAGCCACGCGGATCGGCAATTAAAAATAACGGTAAAAAAAATGGGTGAGTAGAAAAATAAGAGTAGAAAAACGCACCTTCATCGCTTCAACCTCCTCCTTAGTTACAGGCTTCTCAATCTTGTTGTGCTTCTTCTCATCTTCAGCAAACCATCGTGGCAAATCATCATCATTGAATGTGTACCTGTTGTAGGCATCGTCTAAAATTCCTTCTCTACTCTTCTTCTTTAACATTTTCTTCGCGTATGCCAGAATTTCTGCTTTGCCATTGTCATCCTCACTTTCAGAGTCACTATCACTAGAGGTGTCTCCTTCCTGGGGTGCGATTTCAAAATCTCCCTTCCCAGATGCAGAAACTGAATGTGTGTGCACATCGGCTGATCCATTGCTGACTGGCAACTCAGAGACACCTACACTCATGTCCACATCGCCATCAGCATCAACGTCAGCCTCTGCTTTGGCTTTCTTACTTTTGCGCATCTTTGCTATTGCCTCTTCATCATCACTCAGCTCTTCTCCCTCGTCCACACCATCAAAGACATCTTGACTGAACCATTGCTTAGACAAGTTGTCTTTCGAAAGAATTGGAGCCTCAGCTAACGGGACCACCAATGGATTCGCCTCATCTTCATCTGATTTTTCACTCACAGCATCATCATCTTTGCCTGCAAATTCGTCATCCTGCAAACGCCAAATATTTGTCAATACAGAAGAAAAGAACCGAATTGTCAACATGAATGGAAGATCGATTTTCCTCCCAGAAGGATATCTGATATCCTTTCTTACCTCCCAAAGTTCACCAGCTTCTCCTAACTTGGCTCGTTTACGTCGCTTCGTGCTACCGTCTGTCGTTGAGCAATACTTACTGTACGCGCGTTCAAAATATTGATCCAGTTCATTGTCATACCTAAACCAAGGTTCCACCACAAAATGAGTTTAAGCTATCAGAACAATGCAGTAATACAGTGGCAGAAGTAGTGAGTTATCTCAACCCAAGTGGACAGAGGATTTACCTTCTACGATCTAGTTCAGGATCAAAATCACTGTCATCCCCTGTTTCTGCTGACTGAGGGCCAGTGTTCAATATTTCGTCGACACTGTCATAAGCATCTTCATCTTCAACGTCCATCCTGGCCAAATCCTTCTTACCCTGGTACAAAGTACAAATAGTAGCAGCATGAATTAATTAAAAAATTTAATTTAGCGTTCACTGGAGAAAGAATAGAAGAATTAAACATTGCAAATTGTTAATTCACAGGTCTCCCAAAGTTCTCCAGGCTAGAGAGGAAGGGAGAGTGAGAGATACCTTCAGAACTTTAAGGTTAAAGAGGTCTGTATCAGCAACACCATCCTCCATTACGTCAACTTGCATTCCTGTCGCTGTCCGAGATTTTGACTGTAAGAACAAGAAATACCATTAGGTATTGTAAAGACTCGCTTTCCTAAATGAGTCAACTGATTCCAAATAAAAACAACATTCTCTTCGAAGTTCATACCTTTTCTTTTGCTTTGGCCTTCTTCTTCCGCTCCTTCCGTTTCTTTGATTCCACATACTCCTTGAGCTCTTCCATGGTGGTCAGTTCTTCTTCCTCTTCGTCATCATCTTCGTCCGATCCTTTCTTTTTGTCACCATCTTCTTCCTCTGCATCACTCTCCGTGGCAGGCTGCAAGGCCTTTCGAATTTGCAAGCGCCACCTGCACACAAGCGCCGAGAATTTGATGAAAACGTGACAGAGCTGCCATCAAGAAACAGTGAACGTATCCATAACCACAAACCCTGCTTCACGGTATAAAGGAACAGCCCATGTAATGTGATCAAGAATCATAGTTTAATCGAATGTCAGAAGAAAATCACATACTTCAGTAGCTGTTTGAACTCGGTCTTCCCTAATACGCGGAGATCCTCGCACAAAATTTTGATCTGTGGGACAAACCAAAAGAATTAGACAAGGAGAATATACGATCCTCAAGGATGAGGGGATTGCGATAAATCTAGTCTCTTCGTTAGGCAATATCCGTATAATTGGACCGAAATCAAAGTAATAAAGATTGCACAAAGATACAAGGAAAATTAAGGTCGGGTATACCTCATCAGTTGTCAAATCATGGTTCTTTATAACCTTACAATCTGGATCTGTAAACGACATGGATGTGATGGAGCCGAGCATTTCCAGAGGCTTCTCGGACCACACAAATTCTGAAGCTTTAACCTCGTTGCGAAGGACTGTAGTGCCTTCCGTATATCTGGGAGATAAACAACGTCAGTGAATCGTCGCATCATGCCAATTCCATAAAACTAGTCTTTCAAAATGTTCAACAAAATCACTTATGAATTCTAGATTCAGAATAAAACAGTTGCAGCATCCGCAGCACTCTCACAACAAAAACAGTAAAAGCAGCGTGATAAAATTCACAACAGAACTGCCATTATATTGATGCTGGCCTGGAGGTACTCTGAAAATATTTCATTTTATCAAATAATACAAAACAGGCTGAAGTGCTAGAATCTCATTAGGCTCACCCTTCACGATGCCTTTTTTGCTTGCTTGCTTTCATGACGTCCACCACCTATCCCAAAATCATGAAATGATATGTCAAAATGAGCAACTGTACTCAGCTTAATGTTACTCACATAGTCTAACCCTTGCACACTGACTTATTTTCAGCATATTAACTTCGTCTGCAAAGCCTCCTTCAAAACAGTAACAATGACAAAACAAACCTACAACCCTACCGCTGGAGTGAATCGAGCTACAAAATAAGCAGAAGTACTTGCAGTCATTAAAATCCGTAGGATTGCCTAATCTCTGATTATCCAATGTAAAAAATGCCCCCAGACTACTCATAGGCATAGTATTAAAATTGAGACACACCTTTGGGGCTTCAATCGTTTCTTTGAACAAGTGCTTAGCATCGAGGAGACGGGGATCAATTTTAGCAGGCGCCCGGTACTTTTGGCAAATTACGTAAATCTCTGCGGAAGTGGCACGACTAGCAACAGGCTTGGTGACTTCGACCTTCTCAAAAAGTTGCTTGAATGCAAAAAGCAGAGCATTATAATCCTGTGACCTAAAAATCTGTCAAGACAACAAAGAGGATTTTCAATCCTCGTCATTCCAAGAATACTCAAATTCTCTAAAGCGAATCTCGCAAAACTTCACTTAGAACCTGAACTCGCAATAACATAGAAAACCCTAACCCCTAAAGGACCAAGGTTTCAGTGACCAATTGATTGATTGCATTGTGAGAAATACTCCCTCCGTCCAGATTTAAGTGTCCGCAGTGCTGTTTTGAAAACTTTTATACCAATTTTATTGATCGTATTGTGAAAAGCATAAGTAAAGAAGGATTCCAAATTCTATATCCCTAAAAGCGATGAAGAACATTGCATGTGTTTATTGCAACCTAAACAAAATTGAATACAAGAAAGCCTCCATATGACCTACTCAAAACAACCTTGAAAAAAAAATGGACACTTATTTTGGGGGCGGAGGGAGTAGAAGTTAGGGGATTCTAAAATTTATATCACCAGCATCAGTGTAGAACATTGCATATACTGGTCAAAAATCAAAATCAAACAGGACGTACAAAAAAGTTCATCCGCGACCTCATTTAGTAGCTACTAACTTACCTTAGTAACGAAGGTGCCTCCGGGAGCCAAAACGTCTGTGGCCAGCTTGAGAGAATCCAACACGAGAGCCGTCTGCGCCGACGACTCCGATGACCAAGCGCCTCCGACATTCGGCGAGCCATCATGCAACACCACCTGCACCATGTCATGCCGCTTCTCCCTTAACACCTTTTTAATCGCCGCCCGGCACTGAGTCGTGGTGATATCCTCCTGCAACGTGACGCATCCCCGAATAGGCCGAATCGGAACCAAGTCGATCCCAATGATCAGACTCCCCACGGGCATATTTTTCGAGCACACTTGCATCCATCCTCCCGGCGCAGCACAGAGATCCAGCACCGACCTCGCCGAAGACAGGAATTGGAACTTCCGATCGAGCTGCACGAGCTTGAAGGAGGCTCGAGAACGAAATCCCTGTTCCTTGGCAAGGTAATAGAAGCGGTCCAGGCGTCCCTTTCCCGTAGTCTTACTCTTCCCCATTGCGACACAATTCTCAAGAACGAAAACAAAATCTCCAAAGGAAACAGAAACCCTGGAGAACTGACACAAGGAAGGAGTCACGCGACCTCCAAATGAAACCCTAGAGGCCTCGGGCGTGAATTCTCTTCGTGGAGGTGGTGCCTCTCTTCTCGCCCTCAGGGTGAGAGACGAAGGAAGTTTTTTTAGGGTTTAGGGTTTAAGGGTATAAAGGGTTCTACATGAAACTTGTTCACACGGGGCTGTTTCAGAAGTAGATGTTTGCAGAGGTGTTTACCGTGCTAGCGTATCCCCACCGGGATAACCGACGCAACATATTTTTATGCCTGTAGCGACTTTTTGTAGTTTACTTTCTACTTTTTGGTGTGTCTATGCCTAAGCCCCTGACCCATTAATTTGTTTGTTAGTCTAGAAAAAACATCAAGATTAATAAATAGAATATAACTCTTGTTTAAAATCATACTTCCTATATATTTTGAAAAAGACTCATATTTTTCTTTGTGTTTTACAAAGAAAATACAGGTCTTTTTTTGAAATAGAGGTAGTACTAAAATACACATATGTAAATTCTATAGATGTTAAGTTCAAAGTAACATCAATGTTGTTTTTATAGTTAAATGCATATATTCCAATTCATAAGCAATGAACTTTCAAAGAATTATTGTAAATGTATATTGAATTATTTTGAGATGAATTTTAAAGTGATTGGCCAAGATCGTGAGGAGTACACTCAAAGATGCAATCAAATTCTCATTTAAAGCCTCAAGTCAAGATTCAATTGTTATAAAATCAAATTTAGAATTTTTTACTAAATAAAAGTGTACATTCTGTTTAATTTGAGCATATCATAAATCTCATATTTCTAGATGATCATTTTAAAATTCAAACTAGTAGATTTTTAAAATCTTTATATATATAATCAAAAAAATTGAATTCCAAAATTATACACAAAAAATTTCTAATCCTTAATACAATCATTTCCTACTACTTAAAACAATTGTAAAAGTAACATCATTACATCTTTAATTTCAATTGGTCAAAATGCTTAGATATTGGGTGTCAAATATTATCATTACATTATGCTTCTATATTGCGTTGTGTATGATATTTTTTTGTATTTTTGAAATATTGATTCTTTTTTAATACTTTCATATTAAAGATTTATGCATTTTATACATCTTTTTACTTTGAAGTATTTTGGTACATTTTAAATTACATCAATCTCACTTTCTATAGTCACATTTGTTGTAGAATCAACCAATTTTATACCGTTGAAGTACCTAGTTTAAAACTCAATTCAATTTTGAAATATTACCTTTCATGTTGTTTTAAAAAACTATATACCGATGTAACAATATTATGGAATTTAGCACAATGTGTGATATACTATTATCTAATAATTATAATATAAGATTGAAAATATTCTATGACATTAAGTATTATTAATTCCTATAGGTTGCAAGGTTATTTCAAAATTTGATGATTTTCAAAGATTTGTTATAGAATATAAAATAGTGCTTGAAAGTTTTATTTAGTAACAACATTTGAACACTAGAATGTTGTTCAATATTAATAGCCCATTAGGAAAAATTTCAGACTTGAAAAGGCCACTACATTCTGATTTTCAGTCCCCCCAGCAATGCAAGTAAAAAAGAAATTTAAAATATTTTTTTGAAAAAAAATATTTTAAAAATAAAAATATTTTTTTAATAAAATCTGATGTGGCATTGACATTTTCAAAAATAATAACAAATAATAATAATAATTTTTTGTAATTAAACCGCAAGAGTGTAGACCTTGCAGCCTCTTTGAGGCTTGAATTTTTCTTAATGATACTAGCGTTTGGCACTTGCTATGTTACGCATTCATCATTAAAATTTTATAAATTTTTTTATGTATTAAATAGAATGCAAAACAAAAATTTCAATAAATCTTCAAATAAAAATGACTAAAATCTTTGTATAATTTTTTTTATAAGTAAGCATATACTGAAATGTACAATAGAAATTTATTAAATGATGTATGAAACATATGCAATGATAAATACTATAAAAGATACACATACATTAGAATGCATTAGAAATTTGACTTTACAAAAAAATGCATTATAAATTTGACTCCTGTAAACTCATGAATTCTTTATTTACTACATAATTTGGTGGCTCAAAATGTCAAAAATGAATTTGAAAATAAATAGATAGCCACCTAGTACGGTGGGTTGAAGGATTTTGTAATGAAGAGTTTTAAGTCTACCATAATGTTAACTTCTAAAGATTCAAGGATTGTTGATTTAAAAATGACCAATTTCATATTATAAAAAATATTATCGAAGTGTGATAAAATTTTATATCATTAGAGTCAATGAAGAATATTGCATATGTTAGTGAATGAAAAAAACATGTTAGAAAAATGAAAATTTGTACATGCTCTATTCCAAAACATTAAAGAAAACAAAGCCGGGGGCTCCTTTTGTGCTCACAACAAAAAGAAAAATAAGCAATAAAGGAGGGAAAAACAGGGATGCCGGGAGGGATGCCGGGAGAAATGCCGGGAAGGAAGGGCTGTATACAGGGCGGCTTTCAGTTACGGGCCCTGTGACGAACCTCTGCTCTTGCGAGCTTGTGCTTCTGAGCTTGAAACCCTAAAACTTGCCTCCTCTCTCAGTTCGTGTTTGTTTGCAATCCGAGCTTGCTTCGTGGCTCTGTCGATCGCCTTGCTCTCACCTTCAGTTCGCGGCTGTGTGGCGTGGAGCTTCTCCTTTACGGCGGATAAGTCTTTGATTGAGTATGCCCTCGTAGCTCTTCATTGTTGTGCAGACGGGGAGGACCTCTCTTTCTCCCGCGATGAGCAACACGCAACACCGTGCTTCCCGGTGTGTTTTTGGTGCGTCCCTCCCTCCTTGCTTTTCACTCGGTTTCATTTTCAGTAGCGCTGCTGTTTCGGTTCAAGGCCAGCAATCAAAGGCGTGCAATGAATATTTTAAAACACAAAGAGCCAATAATCAGTTTCTTTGAAACGATTTCTTGGTTATTTCTGATTCTGACTTTGCGAGTGATATGGACAATGTGCTTCTAACAAGCCATTAGCGATGATCTGATTCTCATTCTCAGTGTTCAGATCACAGCTACCGATGTAAGTATGCTGGCTAGGGTTTTAAAGGAAGGCTTTTACACTCGCCGTTCTGATTTAATGATGATAGCGAAAGAAAGCAATTCTTTCTCTAGTTGCGGGGTTGTTATTCTCATTCACTGGAGCAGCTTTTTAAGTTTGGTTTCAATGCTGAAAATCATTTGTGCGGGGACAAGTTGGAGTAGCTTTTAGAATTTCTGGCCTAAATATCACTTTTTCCCATTCGCTCGTCGGAGGCGAATTCAAATCTTCACTTTTTCCGAGACTTACACGTTATGTCTGTCTTCTACGTGTTTCGTCTTGTTATCTCGTTTTGTCCATATCTGCTGTGTTGTTGTCTATTATGTCAGAGGCCATCAATATGCATGATATGAGAATCGTTTTGTATTGTTCCAGTTGGAAATATTCCGTACGATGCAACCGAGGAACAGCTGGTACATATCTGCGAGGAAGTAGGCCCTGTCGTAAATTTCCGGTATGTCTTCTGCGCATTTGAGTTTATGATGGTCTGTTTGCTGCTTTTCTATAAAGGGGTGTACCTGGTCAGTTAGCTTATCAATGGCGTCACAAACTGTTCTCAATTTGCTTGCTGTAGTTTCTCTTGACTTGGTTGTAGTAGACGCAGAGAACGTCGCCACTCAAATGATACGTTGAAACAGGCATGATTAGTAGCGTACATTGAACTGGGATGTTGGAGAAAACTTTTCCTCTTCAGCAGCTGTTGAAGAATCTAGTGTATCACGCTTTGTATTCATCACTGCACAGACAGCTTCACACTGTTCTCTTTAGTTCTGATGCGAGTGTATGTGAAAATCAGGTTGGTACTGGATAGGGAGACCGGAAAGCCTAAAGGATATGGCTTTTGCGAATTCAGAGATGAGGAAACTGCTCTTAGTGCTCGTCGGAATCTTCAGGGGTACGAAATTAATGGCCGGCAGCTTCGAGTAGATTTTGCTGAGAATGAAAAAGGAGGTGGCGGTGACAGGAATCGAGAGCAGGTGCCAATTTCTTCTGCAGGCTGCTTTAGCACATTCTACTTTGTTTCTTCATGAATCTTATTCTAGACGGCGTTGAGAAGCGCCTTGCGGGGGTAGCTCGCAATTGTGGCGGTTGTGGTCTTGACCAGCGCACAGAGCTGGCACTTGCTTTTGGAATCGTTGTCTGTTGTCGGTGTGAGTTTACATAGGTTTTCATCTTGTGCAAGCTGTAGAGAAGAACTTATCATTGGTGTGCATTTGTTTATTGATTTTTTGTTTCCTTATCAGACGCCGTCGTGCTGTCACTGAGTACCTATACTTTGTATTGCAGCGCCAAAGCGGACAAGGTCAGCAATCAACTGGTTTCAGTACCGGAGGGTTTTTTGGCAACGAAGTTTTTGTTCATTTTTTCCTTTGAACGTTGAATGCTAGGTTCATGTGCGCTGCTCATGGAGATATTCTTGGGCAGATAGTTTTTGGTGTTGCCTCTTTTGGAGTGACCTCGTGTGTACTTGAGTTTCTTTACCAGAATCCAATGACATGAAAATCGTCTGGATTGACTTCGATGACACAGATGGACATAGACAATCAGGTATTCGACAAGTAGGAAGTAATGTTGAACCCGACAGAAGTGGGGAGCCACCAATAGGTCAAACAACTGCAGTTGCTGCTGCTCAGTTTCTGACGGGTACTCTGGGAAGCATCCAACAGCAGCAACAGCAGGTAAAAGTTGAATTAATGTGACGCTGAAGTGGGCGAGGGAAGGGTGGTTCTAGTGATGATCATCGATTTTTGTTATGTTGTGCGCAAAGATTCCGTAGTCTTAGTGACACGAGCTTCTTGCACATGTGCAGTACGGTGTGCCAATGAATGGCCAGCCGATGCCTGTGGCTAATGGAACTGCGGCTAGTGTGGGCAATGACCAATTAACAAATCATCTAGCTGGGATGTCGAAGCAGCAGCTATTTGATGTCATGGTACAGATGAAGGTATGTGTCTTGACACTGAGGAGGTTTGATATTGAAATGAGATTGAAACGAGGATGTTCTATGTGTTCTGAGTGTTTCCTCTTTCTCCTTCAGACGATGATTCAACAAAATCAACAACAAGCTCGCCAAGTACTCATGGCTCATCCGCAACTAACTAAGGCCCTCTTTCAGGTTAGATTTAGCATGTTTTTTCTATACAAATCAAGTTTCTCGATATGGTACTGCTGTTGTCAATCAATGAATTCGTAGAACCGTACTTGGTTGTTTATATTGTATTTCTCTTAGTCATGTCCACAGCATACTGGAATCATGAGGCTTTGGCTAATATCTTTGCTAGCAGATCTTGTATGCAGCAAGGTTTATCAGATATAGTTTTTATATAGTCTTGCAAATCATTGGTTTCTGTTTGATATATCTGTCACAGATGCTTGACAAACCTAGTTAGACTGCTTTAGTGATTTTCTGTTTTTGTTCTCGAAAAATAAAATACTTCCAAAATTGTTGTGATGCAGGCGCAGATAATGTTAGGGATGGTGCGCGCTCCACAAATGGTAATCCTCGCTCCGCCTTGACTGTTGAATAGAAAGTACGTGTGGCCAGCTGCACATATGGCTGACGAATTATTGACATTTGTGTTTTGTTTACTTTTTGATTTCTCTTTAGTACTCATCACAGAGTTTTTGTGAAATGTCAGGGTCAGGCCATGTTACCCGCACAGCAGCAGCAACAGCAACAGCAACAGCAACAACAACAGCGACAGCAACAGCAACAACAGCAACAACAGCCAAGAGCCGCAATCCCGTCTGCACCGACTAACTTGATGCAGCAACCTCCTTTGCCGCCACAGCCTCGGCCTCTTCAACCTCTTGGAATTCCTGGCCAAGTTCAGCAACCGATGTATTACCAGGCACAGCAAATTCAGCAGCCACTCCCCCAAGTATCCTTTCAGGTTGGAACGCTTTTGGTAGAATTTATGTCGAATTGATATGTCTTAAACGATCAGGGCTAGTGTGCTACTCATTTGTAGATATGTTTGCCGAGCACATCATGTACCGCTTATCCTGAGGTGCTTTCTGAATCAGTTTGATCAGTCTTGTTCACATCATGTTTGCCGCCTCTAAAATCCAATTCTATGGCATGTTTGTAGCATCAAGGTGGCATGGTACAGCAAAGTAGTGGGATGTCTATGCCTTATATTCAACAAGGCGTACCACCTCCACCAAGTCAACCTCCTCCATCGCAATATCAGGTTTAATTTCTTTTTGACAAATGATATGCTCCATCTTTGATGACTTGTCTTTCTTGTCCTAGAATAATGAACTAGGACGTTTCTATTTTTTGGTTAGCTATTATCAACGAGTACACCCAAAGTGCAATTTTCACTGTGTAGTGTGTACTACATTGGATTTTACATCATTTCTTACATCTTGCTATTGTTTTTTAGTCACAACGGCTATTCAAATGTATTAAGGACAAAATTGTAGATGAATTTATATTTTGAGTGAGTTTAAATGACACTTTTAATACAAACTTACAGTCCAGAGTAATACTTTATTAGAATTAGTTTGGACTACAGTAATTGCACATTATGGTGTAGTGATCCCGTGGTTCTCTTTCATTCATTGACTGCTGTCTCATCTGTGTGGTTCAGATGCTGCAACAGAATTCTCGTATGGATGGGAGCTCGGTTCCTCCCCCAATTGGACAGGCTGGCGGCATGGTCTCTGTATCCGAGACTGTGATGCCGACAGGTCCAGGGATGGGACCTGGTGGCATACCCCAGATGGGAAGGAATATGAACATGCCTCAGGTAGGTGGCATAGGACCTGGAGCCCCCATGAATCAGCCATCTCCACCTCCAAGTGCACCGTCTGGTATTCCTGGTCAGGTTATGCATGGACTTGTTATGGGTGCTGGCCAGCCCATGGGCAGTGGAAACCAGGCTTCTCTAAATACTTCAGTGCCGGTGTCCAGTGGTCCCTCATTGATTGGAGCTCCTGTAGTACCTGACAATCAGCCTCGGCCAAACTATGGGAACCAAACTGGTATTTCAGATGTTAGTATACCTTCCGCTCCTGCCATGCAACCTCACCCGTATGGACAGATGGCAATTCCAGGGCAAGTTCCCCTGCAGCAACCTCCGGTAAGCATTTCAAAATCGTTGCATTCTCCTTTAAAGTAAAAATTTCTTGGGTTTCGTAATTTGTTCCTTCATTTGAGCTCGTTAGTTTTGAGGTACTTTGGTGCCAAAGGTTTTTGGTTGCTTCGAGGTCCAGTGTTAGTATTGCAGCACTCGGTCTGTCCCTTAAATGAGTTCTTTTCCTAGGTTGCCATGTCAAGATACCCTTTTCATTACTGTACACTAATACTGTGTATGATGTATGGGATACACCTTATACCCGACTTCCTTGACTCACAAGTAGGTCAACTGCTGCAACAATTCTTGAATTTTGAACTTATGGATTGAGTTTGGGTTTCCTTCAGCAGATGGCTGGTGAATTAGAGCAGCAGAAGGCATTACTCCAGCAAGTCTTGAGCCTCACTCCTGAACAGATTAACTCCCTACCCCCTGAGCAAAGGCAACAAGTATTGCAGCTGCAGCAAGCTTTAAGGACATAGAGCTTATTCCATGCAACATAGTTAAGGTAGGGCATTTATCCTGTGGGCAAAAGGCTTCCTGTACATGTAGAGTCGTACCAAACTCCCAGCACTGTGTGCTTGAGGGTGTAATTTACAAACAGCTTGTGCTGAACGGAGAGAAAAAAATCTATGTGCCAATTAGTCATTTATCTCTCAATCCAGAATTGATTTGCTTGAGTGCATTTACCCTATATGTGTGGGACACTAATTGTCCAAATTCACACTTTTTTAAATTAGTGCAGGCTGAAATATTACTGTATGGTGCTAATTTTCAAAATAAAGTTGGTGACACAAATTTTACGCCCTCATTAAATCATTAAAGTTTCAGTAGAAAGAACTCCAGCCATGCTGATAATCAAGTGTTTGTTTTTTCTAAGCAACCACGTGCTGAGAGGCATTGCCCCTAAGTTAACCCCTAACTGCCTGATCGACCAATTTTGGAGGGCAGTTTTTAGGGTTAACTATTGAAAACTTTCATTTTTCACTGAAAAAGTTGAACATTTGATTTTTGAGAGGTCCTTAACCCTTTATGTACTAAGAATTCACTATTTCAAGTAGTGGACTTTGATTGAATGTTTTGTAGAAAGCATAATCTAAATGGAAAATTTTATTATATAATTATCTTGAGTGAAGAACATAGTGTTCATTGGTTTAAATAAAAAATTATTTAAATAAATAAAAATCCCCATATAAAATCTCTAAAGTTGCTGAAAAAAATATGAGACCCAATTTGGGCTTCTTAGACACTAAAGGGTTAAAGCCATGTTTGTCCATTAGTGGTAGAGTAAAGCTTGTTAATTTTACTTCATTATCCCAACTTTGCCAATTTTATTTGACTTGAGATCGAAGAAATTGTACTTATCCATTTGATTTGAAAATGGTCCCAATGGAAAGAGCTTAGTGTTTTCATGATTTTCACCATTGAAAATTTAAACATGTAAGTGTTGATTTGGAGTTATTTGCAATTCATACTTATAAAAAAAATTACATTTCAACGATTGCAAGGTGGATTGTGTAGTGAATTTGATAGGTTTTCATGTGAAATTAAGTTTTTTGAAAGTGCATTTTAGTGTGCTAACACAATTTGTAGTTGTTCATGTCACCTCCAATTCCAAAATAAATTTATGTGCAAATTTCTGAAACATTGTGGAGAGGGACAGCATACTAAAATTAAAAAATGAACATTTCTCTTGTTATAATCTCACAACTCCTATGCAATTTTTCACTCAAAATTGGTGAACATACTAATAAGCAAGCTCTTTAAACATCTATATAGTTAGATTTTGAAAAAAACACAATTTGCTTCATTGGGGTTAACTATAAACCCATGGTCTTTTTTCATAGTCAAAACACACTTGAAAAGGCTTGGGCATTTAGGGGTTAATATCTTCTTCAAAACAGAATTGTAAATGAACTACACAAAATAGTGAAATTAGGTTGTATTAACAATTAGGCTGCCTTACTCAGGAAAGTTACCTCATGACTCACCACTTGTCCACCATGAACTAGTGCACCAACCCATGCAACACGTGGTTCCTACATTAATGCATTCTTTTATAGTAATTGTACATATTTATATAGTGTAGAATGTTGAGAAATTAGTGAGGGGCAATCTAATTTCACTATTTTGTGTAGAGATATCCTGCGCATCTCAAAGATTCATGTTTTATTTTTGTAAGCATTAGTAATTAATAAGCAATAGAGACTAAAGTAGAAGCATCTAAATGTGACACTTATTTAAGATTTGAATATCTTGAAGGTAGGGACAAAATAAAATGATATGTGCTTGTTAGGAAATGATTTAGGAAATCAATAATATTGGTTTAGTATTTTTTCAAGCTTCTATGAATATAATAAGAATTTATGAAAACAAGTGTGTAGATGCACTTATTGTGTACAATAGACTACCACAAAAGTGGACATAAAAACATTAAAAAAACAATGGCCCTGAGCTTGTATCACAATCATTTTATTGGCCAACACAAAATCCAACCCTGTTACTATGGCACATTCTTGGCAATTCACATGTCTGCATTGGGTCCACTTGTGCTTTAGTTTAGGACTTATTTTAGGTGTCTATAAACAATTCTTTGTTACATTTGGGTGCACATACCTTACAATAAATGCATTCCTATGGACTCAAATTTAATCAATTTAAATATTTGGGAGGTATAGAATTAATGATACATAGTATGGTACTAGTTCATAGTTATAAGTTAATAGTTTGTTCATCCAAGTTTTTTAATTCTTAACCTTTAAACATTGAGGTGGATGTCTGGCGTCTAATGGATGACAAAGAATCTTTTAGTGTAGAATAGAAGTACAACTATTCATCCTCAAAATTTTGTATAAAAGGATACTATAGAAGATCTTCTATAGAACTTTGACTTCCAATAAGTGATTTTGAATTTTTTAGACAAATAATTCCCATGGTATCAAAATGGATGATTTTCATGGTCACCAATCCAATTTTTAATAGTGAAACAATGGATTATCATGGCAAAGCAGTTGACAATTTTTCTATGATTGTGGAGTTTTGGTCAATCCAATCTTACAAACTACTAAAATGTGGAAATGATCTATGAATTAGTAGTAGAGAGTAGATAAAGTTTATAGTAATGATCAACAAGTGATTTGTGAATTCTTATCCTAAATGAAGAACTACAATGATGAAAGTCTTTGAACCATTGATTGACAGAGACTAAATAGTAATATACCTAAACAACTACTTATCACTCAATGACATATATGCACACAATGAGTATACGAAATGAATAGTGCCAAGTTGCCAACGCAATACATGGAACAAATTGGGAGGTTCAAAGCTTGCAATGACTGAAAGTGTAGGTGGCAATTCACGATGCCCTAGGTCTAAAATTTGTGTCTAAGAATATATCAACAAAGCCTCCACCTTCATTCTTTTCAACAAAATCTTGTCTTCTTAGATTGTGGAAAAATTAAGTTCTTCGAATGGTTGTAGAGTTGTAAGAAAGAATTTTTAGTGCACATGGAGAAGGAAATGGCAGTTTGTATTGACGATGGGTGTACAATACTATTTTTGTACTTGAATAATAGAGAGGAAAGATGTAATGGAAAATTTGTATGCTCACACCACTTGGATGCCTTTGCCCTAAAACTGCCTTATAGTAGCCATTTGTCACTTATTTTGAATTTCTTATTTCATAATAAATGCAAAACACTTCAATGAAGTGGGGGTGTTTAGTCTCAAGATAGAGCCTAAATCCCATTATTAGGAAAAAAATTGGTGGATGACAATTGTTTAGAATGTGGTCACTAAAACTAATCAAAGTCATTCAATAAACACTTTTAGATCTTGGCAACATTACAAGGTTAAAATTGTATGTTTAGAATTACATGTAGGAGCTTGTAGTATAGGTTGACTTTAGCAAGATGTTGTAAAACCTCATTCTATAGGCTGACCTTAGTTAGATGTTGTTTGTAGCCAAACCAATAGGCATATAGAGAGGGACAACCCTCCTAGAAGGGACATAATCCATAAGGTTTATCATAAAACTAGTTGGTAGAGTAGTACAAGAAGGTAGCCCCTAACTTGGGGTTTGACACCCCTTTCTCACTGTTGTTTGTGATCCCCTTTCATTGAAATGGTGTTCTTTCTCTTAATAACATTAATTTATAAATTATTTTGATTTTACACCCTTAAAAATAAGATAATGAATGCATTCTTACTTTTAGTTAGCATTTCCTCTCCACAATTTAGGTGATCAAGATTATGCTATCAATATTAATATAATTGAATTTTAAAACCTTATGGATTCAATAGTGTACCTATTCATCCAACTAAATAGTCCAAATCCTATAATTCAATGAGTGATTGAAGAAGAAGGATAAGAAAGAAAGACTATCACTCATACTTATTGACTAACGATAGAATTGATACAAATTACACGACAAATTAGAAGGAGATTGGACTAAAATTAAACAATAAAATTGAAAAACAAAAACTCAATGCTTTCTCTTTGGTGTTGGTGTGGAATATAGTCCCTTTTCAAATAGTTGAGCCCAACTAACTCAACCATATTTAACAAGAACAATTCCTCCTAGGCTGCTTGAATTAAATTTAGTAATATTATTTTTTAAATTTATAATCAATATTAAAAATCCTTCCAAAATATCTATACCATTGAAATGTCACATTTTTTTAAGCTTCCTCAATGAGTATTAATTAAACAAAGTGCACTTTTTACAACTTTCATCATTGATTATGTGAATGATTGAGCATTTAGAGATTTTGGATATTTATTGAGATCATTATTTAATCCTAAAAAGATAAGATTTATCACCAAAGTAATTTGCCAAAATGATATGGAGTATGTTTTTTGGACCAATAAATTTATTCTTCAATTTCTGCATTAAACTTCTAAGTCATCTTGCAACCACTATTTGGCCTCAGTGTCCTTTTAGGTTTAACCTTAGAAGGATACAAACAATTACTAAGGTAGTTAGACAAATATGATGACAATTATTCCTAAATGAATCAGTGCATTCTTTGTTTCTATAGTTTTCCTAAAAGTTTCTTTGCATTCATTAGGATTTTTAGCTCTTGACATCCTTTCTAGGTTATGATGGTCTAATATTATTGAAACTTAAGTTAAAAGTAGGAAAAAATAAATTTTAGATTTTAGAAAGAAGATTAGAAAGAAGAAGTGAAAAATTAGAAGAAAATAAATGTTCTTGAAAGAAGTCATCATTGTTATCCTAAAAACCTTTGGACTTATAGTCCTTTCAATTTGCAAGCATTCACATTCTACGAGGACCTTTTTAACATTACAAAAATGCATAAAGAAGATCTTTGAGAGCATTCCTTTGAGGAACAATAATTGGTTGTTTAAGGCAGCTAACTTGTCAATTTTGATGTCAAGTGTGGGCTTATGCAACAAACCTCTACTATTCCAAATAAATATTGTTTTTAAATATTTTATCAATAAGATTTTTGACACTAAAGTATTGGAAAGCATCTCAAAACATCTCAATTTTCACCCCTTTAGTGTTAAAAATAAGGTAAAAAAAATATCAAAAAAATTGGCAAAAATAATGGCAAAATGAATGGTAAAATAAGTGGCAAATCCCAAAATAATCTTTTGATATTTTTTTGAGGTTGCATATTGGGCCTCCCTATACAAGCTACCTAAGTTGTCTAGTCTACCTCATTCATAGCTCGCAAGTCATTGGATTTGAACCCTACACCTAATATTTGGTAATGAAAGTTTTAGGTTTCTTGTCCCTTAGATCAAATTGAAGATGTCTTTATTATTTATATGAAATAATATGTCATTATAACATTCTTTGTATAGCTTTCCCTTCCTTTTGGGGATGTTTGACTTCTCTAATCATTTTTTTAGTAAATTTTCCTTGAAAGACAAGAAGAAGCCAAATCAAATCGAAGTTGTTTGATATCTTTTGAACCTTTGTAGGAATCTGTTATGAATCTTCAAAGTGAAGAACAAGTTTTTAGATGTTTTTTCCAACAAATTTTTAGACACTTTTGCAACATTTTTTTACACACATTTGGATACTTTATTCAACACTTTTTTCACACTCTTTGCAATAGTTGAATGTTTTGACAATTTTTTTGATATGAAAATTTTGAAAAAGAAATTCGACATTTTTGTTGACACTTTAATGTCGAAAATAGTGTTAAAATTGTTGTGAGTTTCAAATCATCTCAATTTTTGACAATTTAATCCCTATGAGAACTAACCTTCAAGTGCTATCTAAATTATAAGTGTTTTCAAGAGCTTATTGCAAGAGCCGCTATAGGTAATGAATGAAGTGGAATGAGGAATTTATTTTGTGGCTATATTTCAACAATACGACTAGTGTCATGGTCATTTCGTCCTTTATGGTGATTATTGTGCAAGGTTTAGAATGAGTTCATGTAGGAATGGTAAAAAAAACTTGCACAAATGATCTATGGACCAATAGGAGTTTCTTCTTCATTACTACAGTGATCTAAAAAGTCATTCATTGACCATTTTTTTGCATCATTGTCCCTATACTAGGATTAACTCTGTAATATTGCAACAACCAAAAATAGTCGATAGAAGACTTTCAAGATTGGCAAAGTATGTTGGTGATAGGTCTTGTCCATTCATGATTAACTTTAGAAGGACACTACTAACCTAAAAGGTTTGATGGATGACTTCATTGTGAATTGTAGAAACAAAAAAGACACCAATTGATCTAATAATCAAAGTACTTTGATGACTACCTTGGTCATAAGAAGCCTCATCCTTTTAGGAATAATCCTTGAAGAATAGAGCCTATGATTGTGTTGTTAAACTTGAAAGTCTTTCACTTTGTATCCCCCATTTCTTTGCTATTTAAAAGTGAATTTTTTTGGTTTTATTTTTTAGAAATGGAATCACATGTGTAGTATATGCCTTAAATTTATAGAATTTTTTTGTGAAACTTTCAAATTACCTTAAGTTTTCAATGAAAAAAATGAAGAAAATTCATATGAGGTACAAATCATGCTCAAAAGAATTTGAAAATTCTCAAAGTAGAATTATATTATAGTGAAGAATTAAAAAAAATCCCCGTATTAATCTATGTTTAGAAACATGGTTATAAATCCTCAACTTCAAACTTCAATGACAAAAATCCTTATTTTTTAGGAATTTTTCAAAATTTTCAAAATTTTCAAGTGAAGTAGAAATTGCACTTTAGAAATTTCATCTTGATAGTTTTGCTCAAAAGCAAAAAAGAATAATTTAAATGTCAAAATCAACAAGTTTTAAGAAAAAAACAAACCTTCAAGTATTGAAATACATTGTGTAGTGTACCATTTTTTTGATAAACTAGCCCATATTTTAAAATTTTAAAAAACTAACTAAAAATGTCTTGAACTAAAGTCAATGATGTGGCTAGTCATCGGGAATAAGCTCCCCGTTGCAATAGTATTGTTACAATATTGTTTCAATGGTTGAACAATAGACATCACAAAGTTTAAATCCTATGGTTTGTCAACAATTATCATGTGGTTATCATTGTTTCATGAGTTCACACGTTAATTACAATTTATCGCATCATTACGATGCACTACTTTGCATCGTTACAGTGCAGTTGCAAGTAATGCATTGTAACGATGTGAAGTAATACATCATAATGATGCGATAAATTGTAATTAACGTGCAAACCCATGAAACAACAATAACCACATGATAACTATTGACAAACCGTAGGGTCTAAACTTTGTGATGGAGTATTAAAAATGAACTGAATAATAGAGTATTAAAAGTAAACTGTTGCAATATTGCAACCAAATAATTTTAATAGAGAGTATATTCTATCCATTGAAAGTATATTGATCCAATAACGCAATTGTTTGCTTTTAATACTCTATTGTTCAACCATTGTAAACAATGCTATTGCAATGGAGGGTACTTTCTGGATGTACATTATCAAAGAAGTTCAGTTGCACACCAGGCAAAGATCAGATGAAAATCATCCACTCTTCACTATGCACAGAGCTTCAGTTGCTTTTGTCCCTCCGAAGGACACAACACGTCTTTGGCGTCCTTCCATGGAAACAGGAAACAAGTGTCCTAAGAAAAGTAATAAAAAAGTATCGAGAAAAGTATCGAAAGCCACACCTTTTTTTTTTCTCTGACGATGCGAAGACCGGCCCTCCTCGTCGGTCTTCGGGGGTTCTCCCCCCTCACAGCAAACCCTCCCCCCGCCATCTGACTTCCCCCAAACACGTTTTCTTGTTCCCTTTCTCCCGTCCTCTGCCTTCCCCCATCGCCATGGCCGCCCCCCAGCTCGAGGATGTCCCCAACGACACCCTCTTCCACGAGGTTCTGCGCCGCATGAAGTGCGCCTCCAAGAGCGAGAAGCGCCTCATCCTCGTCGGTACTGATTCCGCCTTGTTTCTCTCCTCTTTTGAATGCCCGTGTGTTTTCATCATGTGTCGAGTGATTGCGAATGCCCTCTCATTTTGAACATGCGGGGTGGAGTGAAGGACCTCCGGGATGCGGAAAGGGAACGCAGTCGCCCATTCTCAAGGAAGAGCATTGCTTGTGTCACTTGGCCACGGGAGACATGTTGCGAGCGGCTGTCGCGCAGAAGACGCCGCTCGGATTGGAAGCTAAGGCGGCCATGGATAAGGTGCATCTCCATTCTGAAATTGCAATTCTGAAGTCAGGAAGTGTGTGCTTGTGTGTTGGTGTGTTGGTGGATTGATGGATCGGTTGTAAACCTAGTTGCCTGTATGGCATTGGAGGGATCGGGAGAGGAGATGGGATGTGGTGATGGAGAGGGCGACCTAAGTGGTTTGGCAGGGCGCATTGGTGTCCGATGATTTGGTGGTGGGCATCATCGACGACGCGATGAAGAAGCCGTCGTGCACCAAGGGCTTTATCTTGGATGGTTTCCCGCGCACTGTCGTGCAAGCTCAGAAGGTGTGCTTCTTTTTGGTCGTTTTTGTTGTTTGAATTGTTTGAAAATGGATTTTCCCTCCTCTTCAAGAGTACTGCTTTTTTGTTTGCAGAGCTTGGGACGTTCTTGAGGAAAGAAGTAGGATTCGTGTGCAGTGTCTTGAGCTTGGGATTGAAATGTTTACCAATATTCGTTGTTACTTTGCTCAGTGCACCCGTGAACTATATATGCATTCTACAGTGTTTGTGAGATCTTCTCAATGTGAGTTCTGCTAGTATGTTCCAAATTGGAACACTGTAAGAGCAGGGTGTGTGTGTGGGGTGGGTGGGTGGTCGACAAGAAGCTCTGTGATTTGGAGATTAGTAGTGTTGTGCAAGCTCAGAGGATATGCTTATTTTTCTCTCATTTTGAAATTTGAGAAACTCCCCCCGCTTGGCAATAGTAGTAGCGTTTCTTGATGAGAATGGTGGTTAGGTGTGATGTCTTGAGGGAGTTTTGTTGTGGTTGTGCAGTTGGATGCCGCTCTTGAGAAGCAGGGTGTAAAGATCGACAAGGTGTTGAACTTTGAGATTGACGATTCCATTCTGGAGGAGCGGATTACAGGCCGGTGGATCCACCCTGACAGTGGTCGCTCTTACCACTCCAAGTTCGCACCCCCGAAGGTGCCTGGCAAAGATGATGTGAGTTTCGATCTCTCGCTGAAACTTGATCGATTATCTTGGCATGGTTATTCTTGAGGTGGTGTTGATTGTAGGAATGCCAGTGCAGACAATGAGCGTGAGGTTTGAACGAGTGTGTGCTTTCCTGTTTGTTAGATTACTGGAGAGCCTTTGATTCAGCGGAAGGATGACACCGCGGAGGTTCTGAAGAAGAGGCTGTCGTCGTTCCATGAACAAACCTCACCTGTGAGTGTGTTTTCTGACTGTCTGTTTGTTAGCTTCTTGCTGACATTACACCCCAAATGCTTGCGATCATCAATGTAGTATTGTAACATTGTGACAATCAAGAGTGTTTGCATCTGAACGTAACATTCAAGAAGTTGCGGAATTAGCTACTTAGAATTAGGGCAGAAGGTGGTCTAGCATTCTGTTCTTATTAGTTGAACCCTTTGTTATCATATTAGTATGCAATTTCTTGGCAAATGTAAGTGTGCGATGGCGAGAGTAGAAAAAGAGTTTGTCATAACCTAGGCGTTCAAACACGCATGCGATCGTCAATGGAGTTTCGTATAATTGTGACAAAAATGAATAGGATTGCATGTAAAAGTGACATTAAAGAAGTGTTGCGTAGCAAAGTGGCAATGGAGTTAAGAGGGCAGTCTTGAACCCTTTTCACACTTGGCAAACTCTTTATTATCAAATTTGTGTGCATCTTCGTAGCGAGTAGAGAGTGAGTTTTGAACTGTTCACAGTCCTTCCTATTTGGCGAGGGAATAGAGAAGGTTATAAAAGAGAAGGTTATACTAAAGAGCTCTGACTGTAGAACTAGCACCTAGAAAGGCCATCACAAGAAGTCCTGCTTCATCACTCGTGGGCGTTTAGGGTTTGACGGGCATTTATTTCATTTTCAGGTGATAGAGTACTACTTGCAGAAGGGGGTTGTGAAGAATGTTGATGCCGCCAAGGCAGCGAATGTCGTCTCCAATGACATCCGGAGTGCCCTCGTTTGAGCGTCTTTCTCATGTAACCACTTTGTCATTCTTTTTCCAGCTTTGTGAATTTGGGACGTGGAGGTTGCTCATTCCCTCTTGTCATGCCATGCATTGAAGTTCACAATTTGGAACAGTCAAATTAAACATCTTTTTTGCTCTGATGGTGAAAACAGGAGACTTTGTTTCTACTTCTAGAACACTGGGGAAATTCATTAGACGACTATCTTTAGGACATTTGCATAGACTCTCAAGGAATATCCGATGTAAGAGTCTTTTTATGCATATTCAAAGAGTTTTACCCTGGTTCAAATTTGTGGCGTTTCATCTCAGTTCAGCTGCGTCAAGTTCTCGAGTTTGAGAAAACGCTCTATCTGTTTCTTCTTCGTCATTGCACTAGATTGATCATTCTTCCGTTCAAATCATGTAAGCAAACCATCGTATTTGTTGCCACCTGGCTATTTCTGCCTCTCTAGGAATAGCTCTGTTATGGCCATCTAAGAAGTTTAAATGTGCCTTCTTGAATAATTGAATTGAATAATTGAATAAGGATGTCACATTGGCATTTGGGTGGTGGTGGTGCAAGTAATGGCTTTGGAGTATCTCGATGATGACAATCTGGTAAAGCTATCAACAAATGTGGTCATTTAGAGCCTTGACATTGTGACTGTTTTCGAAAAGCTTAGTGGCTATTTTGACCATTATGGATTCACATTCTCTTGGTACTGGATGGACATCGTCGCACTTATGGACTCCATAGTAGATGACTTCAAAAATTTGTAATTAATTCATACTTTGCTAGAAAATATGATGCTACTCTCAATTATTTGGTTTTGAATTTCTACCTGAGAATTTGGGAGGATTTAAATTTGTATGAGTATTATGTGTGCTACATCAATGTCACTGTGATATTGATTGTGGTGCTGTTTTGGTATCGATGTAATTAATTTAATGTATTTTTTGTTAGAATTTACAAAATCACTTAGAACTAGTGTGAAGGGTTATTGGTTAGAAAAACCATTGTATTAGAAAAACTCTGAAATATGTTGATACGGTCAAAGGGTTTTGAGAAGTGAATGCTTGTCGGTAAAAGGGGCTAAAGGTTGTCATTCATTGTCCTTATGCACTTGTTTTGCTCCAATTTGTGAAATTGATATTGTTAGGTAGAATGCAATACACTTTGAGAGTGGTATTGTCATTGAAGTGGATATGACCTTAATCTTTAAATGTCTAATTGAATATCATTTTATGGTGTTGTCTAAATCTAATTTTTATTTTTTCTGAAATTTCATATTTTTCTTGAAATTTCATATTTTTCTCATGTAGTTTGTCAAATTATCTTTACATAACTAAAAATGAAAATTTAATTTGGACAAAACTTCTACCTTGGTGGTTTTTCAAACAAAACATTCCAAGAAATGTTCATTGCGGATTGTTTGGGAGAGAAACCTAGTTAATCAATTGTTATCCGAAGAAAAAATTCTATAGGTGTGCAAGTTGGCAAGGAGTTGATTGGTTGCAGTGGTTGGTTGATTAGTGAATGGTCAAGTGAAATTTTTGGTTTTTCCAATGTATCTAACTTAATTGCAAGGTTTTGAAAACAATCTTCCATTTGCTCCAATTATTGTAAAAATTGGCATGTATGTTCATAATTGCATTTAGCAAACTTTTCTTTTGTGAAAATTTGAAATATAGACCTCTGAAATCATTTGCTTAAGAGAAAAAACTATTGCTTTTTCAAACACTGAACTTTGATTGAAGATATCTCAAAATTTGTGTAGTTGAAGTTTTTAAAAATTGGAGAGTAGATTAATTTGATAGTGATGAACAAGATCATACAATTAGAGTTTCATTTCAAAAGCTCTAATTTGGACATGATTTTGGAAGGACCTCCCTTGGGCATTCAAGGGTTAAGATGATAGTTTTCACATATAGTAAAGGCATCCATAATTGATCAAATAAGGAATTTTGGACATGATGAGGGTAGTGCAAGGTGAAGCAAATATTGTAGGAGGTGCAATGACAGGAATAATGGGGATTACCAAAAATATGGTCATTTTCATGCTTGAAGTGAAATTATTATGAATTTTGAAAGGCCAAAGTTTGTATCAATCTATGGCCAATGCTTAAAGTCATCCAAAACTATTCAATAATATATTAGAGGCTACTTGTGGCACATAAAATAAAAGATATGTGTTAGATACTTATGTACCTAGATTACTATAAATACACTTTGTTGTGAATCAAAAACTACAAACAAGTGGTTAGAAGATTGGTAGTAGTGGTCCTTATTCCCCCCATTCTAAGGATGTATTACTAACCATGAAGTTTTTGTTCATTACTTGCCAATGGATTAGTTACTTGCATTGAAGGTGCCTTGTTCACATTGAGCTTGGCATCCATTAGCAATACTGCTGATATTTGTTGAAGTTGCAATAGGCTTCTCTTCTTGCGCCTTGGCCACAAAAGGCATTCTTTGTAGGGTATTAGTTGACACTTGGAGAGGTTGTGGTTGCACTAGTAGAAAGAAGTATGATGTAGGAATCATATATGGTTGCGTTTTGTCCTGCGTTTTTTGTAATGTCCGTGGGTGAGGAACTTGTAAGGATGCAAGGGACTTGTAGAAAAGTGGGAGGGTGGGAATGTAGTCAATGCTTGATATTGAATCCCTAGCATTGGATGCACTTGGTTGTAGTCACCTAGAGATTGCAACAGTTGCCCTTTTGTCATTACCATTCTTCTTGCATTTTTTAGACGTTGTACTTATAGCCAAGAATTCTTCTCTGTTGCCTATTTTGCTTTGCATTCAATGCAGACTATTTGTCACTAGTGAGCCTTTGCGATATGTACTTCTTCACGTTTAGGCCTCTCCTTGCTCTCTTTCCTCTACTTTTCTATTTTTTTTGCTACTCCTTCTCTTAACACAAGTGTTCATGTTCTTGTATTGCATCCATTTTTGCTTGCCTTCTACGTGCACTAGCATTCGGGTACAAGTCCAATATTAGCATAAGGGCTTTATTAAGATCTAGTTTTGGATCTTTTTGCTTGTTGATGACTCGTGGTGAGACAATTGGCAAGTGGAGGAAGTGAGAGATGTCTTTTGCATGGCTATAGTGACTCTAAGCTCACAATTCTTCATGTACTTCTTCCCACCTTGTTTGCTATAGAATACGTAGAATGAGGGAATAGTTGTCCTTGTTGCATTGCTGCATACAAGCACAAACACCCATTCCCTCTTATCTAGTACAACTAATTGTATGTTGTATGCGCCTTTGCGAGCAAGAACACATGCCCTATATTTGATGATCAACAACAATGGATGACCTGCATCATCCAAGTGCGACGACAGCCCTGATTCATGATTCAGCAACCAAGGACGAGCTCTAATTCATGATTCCGCAATTGCATGGAATGAACCAGCTGGGTGTTCTTGATCTTGAGGGTAACCGTTAACCTCCATGCAACACAGGTGTTAAGTTGTGCATTGTAGACAGAGGAGTTCTCTTCTTCAGTATGATGCTTGCTTCACGTAGTGTGTGTGAGGCTAAGCTATAGTGTGCTCTGTGTTAAGAGTTGTGGTGTACTCTGCAACTGGCATGTTGTAGAGGCGAGTGTATGTCAGAGATATATTTGGAGTATAATATATGCTTGCCTAATTCTTAAGAGGTGTATGAGTACGTTTATTTGCTGTTTTTGTAAAGGTCTCGGATATTGTGTCAGTCTGTTGTCAAGCATTGCTGGCCTTTAAAACCAACAGGTTATGGGCCCACGCTTTCTGCTTCCAAAAAAACGTGACTGCTTTCACTTTTATTCTTCTTGTCGATAACTAGGTCAGCTTGTCCGACACCATGGCTAACGCCAGTCGTGAGCTTGGTGGCATCACCAGGTTCAAGGGACAGAACTTCCATATTTGGAAGTTCCAAATGCGTGCTATCCTTCTTGGTAGAGAGCTTATGGATGTTGTAGACGGTTCTGAAACCAAACCTTTAGAAACAACAGAGGCTGATGTTAAAGCTGCTTGGCGTAAGAAAGATAATCAAGTCGTTAGTATCCTCTGTCAAGCGATCGATGAAAGCATATTGAAGCATATTACTAGTTGTGTCTCGTCCAAACAGATTTGGGATAAGCTTAAGCTCTTTCACGAGCAAAATGCAAGTGAAAATATTCACACGTTACAGTAGGAGTTTTACAAATGCTCCATGACCCAAGGGGATAGCATAACTGATTTTGTGGGCAAGCTAGATGTTACAGTACAGCAGCTTGCAGCTAGAGAGGATAATACCTTTAATGAACAAGCTATCATTTCTAAAATATTGTGTAACTTGCCGAGCGGATTCGATAGTCTAATACCGGCATGGCGCATGCAGCCTGATGCTGCCAAAACCCTCGATAATCTTATTTTACAGTTGCTTCAGACTGAGGGTATCCTCAAGGCTAGAATAGATGAGGTCACAGCAACTGCTGCATACGTAGCAGCATCAAGTAGCAAAAGTAATGAGTACACTCTCGAACAACGTGCAACTAGAAAGAAAGAAATCAGTGATCGTAAAAAGAATTCAAAGTGCTGGAAATGTGGCATATTAGGCCATTGGGGACGTGAGTGTGCCGCTAGTGAAGTTGAACAAAGGCGACATCAAGAATCACAGAACCAGGGACAGAGCACTTAAGATCACTCAAAGGCAAAGCAATCTGGTCACCGAGCTTTTATGGCTACTCTACATGAAGTTTCCTCCAATGCATTTGCCTGGTACGTCGACAGTGGTTGCACCGAGCACATGACGGACAACCGATCCCTTTTCTCAACTTACCAGGACGTGTCCAAGGAGCGTAGACCCGTCGAAGGCATCGGTGGTGCGACAGTCACGGTGGCTGGCATTGGCGACATCACTATCAAGATCAAGAATGGCGAAACTTACTGCATCGGAACATTGAAAAGGGTAATACATGTTCCCCTACTTGGTCGTAATTTATTTTCATCGTATGTCGCGGCCCAGAGAAAGATCTATACCCTTCACACGGACACGGGGTGTCAGATGCTAGAGAACGGACAAATTGTCATGACTGGTGATGTCCACAATAGGATGTATCGCCTGAATATAGAAGTCATTCACCCTGTTGACACAATCACAGCTCTCTCAACCACCTCAATGGGCATACCAACAATTGTTGATAGCAAACAAACCCTTGACATTTGGCATCGTCGATTAGCACACCTAAATCATGCTATGATCAAGCAAATGGCATCTCAAGGCACCGTGCATGGATTGATCTTGAATGACACGAGCAAACCCTTTTGTTCTGGATGCGTGTATGGCAAACATGCTCGGGCGTTGTTTCCGGTTGATGAACACCGTGAACGATCCAAGTCAATCGGCGACTTGATCCACTCAGACCTCTGCGGTCCTATGAGTACACCATCAGTGGGAGGGGCCTTGTATTTTGCACTATTCAAGGATGACTGCTCTAGCTTCAGAGTTATTCATTGCCTCAAGTCCAAGAGAGAAACGCTATCTGCCTTCCAGAATTTCATTGCCTAGCTCAAACGGGAAACCGGCAACACCATCCAAATTGTTAGGAGTGATCGAGGCACGGAATACACTAATCAGTTATTTACCAAGTATTTGGCAGATCAAGCAATCAAGCAGGAATTGACTGCACCATACACGCCAGAGCAGAATGGAGCTTCTGAACGAGACAATCGGACAATCATGGAGGCTGTCCGGAGCATGTTGCATGGCTCTGACGTTCACATCAGATTTTGGGCCGAAGCAGCACATACAACGGTGTACACCTTAAACCGTACATCTACACGAACCGTGATAGGCATCACTCCATTTGAATTATGGTACAAAAAAAAACCCATCTGTCTCTCACATGAGGATCTTTGGATCGACAGCGTATGTTTATGTTCCAAAAGAGCTTCGAAAGAAGCTAGCTCCTAAAAGTCGAAAGGGAGTTTTTATGGGCTATTCCGCCACCAGTAAGGCGTATCGAGTATGGAATAATGATCTTCGCAGGATAGATGAAAGTCGCGATATTTTGTTTGACGAGGACAATTTAGATGCGGGATCAGACATTTCTTTGAATTCCGATTGGTTCGACATCGAAAATGCCACACAAGCATCCACCAACTTGACGAACGGTGTTCCCCGCATTCTCCTCGCCCCAGCCTTCGTTCCAGTCGTCCAATGGCCATTCAACAACATACCAGCTCCACCACTCGCAGTCCTCGACCTTGTTAACTCCAGTCCCCCAGCAGTTGATTCTGACGTCATCCGCAGTGACATTGACCCAATGTACAACCCTGATTGCCTCGAAGATGCCGATGTACGTAATACAACGCCACCTATGGCTGAACCGGTCACGTACCCAGCAACGGACATCACCGAAGCTTCAACAGAGGGAGCAACATTAGGAGGACCAGTGGAAGAATTGGTGAACGACCTAGTAGAAGCGCCAGTGGGAAAACCCCTACAACCAGCTTTTGATGGTGAACCCATTCATCGTCCGACACGCAACCGAAATCCACCAGTACGACTCGGCGACTGGGTTTACCCGGTCGATCGGAATTCTTATGCTTGTGTAGCTCGCATGGAGATCCCAGATGAACCAAAATCTTTTGAAGAAGCAATGTCCTCACCAGAAAAGGAACATTGGTTAGCAGCCATGCGCGAAGAATACGAATCCCTTGTCAAGAATGACACTTGGACTCTAGAAGAAATCCCAGATGCAGCGAACCTTGTAAAATGTAGATGGGTTTACAAGTTGAAACTAGCTGCAGATGGGTCTGTTAGCCGTTACAAAGCTCACCTTGTCGCAAAGGGCTTTACACAACGTCACGGTGTTGACTATCAAGAAACTTTCAGTCCAGTGGCTAAATTCGACTCCATCCGGATGATCCTGTCTGTTGCTGCTGCTGAAGATTTGAACCTCACGCAGTTTGACATATGCACCGCCTATCTCAACGGCTTGCTTCGGGAACTCATACACATGCAACAGCCAATTGGATTTGAGGTTGGGCGTACATCACGGAGGCGTTTAGTCTGCAAGCTTAACAAAGCTCTTTATGGTTTAAAACAGAGCGCAAGAGTCTGGAACCAGAAATTCACCCATTTCTTGCAGGCATACAACCTCATAGTTTCCGATGCCGATTGTTGTGTGTATATAAATAAGCATGATCCCAAACTCATTCTCTGTATATGGGTTGACGATGGAATCGTTTGCAGTACTTTCAATGACAGTATTGTGGAGATACTCAACTATATGGGTGAGGCTTTTCAAATTACCCAAGGCCTTGCTGAAGTCTACGTCGGCCTTCACATCACTCGCGATCGAGATCGAGGCTTGATTCATATTGACCAACGACGGTATCTCGAGCAGGTATTGCACAGATTCGGCCATGCAGACTGCCACAGTGTCGCCGTACCTTCCGATCCATCTAGTGCTGCACAGATGCAGCTAGCCACACCTGATGAACCCCAGGTACCTTTCCCTTATCGTGAATGCATTGGTTGCTTACAGTTTGCACATATAGGGACCCGCTTTGATATAAGCTATGCTGTGAACAATATGTCCCGTTTCACCAACAACCCGCAATGCTTGACAACAGACTGACACAATATCCGAGACCTTTACAAAAACAGCAAATAAACGTACTCGTACACCTCTTAAGAATCAGTCAAGCATATATTATACTCCAAATATATCTCTGACATACACTTGCCTCTACAACATGCCGGTTGCAGAATACACCACAGCTCTTAACACAGAGCACACTATAGCTTAGCCTCACACACACTACGTGAAGCAAGCATCATGAGGAGTTCTCTTCTTCAGCATGATGCTTGCTTCACGTAGTGTGTGTGAGGCTAAGCTATAGTGTGCTCTGTGTTAAGAGCTGTGGTGTACTCTGCAACCGGCATGTTGTAGAGGCAAGTGTATGTCAGAGATATATTTGGAGTATAATATATGCTTGCCTAATTCTTAAGAGGTGTACGAGTACGTTTATTTGTTGTTTTTGTAAAGGTCTCGGATATTGTGTCAGTCTGTTGTCAAGCATTGCTGGCCTTTAAAACCAACAGGTTATGGGACGGGTCTACGCTCCTTGGACACGTCTTGGTAAGTTGAGAAAAGGGATCGGTTGTCCGTCATGTGCTCGGTGCAACCACTGTCGACGTACCAGGCAAATGCATTGGAGGAAACTTCATGTAGAGTAGCCATAAAAGCTCGGTGACCAGATTGCTTTGCCTTTGAGTGATCTTAAGTGCTCTGTCCCTGGTTCTGTGATTCTTGATGTCGCCTTTGTTCAACTTCACTAGCGGCACACTCACGTCCCTAATGGCCTAATATGCCACATTTCCAGCACTTTGAATTCTTTTTACGATCACTGATTTCTTTCTTTCTAGTTGCACGTTGTTCGAGAGTGTACTCATTACTTTTGCTACTTGATGCTGCTACGTATGCAGCAGTTGCTGTGACCTCATCTATTCTAGCCTTGAGGATACCCTCAGTCTGAAGCAACTGTAAAATAAGATTATCGAGGGTTTTGGCAGCATCAGGCTGCATGCGCCATGCCGGTATTAGACTATCGAATCCGCTCGGCAAGTTACACAATATTTTAGAAATGATAGCTTGTTCATTAAAGGTATTATCCTCTCTAGCTGCAAGCTGCTGTACTGTAACATCTAGCTTGCCCACAAAATCAGTTATGCTATCCCCTTGGGTCATGGAGCATTTGTAAAACTCCTACTGTAACGTGTGAATATTTTCACTTGCATTTTGCTCGTGAAAGAGCTTAAGCTTAACCCAAATCTGTTTGGACGAGACACAACTAGTAATATGCTTCAATATGCTTTCATCGATCGCTTGACAGAGGATACTAACGGCTTGATTATCTTTCTTACGCCAAGCAGCTTTAACATCAGCCTCTGTTGTTTCTAAAGGTTTGGTTTCAGAACCGTCTACAACATCCATAAGCTCTCTACCAAGAAGGATAGCACGCATTTGGAACTTCCAAATATGGAAGTTCTGTCCCTTGAACCTGGTGATGCCACCAAGCTCACGACTGGCGTTAGCCATGGTGTCGGACAAGCTGACCTAGTTATCGACAAGAAGAATAAAAGTGAAAGCAGTCACGTTTTTTTGGGAGCAGAAAGCGTGGGCCCATGACCAAACCGTTGCCCCGTGACCGTTTCGAACGTCTCCGTCAACTGGCCGGACCTTTAGCTATTTACTAACACACTGTGCTGAAGTGGGAGGTAGAAGAGGTCATCACATTGTGTGTTGAGTGGGAGTATTGGATGATCAACAACAATGGATGACCTGCATCATCCAAGTGCGACGACAGCCCTGATTCATGATTCAGCAACCAAGGACGAGCTCTAATTCATGATTCCGCAACTACATGGGATGAACCAGCTGGGCGTTCTTGATCTTGAGGGTAACCGTTAACCTCCATGCAACACAGGTGTTAAGTTGTGCATTGTAGACAGAGGAGTTCTCTTCTTCAGCATGATGCTTGCTTCACGTAGTGTGTGTGAGGCTAAGCTATAGTGTGCTCTGTGTTAAGAGCTGTGGTGTACTCTGCAACTGGCATGTTGTAGAGGCGAGTGTATGTCAGAGATATATTTGGAGTATAATATATGCTTGCCTAATTCTTAAGAGGTGTACGAGTACGTTTATTTGTTGTTTTTGTAAAGGTCTCGGATATTGTGTCAGTCTGTTGTCAAGCATTGCTGGCCTTTAAAACCAACACCCCACCATTTCTCCCGGTTTGCACTCTAGTCTCGATGTAATTCTAGATTTTGTCTAGTGAGTAATTATATTCTATGTACAAGTACTCCAAGTTGTCATATAAAGTTTTCATTGCAACAATATTGAAGCCTTTTGCATGTGTTGTATCCAATGCCTCGGCCATTTGTAGCACCAACTCAAGGTGCCATTAGTGCCACCACTTCATCCAATTTCTACCAAGGATTCCATGTCAAAAAAAATTCCATTTGCCACTAGTGATCTCGTATACCTTCATTTTTAGTGTCGTAGGGGTCAAACAATATCCGTAGGGGTCACACATAGCTAGGACATATTCTACTAACTATTGCTCCTCCTTTGGATTCAAAATGGCAAGAGATTTGCACTTGCAGGACATGTGTTGGCTATAACACTAGTCGTAGAGACTAGAATAAGGTATGTGATACTGATCCAATGCTACCTTCATGGTACTTCCATTGCCCACTACATCTAGTGTTACCTTCAACTACTCTTCACTCCATATGCCAGTTTCCGTTATTGTCTTGGCCTACTTGGCAAAGCACGATGTTGTTTCCCAACATTTGTGTTGTTGGTGATGCCATGCACATTGTTGTGGATGGTGACATGGTTGGTGACATGAGCGGTGGACAACATATTGGCCATTGATGCTTTGATTGTTGATGGTTGTGCAGGAACTCCTCTACACTTCAAAGGAACGAGAACCCATAGCGTTAGGATTGGTTACTATAGGGATTTGATGCTTGCAACACTGAGGTAGTAGTAGCTTGCTACATCTTTGTACAAATCAAGATGAAGATAGTCAGATACATTCTCCCTCTTCAATTCTTGTAATTGACTACTTTAGTGAGTTCAGTCTCTACTGTTATCTACTTTCGTGAAAGATTTGCACTTCTCTAAATCTAAGTAATGTGCCATGATTATTCACTTAGGCATCTAGGAAATCTTTTCTTTCTAATCATATGATTGGATAATGGGACACTCATTATCTTCGTTAGAGATTTGTAGCTGATGGAATGACAACAAAAAATATATTCTAGTTTGAAGATTTTAATATGAAGGGTGGCAATCATGTCATTTGTTAGATTTGGTTTCTCAAGTCCTTGTTATTGCAATATGACCTTTGCTGACAACAAAGCTGTCAAAAGGAAGGTTATTTTCTTTTCAATAAGAATATTTGTTCCTTTACCACCAAGTAAGTAATAACTTAGACAGTCTTCTTGTTTTTTTTCTTCTACCATTTGTCTATTGGATAATTCTCTTTGAAGGAAAGGGAAACTTTTTGATAAGTTCTAGACTTATAAATTCTAAATTGTCACTTACCTTGGGTGTAGACTTGACTAAAGTGCCGTGCCTCCTACTACATTGGAATCCTTCTGAACTTTTTATTGATGCAGTCTTCATTCTTGGCACATGTTGCCACCTAGCTTCTATGTTGAAGTCCATCTCAATGTTATCATCAATACTGCTATTCTATGAAGCATCACCTCTGAACTACAGAGCAATGCCCATGTAATCACTATTCTCTTCGTTTGTGTTGTTCTCTGCCCCAAGTATCATGTCTTAGCAGTCTTCTGAGTCCTTAATAGCTAGTGCACTAGGAACTAATCACTTACCATTTTGTCAATCAATTGTTCCAAGGACTACTAGAAGGGACAATACAACACATGCCAAATCCAATTACACAAGTCAAAGTATTAGCTCGTAGTACAAACCAAGGTATTAATTATGCATATAGCAATGTTCAATTGAATTTTATTAGTAGAGACTACTGCACTACTCTCTTTGAGTAAGTACATGTCACCAAAGCAAATTTCATAGTATGACCCATGATCACGCTTTACACAAATACTCATTAATACTTGTAACACATCTTTGCTACTAGAATTGCATGTACCTAAACCAAGAAGAAGAGAAAGTATGAATTCATTAATAATTTGTTGCACATGCTTTACTATTCTCCCAAAGTATTCATATAGGTGGCCAAATTCAAAAATATACATTTTTGAATGGCTATCCTTTAAGGCTTAAAAATAATTGGTCTTTTAATTACTAGTTAACCCTTAAAGGATGGACTAGTGAATATGAAAATTATCCCTTTGATACTATCATTGGCTTAAAAATCATTGGCTTAAAAAAATGCAAAAGCATTCATTGGAAGTCAAACAAATGTAGAAGACCTCCGCTTTTCATAACAAAATTATGAGGATGAATACTTGCACTTCTATCCTACAGAAAAAGATATTCTATCATTCATTAGACACAAAATATCCATGGGAACATTTATGGGTTAATGATTACCTTCCCAATTGCTCATGCTTATGAAAATGTCTGAAGTAATTGATACGAAGGTTCATTAGATAAATATTTTGATTGTCGCCTCTTTTGAAGATTAAATAATGGTTTTATTGGACTTTAAAAAATCTATACAAGGCTTGATGTACTTGAACTCATAAGATCATTTAGCATTATAAAAGTCCCCGTTCACATTGCTTCAAGTATTGTCAATATTTGTTTAGTGATTTTGTGAATTCCTATAGCATATATATTATACCTTCTTAGCAATTTGGTCTAAAAATAAATAATTAAAATGTGGCTGAATTTTTGAAATTTTTTTGTCCTAATTTGTCTTAAAAACATGCATATATATTAAAGGATTGTCTAATTTACAGAAATTCAATTTGCATATGCTGTAATCTAATAAATTAGCATTTGACTTTTGTTTTAAAATTGGTAGGACTGTAGGAGTCCAATGTTTTGCCCTATGCTGCAAATTCACACTCCTTACAATCTTACATCTCTTCTTTGTCAATATTATAAGTATACATTGCAAATTTTTTGTAGGAAATATTAGCATGTGAGTATAGAATTTATGAGCCCACAAGCCTAAGAGTCTATACTATTGACAACTTATGTAATTATATATGTCTATGTTATAGGTACCTATGTAATAGACTTTTTCCATATTATAGGTACATATGTTATAAACACCTTCTTATGGTTGTAGGTACATATATTATAAATACCTTCTTATGGTTGTAAGTACATATGTTATAAGCACCTCTTTATGGTTGTAGGTACATATGTTACAAACACCTTTTTAAGGTTGTATATACCCACAATTAGGTTCAAGGCTTGTAAGCTCACATCATTGCATGTGTTCACATGCTAACATTGTTGAGTTTATTTCCTCACCAGTTTAGGATTTTAAAGTAAAGATAAGGGTTTAAATAAATGCAGTTGCCTTAGATGAAAGTAGCAGTAGACATCCAAAAATTCTAAAAATAGCTTGGATGAATGCTTAATTTATTTTAATTATATTCTGAAATTGTCAAACTATAATATATTAATTTTTGGATTGCCTAACTATTTTTTCACTTTAATTAATTATTAGGTAGAAAGTTGCCCAAGCTATTAGGAAACTATGGTAATGAAAATTGTAATGATATTGTTTTAATATACATTATATTTATATAATTGTAGCATTAACATATATAAAAAATGACCTCTTAAACAACATTCTCTTAGGGCAAAAATTGTGCAAATATAACATATACTAAAGCAATATCATTATGCCACATTTAACTAAGTACTTTTGGGCTATTAAGTGAATTTTGGACAAAATATTTAGAGATCTTTGGATGATAACAATATAACATCTAGAGATCTCCGGATGTATGTATAGATCTTTGAATGTTTTGTATTGATCTCTCAATGTTTTGCATAGATCTTTTGATATCTTGTATTATCCCTAAATGACAATTTTTTTCTATTATTAATTTTGGACTCTTCAAAAGTCTTGTCAAAAGTCCAAATGTAGTTCAATCAATGCAACATTGATTATAGTGTTGCATCTTTAAGTATTGACATAATGATTGTTTAACACAAACATTCAAAGAAGAAACATTGAAACTACCATCAATTATAGTGTTGCATGTTTTAGCATTGATATAATGATTAATTTGTATAAACATACAAAGAAACAACATTGAAACCATAGATAGTTACTTAGTGTGTAGATTTTAGTACTGAGCCTACCAACCCCTCATCAATAGGATTAATTTTGATCCAATTTTGATTTTTTATAATATCCTATTGTTATTGATACTCAATGCGTAGACTTTAGTACTAAGCCTATGAGCCCTTCCATGAATAGAAGGGTTGATTTTGATCCTATTTTAATTTTCTATAATAAATATCCTATTGTTATAAAGTAGAATTTAGACTATGAAATTTAGACTTGGATTCAAAATTTGATGACTTTAATCAAAAGAAAATTATAAAAACTACTATTATTATGAATTAGATAATGTGAAAATTGAATGGAAGTGGTGAAGGATTTTATTTCTCAAAATTAGCCTTTGCTTTCACAATATTAAACTAGAGTTGGTGCTTGCTAAGCTACGCATTCATCATTAAAATTTTATAAGAATTTTTATGTATTAGATAGAATACAAAACAAAAATTTCAATAAATCTTCAAATAAAAATGACTAAAATCTTTGTATGATTTTTTTATAAGTAAACATATATTGAAATGTACAATAGAGATTTATTGAATGATGAATGAAACATATGCAATGGTAAATACTATAAAAAGATATACATACATTAGAATGCATTAGAAATTTGACTTCATTGTTACAAAAAATGGCAATCCAAATTGAAGAATTGAAAAAATCCCTTATAAATCTCAATAACTTTGTAAACAACTGAATTGTTGTGGAATCCAAAATCGCTTCAATTGAATAAATTTCTCAAAATCATTTGGTAGTAGCAATAGAAAATTGAAATCATAAAAGCTCAAAGCTCACAAAAGCACAAAATCATAGAAGTGCAAAGAAGTGTAAGGCCAAGAGAAGCAAAGGATTTGTTACCTCTACAATATCATCCTATGGATCCTCTTTAATATCACCTCAATTGCAATGGCTATATTATTTTTATAATATCACCCTTTGTAAAAAATGATATTACAGAAGTGATTGCAATCTGCTACTCTATTTTTGTAATATCACATTGTGTGAAAATATGATTTCTATGTATGCATGATTGAAAATATTTTTATAAAATATTTTAAATAATTATTTTAAAGACTTATTGAAATCATTATCATGCATTCTATTCAAATATATCAAATTTTTACTAATATGTGATACATTGAATGCGTAGCATAGCAAGCACAAACCCCTAGTATTAATAGTAGCATTTGTAATATTATAGAGGGAATTATGATTTTAGTAGTATGATGATATAACTTCAATGGTGGATGGTTGGTTTTAGTCAACTATGTTGAATCTCATTAACTTAAAATATTTATTAGAAATGTCTTACTTAATAGTTTTAAGATCCCTTATTTTTCAAAAAAAATTCAAAAATTATTTTATATTTAAACTTCAATTTATCTAATTTGTCACACTTTGCAGGTTAGTTTTTTTTTTGTATTGGGGAACATTCAAAATTAATGATTTAGAGCTGAAATTTCTATGATCTATTTCCATATTAGAAAGTCATATTTCTAGCAAAGGGATTTTTAAAATATTTTATTTTATGTCCTCCACATGTGTGCTAATAGGGCTCCTTTGCACGTGCAATTTTGAACATTGGAGATGGTTTTAAGATCATTCTTTTGGTGAAATCACTTCATCATAAAGTTCTCCTAAATTGCTAATTTTAAAAAATTAAAAAAAAATTGATTTTCCTATTTTTTACAAATTAAAATGTAAAAGTATTTATTGTCTTGAGATTTCGCTAGTTCAAGAGACTTTTTTAGTTCTTCTTAGAGATTTTTTTCTATGCTTTTACTTCGTAGGGTTTTATAGCGATTGCCATCACTAGCATCAAGAAATGGAACCCACTCATCAAGTTAATAGTGTCACTGATTTTTCTCATCGTTTTGAGATCCATTGCCCTTATGCACCTACAACAATGCAGGTATGTAATTTTTTTAGGATTTTAGACCTTAGGTTTAAGGATTTAGGGTTTTAGAACTTAGGTTTAAAGATTTAGGGTTCCAAAATTAGAGAGTATTGTTGGAAGGTGAGTAGGCATTGAGATTTTGCAAGAAAGATGTTGTGTTGAATGCTCAAGATGAAGAGTGGCAACGCATGGCCACAAACAAGGTGCTCACAAAAAAGGTGTAGTGGCTAGTGCCATAGTTGATGCAAAGAAGAAGCCTTTTAATTTAGAAGAGCTCAAGTGAGAAATTGAATCTTATGTTGAACCATTTGGTTTTTGTTGGTAAGTTGGTTGAACAATTGATGTTATTGTTGAGAGAATGCACATTGTGAACATGTTCAATTGACAAAATGAGTGTTCAATAGAAGCTTGAAATTCTTGTACTACTACAAGTCATACTGAAGGAGACCTCATGAACTTGCCCAAATTAATAAAATTTATAAAATCTATATGGATTAAAATTTTATACTAAATGCACACATTTCAATAAATTTGGGGTCAATTTGTATTGCTTGCAAATTGGACATTTGGAATATTTGTGGAAGGTGAGAATTAATGATTTTGAGTATGTATAAGTGCCTAAGCCCCCAAAAGTGGTTCAATGATGTGTTTTGCAATATGTTGGGGTTAAGCATGCCACCTTTTCTCTTTCTACGGACACTTGAGAGCTAACACTTCAAGCAAGGTAACAAAACTTACCAATAGAAAGAAGTCATGTGCCACATTTTTTATGATAGAAAAATGTTCTTAAAGTTCATACACTTGATTTTTGTAGCTTGTGTCCTTATGGATTAATAGGGACATGTTTTATTATCACCCCTTAATCCCTCAATTCATTGAAAAGCCCCATAATAAAATTGGTTTGAAGTCAATTGATTTCTCAAAGTCAAATCCGGTCCAATGTGTCCATTACATTCTAAAGGCCTGAACCTTGATGAAGAATCGAGACTCTTAGTCAAAACTCCAATCACAAAAGTAGCATCCATATGAAAAACTGCACCTCATCACCTGCAAATCAACACAACCAGAAACATGTCAAGCAAGTCATTCATATCCTTCTATAGTAGAACTTCTCTAAAGTGAACTTTTCTAAGGCAATAACCTCTCTAAAGTGATGGAGTATTGATTTCCTGGTCTTGCACAAGACCCACTCCCAAACGTACACATCATCAGAGAAGTTCTTTGAAATTTTTGAGCATGGGGACTTGAACTTGGTCTTGGGGCTATTACTTTAGAGAAGTTCTATTGTACTCTCGATGTGATGGGATGCAAATCATTGGTGTTGTATAGTGATGGGAATTCAATTAACTCTTGTCGATGGGCTACTCTTTTGGTTGTTGCGTTGTGACAATCTTATACGAAAGTGGTTGAACGAATTGATTAAGGATTGGTGTGTTGGATTGTGAATTTTGATGAGGAGGGCCAACACCCACGATTCGCATCCCATCTAATTCTGTGAACTCTAAATCTCTCAATTCATTGAGAACTCTCCCCAATTGCGAGGATTCTAGCTGCTTACCCAGAATGACATTGACGCGCAGTGCGTATCGTCCAATGAGCCATGCCACAAAGCTCCGCTTGATGAACTGCGCAGTGATCCTGCACTGGGCCAACATGGCGTCGGAATCCGGCATTTCCTTGGCCTCGAATTGCACCACGGCTTGAGCAGCCTCTTGCATTTTCTTCAGGGGATCCATCGCCCAACAATTTCTGATCCGTAACAAGGGCTTGTTGCATTGCAGTTCTTAATTACAAACCTGTAAGTTGAGTACAATCGGAAAAGCATTGTGTGACATGGGATTGAAGACATGAGTGCAATTTGTGAGTTGAGGGCTCCAGCTTCCATGGCAAGCTTGACGGATTGCTGCATTGCCGACGACTGCGAAGGCCATCGACCCAGCCAGGTGCAGTTGGGAGCTCAGCTTGAATTTGAAGCTTCTCGGGGAAGTCCAGGGTGCATCTCGGAATTTGGGGTTTCAGGGACTACCTGGAGGTGAAAACATCCAAAACAAAGTCCAAATTCAGTGATCCATTATAGTTGGAGGCACCTTTTTCAAGAAAAAAACAACATTTTAGTAGTATTAACAATTGAAAATCATGGTTTCCAAATAAAATAGAGCTTTTTGGATAATCTCTTCTATTAAGACAGGTGGTTTGTTTTGTTTGTTTTGTTTGTTTGTTTGTTTGTTTGTTTGTTTGTTTGTTTTGTTTTGTTTTGTTTGTCACGTTGAGATCTCCCGGAAAGTGCGTCCCCCGGTCGCGTGCTTGGTACCGCCGGAAAGCCCTTGGCGAGGAGGGGTGCACCGGATTGGTTTCATGGCGTTCAAACATACAGTGTGAAAGTTGTGCATTTTTGAGTTATTTTTTGTTCTAGAAAATTAGAAAATTACTTTTATTGATATTTTGGTCGTGATCTTGGTACCGTCGGAAAGCCCTCGGCAAGGAGGGGTACACCAGTGTGGTTTCATGGCATTTCAACTCATGGTGTGAAAGTTATTGAATTTTTGGGTTGTTTTTGGTTCTAAAAAATCTCTTCTATTAAGACAGCATGTTTGTTTTGTTTTGTTTTGTTTGTTTGTTTTGTTTGTCACATTGAGATCTCCCAGACTGTGCATCCACAGGTCGCGTGCTTGGTACCGTCGGAAAGCCCTTGGCGAGGAGGGGTGCACTGGCTTGGTTTCGTGGCACGTGGACGTACGGTATGAAAGTTGTGCATTTTTTAGTTATTTTTGGATCTAAAAAATTAGAAAAATTACTTTTACTTATATTTTGGTCACAATCTTGGTACCGTCGGAAAGCTCTAAGCAAGGAGGGGTGCATGGGCTTGGTTTCGTGGCATTCCAACTCATGGTGTGAAAGTTGTGGCATTCCGACTCATGGTGTGAAAGTTATGCATTTTTGAGTTGCTTTTGGTTCTAAAAAAATTAGGAAATTACTTTTATTTTTGTTTTGATTGCATAGTGTAAAAATTATGCATTTTTGAGTTGTTTTTGGTTCTAAAAAAATTAGGAAATTACTTTTATTTTTGTTTTGATTGTGGCAACGCCACAAGGCACTCTAGTTACTATGAATTTTCAAAGTGGAAGCTCTCAAGGTTAGTTTTTACTATGAATTTTCAAAGTGGAAGCTCTCAAGTTACTAGTTACTATGAATTTTCAAAGTGGAAGCTCTCAAGGTTAGTGAAACTGTCACATAGCCTACTTGTCAAGAATGGGTATACAAATGATTTTGTTTTTTTTCATCTTAAAATATTCCAAATATGTGTTACCACCATTTAAATACCCTCTTTAACAAACTGTGGTTACTATGGATATACATTAGTGATTAGTGATCCCCTGGGCTTTACAAACAATATTACTCAATTCCTACGAACAATCCCTATCTTACATATTGAAAGGAAGTTCTTCGATGTGGAAGTATAGAATTGCTTCTAAAGGAGATTCTCTGAGGTCCAGCCATCTTGTTTCAAAATAAAGTCTTCCAACCAAAAAATTATGATGGATTTGAAAAATGAAACAACCAACAAAGCAAAGTTCAGCAAATTAATACATTGCCTTACATTTAAAGGTCCTTAATTCGAACTACAACCACCATATCATTTTGTCTTGAGAATCCGTTCAGTTTTGCGTCAATCAGCCACAGCAAAATACATGAATAAAGCAACACACGGTGACCATGAGACAAGCCTGCCAGAGTTCATCATCCAGAAAAACTCAAAAGAATAAAAACACAAACACGAAAGGAAAAGAATGGGCACTTTAATGACATAATCTGGGCTAATGATACATGAAATCATTTGCACAGCCCCTTTCCTCATCGAAAGAGGACAAACCAAGCCTCTTGGCAGAAGAATGTACAGAGAGGCTCGTCCATTAAGGGGCTGAATCTAAGTATGAATTCTTTGAAACAATCCATGCTGGGAAGTAAATAGGCAGGAGCCCAACCACCCTCTCAAAGATCCAAAAATCGGAACAATACAAGCACAAAAGCACATGTCGGTTAATCAAAAGCTGCATGTGCACTGTGAGGCGCGCCCCAAACTAGGCAGATGACACTGGCGTCGTCGCTTCTGGAAGGCCTGCACCAGGGCCACCAGGGGGTAATGTAGAGATCCCAGAAGAAGGGCTTCCTCCAATAGCAACTGACACAGCTGAGCCGGCACCAGCAGCAACAACAGGTCTCTGAGATATGGGAACACCAGATGGTGACACAGACTGTAAAATGCACATCAGAAGATCGTGAGGTCGAACACAATAAAAACGTGAAGGACCTGACACCGACTCCAACAATGATCCAAAAGAAACTGGATCCTGAACCCAAAGTGATCCATCCACATCTCCCAGAAATCACACATATGTTAGAAAGATTGAAGGGACGCAATCAAACTCACGAGAGGTCCAGAAAAAATCGAAATTCAAAAAACCAACACGAGTCCAAAACTCCGAGATCAGTGACAGACCTGCCCACTGTTCGCCAGCATTGGACTGGCCATGGAATTGCTCGGCTCGGATGCTGGAACTCGCACATACGGCACAGTACCAGCAGTACCGCCTGCTGGAGGCCTCGTTTGGGGGTTCGCTGAAGGTGCTGAAGAGACCATCAACGGGCCATTGCCTTGGCTGCTCCGCGGTCCAGGCGGGAGGGCTGGCTGTGCGCCGGAAGGAGCCCTTCCATTCACCCCGGGGCTCATGCCGTGCTTCTGCGGGCCAGAAACGCCGACCAGAGGCCCCGGGGCCATGCTTCCTAAGGGCAGACCGTGAGAGGGTCCGTGGAAAGATGGTAATTGCAGACCCGGGGTCGTCGTCCCGGAGACTTGGCCTGGACCTGCAGCGTTATTCGCCCTTGTCAAGTTGTAGAGTCCGGCGGAGAGGGGGGTGGCTTGATTGGGTTTCCACTGCATGGAATGGGCTCCGATGCTGCTTGAATGGAGCGGCACCCCATGCGAGTTGGAGTTGCTCAAGCTAATAGGATTTCCAATCGAAACTGCTGTTCCACCCAGTTGGTATGGGCTGTGGTTGGGCAGGGCGGACATCTGCGACGAACCTGCTGGGCCAGTCGGCGGCAGTCCCGTCTTTCCCAGGAGCCCTGGCATTGCCAAAGGATTCGCACTAAGATGCCGGGTTTGCAACCTGTACCCATACAACCTATTGGTTCAACCCTAGAGAAAAAGGGACAAAAAAAAACAGTGCAGGCATGGAGAATGGACGAAGTGCAGCTACGCCTACTTGGTAGTCGGGCTTCCGAGAAGAAAATCTAGTGCTCTCTGCGAGACGACTGGTCTACCAGCCAAAATGCACCACTGTCCAATCGAAAGCATCGAGATGTCGTCGCTAACAAGAGTTCCGTGACCAACGACTTCCAAGACAAGAAGATTCACTCCACTTTTCATACGAAAGCACTGACCTCCTTTGCTGCTGGAGCTGCTGCTGGGTCTGAGGCGCCTGACTTCGCTGCATTTGCTGTACGGAAGGCACAGTCAACGGCTGCTGCTGTAGTTGTGAGCTGGAAATGGGTATCGAAGCAGCCTGCGAGGCAGCAGCTTGACCAGCTGTTTGAATGGACGCTCCCTGTTGTTGCTTAGGAACTCCACCCTGCTTGAAAAACAAGGCATTTAAAAAAGGAAAGGACGTGCAACCTAAAATGCATGGCCATCAGAGCCTGCTTCCACCTCTACAGAAAAAGAGGGAAACCGTTTAGGAAGCTTCAAGGAACGCAACAGAATGCACCAATAGAAAGAAGCAATCACATCCTATAGTTTAGAACGATAGGCATACGGGAGGAGAGTTGCAACAATCGACTCCTAGCGTCCAATGCGGACTTTCTATTCTCGAATCGGGGAATTAGGAAACAAGAAAGCTCCAGAATATCCTCCGACTTGGACGGCGATTGTCGAAAGCCCTGTGTTTGTGACGTTTCAAGTATATCTCGGCCAAAACTGTACCTGCGGCATCTGCAGCTGTGGCTGTGACTCAGACTGCTGGGGCCCCTTACTTTGGGGTCCCGAAGATGCACTCCCGACTTGGGCTTGTCCAGATCGTTGATGCATCTTCTGTCCTGGTTGTTGCATCTGGTCGGGCGTCTCACTCGCTGGCTGGTTGTTTCCACTGTTACCAAATGTGCTGGCTTGTCCCGTCTGCGAAGAAAGGTCGTGCGTCATACCTCCACGGCTTGGCCCCGTGGAATTCCTTGGACTTGGCTGTTGCTGCAGAGTTTGTGGCGTCTGCGTCTGCTTTCCCTGTGCTGGTTTGGAGGACCCCGTGCTCTGCCCCAGCTGCTCAGAAGCCTGGTTGGGAGGGTTGGATTGCCCTGATCCGGCGGGAGAAGCCGGGGCGGACGGACCCAAACCGGGCGGAGGACCAACGCCCTGCTGCGGACCCACTTGCTTTTGGATACTCGTAAGCTGCGGCTGTTGGGATAGCAGATGGGACTGTGAACCCAATTGCTGAGGAGGAAGGCTGGGCACATGAGGGGGGGCCAGCATATGTTGCGCTTGAGGAAGAGTCCCCATCAGCCTCTGCTTGTGCTGATGTTGCTGAAGGGTCTGCTGCTGCTGCTGCTGCTGCTGACGGTGTTGGTGCTCTTTCATACGAGCGGTTGCAGCATAATAAGCCTGGGTAGGATTGCCTTGCATCTGCATGTGTTGCTGCTGCTGCTGCTCACCAACCACACAAGCACGCACTAAGTACACGCTCTCTCAAACTATTCAAGAACTCACTGCAGTTAATCGACGGGACAATTACCAACTGATTTCGTTGCTGGTTTTGAACTTGCTGGTGCTGCTGGTGCTGCGCTACTTGTTGCTGTGGCTGTGGCTGTGGCTGGAAGTGCTGCTGCTGCTGCTGCTGCAGTGGCTGATGTTGAGGGGAGAACGGCTGTGGCAGTGGAAACGTTCACAAACATTGAGAGCAATATCATAGGCAAAAATCATCCACTCCTAATGTTCGCCTCCAAGGCCGGAACAATGAACGGACGGCACGAACGGCTAATAAAACATGTGCAATGAGACATGGACAACGTCTACTTCAAGTGCAAATAGACAGACCACGAATCACACGACTCAACATTCACGTCTTGTGATGGTCCTCCTATATCATCGCTACTTCCCCTGTTCGAAGACTTGCAAAGATGTTGCAGAGATCGAACACTACGCCTTGGGAGGCGGACGAAAGAGAGGTGTACTGAGCGGCCAAACAAAGCAACACTGTCAAAAGCGGGACCTGGAGGATCACCTGAGGCGGGGGGGACGTCATAGCAGCCATATCACTGCTTAAATTCGACAGAACAGCCGCGGCTTGATTGTCACCTTGTTGCGCTTGCAATTGAAGGAGCTGAAAAAGCTGTAAACGCTGCTCGTCCGTGCACGTTCCCGCCTGCAATAAGCATCCATTGCTCAGATCCACATCCAAAAGAGATAAGGTCCAATCAGATACCAACGTAGTGACCTCGGTCATTTTCCCTTCCAGGCCACCAAAGACGAGAACAAGGGCACAGGGAGTGGAGATCTTCGAATTCACAAGTATTTCGAACAGGGAAGTCAGACCCAGAGCTGTGAAAGAAGGCAACCGCGAACAAGTGAAAAACTCAACAATCAAGGTTGAATACCAGCATCCAAACCAATAGATTCAGAGGGCTTCGAGAAATACCCGCAGCAAGCTCAGAAGACTGGCAGTTTTCCTCGCTATATTCGACTGAGGGAAGCTTCCTGCTGGAGGCACCATGCCACTCAAGCCAGCTGGAACCATGTTGGAAACCACCGGGGAACCCATGCTCGGCAGTCCGGCCCTGGGCAGGGACAAACCACGGCTCAGAGCACCCAACATGGCCCCGGTGGTGCTGGTAGGAACCATGGGCAAGTCGCTGGGACTGGGCAAACCGGTCAGGAGAGGCAAGCCACCCGGCACGGCCTGCTGCTGGAGAAGACGGGCGTTGTACGCAGATAAGTTGCCTCCAGCCATTCGCAACCGATTGGCTTCTTCTTGAGACAGACGGCTCGTGAATCGCTGCGCATCTCTGCATACGAGAAACACCACCATTGAATTCGGATGGGGATCACGAGAAAACCTTCAAATGCACATACCAATCGCAGACACCACTAGGATCTGAAAATCTGAAAGGCAAGGGGACCGAGCTAAACAATCCGCGAAAGCATCCCATCAGTTGCTCATACACTTCCAAAAGCAGGGCCACAAACAAGGCCGACGGCAGCTCCAGAAAGAAGCCAGAGCCATGCCAGTCAACGAAATCATCAGCACATCGAACACCTGAAAAGACTGGATCACGACGGCATCCTGCCCAGGATCAGTCATCGCATCAACTCTAAGAAGGGCAGCTCAGTACCGTGCGGCTGCCGCGCTCATGGCAGCAGAAGACGAAACGGAAGATGGACCCAAGTTGAAACCACTGGTGCCGGGTAACAAAGGTAAGCCTCCGGAGGGTGGTCTCATCACAGAACCAGGGATCACCGGAGGTCCTAACACACTCCCCTGTGCAGGCTGGATGGGGAACGGCTGGGAAGTCGCATCCCCGTTGTTCGTCACTCGATCACATAAATCCAAAGGACTGTCATCCACACACATGTCATAACAAATGTTCAGAGAGAACGCATCACGGCACAGAGTTAGGGAGCGAACAAACAACACTCAAATCAACAAGAGCACAATGGCCGGTGGTTCACACTCGACGGATCCACGGAGCCCCGACAAAGAACCCTGGAAATGTTTAGAACTCGGGGGCCAAATACACAGGACTACAAGCCCCTGGAAATCAACACGTGTCTATCTCAAGCGGAAGACGGTTCTGGATGACTCACTTCGGAGGGCCACCAGTGCAGAATTGAGAGATAGCGATTCCATGAGAAGGATGCTGGGCAGCTAAAGTCTTCTGATCTTGACTGTCACTCTGTACAAGGAGGTAGACCCACGCTTGCAGTCAGAACGGAGGGAAAAGAAAAGAAAAACTCGAAGCCCAGAATAAATAACAGCTTTCAACAACGGTTCCCGCCTTCAAGAAGACGGACCGAAAGTAACAGCTGAAGAGGCACACAACGCAACAAACTTTTGGATTCGAAATCAATTGGACACCATCAGTTAGACCAAGATCGCTAAACACAAGGAACGAAGCGGGTGCTGAAGGCCTCACTGAATTTTTCCGCACACGATATTTCGAGACAAGCTGGACGATGCACTCCAGATGTTTAAGGCTGTCCTCCTCCGGTACGCCATGAACACGTGGACCTTTAACATTCCCCTGTATCGAACACGATCATGCCAGCCAGTTACAGACGATACAGGAAACAGCTCACGGAAAAGAACCGCAAAGCACGGGTGAGTTCAAGGTACGTGACCTTGGTAACCGGCAATCGCATCGCAACCAATGGGAACCGATTGCCTCATTTTCCTCGGTCCAAATGGTTACCATTACCAACGGGCCTCAATCGAGTGCGGTACTGGAAGAAGGGAATGGACAGATGGGGAGATGACTCTTACTTTTGAACACTGCGACTGCAACGAATTCGGGTCCTCTTGATTCTCCATCGCATCTGCACTCGATCTCTCCGTCAGAGCTGCGTGTCGCTCTCTGCATTGCTTGGGTTTCCGGAATATACCCTGAAAAAGTGAGATCCAGGCCAGGAGTTTTCAGCTGCCGGACATTCAATTACAAGAAGGCATAAAAGATGCGAGACAAATGCTCAAATCAGCTGCACCTCCTTCACCCACCCACCGAGATAGGGCATATGCTACCTGGAGTCGGGCTGCATAACACAGAATATGTACAGACTAACGAGGTGTATCGTGCACTTACTCGGAATGTAGCCTACGTCCCATGGTGGTCTAGCTACCCCAATGTCACACGATGCTTTATCTACCAATCACGCATGGGACTCTGGCTACCGATGTCCTAGGGTGCACTAGCAACCTCAAGGTCCATTGACTTGAGGCGAATCGAATTCCCGTAAAGCAACTCAATTCCCACACCAGCCACCTCATGAAATGGCTCACACACAAAGAAGCTGCATAAACTGCAACGAGAATACCGACACGCAACACGTGCCTCCATCTACAATTTCAAACACAAGGTGGGTACGACGTACCTTAATTTGTGAGTTCGAGCTCAACACATCGCTTACAAGTTCAAAATTGGGACCCAGATCATGCACGAGGGCGAGAATGGCCTGCGCACGGACAGAAACAGAGGAAAATCGAGGTAAGAATCAAGCAATCCACACTAGGTAGTGCACTACATCAGCACATGACCTCAAACCCGAGTATTGGAAAACACCTAGAAACAATGCACGGAACCGACAAGCATAAAACATTCAAATTCAAATTCACACATTAAAACATCACAACAACGAATAATCAAACAACATTTACTCGAAGTCATCAGAACCAATACAAAGTCTTCCATGATTCATGCACCAATAAACGCAGGGCCTCAAGAACAAGCTGAGAGAGCCAAAATCACACTCACTTGATCTTCACTAGTCGACCAAGGAATCCCAACGCCAGCTGGTGTACTCGTGGGAACCTGCAGGGAATAGCGTCCAGTCAGATATGCACCAAGGCGATACAAGAAAACTCACTCCGAGAAAAAACAAAACTTGCGAACCCACAAGATGACACTGGGGATAAAGAAAGGGGTCTACATGCCCTACACGGACAGGCACACATCCACTCACTTTATTGGGCCGAGCCCTACGATTCCGGTCGCGCATGCTGCTTTGCTTCAACAGCTTGCTGGCAGTTGCTACGGACGGCAGCGCCTGCGCAGGAGTAGCGGCCTCACAACTCGTCTCGTTCTGCTTCAACGATTTCTGCTTCTTCGCAGTTGGTTGCCCTGGGAGACCTTGGGATCCGGGCGATCCAGGGGTATCTGTGGGAGTTCCTGCCGGATGAAACGTCACCCGTGAAAAGATGACACCTTAACAATGGGAAGAGAAACTCCAGACGAGGGCACAGACTGCTCGAGGAAACCTTCCGAACACACAAACGGAGTCTCCTACAAATACACGAAGTCCAGAAGGAAAGCAAAGGAGAGGATACTGGGCAACTTGCCTAAACTTGCGTCCGATGACGTACCAGGATGTGCCCAATTGGGTTCCCCTTTCCGTTTCATCTGTTCCCACAAATGGACCACACACCATTAGAGTGTGAAAAACGCATACCACACACGGCATGGAAACTGATCAGATCCTCAACAGGGCACCCAGTCAACAAACATCTGAGGATGAAAACTTCAGAGCATCCGTACGAATGCTCAGAAATATGGACACCACAGGATTGAGAGACCAGCTCCTCAGACTGCAAAGCCGAATAAGAGGAAATTCCAAGTACCTGCTCAAAGCGCACAAGGTCCTGAGAATCTCCATCGACACCCTGCAGAACAAAAAGACCGTGCCATTAAGCGCGGCTCACACACGGCTAAACAAACTGAAAGCTAGCAGGGGACGCAGCTGATCTCATGCGTACATTTCGCAGCATGGAATAAAGAAGCAAGCATAGGACGGGAATCGGAATGCTACGCTATGTTGGTCGAAATACCTTTCCAGGAGGGCCCGCACCCAACCCTCCTTCATAAGGCCTGGAGTTGGACAACCCTGGAAAAGCCTTGGTCTTCTTCTTCTTCTTTAATTTGCTGGAAGGAAAACTGCCACCACCCATTCCACCAACTCCATGCAGTTTACCGCTGGAAGCATCATGGCCAGATTCTAATCTCATGGAGCCCTCCGCCATGCCTAAACCATCATCTTCATGCTGATCCTGCGAGTCCAGTCCCGTTCTTGGATACGCACCTGCCAGCAGAGGATTCACAAACCAGCCGAGTATTAGCCACATGATCCCCGCGAAGGAAATAAACCATAACTGGAAACATGGAGTAATATTCTGGTTACGGCGGGAGGGAGAGCCACGAGAGCAGAAAACGGCGGTTCGTAATAGAGTCCATACAAGGACACAGGCAAACTAGAAGATATCAGATAAAATCGTCGCTATGACCTAGCCAAAACAGACTTCAAGATTGCTACAGTGGCCTGCCTACAAGCTTTCTCGCAAGTAGAGGGAAGGACCCCTTCGAACACAAGCCAGCATCCAGCATCCGACGTCCATCACGACTGCCGATAATACCTGGTGAAATACAGGAGTGACTGGCACGGGGGCGGAGGTTAGTGGCCGAGGATCGTGCTCGCTTCACTGGAATGCTTCCAGGAACGCTGTTGGAGCCCAATTCTCCAGGTAACGACCGCTTTCCAGTCACGAGAGGGGACTGCAAGCCCATTTCAGGAGTCGACATACCCGATGATGGGTACGAAAATCCTGAAAAGCACAGGAAAGGGCTGTTAAGAGAACAAACCAGTCTCCACCGGGGAAAGCAAGACCCCCAGGACGGAGAACGAAACAAACAGTCGACTACCAACAATCCGATCAACAGAGCAGCACTTGGATCACGAAGGCACAACAACAGCACATACCTTGTAGTCCAATCCCCTCCAGCCTCCTGCCAGAATTGCTGTTCTTAAATATCTTCTTCCGTTTCTTTTTGGAAATTCGTGCGTGACCTCCCTCACCCATAAAGCTGGTCTGGAATTCGTAGTCTTGAGAACCGCCATCCACAAGAAAGTCAGAAAACCCAAAATCACTGCCCAGGGATGCATCTCCTGATGCTTCGGCAGCAGCCAGGGCCTCGGCCTCCGCAGCCGCTGCTGCACGCTTCTCCTCGTACTCCTACAAACGTCAGAAAAAGTCAGCACGGGATGGACCATCTCTGTTGTCACGCAGGTGGACAGAATGAGCGGAATACGCTGGAAATGCAAAACATGAATCTCACTCCCGCCCTCGAATCTGTGAGATATGAAATGGACGGCACAGACAAGACAGAAAAAGAATCCAAATGTACCACTTCAGCTCGCGCCCTCTCCATTTCAACCGAGACACGATAAACCTCCATTGCACCGGCGGGTACAGTATAATACAAGAGCTCCTGCTTCAACACCAAAAAAACATATGCATCAGCAGCAAGCGGAACATCCACCTTGACAAGAAAACAATCCGGCCGGCCGGCCAACATATCGGCATTCTCACTCGTTCAAAGGACAGAAGGGAGAGGTCTAAAGCTCAGGGTGCGGGGAAACGCCAAGTGGCTGGCACGTGGACTAGTCCAAAGAGTACCTTAGAAAAAAGATCCTCATCGAAAAAATAGGGAATGCCATTGCATTCGAAATAGTGGTCAGGAGTGATGGGAGCCACGGCTTGGGCTACCCGTCCGCACCCGATGACTTTCAAATAGTTTACAGCATATCTCTTCACAGAAAAGGAATTCTCCTCCAGTTTGGCAGGCTGCGAGGACTTGTTCACAGCCTGCTAAAGGAAAACGACATGCGACAAGTCAGCTGGAGTGAAGAGCTTCACATCAGTCACCGACCTGCGTCGGTGACGCTCGGTAAAATCAGATACACACGAAGACCACGGACGCGGATCACAGCAGCTGGCAACCAGTGCACGACTTGCAGAAGATCAGCCTTCCCCAACACGGGGGAGGAGAAGAAATACCTCAGTGGAAGCAGGGACGTCAACATCCATTGGAACAGCTTCGCTCGGGTCATTTCCAGTTTCTTCGGCTTTCCCACTTTGGTCACAAAGGAAACGGCCAGGCTTTCCCTTCGTCAGGGATGCCTCGGCCATGCGCCAAAACTTATTCACGGTATACGCCATAAAACTGGCTCGTTCACGCTGCTCCTTCACCAAATGCAATGCGAGGTAATCATCCTTGTTTTTCTCGTAAGAGACCTTATTGCCAATGCGAGCAGCAGCCGCCAGCTTCCACCTGCGCTCCTGGAGACGGCAACAGCAACCAAACCTCTCAGACACACAAACTCGGAGTCAGAGGAGACATTGCAGGAGGCATTCAAACATTCCCACACCCAGAGGAAGCAACGGAAACCTCCGGGACATGGAATCTGTCCATCTCAACCGATGGACACTCCGGCCACCACAGCACGAAAAGGCACCCAAGCTCACACTCCAGGCTACAGAAGTAAAGTGGAGTCGATGTCAAACCAACTTCAGGGCACGCTTCTAGACTTCATGCAGGGACACGCATACACGGCGAACAGGGAACCGTTCAGTGCAGATACCTCGAAAAAGTCCCTGGCCAGCCAGCGCATCTCCTCGAGCACAAAATCCCAATGACATTTCCGTCTCGGGGGTTCCGAAGACTTCTTCACATGATGCCACTTCTCCATGAAGGTCCTCTTGGCCTGAAAAAACATACACAAAATGAGCCCGAGGACCACCCATGACTTCCACAGAGACACAGAACACATACCGAGACGCCCAAATAATGGAAGGAAAGAAGGGGCAGCGGGATGCGACATCCAGGCCACCTCGAGATTCCCAGCCTCCTCTAGAATATAATCGTCGTGCGCCTTGTCAGCTTTGGCTTGCCGTTCGGCCTTGCATCTCTCGCCTTCCGCTTGGGCCACGGGATCCTGCTCTTTCTCCCAAGGGAGGGCGACACCGGCGAATTTGCAATTCGACAAAGCAGAGACACTGGAGGACCGAGCGATGGCTCTCGGAATCCCACCCACGACGGCGCCTGCTTGGCCTTCCGCTCGAAGGTCCTCTTGAGAACTGGGAGCACCGCTCGTGGGCTGACCGCCGGGTTCGGCATCTGCAGCAGAAGGACGGGCTCGATTCTCGGCAACCCCGTCTTCGCATTTGATGCGAACATGATGAACGCCCACCCTTCTCTCCTCCTGTAACGACCGATCTCGAGTTCCTAATCGACCGTGGTTTCCTCCTCTCGAGGCAGCAGCCTTCTTAACCACTCCAGAATGCCGATGCAAATGGGGGACTCCGAGGACATCGGCGCCGCTGTCCGCATGCAAGACATGAACTCCGTCCACGCGGTGCATGTCACTACCCTTTTCCATAGGAAACGGGACAACCCTCTCTTTCTTGTCCTTGCGAAGAGGCGGGTTTCCAGGTTGACGAACGCCTCCGCTCTCCTCCTTCGAAGTTCCAGGACCGGAATCTACAAGGGCTGTATCCTCCACCTTCTGCGGAGACGCTAAACCATCAGTCGCGACGATCTTCTGTACATGGGGAGGAGAACTGGCCACCAGCTCCACGGCCGCGACGCACGGACTCACTCGTTCTCGCTCATCAGCATCCACATTCGAATCAACCCGTGCAGCAGCGGACTGCACAGACGCATGCGAAGGGCTGGGCTCTCGAGAGCTCGCATCTGCTGCCGCAGGCGGGTCGGCGACGGGTCCACACCTGGGCCCGTTCCCAGACTCAAATTCCTGACTACTAATCAAACCAGTCCATTTCCTCGGCAGACCATGGGAGCTCTGACTTGGCAACACTTCGTAGCTTACGTCCGACATCGCCTCATTTTCTACAGAAACAGGCGCTGACTTGCTCTCCACATCCACCACAGGACGCTCAGCACCCAACACGTTCTCTACCACTTTCAAGGATGCATGGCCATTGCCCAATCTCTGACTCCGAGCTCTGTTCCTTTTCACATGCATCTGAGTCTTGGATCCAACCACATCCCCGACAACACAGTCACTATCTACTTCTACTTTCACGGCGCTTGTACCATCTACTCGGGGGCGGTCGGGTTCATTCTCCAAGGATTTATCGCGCTGCTTTTCTTCTGTCGCTCCTCCTCTCCCTACAGTGGCTTCAGTCGAAGTAGCGGCGACCCCAAGCAACACCGAATCAGGGTTCCCGACTCCCTCTCCTGCACTGGAAAACGTATGCAAGGCCTCAGTGCGGGTGAGTGGGTGGGGGACAGACAGCGAGACACGAGAAAGGACGAGAGAGCAGTGCACACTGGCAAGTCAAAGTAGCAAGCGTCAGAACACTGTGAAGGTCTCAAATCCACACACCTCAAGAGCTGATCAGCCAACGGTCCTTCCCGTGAAAGAGGTAGCCATGGAGCTGGAAGCGCTTCCCCAAATTTGAAATCCAAAGGATCTCCACCCTGCATGGAGAAGGACATCCGCGAGTCAAAAAAGGGGCCAGGGAGTTCAGCAGCAGCAGTTGCTAGAGTACAGGGGGATTCTGAAACTGTGACCAAATGCACAGCCACTGTATCCTCCCAGCATTCACGTGCGATTTTTCCAGAAGAATACCTTCTCCAGAAACTCTAGCTCCCTTCTGCGCTCCTCCCGAATAGCAAGATCTCGCCTGAGTCAAAATGGAATGCAAGGACTGGTTTCATTTACTGAGATTCTGTTTGGGCGTCCATGGCAACTAAGAAACTGGCACCGTTCTCATCTGCTTGCACACATGGTAGCAAACCCTAAACCAAAATTCTGCTAAACAAATTCAAATGCTGCACCTAAGTTCAGCTTCAGCTTCTTCAAGTGCTAAGCTTCGCGGCGAGAGCTCGGGGGGGTCTACGGCAGCTGCAGCGCCAGCTCCTGCGCCCATGGGACCAGGCTCCACATGGACAGGGCTCTCAAAACCCTGGTGGACATCCAGGGTCTTCTCGAGTCCACCTTCACTGCCTTTTCTGATAATCTTCGCCTACCTGTTACTTGATGTGCCCAGCCATTGATGGTTTTACAAGTCATCCACCATGTCCGATACTGCCAGCAGGGAAAAAAGTTCAAAATCTCATGAAATCCGAATCGAAACAGCTCGAACATCAATTCAATCTTTGCAACATTTCGGACAACCACTGAATGGATCTTTCTAGAAAATCTCTGCTCAAGTCCTGAGCTCCAGGCAGGACTGAAAATACCGAACGCATTCTCAGATGCCGCGGAGAGGAAAGCCGAACTGTTCGATTCCAACATAAGTACCTCGAAAATCTTCAAAATTCAAATACTTAGCACATTGACATTCCAAAGGCTCCGTCCACCCTTCGGAGCTCATACGCATTGAACATGAATGTGGGTCTACAACGCGGACATCCTCATGACAGAAAAAAGAGAACTTGAAAGTTCCAGAGGAAAACGCGGATTGAAGAAGTCACGTAGAATCATAGAGTAATCCCCATATTAGATTAGACAATTGAATTTCCAAATTGGACCCGAGTACAACTAGTAATGCAGGACGTAGAACAATAAAAGGCAGCCAGACAATGCTCACTGTCATGTGAAAATGCAAGAAAATTAATATTAACATCTAGAAACGAAATTCCAAAAGAAAACCCTACTCTGTCCAGTCTGACCTAGACCACAATGACTACCACTAGTTTCCCTTCCATCACAAATTAAATTCCTCGTTTCCAGAACAATCATCATAGAAAAACATCAATTCCCATACGCAACACAGAACCTCGCCTCGTCCAAGCATGGCAGAAGCAAAATACATACAGGGAGAGAGAGATCCATCGTCATGACACTCCACGCCCAGACTCAATCGCAATCCATTTCCAAAACCCTAAACCCAATCGTGTCCAGGATCGTGTACTCGCATCCCCTGGAATTGCATCGAAATTCACATGCGAAAACAAATCCCACCGGAACCCTAGAAACGCAATACCCGAAATTAAATCCCGAGATGAGTCCGAAGTACCTGCGAGCGAGGCGAGATTGCACTGGCACGGAACGCGGGGCACGCAATCCCGCAGACACGAAACGGACCCCATCGGGATCGGACGACGATGAGCCAGCGAGGGATGAAGAGCGCGATGCTCGTCGGGGTTTTGGGGGAAAATTAGGGGCATGCGGACGAGGGCTTTTTTCAGCGGGGAAGCGGAAATTCGCCTTCGGGAGCGAGAGGAAGGCTCGCGGGGCCAATTGTTGCAACATTAAATATCACCCCCCAAAAAAAATATTTACTAGGCCCACTGTAAAAGTAAATGATAAAGTAAATGATAGTATAATATTTTTGTAGATAAGAATGTAATATTGCATTTCAAGAGACCAAAATGGTTTCATCGACCTTCAAGGTTTCATTGAAAATGTCATTGGGGGTGTTAATTTGGGATATAGAGAAAACCAGTGTTATTCCTTGTTTTGAAGAGAGCCAACGAGGGACGGTGATAGTCTATGAGTATTGAATCTATGAGCTCATGAACTTTGAAGTCTATATTATAGACACAACTTCTATGACTATAGGTTTCTATAATTATTATAGGTACCTTATATTATAGACTCGTTCCATATTATAGTTTACCTATATTATAGGTGCAAATGTCATAAACACCTTCTAATGGCTATAGGTATGTACCTACAATTAGATTCAAGGCTCATAGGCTTACATTTGTATGTTCTCATGCCAATAATGTTGGTCATCTCTAAATAGAGTTTCAAATGTCTTGAGGCAAAGATTAGAAAAATAATCTGGAGGTTTGAGTTTTGTGCAGTGGTTTTGCTCAGTGTAAAAGAAACTTGGGTTTCTAGAAAACCCTATCCTAGTCTCCACTAATCGCCATAATTAGAATTATGGAAAAAAATGAATGAATGAAATCATAAAAAAAAACATTTGATGGATGACATCATAGCATAGTTTCATTTACTGTAGCAAAATATCAAATATTCTATTTTTAATAATTTTGTATATCATATTAGATACTCTCATTTTGAAATTTGAAGTTGTAATTTAGAAGACATGTTTTCTTGATAGAAATTCATCTACTAAATTAAAAAATCTTAAGAATAATAACTCTCCATATTTGCATAAATGTCTATAAAGTAGACTTCTTTACAAATGCATTTTCAAACACAAGAAAATGGTTATTTATTTATTTATTTGAAAAATAGACAATTCTCGTTGTAATTTGAATGTTCACTAGATTTTCATACATTCAATGTCAACAAATCTATTTTGAGATTTTTTTATTGTTTTGGTTTTTTATTATATTGATTTATTGTATTCAAAAATTTATTTTATACTTGATCTTCATACGATATAATTCTACTAGGATTCTAAACATTAGCCCTATGTATGTATGTATATCTATATGTACATAGATAATTCGAAAATATTATCCCAAATAAATTTTTATAATTTTTAAACCAAAAAACTATTTTATTTGAGATCAATTTTTACATCTTTTAAAACAAAAAGTTTCACAAGGTTTGATTGATAAATAAATCTCACCATTGTGATTAGTATATTTTAGTTTCATCTTAAAGCTATAAATGATTCAAGTTTTTCCTTCTATCACATATTTTCTTCCACTAAATAATTTTCTAAAGAATGAAAATCACATCATTTTATGAACTTTACTTTTCCCAATATTCTCAACTCAATTCTTCATGATAAAAGACTTAAAGTTTAAATCTATAGTGCAAAGTTTTTAACCCGTGAGTGTCCTAGTGCTTCAAATATGGCCTCTCAAAACTCAAAGATCTCTTTGTTTGACTATTATAATCTTTTCTACAGTACAGTCAAAGGACATGTCCCTTTCCCTATACCTTTGGCCCTATCTTTACTATCAATTCAGTACGGTCAATTTATGTGGATCTCATTTTACGTGATAGTTTGATTGGAATGAATTGAAAAGGGTTTAGATTTTAGCAAATATGCTTTGGGTGCTTAGGGGAAATTCAATATCTCACAAACTAGTTTGTGACGCTACTAAAAATCATGATTTTTTCACTTTAATTAAACTAAAGTTTATTGCAATCTATGGGGTTAAAGTGTTTGAAATTTTTGTTGCATATTGTCATACTAGTCTACAATAGGTTTGTGCAATTAGATATAAAAAATGCACCATTTTTAAATTTTTTCTCTTTATACTAGAAATGGCTAATCTCAACTATTTTCAATGAATAAAAGACCTTGGGACTTTAGGGATAAATCAATGAGTACAGGGTGCATTTGTAGAAGAGGCACAACTAAATCTATGAAATTTTTAAGATACCAATGATTGAAGCCAAAAATTTTTGAAGTCACCCAATTGAAGCAAATCAACGAGAACCATAGAATTTAGAAGCCAACCAAATGAAGACATAGAATTTGGATATTGGAAGCCACTTGGTTGAAGCCATAGAATTTGGAATACACTTGATTATTCATAATTTCTTAGTTCTTTCATATATTAGACAACTTTCTTGAATGGTTCATCATTTATCCTTGCCCACCATTCATTTATGTCTCTTTTCATTCAAAATGTATTTTGTCCCTAGGCCTTTGATTCTATTGGTTCATCTAGATTATAATGGCTAGGAGTCCAACACGTTAAAGTACATCCTGTTTTTTTTCTCAATAATATGAGTTTAAAAATTCATTTTTTAATGAATTTTATTACTTTATAACATTGGAAATCTTATAACAATAAAAAGATAGAATATTGACATCATGCAAGAGTCCTATAAATCTTTATACAAGTTCTTTGCGATTGCACATGCCATGGATATTGTTTTGTACCTTGCTTCCAAAACATCAATTTTCAATGTCTCAATCATGAGGGCACATTGAAGGATGCATGTGTAAAGTAACATCAAAGATGGGAAGTTCACATTGTTTGTCCAAACCATTTTTGATATAGTAGTGGTTTTCTTCAGCCTTCAATATTCATATGACTAAAGAATTAATCATAAAGTATGTACATTGCAAGACTAGAAGCTAGAATTTGTAAAAAACATATGATGAAACTCCCTAGAGCTTTGGTGTTGTGTTTCTTTTGTAGTATTCTTAGTTAAACCTTCTATTGAGACTATTGTTACAATTGGGACAATCTTTGTGATTAACGCTTATGTATTGAAATCTTTGGTCCTCAAAACCTTCAAGGTTCAAAACAAAAGCCAAAGCCTATATTTAATTGTCACTCTAACAAAGATATAGAGCAATAAATAGATAGTTAGTTGTAACTTTGAAATTTATAGTTTTTTAATTACTACAAGAGAAAGGGATGATTTAAATATAGTTCTAATAGTATAGTCCTATAATTTATGAATTTTGAGGAGATTTTTAGTAAAATTTTACTAAAAACTTCCTAAGAGGTCATAAATTATAGAACTATACTATTAGGACTATACTTAAAACATCCCTTTCTCTTATAGTGAATTTTTCAATCTATATTCAAGTGAAAACCTTTAGGTCAAAATTGCTTTAGCCAATGGATATGAAATGCACTAGTTGGGTGTGAAGAGACAAGTAAATCAATAGAATCATAATGTTACGTAATTAAAGTCATGAAATGAAGACATATGAGTGCAACCATGACTATTGCTTCAAATAATTTGAGTGTCCCTTTACCCTATAATTGCATTATTTTAATAAACAAAAGTCAATAAAAATGAATTAGATCCTTAAGAAGCAAAAACTATTTTTTGATACAAATTAATTTATAATTTGTTTTGAGCATTCAAATAATTTGTGTAACCTTTCACCTACAAAATTATTTTATATTTTTATTAAAATAAACTAAGGTTCTACTACTCTCTAAACAAATGACATCTAAATAAAGATTTAAATTTATAATTCAAATTTTTATAGTTTAAAGATTATTGAACTATGTTACAAATATTGAAAATAATAAATATTCAACCTATAATCAATTTTTTTTTAAATATCTCCACTTCCTTATTCTTTATTTCCTAAATCTTCATGGCCATTTTTTCACACTCAAACTTGCTATTTCCAATACAAAGAGAAAATTTTCCAAAAATTCATTTTTTTGCATATCCAAGTATAGGATCATGTACTAGGCTTGTGTGGAAATGTGTGAAAGAAATTTCAAAAACTTTAATCTAATAGATTACTAGATATTTGCATCTAAAGTGGGAAAAAAAATTTGTACCTTGCTATGCTAGATTGTGAACCTTTTAATCCTTTTAAATTACAATTTCTATACTATAGATTTAAACACAATATACACAATCTACACTATAGATTTTGAATTAAAAAAATTTATATTGAATAATTGAGTTAGAAATTTAAGAAAAAAAAATTCAAAAACAACAATTTGGTTTTCTTTCTTTAGAAAATTGTTGATGGAAGTAGGTACTAGATTAAAGGGAAAACTAAATCAATAATAGATTTAAGATAGATTGAAAGCACACTAATTCCAATGGTTAGATTGTTTTAACAAGCAAATTAAATCTTGTGCAATTTCTTTTTTCTGAAAATTTTGAAAATTAACTTCATATATGAATCCAATATGTTATTTTTGGGACAAGATGCTATAATGCCTCCAAAATAAGATTCTCTATAACTTCAACAATACTAATTCAAATAAAATGATTCAAATATATAATCTATAAAAAAAAAATTAAAAATTTATTTTAATTTTTTTGGACTTTTTTTTGTTTCTAAAGCTCAATTCTTTTGAGCTTTATGAGCTAAAATTTTTCTCCAGTTCATCAATTTAAATAAAAATTATACTCTTCAAAAGATAATATGTTTTACTATTAGTGGTTTTTAAAAATAAATCATATCACTAATTGATACCATAAGAACCATAATGCACCTTCAATTATTCCTTAAGAGAATAATTTGAACTTTAGAAGTTATAGAGTTAGTGAAAATAGAATGAATCAAAGTTTTTTGATAAAAATCAATCCATCTAATAAAATTGAAAAAATAGTAAATTTTTCAAAGTAAATTTACTAAAATGCTTGCATTGAGATAGAAATTTAAAGTCTTACTATGACATCTATAATAATTACCTATTCAATGCTTTTGTTGTTTCGTTCATCTATAAAATAGAGACTGTATATTACATATAGTAATATGATACTATTGTTAATATAAAACAAGTAGAGGTTCATTGACATCCACCCAAAAAATATGAATTTCTTATAGTGTTGTGAGAATCAAATTTGAAATTTTTACCGCCAGGTCTTCTAAGGTGAAAACTCCACCTCACATTACAAATAGTATTTCATCCTCAATGTGATTTAACTTTTTTTCTTAAATACTTTGTTAGATATTTGTAAATATGGACAACTTCTACTAAATATATAATAATTTATAGCATTCAACATCACAATAAGTACCCACACAAATAGATACCTTGACCCTTGAGAATTGAAGAGTTATTTGAGGTGCATATTTATTTATAAATTTATTTTTAGAATACCACAATTAAGGGTCAAATCCTCTAACTTTTAGCAAACTTTATTCTTGATGGTAAGAATGTTATAATTAAAAATTTTGAGTAGAAATTATTACTCTTGAGATATTATTCAATGACTAAAAGCCCCTTTTCTTTGGAAAATAACAAAGCTTGTTTTAATGTTTTGTAGAATATTTTTTTTCTTATTTGCAATGTAGTCTATTTCAATTTGACGTGGTCTCTTTGTGTTGATTTGTCATGATGCGTGACATGTCAATCATGATGGATCTCAATACATCAAGATCAAAATCAGATCCAAGGGTAATTAATAATAATTAAAAAATTTTCAATTTTAAGAAAAAATCTACAATTTATCTTGGGATAAAAAGCAAAAATGAAGTTCCCTTGGGGACCATCTTCTATATTAATGGATTGGACAGTTTGTCCAATCAACGTTTGCCCATCTTGTTTGTCTTATGTAAAGTTGCACCATTTAAAGGACATCCAATCAATTAGGTCATTTATTGGAGTTAGTGTTTCTCCATCATTTGTCACTTCATTTAAAATTTGGAAGATGGTTTAGTGAAAATTAGGTGAATCAAAAGAAGATTGTCATACAAAAAATGATTTATTTGTTTAATAGTTATAGTCAACATGACATAAAACAATAGAACCTTCAAAGAGAATATATACGAGCTATTAGCTATTAAAAATGTGAAGATACCTTTGCTATACTACGGCTTATCAAATTATTGCATTTAAACTAAGAATAAGGGAAGATTAGTTGCATTAGGATATCTTACATTTGATCTTTAGTTGTTAAAGACTTCTAGGTGTAGGCCTTATCAAGACCTTATAAAATCACTATCTCCTAGAATCTCACCACTATCATCTATAATGTCATGAATGGATTGGTCACGAATAGATGTAGCACTAGCACTCCCCTTTTATTCATTATTTTGATAGTTTTGAAAGCAAGGTCTAAGTCAAGAGAGTGTTTTCAGAAGTCATTAGCCCATTGCATCCATTACACCATGCATGCCATTTGATGGCAAGTAGTTGGTAGTCATTTTTTCTTTTTCAAGGATTAAAATTCCAATAATTTTGCAACAACGCAAATATTGACTCTGAAAAAGCTCTAGTACTTTCAATTTTTTTAAAATCATTAAAAAATGCCAACCTATAGAACAAGAAAATGAGTTTTTAAATGACTGCAAAGAATGACTCCAAAATAGTCATTCCGGACAAAAATGACTTAAAGATGATCCAAGGCCTTAAGGTCGTTATAAACAAATCACTTTATAATTCTGCAATTCTATTATCAGCATCCATTTTGGCCTTGGATTAAAAAAAATGATAGGGTCTACATAGCCAATGAAGTGGACAAGGAAATTTTTGGAAAAGGCTAGGATAGTTGTCTATTTTCAAAGGAATTTTTGTTAATGTTGTCGGGGTAAGAAGAGTTTGCTTTAAGAATACACAGCGGATCTGGCTGCAACTGAAAGTAACTTGAGGTTGGAAAATGCAAAAAAAAAGTAAGTTCTTGTAAATCCAATCTTGAGTTTAAAAACAAGGATTATTTTCAATTATTAACCCTATTTGCACTTAAAACCTAAGGCATTTAGTAGTATCTAATGCCAATTAGGGTTAAAAGTCTCGTTGATTTCTACTACCAATCCAAAGTTTCAAACGCAAACACTTCTAAGTAATTTTGATGACTACTTAGTATTGAGATAAAGAACATTAAGTCAATGTATTTCAATGAAGAGGGTCGCAAACAAGTGTGTGAAAGGGATAAAGAGCCCAAGTAAGGGGCTGCCCTCTTATACTACTCTAGTACCAAGTGCTATGACTAACCCTATGGGATATAGGAATATTAGAGGGCTACCCCTCTCTAATAGCACCTTGGTTGGCTACAAACAACTCCTAACTAAGATCAACCTATACATAAAACTTTTACAAGAGTTCCCTAAGACTATTACTCACTATCTTCAACACTCACACTTAGTTTGTTGCCAAACAATGTTAAACCCATCTTTTTGCGAAGAACTTCATGTCGCGGCTTGCCAAGTGCTTTGGTAAACACATCCGCCACTATAAGCTCTATAGAAATGTACTTCATCTCAATCATGTCTTTTTCAACCTTCTCACGAACGAAATGATGTTGAATGTCGATATGTTTGCTTCAAGAATGATGGATTGGATTTTTCACCAAGGCAATGGCGCCTTGATTGTTACACATGATGCATGTACTTTTTTTTTGCACCAATCCAACATCACTCATAAGTTGCCTTAGCCATGTGGCCTCCCTTGTGCATTGGCTAATGGCCATGTACTCCGCCTCCATGGTAGACAATGCAATGGTGGTTTGTTTATTGGAATTCCAAGAAATCGCACCGCTTTCAAGTACAAACACATAGCCCGTTGTTGACCTCCTATCCGTTGCATCTCCGGCCCAATCTGCATCACAATAACCTACCAATGAAAGGCTCTTGCCTCCAAGTTCCAACTTCGCATCCAAAGTACCTTGGAGATATCGCATGACCCTCTTGGTTGTTGTCCAAAACTTTTCACCACTCTTGATCATGTGTTGGCTCACCACACTCATTGCAAATGCAAAGTCAGGCCTTATGGCCACCATGGCATACATCAAGCTCCTCACCACGGCCTTGTATGGCACATCTTGTATTTCCGCCTTCACACCTTCATACTCTTCATCTGTGAGCTTGGGCATTCTCTCTTTCACATCAAGAGGTGTGCCAATAAATTTACACCCCTCTATGTTGAAGCGCTTTAAGACGCCCTCAATGTACTTGCTTTAACTCATGGCGATGGTGCGAGAAGCCTTTTACCTAGTAAACTCCACTCCAAGGTAATAGTGTAGCTCTCCAAGATTACTCATATCATATTGACTATTCAACATGGCCTTCACTTCCACCATCTTAGTCATGATGATCAAATCATCCACATACACAATGATAATCACCAAATACATACTTGTTTGCTTGATGTAGAGAAAGAGTGGTCCGCATGACTCCTTGTGTAGCCCTCCCTTGCAAACAATGCATCCACATCTATGTACCATGCTTTTCTGGATTGCCTCAACCCATAGATGGCCTTCTTGAGCTTACACTTGAGGTGTTGGTCACTTTCTTGTTCAAAGCCCTTGAGTTGATCTATGTAAATCACTTCTTCGAGGTTTGAATTGAGAAAAACTGTGATAACATCCATTTGGTGCATCTTTAAATCCATGGTTGCCTCGATTGTCGCCATGCATCGAATGGTGCAAAATTTGGCTACGGGAGCAAAAGTCTCATTGAAGTCTATCCCTTCAATTTGAGAATACCCCTTGGCTAACAATCTCGCCTTGTAACGTACAATGTTGTCCGATGCATCTCTTTTGATGTAAAACATCCATTTGCATTCAACACTTGTACAATCATGAGGAATGGGAGAAAGTTCCCATGTACCTTTGTCCATAAGTGAGGCATAGTCCTCTTGCATAGCTTGCTCCCACTTACTTGTATCCGAGCTCTTTATCGCCTCACCCACATTGCATGGATCTCTTGCATAGGCTACATTGGCATGTTTGACTTGTTCTTGGGGCAATATGTGGTTCTTCCACCATTCTCCAAGTGGCCTCCGCTCCCTTGTAGGATATCTGGGCTCTTTGGAAGCATCTTCATCTTCACTTGGTGCCAAATTCGAAAATAGACTTGTCTTCTTTTTAGGTGTTGGTGGTGTCTCTTCATAGTCCTCCTCATTCTTGGGGAAAGCATCCATGCTTGGAGATTCGTCCACCTCAAGTTTAGTTTCTTCATTGCTCCCACTTGGACATATTTCCAAAGTATCACTTAGTCCTTGCTTTTCTTCCATAAATGTGACATTTCGACTCTTGATGATCTTTTTGGTCTCCAAACACATTAACCTATACGCCTTGGAGCCCTCACAATAGTCCAAAAGCAAGCACTTGATGCCCTTGGCATCAAACTTGGAATATTTGGGACTCAAATGTAAGGTATAGGCAGTGTATCCAAAGATGCGTATGTGCCCAATGTTGGGCCTTCTTCCACTCCATGCCTCTTGTGGCGTCATAGATGCAACCGCACTTGTAGGGCACCTATTGCGTGTATAGGCTGCATTAAATATAGTCTCAGCCCAAAAATCATATGTGAAGCCTTGAGAATGCAATATGGCACGAGCCATCTCCACAAGTGTGCGGTTGGCATGTTCCGGCCTCGAGCCAGGGGCTCCTGCATAATTTCATTGCTGAGAAGACGCAGACCAGGTTGCAAGGAGGCTGACGGCGCAGACTGAGAGAGGGTGCCATTTTTAAATTTTTGATGTAATTTGGGGAGTGATTCAAGCTACTTGGCATGTGCTTGTGCCGTGCTGCCAACTTATATTTGCAAATTTTGTTGTAGAGTATAAGAGACTGAAGTTTGGTGTTGAATGCCATACCCTCTCATAAAAGCCTCAAAAGCTTTAGACATGTATTTCCTTCCATTATCCGACCTCAACACCTTGACTTTATGCCCCAACTCATTCTCCATAAGTGCCTTCCATGCTTTGAACCTCTCCAACACATCACTCTTGCACTTGAACATGAACATTCACATTTTTCTTGAAAAATCATCAATGAAGGTCACAAAATACCTTGTACTAATCATAGAGGTGGTCCTCATGGGGCCACACACATTAGAGTGTACAGTCTCCAACATTTTGGTTGCTCTTATTGCTCTATCGTTTGGAAATGATTGCCTCACTTGTTTGCCTTGAGTGCAAGCCTCACACTTCAAATTACAAGAGCCCTTCTCCACTTGTATACTCCTGACCATGCTTTGAAGGCTCTTGACACTTTTCTCATTGAGGTGACTCAATCTCTTATGTCATAGTTATAAAGAGTGTTGGTGGAGTGCTCCTTGCGCCAAACACGTCTTGCTTGTGCCATTCACGCTCTTCAACCTCAATTGATACAAGTTATCTTCCTTTGGTGTTGTCACAATCATCTCTCCATTGGATGCACTCAAAACACAACTTTTGTTGTTGAATTGCACCTTCAAATCTTGTAATACCAACTTGCTCACCGAGAACAAGTTGGCATGCAAGTTGGACACATGCAAAGCATCTTGAATGCAAATTGTCCTTGATTGACCCTTTACATCCACCTTTACCACAATGCAACCCATACCAATGGCATTCACCATACCGTTGTCATCCAAATACACCTTGCGATTGCTTATAGGTTCATAAGTGCAAAATGCTTGCCTTTACAAAGTCATGTGTTGTATTGCGCCCGAGTCAATAATCCACTTGAACATGTCGGTGTCGTCATATCCATCGTTGGCCACAAATGCAAAGTCCTCTTCCACTTCCTTCACATTTGCCTTGTTCGCACTCTCTTTCTTGAGCAACCTACAAAAACGTGCAAGGTGGTCAAGCTTACCACAATTAGAACATATACGTGTCTCCTTGCGTAGTTGTGAGCTCCCTCTTTGGCCATATCGTAAATAGAGTGTTGCCCCTCCATCTTGGGGCTCATTCTCCTTCCTCTTAAACACTTCATGCATCAACCTTGCTATGATGAAGTCAAAAGTGAGTTCCGCCATTAGTCTTGTCTCTAACGTTGTGATGAGATACTCATATGAAGGTGGCAAACTCGCAAGCAAAGTCAAGACAATGTTTCCATCTGTGATGGGTACCTCCAAACAAGCGAGTTAATCCATAAGCGCCTTCACTTTGTTGATGTAATTAAGCATGTCTTCGTCCTCTTACATCTTGCACATGAAGAACTTGCACCAAATGAAGAACATGTTGGACAAACTCTTGGTCTCATAAATGTTGCAAAGCACCTTTCACGCTTTTGCGGGTTCCTTGTATGTTCAAACATGTGCAAGTTGCCTATCCACAAGATTGCAAGTAATCACGGAGAAGGCCTTCTTGACCCTCTTATCATAGGACTTCTTGACTTTTATCTCGGCATCAAATTCAGTAGCCTTCTCGGTGCCCTCTACAATCTCCCACAAGTCCTTCTCGGCCAAGATCATCTCCATTTTGAACTTCCATAGCCCAAAGTTGTCTCCATTGAACTTATCAATGACCCTCACCTCATCTCCATTACTAGTGGCCATAGTAGATCATTCCCACTCCAATCAAACCCCCAAGTGGTCCAAATGTCTCCAATGCACGCTCAAATGCTTCAAATCACTCAAATCAGACCCCAAGTGGTCCAAATCTCTCCAATGCACACTCCAATGCTCCAAATCACTCAAATCAAATCCCAAGTGGTCCAAATTTCTCCAATACACAGTCACTCAAATGCTTCAAATCACTCAAATCAGACCCCAAGTGGTCCAAATCTCTCCAATGCACACTCAAATGCTCCAATACTCCCGAATTAGACCCCAAGTGGTCCAAATCTCTCTAATGCACACTCAAATGCTCTAATACTCTCAAATAAGATCCCAAGTGGTCCAAATCTCTCCAATGCACAATCAAATGCTCCAATACTCCCGAATCAGACCCCAAGTGGTCCAAATCTCTCCAATGCACACTCAAATGCTCTAATATTCTCAAATAAGACCCCAAGTGGTCTAAATCTCTCCAATGCACACTCAAATGCTCCAAATCACTCAAATCAGACCCCAAGTGGTCCAAAACTCTCTAATGTACACTCAAATGCTCTAATACTTTCAAATAAGACTCCAAGTGGTCTAAATGTCTCCAATGCACACTGAAATGCTCCAAATCACTCAAATCAGACCCCAAGTGGTTCAAATTTCTCCAATGCACAATCAAATGCTCCAAATCACTTCAATGATGCACTAAATGCACAAATCAATTTCTTTGGAGAAAGGACCAAATCCTAGCTCCCTACTGAGGCTATGAATCACCAAATCAACTCTCTTGAGTGCACAACAAGTACAATCAACCCTCAATGAACACAAATCAACTCAAATCAAGAAAATACCTCACCAAAAGGCCCAAATCTTGAATAGAAATGCTGCAAACGACTCCAAACTTTATTTGCTCCAAGCTCCAATAGTGCACCTTCAACACACCTTGCAATGAAATCTAATCTCTAATAGCAACTCACATAAGTGGGCCCATAATCTATTGAGATAAAGAGTACCAAGTCAATGTATTTCAATGAAGAGGGTCGCAAACAAGTGTGTGAAAGGGATAAAAAGCCCAAGCTAGGGATTGCTCTCTTATATTATTCTAGTATCAAGTGCCATAACTAATCTTATAGGATATAGGAATACTAGAGGGTTCCCTCTTTAATAGCACCTTGGTTGGCTACAAACAACTCCTAACTAAGGTTAGCTCTGTGAACCACCATATTGGTTCACATTTATGATAATTGAAAATATAAAAATTAGGTGTTAGTTTTTAAATATAAAAATGTTAATATCCTAAAATAAACTACAATCATTAGGTTGAACACTTTTTAGTTCATAGAAAATGAACCTAGATTAAATTATTAACTAAAAAATATAAAACATCAAGTGGAAACCAAGCGTAGAATTAGAAAATGAATCTAATGTGATTGGGAAACTATGAGTAAAGAAGAAACATAAAACTACCCAAAAAGTTATTGAAGTGAAAACTATTAGGAAAATACTTACATAGTCATAGGAGCACTAAATTAGACAAAATAGTAATTTAAAGATATTTTTCAGTAAATGAAGGATGGATGAAGGTAAGTAGGAGTTATTAACTTGGGAAAATAGGGAAAAAGTCGAATTAGGGTTTGGAAGCTCTCTCTCTCTCTCTTGTGTGTTTTGAGTGTGCATGTTTTGGGGGAAGTTGGTGTGAAGAATATTGAAAAGTGAACAAAAGATGGTAAAACAAGGATAGTAAGGAGTTAGACTAGGATGATAGACAATTTGTCGAGTAGGCTTTCACCTTGAGAGGGAGAAAAGGGTTAAAAATGAAGGTTGTTTAGGTCAAATGAGAAAAGTTTGAGGAAGAAGGTGTTGTCGCTATAATTGGAAGCTGCAACTTTGACGAGCAATTGCGAGAGCATGAAAGCTTAGATGGAGCTGGAATTTGGAGAGATGGAGTGCCTTGAAGTTAACTTTCCGGGAAGCTATGACTCGCCCTATTTGGAACAAGGACGAGGTCGGGGAGACTGAATTTGTGGAAGGAGGGTTGCTGTCGTTGCGATTGGGAACAACGACTTTGGCAAGCGACTGCAAGAGCATGGCAACGTCAATGAAGCTGAAATTTGAAGGGATGGAGCGCCTTGAAGTTAGTTTTCCGGGAAGCTATGACTTGCCCCATTTGGAGCAAGGACGAGGTCGGGGCGACTGAATTGGTGGAAGGAAGGCTGCTATTGCTGCGATTGGAAGCAGCGACTTTGACAAGCGATTGCAAAAGCATGGCAACTTCAATGAAGCTGATTTTTGGAGGGGAGATGCGCTTTTAAATTAGCTTCCAAACAAGACTATTCACATTTAATTTGGATTGGAATTGAGGTGTTGGTAGCTGTTTTAGTGAAGGGATGTTTGCTAGCCTTAGGAGGAGGCCAATGGTGAGGTTTTGATGAACTTTTTCACACTTGTCATTGTAAGATTGCGATTTTGATTGCATATGGTTATGAAAAGAGATCTTGAATGCAATGATGTTCAAAGTAGATGCTTGAGGATGATTGAATTTACATGCAAGTCTAATTCTTAGGGTTTAATGAAAATTAAATGTTTGTACTAGTATGATGTGCTGGAATTATTAATTAGGGCTCAATTTGGACCATTTTAGGCCTCTCAGGACATATTTGGATGTGATTTTTACTTAAGAAGTTGCCCTAAGTATTAGGAGGTTTGATTAGGAGATTGAGGTAGTTTAGGGCTTATTTTTCAGGGATTTAGGGGGGCTGGTCCTCTTTCACTCAAGGTCAATTCATGAAAATGCTACCAAAAAATTGAAAGAGTCCATTGCTTGGAGGCATTTAGATTAGAGAGTCCCATACACTCCTCTTCCGGCCCAATTTTGTGAATGAGTTTTACCTTAAAGTGAAATTCACTCACAAGCCCATACATAAAGCTCCTACAAGAGTTTCCTAAAACTATTACTTACTATCTTCAACACTTAGGTACCTGCAACTATCTACAGGATAAAGGCAATACCATCAAACCATCAAATTTTATGGTCTATTAGTCATTACTCCAACCTCACCACAAAGAAAAACTAGTACTATCCATTTGGTGCACAATTAATGGTCTCGCCGGCCAATAATCCAACCTCACCACCACTATACAACTAGGAATTAAAAGCGCTTAACCATGAATACAAAATAGAACAAAGTTTGTCATGAAAAAGGTACCAAGACAGAAACCAAGAAATCCACATTAGATTTTTTTCTCCAAACAATACTTAAGTAAGAAATAAAAAGAAAATAGAATGCACCAAATGTATCCACCTATAAGCCTCATCCAAATTCTCTAAATAGGAAGGCAATAAACCTTCATTTATTTAAATTCTTATAACTTTTACTAAAATACTTCAAACATTTTGAAAATTGATCCATTAGAAAGATATAAAAATAATTCAATTGTTTTAAATTTTAAAAAAAGGCAAATTCTACAAATCATGGTGGCTGCTTGAAACTCTATTCTTTTTTGTTTTGGTGACAACAGACCCTCTTCCACTCACATACTTATAACTTCAAATCAAGAAAAAAATAGTCTTTTTGAAAACACACAAATTTGAAAAGAAAACCCTCAAAATTTCATTGCAAAATTCCACATACATCAAAAGTTATGGCTCCTTGAAGTCATGGCTTTTTTTTCCCATTCTCCATATACAAATTTGACTGGGCAAAAGAAAAAATAGAATCTACCTTTTAATTAGACTTTAGAATAGGGGGGCAACTCATATACAATCATCATGAATCTTTAAACCCTTGTTGATTATAGAAAATTTCCACTAAAAGTTTATATTCATTTCTAAAGGCTCAAATACCACCAAGATTAAAATTTAATAGGTAAATCCCTTTTACACCTCTATTATTTTATTCTAAACATATTGATGAATTACAAAATAAAAAATGGCCAAAATATTAGAATAAAACCCAAATATGGATAAAAATTGAAGTCAAAGAAGAATACTATTCAATTTGCAAGAACTTCAAAATGCATCGAATAGTAAAAGCCACATAATTTGCACATTCAACCTTTGTCAAAGGATTCATTGGCCCCTTCAACGAATGTTGATGGCTAGGACTTTCTTTAATCAGCCTAATCATACAATAGTATTACTTTTCATTTAAACCTTCAAAACTGCCTTTAAAAATTACATCTTAAGTGCCTAATTCAACACAACCGACTTGAAGTAGAATCACCAAATCACAGACATTTCTTTGGAGATTGTTATACCAACGTTGCTCTACACAAGGTTGTTTCAACGACCGAGAAGAACCACTTTTCTCTCGTGGACGGACTTGCTATAATATTACTAACATTGGTTGAGGGGGGTGATCCGGCAATTGAGATAAAAAAAAGCTTCAACTCCGCTTCTGGTTGAGACTCAAGATCTTGCGACTCTATAAAAATTCTCTAGTTCAACATTTAATAGTCAAATTTCACATCAAAACACAAATTCTATAGAATCAAAAAGACTATTTGAAATTGATGAAGCTTATCTAATGTTAAATCTTTTATATTATCTCTGCCAGTTACAAGTGTCACCTTGAAGCTACTAGAAGCATCATCAATAAGTTTCTTTCTCTCGAATCATAGAATCTTATTATAACAGTATATCAATACAAATTTATAATATATATAAATTTACAATACGACAACATCGATGTTCATACCGACCAATTGTATGCTCATTTTCTAATTGCAATACAATTCAAATGTTGCTAATATGAACATTCATATTAAAGTTATGTCACTACAAAAAAATGAATGTTTTATGACTGCAAAATATGACTGTAGTGAGTTACAAAATCAAAAAATGTGACTAAAAAAAACACTATAGATGGTCGGGATATGACTAGGATGAGTCATGGCTGAGTCATTCACTTTCAGTCATATGACTGGTAAATCATATTTGCAGTCATATGGATTTGGAAGTATAATAAACCATTTTTAGACGTGTTTTGCCAACATGGCATATATGTTGACCACCCTTGGAGGCTTGACTTTTTCATAAGCTGTCTAGGCAAAAAAAAAAAAACTACGTGACATGTAACTGTGTCCAATCATATTTTGGCTGACATAGAATGTGACTGTGGTAAGTCATATTTTGCAATACGACTACAGAGAGTTATATTTTAAAGAATATGGAATATAACCGTGGTGAGTCATATTTTGAATTATATTTTAAGTGATATGGAATATAACTGCAGTGAGTCATATTTCGAGTCATATTTCAAGTAATATGGAGTATAACTGCAGTGAGTCATATTTTAAGTAATATGAAGTATAATTGTTGTGAGTCATATCTTAAGTGATATGGAGTATAACTGTTGTGAGTCATATTTTGGTTGATGTAGTATATGACTATCGAGAGTCATATTTTGGTTGATGAAGCATATGACTATCGTGAGTCATTTTTTTGTTCAAGTTAATACTAAAAGATAATAAGAAGTAAAAGCTAAGGTATAACAAGAGGCAACAAAAATTAAAACTAAAAACCAATAAGAAGTAAGAATAAGACAAGTAAAGATGTAATAAAAGATTAGCAACAACAAATTAACAACTATGAAACAACAACAAACTAACAACAAATAAGATGTAAGAAACAACAATAGATTAGTAACAACTAAGAAACAACAACTAAAACACAACAATACAACAATTAGAACTTCAAAAAATAAAAGGAGGAAGAAGAAACAAGAGTTAGAAAGCAACAACACAACAACTTAAGCACAATAATACAACAATTAGTACTTTAAAAAACAAAAGGAAGAAGAAACAAGAGTTAGAAAGTAACAACACAACAACCAAAGCACAACAACACAACAATTAGTACTTCAATTAACAAAAAAAGGAAAAAGAAGCAAGAATTAGAAAGCAATAATACAACAACCAAAGTACAACAACACAACAATTAGTACTTCAATTAACAAAAAAAGGAAAAAGAAGCAAGAATTAAAAAGCAATAATACAACAACCAAAGTACAACAACACAACAATTAGAATTTCAAAAAAGAAGAGAAGGAAGAAGAAACAAGAGTTAGAAAACAACAACTAAACAACAACAATTAAAACACAACAACACAACAATAAGAACTTTAAAAAACAAGAGGAGAAAGAAGAAACAAGAGTTGAAAAGCAAAAAGATGAAGCATATGAAGTGGCAGCTAGGGTTTCAAAACCCTAAAAAGTGGCGGCTAGGGTTTTAAAACCCTAAAAAATGATGGCTAGGATTTTAAAATCCCCCCAAAACAATGGCTACGATTTTACAATTTTGAGCAATAATTTATTTACATTTTTTTAGGTTGCCCAAATTTTTAGGGGGCTGCCCGGAAAAAAAACTTTTAAAAAATGTGAACTTACAAAAATGTGACTATAGGATATGATTGCATGCTGTCATATATGCAAAAATATGATTGACAAATATGATTGGTGTTCCTGTAATACATTTCCTACGATTTCCTAAAAAATATTTTGCCATTCCCCATGCATGTATACTATACATCCATAAAGTACAAAGGCAAAATATGACTGGCAATTACATTTGCAGTCATGTTTTTTCCCAACGTTGTGGGATTCAAAAATATGACTACGAGCAGTTGCTAGTCATCCTTAGTCATATTTTTGTAGTCATAAAACACTTAAATCCTAGTAGTGTGTATAAATCATCGTAAAATCATTATATCATTAACAAATCATGATAGAATCTTTACAATGTTCAAATGGACTAACACATGGCAAATCATTCCATAATCATTCTAAAGCAACATAGATTTAGGGTTCAAGTCACTCTTTAAGGATGCAAAAAGTCATTTTCCTATTCATTTCAATTTATGGCAAAGTATACAGAAAAGAGTATAATGTCAATTGCATAGAAAGTAGTAATTCAACAATCATATACAAATATATTCAAAGTTTTACAACAATACACCATACATAATATGTTATATACAATACACCACACATCATATTTAGCATATGTGTCACATGGCTTCCTAAACCACTTAGTGTATAAATATAAAAAGATGAAATGATAAGTGATTTATAGAAATGGGATAGTAGGAGGCAAGACAAACTATATGGGATATGTAAAACGCAAGAATAGTCTTATAAATAATATTTTAGATTTCATTGAGGTCATCTTTAAAAATTTGTTTTTGATTTTGATTCTCAAATAAAAAATTATAGACAAGTTTGCTATAGGGATTGGAAATGATTAGTACAAAAAGAGTATTAGGGTCATCTATTTGATTTCCCCAAAACAAGCATATATATAATTGTCCTAGATTTCTTCACTTCATATGAAGAAAGTATAATGATGCTGAACATGATATCTATAAATCACATAACAAATTATAGTATACAAGGCACTAAAGCAATAGTAGAATAGATGTGCAATCTTCTAGAATTGTTGAAGGTGTAGTCTATAGGGAGCCAAATTGAGTATCTAATTGTCAATTGTATTGGAGTCACTCATCAAACATTTATAAGTCGTTTCCATAGTACAATCCTTTACCATGACTTTTAAATGACTGCAACAAAGTCATATTGAGGTCATGGGAGTGAAGATTACAAAATAGCGTTTAGGGAGTCTCTTAAGAACATTATAATGTCTGTGAGTCTTGTCCTCTTTATCCCAAGGATTGCTTACAATTAGCAATGTCATAAAGGAGTGGTGGATGTCATCAAATTATTGGCGTAATAGAATCTATTAGCTTAGGAGAAATATTAGGGCATCATTGTGGAAATTGTTTTCTACAAGTGCTGCTATAGATGCTTGCATTGCCAAGGTGCCAAAAATAAAAAACTGGTGGCCTTTTTAAGCCTGAAACTTTTTCCAAAGAAGAAGACATAGTAAAGAGATTGACCCTTGAGATATTACAAGTTTCACTAAATATTACAGGAATGATATTCTTAACTATAAGCTTTAGAGTTGATTCTTTATTTTTTTATTTTTTTCTCATTTTTTTATCACTTTTGGTAAAAATTAAGGAAAAAAATTGTAAAATGAGTGTTTTGACTGTAATTAATAGAAGTTTCTCTTAGTACGGTAAAGTATCGTTCTAGAATCTTGAAGTACTTCAACCACTCTAATTCTTTGCTTCTATAATATAAGTCAATGTTTGAGAGCTAAATCATTAAATCAAGTAGTTGAAAGATAGCTAAGTTGAGAGATAGGTAAGTTTTACCTTTGCAAGATTATTATTAAGAGAATGAAACCGCACTTGCAAGCGCATGTGACAAGCCTAACTTAAACCAAGAGTCTATAGTAGATAGTAGAGTTATTTAGTCTTAGATAAACTAGTAGTTTTAATAGAGGTGACCATCCAATTCAACAAAGTTTTATAAAGTTACATTATACCCATCAACATCTACATAGTATGAGATGGAAATTTCAAATAATACAAGGGATGGTGTGATTTAAGATTGAAAAGAGGTATTTCAATGTAAAAGCATGCCAAAAGTTGACTGGTATAATCAATTTGTCAAAATTCCCTTCCAATAAGAAGATTTCTTTTTCAACATGATTCAAAGGAAGTATTTAATTTATGCTTCTTCATAAAAAATGCAGTGGAAGAATATAGGCTTGCATTTATTATTTGAGATCTTTCTAGAAGTTATTCAAAAAGTTTCAGATTTTTCCAAGACATAGAAAATGACTCTATAGGAAGTCAACCGTATTTACTAATATTGGAAAATTTCTAGATATTACCTAGATAGTAGTAAAATCCCACTAAAAATTAAGGTAGGTTTTCTTGTTATAATAAAGCGTTCCAACAAATTTCACAGTACTCCAACATCAACAAATACTAGAATTGGTGACTATGTCAAGTATAGAAGAATTTATAGTAGTTTGAGGTGTTGACTAAAGTATTAGGAGTTTGCTTTGTCCAATCAAAGTTGAAAATGACTTTTTCTTTACTTTCACAACCTTCAATCAATGCACACTAGTCAAATCTTTTGGAAAAGGTAAATTTCATCATTTGGTAATTTCACCTTTATTTCAATTTGCAATATGTTGGCTTTTGCAAGCTAAAATGATATGGAATTAGATACAGTACAAGTTAATCTAAACCTTTTGAAGCCAATGGTACTATCCATTTGTTGTTTGGAACTTTTCTTCAAAAGTTATAAAGGGTCTGATAGTAAATTTGACTTTTTTTCGATACTTAACAATAAATAATGCTAATTCTAGACAGATTTATTAATTAAAGTGATGAAAGATAGGTCTTGGAAAGAGTATAAAACGCTTCCCCTTTTCACAAACCACCCTTTTTGTTTTCTTGTCATGCCAACTTAATAACATCTTTGTTCTAAATGTTTGGCCATTGAGCAATACTTATATTTTCTTTTGTGTTGTGAGCAAAATTCACATTCATTTTGCTTCCAGAGCTCTTTTTTAAAGGAGTCCCCCTTCAAGCATTAGCTTACTTTCTTGTGTTTAAGGAATTTTGTCCCTCAAATTTGAATATTTTCTTGCATTTCCGTGTTTTGAGAGGTTTATTCCTCCAACTTGCTTATTTTCCTTTTATTATTAGCTTTTATACTAATCCCTAAGGTGTCCTAGCTAAATTTTGGCAAGGTTGTTAGTTAGGACCTTTAGATTCTATTTGTAGTTTGTTGAAGTGATTTGCACAAGCTCCTTGAAAAATCTTGATGAAGTATCTTCTTAGAGTTTAGACCTGCAATCACTTACTTGTTGGGTTTGGATATTTAGTTTTTGTTTGTTAAGTGATCTTGCAGAAGCTCCTTGTATGGGAATCTCCAATAGATGTGTAAACACTTTGTTGTGGAATTTAAATGTTTGATTTTAAACTTTTTGTTGTTTGTGGTTTGCCTTTTATCGTTATGCAAAACTTTGTTTGTTTGTATTAATTATCGTTTTGATCTTGTCTTGTTTCCTTTATTTGTGGGTTTTGGCCCATACAACAACAATTTGACCCATGTACTAACTATTTTTTTGTATTTGTATAGCTTTGCCTTGTATGGCGAAACTTTGAACTTACTTCCAACATTTTTTTAAGTCTTTGAACTATACCATATTGTGTATTAGAACTTTGACTTTGAGAATATTCCCTCAGTGTTTTACATTCTTATTGTAATCCTAGTGTTTTCATTATTTTAGTGTGCCCTTGGAAACAACAAAGCTTTGATTTTATTTTTATTGGCCCATACACCATAGAAACTATTAGAAATATAGAAAAGAGACTTTAGAAGTAGTTTAGAGTCAATCAATCCAATGCCAATAGTCACTAGCTCTGCCATCTATTAGACCCTTCCAATTGCATTTATCTTCCACTCGTTTCCGTAGAGTATGTATTTTGAACAAGCAATTAGGTACTATTGCTAGAAAATGACACCAAGTTCACATATATTAATGAATGGTTTAAGGTTGATTGTGTCTCAATAGATATTGGTTTAGATGAGATTAACCCCTAAAGTTCCAAAGTTCCTACAGGTAATTATTGGGATTTCAGGTAGGCTCATGTGATTTTAATTTTTGACATTATTTTTTGAAATTCTTTTGAAAACAGAAAATCATATTAGCTTTTTGAGTATATAATTTTTAGTTCAATTTGTGCCTAGAAACAAAAATTATGCCACCATGAGTCCAAAAAACAACTTGAAGAGTTTCCCAAAAAAAATCACAAAAAGTTTAATTTTTTTTTCAAAGATTATATTCTTGTCCATATTTGAAGCTTTTATTCATTCCATTTGGGTTAGTGATGAGAAAGTTATGGACAATTTTGTTTTGGGGGCAATTTAAGAATCTTCTTGAAAAAATAACTTATAGACTTCATTTTTAATGCAATTTTATCAATTTTTTAAAAAAAATTTAAAAAAGGTTAAGTTTGCTTGCTAGAACAATCTCATCATTGGGATTATTGTGTTTCAATTCCATCTTAGAACTATTAATAGTTTAGTTATTCCTTCAATCTTGAACTTACATCTACTTAACAATTTTTTAATGAGTGAAAATTAGCTGTTTTTTGTTGAATTTTTTTAAATTTTCAATCCAATTATTCAACATAAAAAATTAGAAAATCAAAATCTATAGTACAAAAACTTGAAATTAAGAAGATTCAAAGCCAAAAATCTAACCGTTCAAGATATAAAAAAAACTTGTTTTCTTCACTTTGAATGCAAATATTTTGCAATCTACAAGGTCAAAGTTTGTAAAAAAAATTCCACGCATTCTTATACTTGTGTGGTAAAGATGCTATGGATAGATAGATAAAAATAAATTATTATAAAATTATTTTCTTTTTGCAATATAAATGGCAGTTTTGAATAAGTATTGGTAGAAAAAAGGCCTTGAGACTTTTAGTGGTTAATTGTGAGTAAATATTTGTCAGAATAAGTTGTAATTTCAACTAATAAAAGAGGTGCTTTAAAATGTTGAACTTGTACTTTTATATATCACTCATCAAACAAGATCAAGGTAGTAAGACACTAATTTTGAACCTTTTTAAGACAGTCATTAGCCCCACCTACTAACAATTTTATATTTTTAGTTTAAAATTTTATATCAGTTCAAGTATGTTTTTATCAAATTAATATTATTCCATTTGTATTTCAATTAGTTCAATTAATTTTTTCATTGAAAAATACAAACAACAATCATTATATTCCACAAAATACCCAAATTACAAATCTAGGTGGTCATATGCTATTCTACCTTAGTAGTAGGATTTCTTTATAGTTCTTGTCAATTAGGTAATGAACAAAAAATATACAAAATCACAAAAAACAACCAAAAAACAACAAAATGGAGAGAGGAGATAGACATTATTTTGAGATTATCATCTTAATACATGAAAATTGTACTGTAATTTCCTAGAGCTTGATGGTATGAATTTTTACTTACTCTTTGAATTACATAAAATATTAAATAGAATTAGGAATTAAATATTTATTTTAGAACTTTATTAGAGTTGAACTTTAAATTCAGATTAGAATAGGTAATGTCTAGAAGTTTTTGAAAATACTTTACACATTAAAAATTTATCATTTTTCTCCTGTAAGTACTTTAATTTTTTTGTTCTTCATTGCATATACCATAAACTATTTAAAGCATATGATTCAAAATCTTAAAAAAAATGTTAAAATAGAAAGTACTAATTAATTTGATAGTTTATTTTAATAGAATATAGTGGATGAAATTTAGATTACTGATTAGCAATAAAACTTTATTCATCTATAATTTCCACTAGAAAAATTGGATTTAATGCATCGTATAATTTTCAAAAGGTAATTTTATTCTTAATGAAAAGTAAAAATATCAAAATTCTGTAAATAATAAGTGTGCTGTAGAAGCTTCAAATTATAAAGAATCAATAGATTATTAATTAAATTTTTTGAAGCCAAGGAATATTTTAGGAATAGAATCATTTAGGATATCTTCTAATGATTTCAAAACTAGTTCACATTTAAAAATCAAATTAATATCAAAAAAAATTTGTAGGATGAAATTTAGTCTTAATTTAGTTTAGATTTAGATGAAGTTTTTAATTATTTGATCTCTTAAAGTGGAATTTTAGATTTAGAAACTAGAATTAGTCTAAAACTCAATCTTGAAATTCAAAGTTAGTTTGAATTGATAGTTTGAAAGATATTAGTATATAAAGTTTTGAAGGGCATTTTAAAATCAAAACTTCATCTATTGATACTTCTTGTAGGAATTTTTATCTTAACTACATTTTAACTTTTGGGAAAAAGCATTTGATATTCTACAACTTAGTTTTAAAACTTTTGCTTAGTTTGCTTTATCTTTAGAGGACCAAAAGTTTAGCCACTTTAATCAAAACTCACTAAATTACTAACTATTTGAGATTTTTTTCATTAAGTCTTACAATTAGGTATTTATAAATTAGGAAAAAAAGACAAGTTTGTCTATTGATTAAAAGGTACAACTAAACAATGCTAAATATCCACAAGAAATTAACACTAAATTTGACAAAACTCAATTGTGCTCAATTTATTTTAAGGGTGGGAATAAAGTACCCACATTGACGTAGAACACAAGTTGTTACATTAGATGTCATCAAAAATCCATCAACTTAAATACAATTTTTTTCTAGTGTTTTATTGTTCTAAGACATTCAATTATAGAATAATAATTATAATGCATTTATCATATATTATATAGCTAAGAAGATATTGCAAGGTCTAGTTCAAATGCCCATCAATGTGGTCTAGAGGAAGATGGAAGAGTCTTTTTTGGTTGATGGTAGAGGAAGCATGAGGAAACACAATGCTAAGACATCAATAGATGCCTTCTAATTTTAAAGAGGTGGCCAAAAGAGCCCCTTCACAAGTAGAGTTTGATTGTAAGTTGACTTTAGATTTAAAGCCTTAGAGTGGTATTGGAATTGTTAAAAGTTACTAGGCTTTAATCTCAACTCAAGCAACTTAAGAGAAATCGTGAGTCAAATTTAGAATAGACTTGAGTGGTGTGTTTGACTAATTTTAGTCATGTCTTTTCTATAATTTGAGCTAATTCAGTGCACATATTTTTATAGAAAGTGTTGTTGAAGATTGAAGCTCAACATATTATATTAGAAAAATTGTTAGCTCAAAATATTGGTCTACTAGTGACTTTGATTCATATTTTTTCACAATAGCAATGTTGCTTGAGGATATAAAGTAGCCTACAAAGTTTACAAAAAAAACTATTGATTGAGTTTGCTCAAAAGAAATGACTAAGTAAAAATGGAGGATCGTGGTGAAAAGTACAATTTAGTTCAATGATAAAGTTTATTAACCTATTTTAGGTGTCCAACATCTTTTCATAGCTTAAGGCAACATGTTGACTATATAACATTCCTACATTGTTTCACTAGTAGTGTGAAGTTATAAGCTATTTGTATTGCTCAACAATTCAATAGAGTGTCAATTCAAAGATCCTCTCTATTATCTTTTTAATCATTGTGGATTTAGATTGTATAAATAGGCTTTAAAGTAGAAGGTTAATGATATAAGTGTATTGGTGATAAGAGGAGAGATAAAAGCACTATTGTTTTGTTTTCACTAGAAGAAACTTGTGTTTTATTTGGTGTCTAATTTGGACATGGATGTCTCAATGAACATCAAGATGCCTAAGGATGGGTGGGCCAAAATGTTTGATTTTTATGAATTTTGTGAAAAATGTTGACAAATCTGTAGAAAATTATGTTGATGCTATCATTAACGTCAATGTTTTAACTGACATGAACAAGAGCATAGTGATGTTTTTTCTTAATGTTAAAAAAATATAGTATTGCCACATTAGTGAAGAGATCCATTTTCACCCATTTTTTACTTTAGATAATTATGTAGAAAATACTATTGGTTGTGGTGAAAGGCTAACCATATGTAAAAAAAGAAGGGATGGACAGTTACTTAGCTGCTTCTTGCAAAGATGTTGCATTCATGGCATATGATATGGATGGTAACATGGCATACAATGAAGTTGACATGTCAAGCCATGTCATTACACCTTCTTGCCACCTAATGTACATAATTTTATTTAGATGTCAACTCATATGTTACAACATTTTTTCAAACATCAATGAAGACAACCATGTGTTTGTATTATCTCTCATGTGAGTGCATATGTCATGCTATTGGACATCCAATTCGTTATGTTCAATAGAAGTTGAGACATTCACCAAGCAATGAACGACATCTTTTTAGATGTTCAATTAAATACCACAATGACTTTACAAACATCTTCTATATTAGTGATGACTACCTCTTTCCATTTTTATGTACACCATAAACAATGAGGATGGATGAGGAGGATGGAGGATGAAATCCAAAGAGAATGCTAGAAAATGTCAAAAAAAATGTCCCTTCCAATCCTTTTTTGAAATTTGTCCATTATTTTTGATTTCAAGTTTCAATTTTCAAAGGGATTTTTGGAAATGAAACTAGTTTTTGTTTTTTCACAAAAAAGACAAAACATACTTGCGTCGTAGTGCCTTCCAAGCAAAGATTGATTGATTTAACTTCCATAAATATTTTTAGAATTTAAAAGTTTTCATTCATCCAAAAATTAAAGAAAAGACAAAAGAAAGATAAAAATGCTTGAGCAAAATAAGTTGAGATATACTATAGAGAAGTGATCTCTTTTAGCATTGACAATTTACTCACTCAAAGCACTTACACTAAAAGAAAACAAGGGGTTCTCCAACTACTGTTTGCAACTGGTTTTGTAGTTGCATGGGCCGTTTACAACTAGATGACAATTTAGAGTCCGTAGTTGCAGTGGACAAGTTGCACTAGTTGTAAAGCAGTTGCAAAAAATTTCAAAGTTGTTTCTCATTCGACAGTATACTTGAAAATTTGTCGATGAACTCTTCTAACGTGGTTGCTTACATGGAAGTTATTTGTATACAACTTGTTTGCAAGTGACATGCAACTAGTTTGTGATTGATGTGCAATTGGTTTGCAACTAATGTACCTAGTTTGTGACTTATTTACGACTTGTTTATAATTCATAGACTTGTAGATTTTGAAATTTTAATTTTAAAGATTTGTAGATTCAAAATTTCAAATCTATCTTTTTTAAGATCACCAAATCTAGAAATATCTTAGATATTAAATATTTATAAATTTTTGTAGATTATAAAAATCTATAAATTGTAAAAATCTACAAATTATAGAAATCTATAAGTTGTAAAAATCTACAAAATATATAAATATTAGAATTTCATTATTAAAATTCATAAGAATGTTATAACTTATAATTCTTATATGTCTAATCTAATGGTATTCTTGATAATTGATATGGGACAATTAATAAAAGACTTAATAGTAGTTGCAATTGTAGTTTAGTTGTAATCTAGTTGCATTGCAGTTGTAGTCTAGTTGCATTGTAGTTGCAGTTTAGTTGAATTGCTATCGAATTTAAATTATATGCAACTATAGATAGATACATCGGACTCTACACAATGTAAAATTGTCCACATCAACAATTGTGATGAATATTGGATGTAAAATATCTCACATCAATTCTTTTATTACATTCCCGTAAGCAAAAATGCATTTTGTGACTACTTTGCAACTATTTTGCAACTACAGTGTATCTATGTTAAAGTTGGTGGAAATACAGAGGATTGTAGTTGCAAGACAGTTGCACAAGATACGTAGTGCATTTCAGTCGATTGTAATGGACACGTTTTTCTTCTAGTGTTAGGTTTGACCATGGTTCACTCAAATGAATGCTATGATCACATCAAAATTTGGATCTTAGTGCTCTTTAGTTGTTTAAAAAGATAATTACTTCACCAATATATGTACCAAGTTTGAACTTATACTAACCTTTATACAATATTTTAAGAGCATTTTAATATTCAAAGGAAGCTAATCATTTTCACTCAACCAAGCGTAAATCCTAGTTATAAACTTCCAATCAAGTGAATCTTAAATTTGAAAAATTACCCCCTAAAGGACTATCCATTGAAAAGACAGGAACCCCCCCTCCTGCTCCCTTCCTCTATCATTATTTTTTTTTTAAATTCCAGACCGTAGATCTTCTCATAGAAAAAAAATTAAAACTAATCTCCAAGCTATTGATTTAGGATATGAATACAATTATAGAAGATGAATACATATACAAAAAGACAGATACAGATACAGAAGATGGATATGGATTCATATATATATGGTTACAAAATCCCATATCAATTGTAAAATTCTATGTCAATTTGAAATTACAAATTGTAGGGAGGATTTGGTTTGGTTGGGGTTTAGGGTTGGAGGTTGGGTTGGGTTAGGGTTGGGGGTTGGATTGGGGAATTGAAACATTTAATTTAGGTTGGGTGGATTGGGAAATTAAAAAAATATTTAATTTGGGTAGGAGGTGGAATAAACCTCTACGTCACTATCCACTCAAAAGACAAACTACACTTGTTACAATTGCCTATTGAATGGACAATTGAAAATTTGCATAGGTTCCCACGAAGTCAATTTTTGTCGAATGTTTATCAAATTTTGACATAAGGTGTGAATATGTACCCCCTTAATGAGAATATAATGTTTTTCCAATTGAGTGCCCGAATCAAAAGTTATGATGTCCTGAACTTTTGTAGCAACTCAAGCAACTTTGCAAAACTCCTCTTTTATTTTTGAAATTTGATAGATATGTAACTTACATGATACAAGATGCAAATGTAAAGAACAACAATCATGTGTAGCATAAAAATCTCACTATTGGAGGAGTTAAATGCTGCTAGTATTATTGAGTAAGATAAAAAAAAATTCTAACTTCAAACATTATAATCTTTCACTCTATGCAATCAAAGTTTTTGTATTTATTTCCATAGTAGTCTAGTATAAGTTTATATGATTCTTGGGGGAGGGTCACTTAGAGTGTCCATTAAAAACCACGTGCAAACAAAACTTTGGACCCCCTATATACTTTTTGAATTTTAAATCAAATTAAATGAAAAAATATGAATAGACTTTCCTACTTTGAAAGTTTATATTTTGAATTATTGATATTTTATTTGTCAATAATAAATAGTTATAAATTTTTGAAGTAAAAAAATACACTATAGAACTAAAAAATAACTTTTACACTCCTATATTATATAAGAAAAAATTGTCTAAAAAAAGAGCAAAAAATCCCTTAAAATAACTCTCTATTGAAAATTCATTTTGAGTTGAATATTGATGCAATGATCATCTAAATGTGTTCTCTAAAAATATTTGAGTTAAAAAAACATGCCATTTTAGTGCATTTTTAACCTCTTCTAGAAATGATTTCATATTTTATTTGAGTTTGAAATTTTGGGAGTAGAATTCTATAGTCATTAGTAAACAATGCTCAAAATTTGAAGTTAAAATTATAATTTATTAGAAACCACTTGTTTGCACATGGTTTGTTGTAGTAGAACTAAGTGCACCCCCCAAGACATGATTGAATTTTGGAAAAAATAATAATTTAAAATATTTTTCTCACTACTTTAAAAAGTGACAATTTTCACAATTTCAATCTGAACTATGCCTTGGTCGTCTAGGAGTTAATAACAAGGAGCACACACTCACAAAATCTTAGAGCTATTGAAAAGGTACTTCAAAAACTACACATGAGAAAAAATGAGGTAAGAAAGTGAGAATCTTTTTGTCTAAACTACGACATGTGGAACTAAAGAAATAGTTTGAAGGATTGTAAAAATGAGAGAATGAGATCTATTAGAAGTAAATGTAAATTGAGAATATGTTTTAAAATATTTTGTGATTAATTTTTTTCTAAAGCTCTACACTGTGGTCTTCATAAGTTCTACCTTTTGGGCCTTTACAGTCTACATTTTTTTATTTCAATTTTTGCATCTTGACTTTGATATTAAATTCGACCTCACATCTTATATTTTCTATACTTATACAAGGTTCACTTACCTCACACATCTCTTACATCTTAAAAAAACTTTTGACTTTGACTCTCTCTATTCATCTACGCTAAAATCTTTAACAAAAAGATTTTATTTATTTAACTCCCTCTAAAACAAATCTATATAAACCATGTATACATTTAGCTTAAAAGCCATTTTTGATTTTTGATACTACCAATAATTTAATACTAAAATATCTAAAGACCTCTAATTACCTTCAACTTTCTCCAAGATGTTCTAAAATGATGAAAAATACATATTTTAGTATTGATGGTCAAATCTAGTACTCACATGGGGCTTACTATCCCTATCTAGTGAAAAGATGTGAACAACATGTTTTTGATTAATCCCCCCCCCCACACTTTCAATTCTCAAAAATTGCAAAACATTGATCTACTCACAAAAAAGAAATTAAAACCAATCCCCAAGCCATTGATATGGGGTACAGATATGAATATAAATATGAGTATAAATATAGATATGGAAGACATAATTATATGAATATATAGTACAAATATGGATACGACAATATGGTAATATCTCATATTAATTGCATATCCTATATCAATTTGAAATTACAAATAAAGATGGTGGTAAAGATTAGGATTGGATTTAGGTTTGGATTGGGGGTTGGGAATTGGGAATTTAAAAAATGATTGAAATTGGATTTAATTGTCACCTATAACCTCTATTTTCTATGCATTTAAAAGACACAACTAAAATCGTCTCAAATTTCAATTAGTTTGGACAGTAGAAACTTAATCAACCAACTAAGTTTATAATTTTGTGGCTAATTTGTTTCGCAAGACCTTTATTATCTTTGCTAATTGATTTTTATATTTTATTTAACTTTGAATAAGTTGTCAAATAAAAAATGAAGCTTATTTTATTTGTCTTGTTGATTTTTTAAAAGATTATAACTTCACAAAATGGATATTGATAGAATAATAGGACAACGCATTTCAAAGATAATATACACTATCATTTTAATAATATATTTGAAAGTTAAACAATTCACAACTAGTAAATATGTAAAATAATAATGAACTGGTGTGCCCTATGCCATTGCCACAATCAAAACAAAAGTAAAAATAATTTTTTAATTTTTTTAGTTCATGAAAACTTCAAAATTCAATAACTTTCCCATTGTATGTCCGAATGTCACAAAACCGAGCCGGTCTACCCCTTTTCATCGAGGACTTTCCAATGGTACCAAGCACACAACTGGGAGACGCACAGTCCGAGAGATCTCAACGTGACAAACAAACAAACAAAACAAACAACCTAACTTAAGGTATAGACTAGTGTGCCTTGTGCTGTTGCTACAATCAAAACAAAAGTAAAAATGATTTTCTAATTTTTTAGAACCAAAAATAACTCAAAAATGCATAACTTTCACATCGTACATCAACACCACAAAACCAAGCCGGTGCACCCCTCCTTGTTGAGGGCTTTTAGACAATACCAAAATTGTGTCCAAAATATAAGAAAAAGTGCCCTGTGCCGTTGCCACAGTCAAAACAAAAATAAAACTAATTTTCTAATTTTTTTTAGAATAGAAAATAATTCAAAAATCCATAACTTTTTTTTTTCTGTAAGTTGGAATGTCATGAAACCAAGCTTGTGCACCCCTCTTTGCCGAGAGCTTTCCAACGGTACCAAGATTGTGACCAAAATATAAATAAAAGTAATTTTCTAATTTTTTTAAACCAAAAAAAACTCAAAATACATAACTTTCTCACCGTGAGTCGGAATGCCATGAAACAAAGCTTGTACACCCCTTCTCACCAAGAGCTTTCTGATATTACTAAAATTGTGACCAAAATAAGTAAAAGTAATTTTTTATTTTTTTAGAACAAAAAATAACTCAAAAATGCCTAACTTTCACACCATACGTCTGAACACCATGAAACCAAGCCGGTACACCCCTCCTTGCCGAGGGCTTTACACAAGTGGGGGGATGCACGGTCTAGGAGATCTCAACGTGACAAACAAACAAAACAAACAAATTAAACATCCTATCTTAATGTATAGATACCAAGCTTTTATATGAAATCTTAAATAATCAAATTGGCTTAATAATGGATAATTTGATATTTTTCATCCCATTTGTGCATAAATATTAGCTTATATCCAAGAGGTTGAGCAAGGAATTCATTCTTAATAGGTTCAAAAATCTTTCTTTTATACAAAAAAAAAATATTTTTTTCCATTATAGCTTTTCACTTTAGTCAATCAAAACGACACATTGTTTTTTCAATAATGCTTGATTTAGAAGAAAAAAAATTGGAAAATAATTCATTTATTGTAGTTGTTTTATACCAAATATCACTTGTACATTAGTGCATCAAAATTAATCATGTGTTTAAATTGAAATTTTCTTACTGATTAATAACAATTTCTCCCTCAAAAGTTGCAATGATATTTTGCATAAACGAACAATTTGATATCAATGATCTTATAAAATTAGTAGTGATTATTGTAGGTATAGAAGAATTAATAGTATCAATCATTGCCTTGTTCTTGAATGGTTATTTATGAATTTCATGAGTCTATTTGGTTATTATTTGAAAAATTGGAGTTGTAATGGTTTTTGACATTGAAATTCAAGCAAGGAAATTTTGAGCTTTATTCAATGGAAATTTGATAATTCGTGGTTTATCATTGAAGCAATCATGTAATTAATTTAAAATATTTTGTAAATGTACAATCTTAATAACCTCAACTAGTTAGCTTGAACGAATTTAAAAAAAAATTATGATTCAACATCAATTATTTTAATATTGTAGACATAAACCTTTGGAATTATTTTGAACAAATTCTTCTCTTTTTAAAGATGCAGATATAACAAATAATGCTTGAAGAATCAAAATCAATACAAATGTCTTTTTGTCAATGAGCTTCAATAATGTAGCATCTATATATCATTTTAATAATAGTATATATCATTTCAATACTTCATTTCAATAATTCAATGGTATGAGATTTCAGAATTGAAATTTGTACACAACAATCAAATACCTGCAAATGAGATATTTTGAAAATTAGTCTCAAAAGAAGTTGTCATAAAGAATTTTTTTTAAATGAATGACGAAATTAAACTAGAGTTGTAGCATGTAAAATTACATGACTCCACAAACATGTAAACAAATTTATTTGAAGAAGCAATAGTCTCATAATGAATTGAATTCATTTGATGAAAGACTATACTAGTTGGATTTAAACATATTTATAAGAAATTGAATATATCAAATCAATTATTGATGTAAAGAAAAATCTTTAAAGAGTTTATAAAATTCTTAGTTGGTTTCATTTTTGGATTTTTGTGTATATTTTAGTGGTGTTCTCATGTCAATTTTGTAGGTTGCTTATTAGTTTTGTGCTCTAAATTGGTAGTTTTGAGGAATAATTTAACCAATCTCGAGATGGTTTTTGTTGTATTTTCATTTGGAATTTAAATGATGATGTGGTACACTAAATAATATATTTAGTGTTAGCAACACTATTTACGAACCATGACACTAAATATCATTAATCCTACTAAAGTAAGTAATATTAAAATCTAATTTCTAACACTAAATGTACTCTATGGTAAATCTGAAATCTGAAAAGGTTTATATTTAGTGTTAGAACACATTAAAAAAATGAACTTGCAAAGGAAAAGATAGAAGACAAGGAAAATGATGGAAGGAATAGAAAACGTGGAAAACGTTTGTAATGAAAGAAGTCTTTGAACATCTAATAAGGAAAAAAAATTAATATTTAGATATAAGAAAAAAATACATATTTCACACTTGGGCTGAAACTTGTTGGTCTTGGAAATATGGTTCATACTTGGCTATAATTTCTTGCAAATGTGGAAAGAGTTGATTGACACTCCAAGTGCCATCAGCATCCAAAGCCACATCTGATCTAATCATAGCTTTCCTAGCATATGACATATTATCACAATCTACCTCTTTATTCACATCTTCAATGCTATTTGCAGTCAATTGTAGGAAAAATCTTTTTCCCAAGTTTGTAAGTTTTCCTGACCACTGCCCATCAGCTCGAGGAGTATTTTGCCAAGAATTGGTTGCAATGGGCTTAGCCTTCTTCGCTTCCCATCACTTGGTCCAAGCCTCTTTGACCTTTGAGATGATAAATGTGTCCGCTGGTTGACACAAATGTGTAGAACACGGCGACAAATACCTAAGACTGGCATGTTTTACTTCCAAAACAACTGTTAACGTTGGAGTCATGTTATGGCCAGTACAATTGTCAATCCAAATGACTTTTGTGCGACCATGAACATCAGCTTAGAAGGCTTGGAGTTCAGCAAAGAATTCAGCAAAAATGGCTTGGTCCATCCATCCTTTAGGCCTGGTCCTACAGCATACCCTTGGAATATTGTCTTCCAGGCCCCGAATAGGGTAAGTGTTGTTGGAATTAGTAAATATGAGCATAGGGGCTTCAATCATTGATTGACACCCCCGGAGATTCTAATGACCATGGTCATAGAGTCTCCACTGGAAACCACTTCGGCGTACTTGACACTCGTGTCCCCCCTAAATCCCAACATTCGACCATTATCTAAATTCACGACAAAGTGAATTTCGTCAATATTTTCCATGAGATTTTCATCAAAAACACTGGTTTAGAATCCCCTATGCAGCACACCTAGATGGTAAGCTGTTGCCATTTTGATTTGTAGTTCCTTCTCGGGACTACAAGTCAAGCGTCCTCGTTGTGACAACAACACAATGTTGTGCACATGCATAAATTGTTGAACCCAACTTGGGGTCAACTTTGACATGAATAAGACATTGTCCTTGGGATCACGAGATTGGATTGTATATGGAGAGTTAGGATCCAGCAAGATGGACAAGCCAATTCAATGAGCAATTTGGATGAGAATTTCACTCCAACTTTTTTAAATTGGTCAAATGCATCTAGGAGTTTAGGATAGACCCAAAGTATCCATTCAAATCGCTTGATACCACGACTTGGACTTGCCTTTGTATGAAGTTGTTTACGCCCTCCCACCCGGTTCCTAGTGTATACAATTAGTGGAGATGTGATATTTACTTCTTCTTCATTGCAAAATTGTTGACGTTGAGTCCACCAACGAGAAGTCTGGACAAGGTTGGCACTCTTTTGACCACAGAAATGCTCTGGAAATGCATAAATTGTGCGCATGTAGAGCCCGCAGATGCCATGTGCAACTTCATCTTGAACCATCTAGGTGATGACACGCTTGCGGACAGCAACAGTGAAAACTTGTTGCAAGCATCGAGGTGTGGAATTTCTTGGTGGTGGATCAACCATAGTGAGTCCCTGGATTGCCAAAGAGGATATGAATAAAAAAAAGGTCGATAGAGGGCGGAAGGGAGAAACTACGAAAGGTGGGAGAATTCAAGTCCGGTGCAAGGCGGGAGCGGTGAAAGAATTCAAATATGAATTTTCCACCTAGTATATCCCCCCCATAATTCGGAAGTTCAATCTGAATACAAGCTAATTGCAACAATGAAGTCTCACATCAGATGGAGCATCTGGATTGCTCCGACCATGGAGCAGAAGAGGATGCCTCACACACAAAGGACTAACGACAGTGACTGGATATTACAATCGGAATTTCAATCTGGAGATCACAAGCTAATTGGAATGAGCTCAAATGCCGAACTGCAAAGGCAAGGGCGCGGACTGCCACGATCGTCTCTTGCAAGATTTGTGGATGCCGCACTTGAATGGAGTCAAGCTTAGCACTACACTAATTCTTCCAAAGTTGAGATTTAGTGTTGTGTGGAGTAGGGTGATAATTACACTAAAAGTAATCCAACACTAAATATACTATTTAGTGTAGTGGTGCCAAGTAAGAAATCATGGTGTCCAAGTTGGAAGCTAATTGGTTAGCAAGATTGTTTGGTAGTTCCAAATTGGGTAGTTAGCTTTCTATTGTATTGATTAGGTGGATTGATAATTGTCAGATTTTGGGATTTATTTTTTTATTTTATATTTTTTATATTTTTTAAGTTGTAGGCACTCATTGTTGAAGAGTCCAATGAGATTCCCAATCCAAGTCAATTATGTAGTTTTGTTTCCTTTTGTGTCCAAAATGATGATGAAAAGTTTGTGGATATAAATTGTTTAAGACATTGTAAGAAACTGAGCTCATCGGAGAATAAGAACCATGATTGTTAACTAGTAATGTGTTCACTACTTTGTTTAATATGTAGAAATCTTATGCGCTCAATTGATTTTAGAATGGGGAACCTATGTAGAAGTTTAAGTTGAGCTTTGTGAAGCATGAAAGTTTTGTGTGGCAAATCTAGTTGATAATTGTTATATATATGAGTCTCTTATGGTTAGAGAGGAAATTTTATTTTCCTTAAATTCAAATGATTGAGTAATTGGATGAGTGAGCTTTAAGTCATGTTGAAATGTGTCTGTTTCAAGTGCAAATTTTGTAGAGTTATACTAAAAGAAAATGTAGTCAAATTAAGCGTGGGTTGTAAAAAAATGTTTGTCAAATTCATTACTTGGAATTTGTGTGTTTAGTTGAAAAATGTAGTGCAAAAGTATTGTGATTGTGTTATTTAATCTACTGAAGTTTTGTGATACGTTGAGAGGTTTTATGTCTAAAGAGTTGTAGAGTTTTATTGTAAAAGTTTGTATGTGTCCCCTTATCGGTAATAGCAAGTACATTGTATTTCAATTGAGAGCCTATATTTTGAAATTATGTGTGTATGCATGATGGGAGTATCATGACCAATTTGTGGTTGTTAATTGTTTATTTTCCATCTGAGTTCATTTCCAAATTGGTTTTAAATTTGTATTGATAAGGCTATGGTAAAAGTAGTATAAGTGCCCTTTCACATTTGGTGGTAATAGTGCTCTTACGATGTGGTTTCACAAAAGGTAGTCAGAGGGCTTCTATACCCAACAATGGTCTTATCTACTGATCTAACATAACTGAGTTCATGGACACCGCAATAAGCAATGGTAGAAGACACCAATGACAATAATTTTATTTTAATTCAATGGTAGGTACTGCAATAAAAGTAGGAACAATTCTTTCAAAAATGAAAATTTTGAAAGGCAACAATAATTTTTATTGATGGGCATAATTAAATCTAATTAAACTAACTCTGTTATAATGGAAGATGAAAGACTCTTAAACACTAATTCTTCATTTGAACAAAAAAACTTCCAATATTGGCATTGTTCAACCTACAAACAATCCCTTTGTGTATACAAACATTGAATGAGAATAAGACAAACATGTTCCCAAAATTTTAGAAAGGCTTTCCAAATTCAGGTTCATGAAGACAATGTTGTTGCTCTTAAATTACACACTTTTGAACCACACTTAGACAAATTTCTTTGACATTGTTCACACTTGCACTTGTCACAATTTCAGGACCGTTGTACAAGTATCTTGCACTCTTCCTCTAATAAGCGCCTAACTTGATAGAATGGAATCATAATCACTCATTACATGCATAAAACAGAAATCTCAAAGGTCCACGAACAAATTGACCACCACTAGAGTCACTCAATCCTAACATATGCAAAGTGATAGTAAGAAGTCATAAGACCACCAATCAAATGCGGATGTCTACCTTTCTATTGACCTTACATATGTTTGTAGATCTTTCCTCTATCGCCTTGTCTGAAAACGAGTGTTTAATCCTCCTCTTCCTATTACTATGTCATCATCACAAATTGGCTTCAATAGCTACAACAATTCTCTCAACTAAATCACAATCAATTGACTATATTATCTTCTTAACATTGCTCTTTGTAAGGATTGGGTGCAAAAACATTGTAAGTGTAATTTAAGTTAGTAGTTCAAGAAATAGAGTGTATATTAATCTAATGATATAAGAGTGAAATGTAATTGAGTTTGTAAGTTTAAGTCAACAAATCTAAAGTCTAAATGTTTTTTCTAATTAATTTCTAATCAAGTTTGGTTAAAGAGTGTATCATGTCTATCAATTTTGAGAGCATTTTCAAGTGCATGTGATAAGATAATTGAAAATTGAAAAGAAAAAGTATATTGTTTTAGAAATGAAAAATATTGAAATTAAAAAATAATTTCAAGTTGGTGTATAAAGATTACAAATTTGATAGGTGCCAAAGTTAGATAAAGTTAAATTGCATGACAAAGGAAAAAAAATCAAATAAAAAATTAAAGATTTGTTTGTGCCTATGAAGGGAGACAAAGCCAAAGTGTGAACTAATAAAAAATTGAATTGAAAGCTGATGTAAAACAATCAAGCCAATTGCTTGTAGTTATCTAATTTCTTGACAAACAAAAGTTTCAAATAGTGAAAGATTAAAGAAAGAATTATTTGAGAGAATACTATACCTTTGTAGTCATTAAGAGTAGAGGGAAAAATTTAGTAATTAGTCTATCATGTGAAGAAAATACATTATTCTAGTTGAGTATATTTTCTCTTAATTGTTGATTGCAATTATCAATTAGGATATTTGAGAAGCATCCCCACTTAATAGCCTCCTTGGAAAAAATTAATACTAAAAGTTTAATTTTCCAAATTGGATTCCAAAATTTATCTATAGAATTTCAATTAAAATCTTGAGCATTAATTGTACATGGTACTTTAATTGAATAATGAAAATGAGCCATAAAACAAATTAGCATTGAAAGTGAATTGGCAAAAATTAAATTTCTTGTTGATAATAAAAAAAAAACATGTAATTATTCATCTAATGCATCAATCAAATCAAGAATTATTTGAATGATTGAGAAATAGCTTGAATCACAAATATCACCATGTAGCCTTCAAAGTATTAGTGATAATTTACAAAGAAGCTTTTATATTAATGGTTTGACAATCAACTTGTCTTGTATTCATATAATGCTATTGAATTGACATTTATTAATAATAATTAGGTTTAGCAACACACGAAATAATTTTTTTAATGAAATAAATACTAAATAGTTTAATCTTCTAGGTTAAAAAAACACTATAGAACCTTTAAAAGGTAATGCAAAATTAAATATAATAGGTGGTTGGATTACAATTTAATATAAATTTCTTGCTACAACAAAGATTGTTTTTACAAATTTATTATTTAAAAAAATCAAAGCCTCTCATCTCTTTAAAACTTTAGTGGAAAGATGAAAACCTTTGGTATGTACATCAGTACATCTTGATAGTTAATTAATGGTCAAATAAAAAAATAAAAAAAATAATAGCACCTATATATGTAATTGTAGCACCCTCAAGCAATACCACATTTAAAACAAAATACATTCAATTCAACTATAGTCATTAAATTTTTTGTTTGTCAAATTAAAAATTTGTTTTCACCAAAAAATTCTTGTTGTGTAGAAATATGTGTACTTTTAAAGTCAAAAAGTGCACCACAAGAACCACTTTGAATATATTTCTTTAAAAATATATGTTTTCAAGTGACATCTCCAAATGAATCTACACACACATCTAGTACGGATTTCTCAAGTTTAAACTTAGAGACTCTTGTTTTCTTACAATATTATCAATAAAATATCTAATGCAATTGTATCAAAAATCTTATTCTTTTAATATAGTCATGCATGTTTTATTAAAGTTATATATTCTTTTTTATTACTATATTAATAAAAAAAAGTTATAGCACAATGACATTGGTAAGTTATCAATTCAAAAAACCTTTTTTTCTATTTAAAGCTATGATCTTAAGCTAACATACAAGTCTTATTGAAGGTCCTTCTTTTGTGTTGTGAAAATAGATGAGAAGGTTGGACATGGGAGTGTAAAGATGTGTTTGCTAATGTTTAATATGTTTTTTGTTTATTGCCTTCCAAATCAAACCAAACTTTTCATCTAATTAATATAGAGAGAGAGAAAGAAAGAAAGTCAAGGAAATGTGTTCAATAAAAAAGAAGAGGCTAGAAAAGAAAACAAGACTATATACCATGGGTGCAAACGAAGGCAATAGACCTTTTGCCATTTGAATGACCACCACAACTTCATTCAAGCTCCAAATTTGAAGTTATGTGACTCTTTAGAACCTTAATGACAAGTACTATGAGCCCCAAGAAGTTTTATTCTAATAGCTACTACAATAAAAAAAGATTTGGCCAAAAATCCAAGGTCAAAAACAAGAATGTTATAAAACACCCATACAATGGTGATTCAACCTTTACTTGTTTAAACAATCACAACTTCTACATATCAACTCCAAATCGAATAAATCTTAACTTCTTAAAACTATTAGAAGATGATACAGGTGCTCTAAAAAATTTCAACTATAAATCAATTGTATAAGGAAAGTGGTGTGCGTTCAAAGTTTCCGCTTTCGGTGTACCAAAGGAGCTAACTTTCTTAAGTTTCCTTCAACTAAGTACAACTTCTACATACACGCTCCAAATTGAATGAGTCTTAACCTTTTAGAAAGTTAACAACAAAAAGAACGAATTCTTAAAATTTTAGTGTCAAATGACAGTTATTTTAAACACTACATATGAGAGAAGACATGAGTAAGGAGTGAAAGTGCTTTTCTACTAATATCTCATGTAGCACTTGATAAGTAGCATAGGAATTTTGGAGGGAATGAAATGGCAATGAAAAATTAAAGTTTAGATGCATATAAAAATGTGATGTAGAAAGAATAAGTCTCTTGTTACTCTTCTTATCTCACTTTTACAACTTGTATATTCCATCTTTTTTTTTGCAAGCTCCTTCTTTTCTTTACAATCCTTTCAATTTTGACTCCAACTTTTGCTTCTTGATTTTGACATTAAATTTCATCTTTTTGTTTTTTACAAACCACACATCTCACACACTTCTTACACTATTCCACTACAACAATGGCAGTGTTTTATGACTGCAGAATTATGACTGAGGATGACTGGCAACTGCTTGCAGTCATATTCTTGAAGGCCAACACTTTGGGGAGAAATATTACTGCAAAATATGACTACCAGTCATTTTTACGCCTTGTACTTTACAAATGTATACTATACGGCCATTAGGAAAACCAAAGTACTTCATAGGGAACGTAGGGAACATGTTTGGGAACGTTGAGTCATATTATCAATTATATTTTCATACTAGTGAATTTTGTTTTGTTTTGGGCAATTCAAGAAAAATACGGGCAATTCTAAAAATATATATAAATAAGCCATCATTTAAAATTTTGAAATCCTAGTCACCTACTTTTTTGGATTTTGAATCCTAGTCACCACTTTTTTAGTGTTTTGAGACCTTAGCCATTATTTTTTTAGGATTTTAGAACCCTAGACGCCACTTTTTAGGGTTTTGAAACCTTAGCCATCACTTCTTGTAGTTCTTCTTCCTTACCTTCTATTGTCTCTTAGCTCTCATTTGTTGTTGCTTTTTATTGCATCTCAATTCTTGTTTCTTGTTGTTCTTTACTTCATGTTTCTTGTTTCTTATTGTTGCATTTAAATTCTTTTTTTCTCTTGCATTTGAACTCTTTCTTCTTTTTAGTTCTTGTTTTGTAGTTCTTACTTCTTATTTCTTCTTGTTGCATCTACACTCTCATTTCTTGTTGTTTCTTGTTATGTCTTAGTTGGTGCTTTTTGTTTCTTCTTGTATCTTAGTTATTGCTTCTTATTTCCTCTTGTGTCTTAATTGTTATTTCATGTTGTGTCTTAGTTGTTGTTTCTTGTTTCTTGTTGTGTCTTAGTTGTTATTTCTTGTTTCTTGTTGTGTCTTAGTTGTTGCTTCTTATTTCTTGTTGCATCTTAACTTTTACTTCTTGTTATTTCTTAATATTTATCTTTTTTTTCTTGTTTCTTCCATCATCAATCTTATTCTTCTTATCCTAAACTTGAGCTACATATTTTGTGTTGTTATAAGCCTTTGAAGGTTGAGCTTTGTTGTTCAATCACTAAAAATTAACCTTTCATTTCTTTAATTGTATATGCAGGCACTAAAAGTTGAAACAAAGACATTGGAGGCTACTTACAACCCAATGAAGCCATCTTCACATTATTGTAAGGATTGTAGGCCTTATTAGATTGTGTGAATGATTCATTGTAATATATATATTTTGTATTAGTGACTAATAAATGTCAATGAAGATAGTTGTATTTGTTCTTGCATTTTCCTTCTTTAATATGATTATCTCTTATACATTTCTAAAATCATATATTATGTATTCATTTTTAATTGCATGAGGCTTTTTATTCAATTGTCAAATCATCTTGATGTATGATAGTTATATATCATGTCCATTTAAAATGCATTAAAAATGTGATTGTAGTTAGTAATATGACTGACAAGAGTTGTATTCTACATCATTCAAAAATATGACTCATGAGAATCATTTTTCACATTAATAAGAATATGACTCACCGCAGTCATATTCCACATTACTGCAAAATATGACTCACCCTAGTTATATTCCATGTAACCAAAAAATATGACTCATTGCAGTCATATTCCATGTTACTACAAAATATAACTAACCGCAGTCATATTCCATATCACTGCAAAAAATGACTCACCACAGTCATATTTCACATCACTGCAAAATATGACTCACCGCAGTCATATTTCACATCACTGCAAAATATAACTCACTGTAGTCATATTCCACGTTACTACAAAATATGACTCACCGCAGTCATATTCCACATCACTGCAAAATATGACTCACCGTAGTCATATTCCACGTCATCAAAAAATATGACTCATCGCAATCATATTCCACGTCATCAAAAAAAATATGACTCATTGTAGTCATATTCCACGTCATCAAAAAATATGACTCGACACAGTCGTATTCCACGTTGTCGTGTTGAGAGCGGTTTGCCTTGGGAAATCACGAAGATTCTGGCTACAACTAGAAATGGCTAAGGAATAAAAATATGATAGGAGAATAAAGGCAAGTGGACTTGTCACTTGCAAACCCAGTCTTCTAACTAGAATGATGAAGGTGAGTGAACTTGTCACCCACAAATTTACCAGTCAAATACAAAATGATATTGTACAACAACAAAATTTGTTGTCTCTCGTGAATCTCTAATCTTGGTCTTCAAATCTCGTATACGGTCGTCGAATCATCAATCTTCAATCTTCAATCTTCAAACTCCTCCCCGTTGGCCTATCCTGTGGTGGCTCTATAAGGGTAAGGGTAAGGGTAAGGTGATAAGATCCCACGGCCTCGGACGGGTAAAACGGGACAACCAACACGAGTGACCGTCCGGATGATGGGACCCTAAACTTTCAAACCCACGGTAACCAGGAAGCGCCTTTCACCAATGGGAACAACATAAAAGAGCAACCAAGTGGGTGATTAAATCCCAAATAGTCTCCACAAACACAAAATGGAGCGCTTACTGGATAACCACGGCTTGCAACAGTTTCACAATGCTGAAATTGAAAATTGCAACTAGCCTCCAAAACCGGCTGGGAATAACCATAGAAAGACAACAAGCCCCGAAATCCGGCTAGGAATAACAAGCCACAAGCCACAACACACGAGTTTTCAATCTTTGTGTCTTCAAATTTCAACTTCAAATCATCACTCAAAGCTCTACCTCAACTTCAACTTCAAATTTTCACTCAAACTCCAACTTCAAATCTCTACCCCAACTCCATCTTCAAAGCTAAACTTTGAATGATCACCACCGTTTCTTCACAACTTCAAATGGGTTGCATAATAACTCTCTGGAAAGCTAACACAATTCTTTCCATTTCCTCCAAATCTCAACTCATTCCAATACTCTGACCCAAAACTATGGTCATCCAAAGTTTCGGCCTCTACAAGTGAGGGCAACAGACCCTCCTTCACTCCTACACTCACAACTTACTCATAAATGCTCCAATTACTTCGAATGATAGCTTCTTAGAAAGCTAACAAAACTTTACACATCCTCTCCAAAACTCAAATCAAATTAACACTCTGTCCACCTTTCATGGCCACTCAAAGTTTCGGCCTCTAGAAATGATAGGCAGCAGACACTCCTTCACTTCTACACTCGTAACTCACTCATACAAGCTCCAAATAGAATGAGTGAGATCTTCCTAGAAAGCTAACTTAATTTCCTACACTTCCTCCAAATATCAATGCAAACCAAGAACCTGTCCGTCTTTTATGGTCGGTCGAAGTCTCTGCCTCTTAATTTCGAAGGCAACAAACCTCCCTCCACTCAAACTAGCACAACTTTTGATTCACAACTCCAAATCAAGCAAGTGAGATCAATTTAGAAAGAAAACACCATGATACATAACTCCATCAATTTTCATTTCAAAATTCCAAAAACCCACAACACAATGGCCCTCCAAACATTCGGGTCTTTCCCTAAACTCACAATGGGAGAGAAGATGAATCCTATCCAACTTTTCCTCTACCTTATCTACTCTCAACCACACAAACAAGTGGGGTCCGCCTCTAACTCACTCTTAAAACTCCTCTAACAATAATTGAGCACTTATTTGGCCCCACTACTATCTCCTTATCTTTATCTTTGAAGGAAATTTACTTCAAGTTCACCTAGAAGGCAAACCATTTGAATATTTCCTTACAACTACTTCACAAACACAAAATTATTATAGAAATTCACTCCAAATATGGAATGAAGAACTAAAACTCAACGTACACCTATTAGAGGTAAAAAAACTAGAATTCCAATTTCATCTTGGGACTCAGAAAAAACCCTCCAATTCGACATACTGAATCTATAACAAATAATGAAGAAAACTACTTCAAGTTTGATGGAATTCTAAGATGGCAACCTAATCTTATATAGATGACTCAGGCCATCGTAAGAAGGCGTCACCTTGAAGCCACTAAAGATGATGTCATTATTCTCCTCATATTCGTGAAAACCAAATCAATAGAAATAAAACATTACCACACTTTTTTACACTATGTACGCATTTACAGTGCGACAACGTAGAATTTTTTTATTTGCCCAGGCAACCCAAAAAAAAGTCAAAATCCCCCTAGGATAGTCAAAGTATACGCCTAGTTGGCATACTATGGCTAAAAATGGGTATTTATACCCCTCAATCCATATGACTGCCAATATGACTGATGTCTGAAGCGACTGCTTCTAAATGACTGGAGTCAGTCATATTCCGAGTCATCTACAATGATTTCTGCGTAAGTCATATTTTTTAATTTTACGACTCACTGCAGTCATATTTTGCAGTCATAAAACATTGTTTTTGTTGTAGTGTTCACCTACTTCTTACACCTTACACAGGTCTGAAGAAACTTTTGACCTTGACTCTTCTATTCTTCCTCTCATTTGCTTCAATCCACTCTTACACCTCCTATATTTTACACCTTACATGAGGTTCAACTACTTCTAACATCTTTGCACACTTCTTACATACTTCTTTCATTCCTTACATTTTATATCTAAACAAATTTTTAGACTTTGACTCTCATTTTTTCCCCAAAGTTAAAAAAACAACTCATTCCCCCTAACTTATGTCTACAACTAATTTTATATATTTGGTTCAAAAGCCATTATTTAATTGTAGTGCTACCAATACTTTAATACTGAAGTATCTAAAAATTTCTAATTATCCTAACATTACCCTCAAATTTCCTTTTAACATATCATTATATAACTATGTAAGACAATTTATAAAAATCTACACATATATGCAATTCAAATACTCGTGAATGGAAACGATAAGATGATATTTTTGAAAGTGATGTGATTACCTTTCTTGCCTCATATTTTTCTTTGATTTTAAAGTAATTGAGAATGACTTCATTTTCAAGCTTATTTGAATATTAATAGTATTGCATATACAATACATTGAAATGTAGATGCTACCTACAAAAATAATAGAAAAAATGAGTACATTAAATGACATATTGACCTCAATACAAAATTATTAATATTACGACGCTTTACACATCTTTGTCAACATAAATATCAATTATTGCAAATTGATAAGTACCTTTCTACATTAAAATCAAAGAATGCCTTCCTTTTAAAATCTTAGCCACTCGAATTGAAACTCCAATCAAGAATTATCAATCCTAGCACTACAAAAATATTCAATAATAATTAAATATAATCAATTCATATAAATATTTATACTATTCAATCTCTATTAAATAATAATATAATATATGCAATTGAATAATAAGCTAATATTTATACTCCTACAAATACATTCACCAAGATTTAATTTATAATAATTTGCACATGTAATATAATAAGCATTTAAAATTGAAACTTTAGTATATCTAAGTTGCATATCCTCTTTATTCAATTAAGTATCATACCTTCATATTAATTTTAAATAGAATGAGATTTAATTTTTTTTTAAACTTACAGATCTCTATGACACTACACACACACATATATATATATATATATATCAAATTTCAATTTATGACAATATTCACACACTATGTCACAAGTGTTTAAAGTTATAACTCTTGATATTTTAAAGCATTCAAACTTTTTCTCACCCAATTAAATACCATGACTTCATACTACTTTAAATAGAATGACCCTTGATTTTTTGAAAGCTTTAATGATGAAAGGCTATAATGAAAGATACATCCTTTAAAAAAATTCAAAGTTCCATTATCAAAGCATAAAAATGTCACATTGTATTTAAGTTTATATATGACCTCAATATGATTAGAAGTGAGGAGTTGTAGGTTACTACGAAATTTATAAATTTCTATTTCAATAAGCCATAAATAACAACCCATAAGAGTTTCAAGGCTAAAATTAATAGGATTTGTGTTAAATGTTATTAGTTTTACAAAAAATTAAAGCACACTTGATTTGGAGTTTTTATGAGGTTACAACAACCATTCACATATTTACTATGTTATATGAGAAAAAATTAATTTAAAAAAAATGAAATGTTGGAAAATATACCAATCTAACTAGATGCCAATGCATATCTACTAAACAATGGGTGAAGAAGTTGATTTTATAATGAAATATTGAAATTTATTCTCCATCATGAGCCCTCAAAGAATATGGGACAATTCGAAGATGAGGGCTTGATTGCTCATTGTCAAAACACATGAATTGTGTTCAATGTAGAACTTCAAACTTCATTTTGCATAGTAGAATAACTTTAAAAAAATTGAATTCAGAAAAGTTGAAAAATCAATCTAGATTTCATCTCCAAAATCCTATTTGAGATTTTTAGCCTCCAGTAAAAAGTTATGGACAAAATTCAATACACTCAAGATAGGACAATGAGTCCATTGTCACATTGTACTTACATACATTATGTAAAAATATATGTTTATATATTATTTTCATGAATTTTGATTGTAATAATATACAGACAAAGATATGTCACATTGATGACATCACTTGAAATGGTTTTAAAGTAACACTTTATCATTAATGTATACATGCCAATCATTAAGAGAACCACCTAAGAGTCTCATTAGTTTGAAGTAATCTATTTAAATAATAAAATTTTATTGCTTTTGAGTTTAGTTCTCATTTTCACTTTCTTAAATTTTAGTATGTTAAACTAGAGGGTCTTTATTTAGTCTTAAAACATAATATCTCAATTGAAGCCTAAATTTGAATTTTTTTGGTCACAATTGTTGAATCAACCTTTTCAACCTCTGGACCTTGCACCGCTACAAGAGCATTCACAAAAAAGACGAACCTTTTTTATCACCAATACAACCTTGTATGAAACAACAATGACATGAGATCCTTCAATGTGATGTTCTAGCTTTTGTGATCTAATTGCATAATGAATATATTAAACCTAACAACTTAAAAGTGATGTTTAAAGGATGTTTTGAAGGTTTTAATGAAGATCAATATTATTATATGATTGAGCCAATTATAAAAATTCATAACCACCAATGTTGATTGAAAAGGCTAGTTAATTGTTTGACTAAGCTGAATTCTATTAGACAACTATTAAATCCTAAACTTTTCTACTTTAAGGCATTTTCAATTTTTATTTTATATGTATTTAAACTTTAGGAGAGAAAAATGAAGATAATATGCCTTCTAGATGAATTTTGGAATCATGTGCTTTCTAAATAAGTATAAAAAGTTAGTTGTAAGGAACAAAAATAGTAGTCAATGTATATATTAGGTTTACTATATAGTCAAAGAATGGACTGAAGTCACCTATTGTAGGGAAAATAGAGGTGTAGAATAAAATAAGAGGGTGGTTGCAAGAAAGACCAAACAATTTTGGTAGCATTTTGCCAAAAGTATAGTTTTTGTGCTCAATACTATAATTACTATGAGTACTATGAAATAGAACAATCTTAGCCATTGATCTGAAAAATTGTGAGCTACTAATATCACCGACTACTTGCAAGTATTAGAAAAGTACTATTTGAAAAAAGATAGTTTGTCTCAAAAAATAGATACAACTAGGTATAAATTAATAATAATTAAAAAATCATAAACGAAAAACTCCTAAAAATTGGTCATTTGTAAAGACTTGATAGTGATCACATTTCACCAAAAAATGAAAGTCAAAACCATTTTCAATGTTCAAAAGTGCGTGCGCAAGGGAGCCCTATTTGTATGAATATGGAGGTCATTAATTAATGTATTTTTAGATTTCCTTTGGTAGATGCATGTCTCCCTATTGTGGGAACAAACCACAAAATATTTAGCTCTAGATAATTAATATTGGATACTCCCTAGTACTAAAAAATGCTAAACCTCAAAGTGTGACAAATTAGCAAAATTGACTTTTAAATATAAAATGATTTTTTTTAATTCTAAAAAAGAAGGGACATAATTATAGTCAAATTAACCATCTCCAATAAAAATTTCAAGTTCATCAATTTGTATTATCAAAAGTTCTAATAGAAAATAATTTTATCATTCTAAATGTAACGCAAAATAATACCAATCTTTCTTGCAATCACCCAAGAAGTCTTTTTTTAATTTTACATTTTGTATTATTTTTGTTGTGTGTTTGTTTCTTGATTGCAAGCAAAGAAATAAGAATTTGGCTATAAAATTTGAGGGAATGTTTCATTTTGCATTGTATTTCCAAATGTGTACATGTAAAATTCATATATTTAGAATTATAGTTATGCTAAAATTATGTTTAGACTTCAAAAAAATGTAGGTGGGTTAGTTTTTGCTAGAATTAAAGGTAGAAACTCGAGGACTTATAAATATTTCATTGAATGTAATTTGATTTTGAGATTTTGTGAGAATATATATTATATTTTTAGGTTTTAAAAAAATTATAGAAACCTTGGTTTGGAGTTTCAAAATATCTTTCATATGGTTTTGAGTGAATAGATATGGGAATGCCATTCATTTTTGCCCCGTACTTATATCAAAGAGCTACATATATTGCATCATAAGAGTTTTAAAGCTAATTTTTACATAAAGTATTAAAGTTTAAATCAATTTTTCAAAAAGCTATGACCCATATGATTTAAAAGTTTTATGTGACTTTTACGTATTCTATAATGAAGAGGTGATGGCTGCTATTATATTTTAGAGATACAAATATCTTATATATTTGATATATTATTTTTTTATATGTATTCTATATGAAGACATATATGTGGGATATACTATAGCCATACATATAATTACACAACATCTTGTATTTGAAATGATTTGTTTTTATGAAAAGCATTGAAAATTATCGAACAAAGTTCTCCTAAGTATCAAATTGACACGGGGGGTGCACTACAATGGAAGTTCATGGGTGAGGAGCAACCAAACCCTAACTACCCATTTCTACTTTTCCTTATTACTTTCTAATAAACTATAATTTCAACCTACAACTTTGAGCTTTGTTTAACAATGTCTATAGGTTTCTATTGCCAAAAATTTCAATCCTAAATAACATGTGATATATTGTCTAGAAAGGATTGAAAAATGAACTAAAATGGCATGTTTTTCAACTAAAATATTTATAGAGATCACATGAAGATGACTATTGTATTAATATTCAGCCAAAATAAACATTTAGTAGAAAGCTATTTTATAGAATTTTTTTTTCATTTTTTTCATTTTTTTTCTTATATAATATAGGGATGTAAAAGTTATTTTTAGCTTTGCAGTGTATCTTTTTCTTCTAAAATTTGTAACTAATTGTTATTAACATAAAAAAATACTGATAATAAACTTTCAAAGTAAACTTTCAGAACATAAACTTTCAAAGTAGGAAAATCTATTCATATTTTTTTTAGAAAAAAAATAAAATTTTAGGATATAATATAGGGGGTTCAAAATTTGGTCACTCCTCACCCATGAACTTCCTTTGTAGTGCCCCCCCGTGCAAATTGAAGTCAATTGCAATAAAAAATAGCAAGATTTTTTTATACAAACCTTTTCTACCCAACATCATCAAAAACATAGTTCTCACAATGTACCAAAAAGAGGCAACATGTCTTGTCTTGCCATTTCTTCCACTAATAGAGAGCCATTTATTTTTGTTAAAAAAAATTTGCTCCCCCCTTCAATGCCTTTGATCTTCAAAAATCAATTTAGGATACGGATATGGAAAAGGGATATTATATATATATACGGATATGGGATACAGATTGGGTACAGATTGGGTACAGATTTAGATACATGATATAGATTGGGCATGAGTTACAGGTTGGATATGGATATGGATACGAACTTCGGAATATATCCCATATCAAATGTCAAATTCCACCCCACCAAATTACAAATAGGGTAGAGAGGTGGGAAGGGGTGGGTATGATTTCAATTTAATTTAATTTAAATTATTTTTTTGAGCTCACTAGAGTGGATGGGTGGAGATTTTGGGGGGTAATGAGGTAAATTAAATTTTAAAAAATTGAGCTCATTGTAACAGTTTCTAAGCTCATTCTCACTATGATCTCTTTCCATTTTTTAAACCATTTCTATTAAGTGAGTTATTCAAAACTAAATAAAATAAAAATAAAAATAAACATATTTACATAATAGAACAATTTGCACAATGACAACATATTGTGGTGAGATGGTGGCATGGAAGTAGCCACTATAAAAGAAGTAGTTGCAAGAGAGAAATAAAAGAATAAGTTAGAGAAAAGGTCCAACAAGATCTGAAAAAGACAAGGAAGACCCAAGAACTAAAGGAGAAATATATAGACAAGACCTTAATTAAAAAGTGAAATTGCAAAATTAATAGAGAAACATAATGAAGAATGATCCAACAAAAATGTTAAAGCAATGGGAGAAAGAGGCCTCAATAAGCTATTAAGGCATCCCTTCTTATATAAGGGTATCAAACTCCATTCTATAGATTTCCAAGACAAATTTATACTGAGAATTAATCAAAAGTTTGCAATACAAAGGAATAGAATGAAAAGTAGTCAAGATGTAAGCAACTTATTGGTGTTGAGGGAGGTTAGTTACATTACCTTGGAGAAGGTACACCAATTCATCATGTCCATGATACATATCTCATCCGTTGCCTAACATGAATGCTTGTAATGTACATATTCACCTTAGACTATATATACAATACCTTTATACCCAACATGTAAACAAAGGACACAGAAATAACAATGTAGTTATAGACAAGATTGCATATAGAAAATACAACAACGTGTGATTCAAAAAAGACAACAAAAAAAATCATGTTTAGTGGGAAAAGATGTACTTTGGCATTTGAAGTAAAGAATCCTAAACCCATTTCAATTAGAAGCTCTAAGATACTAGAAGCAAGTGTTGGTAAAGTCCAATTGTTTAGATAGCAAAGATGCCTTATAAAACAATTGCAAAAATAAAGAATTTTTTTAAAAATATAAATTTTCTTCTAAGAATGAAGCAAAGCAAAAAGGGAAGGAGTTGACCAAATCTTGGTGTATTTGTTGCTAGCATTAGGAGTGGAAGTTGGTTTCTACAATGTAGTAATGTAGGTGAGTGACATTAGCTGCAAGGCCATGCTACAATAGAAAATGACAAATTTGTTGCTATATGATTATTATCAAAAGAGAGAAGAGTATTGGTAGATGCACCAAAAATTAAAGGATATAGGCATGTACCTAAATTGTTAGAGATGTTTGTGGCAATTTTGTGATTTGCTTGTAATAAGAGTGGGAGGTGGCACTATAGGTGGAGTTGTTGAAGTTGTAGTTGGATAGCAAAGGAAGCCAACAATTAGGACTAGGGGGATTAAAAACTTAACCCCTAAAGGATTGTTTGTCCCCTCAGAGAACAATTTGGGTCCGGGTAGGTTCCTATTGTCTCAATTTGTAGTGAATATTTTTGAGATTTTTTGAGGTTGTGGAGTTTGCCAAGAGCTTTGTGAATATATAATTTTTTTTCAATCAATGCCTGGGAGAAAGAGTTATGGTACAATAAGCCAAAAGCAAAAGTCAACAGGCAGTACAAAAAAATTAGAAAAGGTTTTAAAAAATCTTTAATTTTTTTCCTAAAATCTTATATTTTTGTCTACATTCAAATGATTCATTCTGTTTGGACTAGTTATGAGAAAATTATGGACAATCTTAGTTTTTTGGGCAATCTAAACATCTTCTTGAAAAAATAACTTATAGGATTCATTTGTAAATGTAATATTTACAATTTTCCAAAAACAATTTTAGACAAGGCTAGGTTTGCTTTTTAGAACAATCTCACTGTTGGGATTATTGTATGTCAATTCCATCTTAAAGCTATTAATGATTTAGTTTTTCCTTCAATCTTTAACCTACTTCTACTTAACAATTTTTTAATGAGTGAAATGTAAGTGTTTTTTGTTGAATTTAAAAAAAATTCTCAACTCAACTATTCAACATAGAAATTTAGAAAATCAAAATTAATAGTGCAAAAAATTTTAGTTAAAAAGATTCAAAGCCAAAAAATCTAGTCAAGCAAGTTGCTAAAAACCTTGTTTTCTTTACTTTGGATGCAAATATCTTGCAATCTATGAGGTCAAATTTGATGAAATTTTTATCACATGTTCTCCAACAAGTTAAGTACAAGATCCTATGGTTGAATTTTGAAAAAACATATTTTCTTGGTTTTCTTAGGTGAATGCAGCAGAAGTGGTAGTTCTAAGTGGTTTTTGACAGAAAACAACCTCGGGGCTTTAGGGGTTAAATGAAGTGAAGATCTTAATTGAAATCAAGAAATGGAGAAGATGTAGAAAATGAACTTGAAATGAAGAATTAAAAGAATACGAGTGTGCATTCATTGCATTGTTAGTGTGAATGGACGTAGCATGATACAAAAGAGAGTTTAGAGGGTCGGGCATATGAAAAGGTGAGTTTTTCTTATGAGGCCTTTGCTTTTATATTAAAAAACAATAATGCTAGCAACCAAATTCACTCCCAAGGTGTCAAGTGTCGCAATAAAGGTTGCTTGCTAGTGCAGATGGCCAAGCAAAGCATGCACATACCCTTTGAATTTAAGTCAACAAGCCATGGTATTGAGAACCCTATGGCAAGAATGATTTCTTTATTTTATTTAGGGCTGTTGGAATGGCATGTTGGTATGGGCCTTTTTTGAGCCATTTTCAGATTTTCTTAAATGTTCACATGGGCCTACGTTGAAGGTGATTATTATTGTAGTAGATATTAGACAAGGGCTCCTATAGGTCAAATTTTGATAGCTAGATTAAAGACAATTTAAGGACTTGTATGGGCAACTTTTAGAGAAGGCAATATTATTTTTATTTTTTTATTTGTGATGTAGATTTTGCCTACTTTTCAAATTCCCAAAATAATGGATTTAAGGGTTGATTCTTGTGAGAAAGGTCAATAAGTCTAATAGTTTGTGACTAAGGTCACTTGTTCAGCATTCTAGATATTTATTACAGTCGTTCTATAACTTGTTTTGTAAAACAATCCCAGGGATATGCATTTAATGTCAATTGTTCTTCAATCCAAATTCCAATGCTATTATATAGACTCAATGGTATGGCATTCCAGTCCTGGCTCTAGCCACTTAATATATATTATATATATTATTAAATATATACATCTTTTCCATTTATGAAATTTTCTTTTTTTTTCTCTCTTTAGCAATCCTAACAATATTCTATCTCATTCTAATTTTAATTATATAAATTGTTAGTATTACTACTATTCTCTCACAATATAAATTAATAGATAAAGAATGAATTCTTTTTTAGACTTGGATTAAATCTTGATGTCAGCTCATTTTGCTCCATCTTGGATGTGTCAATTTGTCAAAACTCAACCTTGAAAACTCACAACTGCCTCACCACTAGTTCAGGTACTAGTCTCGAACTTGGATGGTTGGTGTTCAAGTCAATTTGTCCAAGAGATTATTTTTAACTACAAAAACAAGAACTTGGTCCTAAGACTGCACTAAATAACCTATGACCGTGTCTATTGACTTCTTTTTAAGACGATCGACTAGCCATCAATCCAACATCACAAAGTTTAAACCCTATGGTTTGTCAACAGTTATCATGTGATTATCATTGTTTCATTATAATGCATTATAATGATGTGATAAATTGTAATTAACGTGTGAACTTATGAAACAATGATAATCACATGATAACTGTTGACAATTTGATTTGTACTACAAGCTTGGCAAATGAACTAGATATTTACTAATGAAAGCAAATTCCAACTACCAAATATATTGATTCTATAAATTAATACAATTTGCAAATTCTCAAATGTAAGATTTCAAATGGATCTAATATAAACTTAATTTTAGAATGTGCAAATTGAATCCAAAATGTACATAATACATATTGCTTCAGTTTGTACAATCCAATCAACTGGTCTTTCAATTAGATTGATTCCAATTAATAAGCTTTAGCACAACTTGACTTCACACACCATTGACTTCCATCACAATTCTTTTTAATCCCAAATGCTTAAGACTTCACACAAATTGATAACTGATGGATTCTACTACAACAAAAGTAGTGCTTTATAACTACAAAATATGACTGCAGTGAATCGTAAAATCAAAAATATGACTCACGCAGAAATCACCGTAAATGACTCGGAATATGACTGACTCTAGTAGTGTAGAAGCAATTGCTTCAAACATCAGTTATATTAGCAATCATATGGGTTGAGGGTATAAATATTCATATTTAACCATAGTATACCAACGAGGCATATACTTTGACTATCCTAAGAGGGGCTTGACTTTTTCTTGAGTTGCCCAGACAAATGAAAAAATCCTACGTGCAATATGACTGTGGTGAGTCATATTTTTTGATGATATGGAATATGATTGCAATGAATCATATTTTGTAGTGATGTGGAATATGATTGTGATGAGTCATATTTTGTAATGACATGGAATATGACTACGGTGAGTCATATGTTTGGTTGATGTGGAATATGACTTACCATAGTGAAAGATGGTTCTATTGAGTTGTAAATAACTTTTAACAACTTTGTTTTAGCTTTTCATGCTTGTATATATACAATTAAAAAAAATAAGAGGTTAATTTTTAGTGAATGAACAATAAAGCTCAACTTTCAAAATCTTACAACAATACAAAATATGTAGTACAAGTTTAAAGTAGGAAAAATAACAATGATATTGAAGTGAAAAAAAAGGAAAAAATAGTAAGTGTTAAGAAATAACAACAAGCAAGAGTTAAGATGCAACAAGGAGCTACAATTAAGAGACAATAAGAAACAATAAGAAATGAGAGTTAAAATGCAACAACAAGAAAACTAAAAGCAAAAACTGAAAGTCAAGAAGAAAAAAGAGTTTTGATGCAATAAGAAAAAAAAATTTGATGCAACAAAAAGGAACAAGAAGAAACAAGAAGTATGAATTAAAGAATAAGAAGAAATAAGAGTTAAAATGCAAAAAGAGAAAGAATTTTGATACAACAAGAAATAAGAAGCATGAACTAAAGAGCAAAAAGAAGTAAGAGTTAAACTATGAACTAAAAAGTAACAAAAAGCAACAACTAAGAGGCAAAATCAAGAAACAACAAGAATTAAAAGGTAAGAAACAACACAAGGTAAGGAAGAAGAATTCAAAGAAGTGGCAGTCAGGGTTTCAAAACTTTAAAGAAGTGGAGGCTAGGATTTTCAAAACCCTAAAAAAGTGGTGGCTAGGGTTTCTAAAACCTTAAAAACTAGCGGTTAGGGTTTCTAAAACCCTAAAGAAATGGCGGCTAGAATTTTCAAAACCCTAAAAAAGTGGCAGCTAGAATTTCAAATTCTTAAAAAATTAGCGGCTAGGGTTTCAACATCCTAAAACAATGTCTTGATCATATTTTTTTTGGATTTTTCATATTTTTTTGAATTGCCCATATTTTTTGAGGCCTGCCTTAAAAAAATATGACTGGGCACTTTTTCAATAATTTCCTTGCCCAAATTTACTTTGGGCTACCCAAAACAAAAAAATGTAATCACTATGGAGATATGACTACAAAATATGACTCAAAAAAATATAACTATAAAATATGACTCCATGTTCCCAAATACATTCCCTATGGTTCCCTATGAAGTATTTGACGTTCCCAACCGGCGTATACTATACTCCCATGAAGTACAAGGTCAAAATATGACTGCGATTAGTTGCCAGTCATCCTCAGTCATATTTTTGCAGTCATAAAACTTGCAATTTCTAGTGGAATCACATATGTTGAATTAATAAAATCTTTTGCAAGAATTAAATAGGTGATACTTTTAATGCATACAAGTTAATCACTCAATTACATGACTCACACAAATGAGATCAATTGACAACATATACCACCACCACTTTTCTCTCTAGTTTAGTAATTCTTGGAGACCATTGTAGTCAATTAGACTAGTCATATACATTCCATCACAACTGCTAATTATCCATCAATTTTTAAGTACTTGTCATTTCCAAAATATTCGATTTAGTAACATCACTGTCTCATCAATAATTCAACAAATATTGGACATGCACCATAACTCACAAACTAGTGCACAACATTGTCTTATTAGAATTTATTCAATTTGGAACTCATAGCATTGTCACTCAATCAACTAGACAGTAAAGTAAACACAACTTTTAAGAAGTATCCATAATACACAAACTTACAAGTCCCATCTTCCTCCGTTTGACTTGACAACACATTGCTCAAACTTAGGATTTACGTTATACCGACAGTCAGATTTACGTTATACTAACAGTCCCATCTCACACACACATCCGCGCTAATCAACTAGACTTAACATTATTAACTCATGCATTGAATGGCCTTCTGCTCTTATACAATTTAATAGACAAATCGATTGAACTAATTCCCTCGCGCAACCTCCACTATAATGCATTATAATGATGTCACAAAAATTAGATTTTATCCTCGCATCATAGATTCAAGCACACTCTCAATCAATTAGACACAACTGCAACTTCACCAGCAAATATCACAATTTGACAAGTTGACTATATTCTACTCTTCTCACAATCACTTTTCAACAACTTAACCACTCTGATATGCATAGACAAATAGATACAAATTGCTCTTAATTCAATCACCCACCCACAAATACAAGTTGAATCACTCAGCTAAATTGACAAATCACCCGCTCACAAATACTATAGTATCCCATTGCTTCTTCAATCACTAATTCACTAGTGCACACGCACAAACACATACAATGGTAATTAGACAATTTGAAATTCAAGAGCTTCAAGCTATATTCACAAGTTAAGCACAAGATTACAACAAGTTGTACCACTTTATGGACTTAAGAAAAATCAACTAGACATTTGGACATATAGTCCCAAAACTGGGAAGACAACTCTTCTCAAGTGAGGCATCCGTCAAATTGTCCTTTCTATACCTGGGTATTTTTGTATAAAAAATATATAAATTTTGGAGTGGTGCACTGTGTTGTAGATCATAAAAAAGGTAGTTTGTAGTCCTCTACAATCCCAATTAATTATCCTCCAAAAATTCATTTGATGGAATAACTACCAAACAATTTCATTGTTCTTGGCACATGTTAGAAAGTTCTGAACAATTTCAAAACAATAACACTACAAGAAAATTGTGGAAAAACCTCATTGATTGCCATGCAATCAATCTACACAACCAATTAGGGTTCATAAACAAAGGAGAGGCATCTCTCAAGCATTAGGAATGTCAATGTGATGCCACCATCACAATGAATATTGACAATAGTATGTGCACTTCTAATTGCTAGAAATTGCAACTAAACATAGGCACTACTAAATTGAAAATATTTATTTTTATTTTGTTGCATTGGTAAATGAAAAAAGATTTACAATGCATTAATTGGACAATGTAAGAATAAGTCATGAATTTTTTAAGTGCTAGTGATAGGTTTATGATAAATGAACACAATGTTCTAATGTTAAAGTCTTGAACATCTTCAAAATTAATGTCTTCATTCTAGCCAAGAATCTAAATGTCATAGTGATGAAAATATTTGACTAATGATGATTTTTTACATACCTAGAAGTAATATGTGTGAAAATGATAAAACTTTGAATTGAGACTCTAATTAAGGTCAATTTTGGACCTTGAGGCAATAAGGCAACAAGTATTCTATTGTGATATTTCACTCATTTGATAGGTTTGGACTTTGTTCCTACAAATTTGCACCACTCCAAAAAGATCGTTTCCCACTTGCTATTCCCCCAAACACACACTAAATAGAGGCCCTTCCTAAAGTGCATGGCCAAGGAGAATTGAACCCCTTATTGCCCCAGTCAAGGATAAATGATAAATTTGCCCTCTATTTTGTGCCATATAAATTTTGTATTTCTTCACCTTTCTTAATTAATTTGAGGCCTCTACATGCAAATATGAATGCAAAATTTGCAAATTTTGTCATGGGTGGCAAATAAAAAATTTCAATGTTTTCTCTATGGTAAAACATGGGACAATAAGAAGGTCAATCCTCCATGGCCAAAGCACATGGCCCAATAAATGGCTAGGGAGGATTGACCTATGTGTTGTCCTGTGTTTCTTCCTATAGAAAACATTGGGAATTTGGATTTGTTGCATTTGATAAAATTTGCAAACTCTGATTTTCATATTTGCTATTAGAACTCAAAATCAATTATGTGCCATGATGAAATACAAAATTTAAGCGGCACAAAATAGGGGGCAATTTTTACATTTACCCTTAGATTTTACCCTTACATGAGGCATTACCGGTACATAGGTCAATCCCAATAAATCACATCTCAGTTTCGATTTTTATTTCTTGTGGAGTTACAGTTATCCACTAATAGACTACTGTACCGAAGACGTAAGGGTGATGAGGGTATCAACCGGAACGGATCCGGGTATAACGGAGAGCGGAGAAGGAAGGCAGCGGGGTAGTGAGAAGAGAGACGACGAAAATGAGAGAGAGCACGCAGCAACAGCAACATCGACAGCAGCAGCAAAACACAGCACGCACACAACACAACACAGCAACAACAACAAAGCTTGACTAGAACGGCGAAGGTCACCCCACAATTGGCCCCGCGATGGCCCTGCCCTCCCACACCACACCGCGGCAGCTGGAATTTCCTCTTCCCCGCTGAAAAAAAGCCGTCGCGCACATGCCCCTAATTGTCCCCCAAAACCCCGACGAGGAGCGCGCTCTTCGTCCCTCCCTCGCTCGTCGTCGTCCGATCCCGATGGGGTCCGTGTCGCGTCTGCGGGATTGCGTGCCCCGCGTCCCGTGCCACTCCAGCCTCGGCTCTTCCGCAGGTACTTCGGGTTCATTTCCGGATTAATTTCGGGTATTGCGTTTCTAGGGTTCCGGTGGGGTTTGTTTTCGCCTGTGAATTTCGGTTCAATATAGGGCAATCCCGGGGGATGGGGGTGGAGGTGAGACACTGTTTTCCTTTCACACGATTGCGAATTGGGTTTTGGAAATGGATTGCGATTGAGTCTGGGCGTGGAGTGTCATGACGATGGATCTCTCTCTCCCTGTATGTATTTTGCTTCTGCCATGCGTGGACGAGGCGAGGTTCTGTGTTGCGTATGGGAATTGATGTTTTTCTATGATGATTGTTCTGGAAACGAGGAATTTAATTTGTGATGGAAGGGAAACTAGTGGTAGTCATTGTGGTCTAGGTCAGACTGGACAGAGTAGGGTTTTCTTTTGGAATTTCGTTTCTAGATGTTAATATTAATTTTCTTGCATTTTCACATGACAGTGAGCATTGTCTGGCTGCCTTTTATTGTTCTACGTCCTGCATTACTAGTTGTACTGGGGTCCAATTTGGAAATTCAATTGTCTAATCTAATATGGGGATTACTCTATGATTCTACGTGACTTCTTCAATCCGCGTTTTCCTCTGGAACTTTCAAGTTCTCTTTTTTCTGTCATGAGGATGTCCGCGTTGTAGACCCACATTCATGTTCAATGCGTATGAGCTCCGAAGGGTGGACGGAGCCTTTGGAATGTCAATGTGCTAAGTATTTGAATTTTGAAGATTTTCGAGGTACTTATGTTGGAATCGACCAGTTCGGCTTTCCTCTCCACGGCATCTGAGAATACGTTCGGTATTTTCAGTCCTGCCTGGAGCTCAGGACTTGAGCAGAGATTTTCTAGAAAGATCCATTCAGTGGTTGTCCGAAATGTTGCAAAGATTGAATTGATGTTCGAGCTGTTTCGATTCGGATTTCATGAGATTTTGAACTTTTTTCCCTGCTGGCAGTATCGGACATGGTGGATGACTTGTAAAACCATCAATGGCTGGGCACATCAAGTAACAGGTAGGCGAAGATTATCAGAAAAGGCAGTGAAGGTGGACTCGAGAAGACCCTGGATGTCCACCAGGGTTTTGAGAGCCCTGTCCATGTGGAGCCTGGTCCCATGGGCGCAGGAGCTGGCGCTGCAGCTGCCGTAGACCCCCCCGAGCTCTCGCCGCGAAGCTTAGCACTTGAAGAAGCTGAAGCTGAACTTAGGTGCAGCATTTGAATTTGTTTAGCAGAATTTTGGTTTAGGGTTTGCTACCATGTGTGCAAGCAGATGAGAACGGTGCCAGTTTCTTAGTTGCCATGGACGCCCAAACAGAATCTCAGTAAATGAAACCAGTCCTTGCATTCCATTTTGACTCAGGCGAGATCTTGCTATTCGGGAGGAGCGCAGAAGGGAGCTAGAGTTTCTGGAGAAGGTATTCTTCTGGAAAAATCGCACGTGAATGCTGGGAGGATACAGTGGCTGTGCATTTGGTCACAGTTTCAGAATCCCCCTGTACTCTAGCAACTGCTGCTGCTGAACTCCCTGGCCCCTTTTTTGACTCGCGGATGTCCTTCTCCATGCAGGGTGGAGATCCTTTGGATTTCAAATTTGGGGAAGCGCTTCCAGCTCCATGGCTACCTCTTTCACGGGAAGGACCGTTGGCTGATCAGCTCTTGAGGTGTGTGGATTTGAGACCTTCACAGTGTTCTGACGCTTGCTACTTTGACTTGCCAGTGTGCACTGCTCTCTCGTCCTTTCTCGTGTCTCGCTGTCTGTCCCCCACCCACTCACCCGCACTGAGGCCTTGCATACGTTTTCCAGTGCAGGAGAGGGAGTCGGGAACCCTGATTCGGTGTTGCTTGGGGTCGCCGCTACTTCGACTGAAGCCACTGTAGGGAGAGGAGGAGCGACAGAAGAAAAGCAGCGCGATAAATCCTTGGAGAATGAACCCGACCGCCCCCGAGTAGATGGTACAAGCGCCGTGAAAGTAGAAGTAGATAGTGACTGTGTTGTCGGGGATGTGGTTGGATCCAAGACTCAGATGCATGTGAAAAGGAACAGAGCTCGGAGTCAGAGATTGGGCAATGGCCATGCATCCTTGAAAGTGGTAGAGAACGTGTTGGGTGCTGAGCGTCCTGTGGTGGATGTGGAGAGCAAGTCAGCGCCTGTTTCTGTAGAAAATGAGGCGATGTCGGACGTAAGCTACGAAGTGTTGCCAAGTCAGAGCTCCCATGGTCTGCCGAGGAAATGGACTGGTTTGATTAGTAGTCAGGAATTTGAGTCTGGGAACGGGCCCAGGTGTGGACCCGTCGCCGACCCGCCTGCGGCAGCAGATGCGAGCTCTCGAGAGCCCAGCCCTTCGCATGCGTCTGTGCAGTCCGCTGCTGCACGGGTTGATTCGAATGTGGATGCTGATGAGCGAGAACGAGTGAGTCCGTGCGTCGCGGCCGTGGAGCTGGTGGCCAGTTCTCCTCCCCATGTACAGAAGATCGTCGCGACTGATGGTTTAGCGTCTCCGCAGAAGGTGGAGGATACAGCCCTTGTAGATTCCGGTCCTGGAACTTCGAAGGAGGAGAGCGGAGGCGTTCGTCAACCTGGAAACCCGCCTCTTCGCAAGGACAAGAAAGAGAGGGTTGTCCCGTTTCCTATGGAAAAGGGTAGTGACATGCACCGCGTGGACGGAGTTCATGTCTTGCATGCGGACAGCGGCGCCGATGTCCTCGGAGTCCCCCATTTGCATCGGCATTCTGGAGTGGTTAAGAAGGCTGCTGCCTCGAGAGGAGGAAACCACGGTCGATTAGGAACTCGAGATCGGTCGTTACAGGAGGAGAGAAGGGTGGGCGTTCATCATGTTCGCATCAAATGCGAAGACGGGGTTGCCGAGAATCGAGCCCGTCCTTCTGCTGCAGATGCCGAACCCGGCGGTCAGCCCACGAGCGGTGCTCCCAGTTCTCAAGAGGACCTTCGAGCGGAAGGCCAAGCAGGCGCCGTCGTGGGTGGGATTCCGAGAGCCATCGCTCGGTCCTCCAGTGTCTCTGCTTTGTCGAATTGCAAATTCGCCGGTGTCGCCCTCCCTTGGGAGAAAGAGCAGGATCCCGTGGCCCAAGCGGAAGGCGAGAGATGCAAGGCCGAACGGCAAGCCAAAGCTGACAAGGCGCACGACGATTATATTCTAGAGGAGGCTGGGAATCTCGAGGTGGCCTGGATGTCGCATCCCGCTGCCCCTTCTTTCCTTCCATTATTTGGGCGTCTCGGTATGTGTTCTGTGTCTCTGTGGAAGTCATGGGTGGTCCTCGGGCTCATTTTGTGTATGTTTTTTCAGGCCAAGAGGACCTTCATGGAGAAGTGGCATCATGTGAAGAAGTCTTCGGAACCCCCGAGACGGAAATGTCATTGGGATTTTGTGCTCGAGGAGATGCGCTGGCTGGCCAGGGACTTTTTCGAGGTATCTGCACTGAACGGTTCCCTGTTCGCCGTGTATGCGTGTCCCTGCATGAAGTCTAGAAGCGTGCCCTGAAGTTGGTTTGACATCGACTCCACTTTACTTCTGTAGCCTGGAGTGTGAGCTTGGGTGCCTTTTCGTGCTGTGGTGGCCGGAGTGTCCATCGGTTGAGATGGACAGATTCCATGTCCCGGAGGTTTCCGTTGCTTCCTCTGGGTGTGGGAATGTTTGAATGCCTCCTGCAATGTCTCCTCTGACTCCGAGTTTGTGTGTCTGAGAGGTTTGGTTGCTGTTGCCGTCTCCAGGAGCGCAGGTGGAAGCTGGCGGCTGCTGCTCGCATTGGCAATAAGGTCTCTTACGAGAAAAACAAGGATGATTACCTCGCATTGCATTTGGTGAAGGAGCAGCGTGAACGAGCCAGTTTTATGGCGTATACCGTGAATAAGTTTTGGCGCATGGCCGAGGCATCCCTGACGAAGGGAAAGCCTGGCCGTTTCCTTTGTGACCAAAGTGGGAAAGCCGAAGAAACTGGAAATGACCCGAGCGAAGCTGTTCCAATGGATGTTGACGTCCCTGCTTCCACTGAGGTATTTCTTCTCCTCCCCCGTGTTGGGGAAGGCTGATCTTCTGCAAGTCGTGCACTGGTTGCCAGCTGCTGTGATCCGCGTCCGTGGTCTTCGTGTGTATCTGATTTTACCGAGCGTCACCGACGCAGGTCGGTGACTGATGTGAAGCTCTTCACTCCAGCTGACTTGTCGCATGTCGTTTTCCTTTAGCAGGCTGTGAACAAGTCCTCGCAGCCTGCCAAACTGGAGGAGAATTCCTTTTCTGTGAAGAGATATGCTGTAAACTATTTGAAAGTCATCGGGTGCGGACGGGTAGCCCAAGCCGTGGCTCCCATCACTCCTGACCACTATTTCGAATGCAATGGCATTCCCTATTTTTTCGATGAGGATCTTTTTTCTAAGGTACTCTTTGGACTAGTCCACGTGCCAGCCACTTGGCGTTTCCCCGCACCCTGAGCTTTAGACCTCTCCCTTCTGTCCTTTGAACGAGTGAGAATGCCGATATGTTGGCCGGCCGGCCGGATTGTTTTCTTGTCAAGGTGGATGTTCCGCTTGCTGCTGATGCATATGTTTTTTTGGTGTTGAAGCAGGAGCTCTTGTATTATACTGTACCCGCCGGTGCAATGGAGGTTTATCGTGTCTCGGTTGAAATGGAGAGGGCGCGAGCTGAAGTGGTACATTTGGATTCTTTTTCTGTCTTGTCTGTGCCGTCCATTTCATATCTCACAGATTCGAGGGCGGGAGTGAGATTCATGTTTTGCATTTCCAGCGTATTCCGCTCATTCTGTCCACCTGCGTGACAACAGAGATGGTCCATCCCGTGCTGACTTTTTCTGACGTTTGTAGGAGTACGAGGAGAAGCGTGCAGCAGCGGCTGCGGAGGCCGAGGCCCTGGCTGCTGCCGAAGCATCAGGAGATGCATCCCTGGGCAGTGATTTTGGGTTTTCTGACTTTCTTGTGGATGGCGGTTCTCAAGACTACGAATTCCAGACCAGCTTTATGGGTGAGGGAGGTCACGCACGAATTTCCAAAAAGAAACGGAAGAAGATATTTAAGAACAGCAATTCTGGCAGGAGGCTGGAGGGGATTGGACTACAAGGTATGTGCTGTTGTTGTGCCTTCGTGATCCAAGTGCTGCTCTGTTGATCGGATTGTTGGTAGTCGACTGTTTGTTTCGTTCTCCGTCCTGGGGGTCTTGCTTTCCCCGGTGGAGACTGGTTTGTTCTCTTAACAGCCCTTTCCTGTGCTTTTCAGGATTTTCGTACCCATCATCGGGTATGTCGACTCCTGAAATGGGCTTGCAGTCCCCTCTCGTGACTGGAAAGCGGTCGTTACCTGGAGAATTGGGCTCCAACAGCGTTCCTGGAAGCATTCCAGTGAAGCGAGCACGATCCTCGGCCACTAACCTCCGCCCCCGTGCCAGTCACTCCTGTATTTCACCAGGTATTATCGGCAGTCGTGATGGACGTCGGATGCTGGATGCTGGCTTGTGTTCGAAGGGGTCCTTCCCTCTACTTGCGAGAAAGCTTGTAGGCAGGCCACTGTAGCAATCTTGAAGTCTGTTTTGGCTAGGTCATAGCGACGATTTTATCTGATATCTTCTAGTTTGCCTGTGTCCTTGTATGGACTCTATTACGAACCGCCGTTTTCTGCTCTCGTGGCTCTCCCTCCCGCCGTAACCAGAATATTACTCCATGTTTCCAGTTATGGTTTATTTCCTTCGCGGGGATCATGTGGCTAATACTCGGCTGGTTTGTGAATCCTCTGCTGGCAGGTGCGTATCCAAGAACGGGACTGGACTCGCAGGATCAGCATGAAGATGATGGTTTAGGCATGGCGGAGGGCTCCATGAGATTAGAATCTGGCCATGATGCTTCCAGCGGTAAACTGCATGGAGTTGGTGGAATGGGTGGTGGCAGTTTTCCTTCCAGCAAATTAAAGAAGAAGAAGAAGACCAAGGCTTTTCCAGGGTTGTCCAACTCCAGGCCTTATGAAGGAGGGTTGGGTGCGGGCCCTCCTGGAAAGGTATTTCGACCAACATAGCGTAGCATTCCGATTCCCGTCCTATGCTTGCTTCTTTATTCCATGCTGCGAAATGTACGCATGAGATCAGCTGCGTCCCCTGCTAGCTTTCAGTTTGTTTAGCCGTGTGTGAGCCGCGCTTAATGGCACGGTCTTTTTGTTCTGCAGGGTGTCGATGGAGATTCTCAGGACCTTGTGCGCTTTGAGCAGGTACTTGGAATTTCCTCTTATTCGGCTTTGCAGTCTGAGGAGCTGGTCTCTCAATCCTGTGGTGTCCATATTTCTGAGCATTCGTACGGATGCTCTGAAGTTTTCATCCTCAGATGTTTGTTGACTGGGTGCCCTGTTGAGGATCTGATCAGTTTCCATGCCGTGTGTGGTATGCGTTTTTCACACTCTAATGGTGTGTGGTCCATTTGTGGGAACAGATGAAACGGAAAGGGGAACCCAATTGGGCACATCCTGGTACGTCATCGGACGCAAGTTTAGGCAAGTTGCCCAGTATCCTCTCCTTTGCTTTCCTTCTGGACTTCGTGTATTTGTAGGAGACTCCGTTTGTGTGTTCGGAAGGTTTCCTCGAGCAGTCTGTGCCCTCGTCTGGAGTTTCTCTTCCCATTGTTAAGGTGTCATCTTTTCACGGGTGACGTTTCATCCGGCAGGAACTCCCACAGATACCCCTGGATCGCCCGGATCCCAAGGTCTCCCAGGGCAACCAACTGCGAAGAAGCAGAAATCGTTGAAGCAGAACGAGACGAGTTGTGAGGCCGCTACTCCTGCGCAGGCGCTGCCGTCCGTAGCAACTGCCAGCAAGCTGTTGAAGCAAAGCAGCATGCGCGACCGGAATCGTAGGGCTCGGCCCAATAAAGTGAGTGGATGTGTGCCTGTCCGTGTAGGGCATGTAGACCCCTTTCTTTATCCCCAGTGTCATCTTGTGGGTTCGCAAGTTTTGTTTTTTCTCGGAGTGAGTTTTCTTGTATCGCCTTGGTGCATATCTGACTGGACGCTATTCCCTGCAGGTTCCCACGAGTACACCAGCTGGCGTTGGGATTCCTTGGTCGACTAGTGAAGATCAAGTGAGTGTGATTTTGGCTCTCTCAGCTTGTTCTTGAGGCCCTGCGTTTATTGGTGCATGAATCATGGAAGACTTTGTATTGGTTCTGATGACTTCGAGTAAATGTTGTTTGATTATTCGTTGTTGTGATGTTTTAATGTGTGAATTTGAATTTGAATGTTTTATGCTTGTCGGTTCCGTGCATTGTTTCTAGGTGTTTTCCAATACTCGGGTTTGAGGTCATGTGCTGATGTAGTGCACTACCTAGTGTGGATTGCTTGATTCTTACCTCGATTTTCCTCTGTTTCTGTCCGTGCGCAGGCCATTCTCGCCCTCGTGCATGATCTGGGTCCCAATTTTGAACTTGTAAGCGATGTGTTGAGCTCGAACTCACAAATTAAGGTACGTCGTACCCACCTTGTGTTTGAAATTGTAGATGGAGGCACGTGTTGCGTGTCGGTATTCTCGTTGCAGTTTATGCAGCTTCTTTGTGTGTGAGCCATTTCATGAGGTGGCTGGTGTGGGAATTGAGTTGCTTTACGGGAATTCGATTCGCCTCAAGTCAATGGACCTTGAGGTTGCTAGTGCACCCTAGGACATCGGTAGCCAGAGTCCCATGCGTGATTGGTAGATAAAGCATCGTGTGACATTGGGGTAGCTAGACCACCATGGGACGTAGGCTACATTCCGAGTAAGTGCACGATACACCTCGTTAGTCTGTACATATTCTGTGTTATGCAGCCCGACTCCAGGTAGCATATGCCCTATCTCGGTGGGTGGGTGAAGGAGGTGCAGCTGATTTGAGCATTTGTCTCGCATCTTTTATGCCTTCTTGTAATTGAATGTCCGGCAGCTGAAAACTCCTGGCCTGGATCTCACTTTTTCAGGGTATATTCCGGAAACCCAAGCAATGCAGAGAGCGACACGCAGCTCTGACGGAGAGATCGAGTGCAGATGCGATGGAGAATCAAGAGGACCCGAATTCGTTGCAGTCGCAGTGTTCAAAAGTAAGAGTCATCTCCCCATCTGTCCATTCCCTTCTTCCAGTACCGCACTCGATTGAGGCCCGTTGGTAATGGTAACCATTTGGACCGAGGAAAATGAGGCAATCGGTTCCCATTGGTTGCGATGCGATTGCCGGTTACCAAGGTCACGTACCTTGAACTCACCCGTGCTTTGCGGTTCTTTTCCGTGAGCTGTTTCCTGTATCGTCTGTAACTGGCTGGCATGATCGTGTTCGATACAGGGGAATGTTAAAGGTCCACGTGTTCATGGCGTACCGGAGGAGGACAGCCTTAAACATCTGGAGTGCATCGTCCAGCTTGTCTCGAAATATCGTGTGCGGAAAAATTCAGTGAGGCCTTCAGCACCCGCTTCGTTCCTTGTGTTTAGCGATCTTGGTCTAACTGATGGTGTCCAATTGATTTCGAATCCAAAAGTTTGTTGCGTTGTGTGCCTCTTCAGCTGTTACTTTCGGTCCGTCTTCTTGAAGGCGGGAACCGTTGTTGAAAGCTGTTATTTATTCTGGGCTTCGAGTTTTTCTTTTCTTTTCCCTCCGTTCTGACTGCAAGCGTGGGTCTACCTCCTTGTACAGAGTGACAGTCAAGATCAGAAGACTTTAGCTGCCCAGCATCCTTCTCATGGAATCGCTATCTCTCAATTCTGCACTGGTGGCCCTCCGAAGTGAGTCATCCAGAACCGTCTTCCGCTTGAGATAGACACGTGTTGATTTCCAGGGGCTTGTAGTCCTGTGTATTTGGCCCCCGAGTTCTAAACATTTCCAGGGTTCTTTGTCGGGGCTCCGTGGATCCGTCGAGTGTGAACCACCGGCCATTGTGCTCTTGTTGATTTGAGTGTTGTTTGTTCGCTCCCTAACTCTGTGCCGTGATGCGTTCTCTCTGAACATTTGTTATGACATGTGTGTGGATGACAGTCCTTTGGATTTATGTGATCGAGTGACGAACAACGGGGATGCGACTTCCCAGCCGTTCCCCATCCAGCCTGCACAGGGGAGTGTGTTAGGACCTCCGGTGATCCCTGGTTCTGTGATGAGACCACCCTCCGGAGGCTTACCTTTGTTACCCGGCACCAGTGGTTTCAACTTGGGTCCATCTTCCGTTTCGTCTTCTGCTGCCATGAGCGCGGCAGCCGCACGGTACTGAGCTGCCCTTCTTAGAGTTGATGCGATGACTGATCCTGGGCAGGATGCCGTCGTGATCCAGTCTTTTCAGGTGTTCGATGTGCTGATGATTTCGTTGACTGGCATGGCTCTGGCTTCTTTCTGGAGCTGCCGTCGGCCTTGTTTGTGGCCCTGCTTTTGGAAGTGTATGAGCAACTGATGGGATGCTTTCGCGGATTGTTTAGCTCGGTCCCCTTGCCTTTCAGATTTTCAGATCCTAGTGGTGTCTGCGATTGGTATGTGCATTTGAAGGTTTTCTCGTGATCCCCATCCGAATTCAATGGTGGTGTTTCTCGTATGCAGAGATGCGCAGCGATTCACGAGCCGTCTGTCTCAAGAAGAAGCCAATCGGTTGCGAATGGCTGGAGGCAACTTATCTGCGTACAACGCCCGTCTTCTCCAGCAGCAGGCCGTGCCGGGTGGCTTGCCTCTCCTGACCGGTTTGCCCAGTCCCAGCGACTTGCCCATGGTTCCTACCAGCACCACCGGGGCCATGTTGGGTGCTCTGAGCCGTGGTTTGTCCCTGCCCAGGGCCGGACTGCCGAGCATGGGTTCCCCGGTGGTTTCCAACATGGTTCCAGCTGGCTTGAGTGGCATGGTGCCTCCAGCAGGAAGCTTCCCTCAGTCGAATATAGCGAGGAAAACTGCCAGTCTTCTGAGCTTGCTGCGGGTATTTCTCGAAGCCCTCTGAATCTATTGGTTTGGATGCTGGTATTCAACCTTGATTGTTGAGTTTTTCACTTGTTCGCGGTTGCCTTCTTTCACAGCTCTGGGTCTGACTTCCCTGTTCGAAATACTTGTGAATTCGAAGATCTCCACTCCCTGTGCCCTTGTTCTCGTCTTTGGTGGCCTGGAAGGGAAAATGACCGAGGTCACTACGTTGGTATCTGATTGGACCTTATCTCTTTTGGATGTGGATCTGAGCAATGGATGCTTATTGCAGGCGGGAACGTGCACGGACGAGCAGCGTTTACAGCTTTTTCAGCTCCTTCAATTGCAAGCGCAACAAGGTGACAATCAAGCCGCGGCTGTTCTGTCGAATTTAAGCAGTGATATGGCTGCTATGACGTCCCCCCCGCCTCAGGTGATCCTCCAGGTCCCGCTTTTGACAGTGTTGCTTTGTTTGGCCGCTCAGTACACCTCTCTTTCGTCCGCCTCCCAAGGCGTAGTGTTCGATCTCTGCAACATCTTTGCAAGTCTTCGAACAGGGGAAGTAGCGATGATATAGGAGGACCATCACAAGACGTGAATGTTGAGTCGTGTGATTCGTGGTCTGTCTATTTGCACTTGAAGTAGACGTTGTCCATGTCTCATTGCACATGTTTTATTAGCCGTTCGTGCCGTCCGTTCATTGTTCCGGCCTTGGAGGCGAACATTAGGAGTGGATGATTTTTGCCTATGATATTGCTCTCAATGTTTGTGAACGTTTCCACTGCCACAGCCGTTCTCCCCTCAACATCAGCCACTGCAGCAGCAGCAGCAGCAGCACTTCCAGCCACAGCCACAGCCACAGCAACAAGTAGCGCAGCACCAGCAGCACCAGCAAGTTCAAAACCAGCAACGAAATCAGTTGGTAATTGTCCCGTCGATTAACTGCAGTGAGTTCTTGAATAGTTTGAGAGAGCGTGTACTTAGTGCGTGCTTGTGTGGTTGGTGAGCAGCAGCAGCAGCAACACATGCAGATGCAAGGCAATCCTACCCAGGCTTATTATGCTGCAACCGCTCGTATGAAAGAGCACCAACACCGTCAGCAGCAGCAGCAGCAGCAGCAGACCCTTCAGCAACATCAGCACAAGCAGAGGCTGATGGGGACTCTTCCTCAAGCGCAACATATGCTGGCCCCCCCTCATGTGCCCAGCCTTCCTCCTCAGCAATTGGGTTCACAGTCCCATCTGCTATCCCAACAGCCGCAGCTTACGAGTATCCAAAAGCAAGTGGGTCCGCAGCAGGGCGTTGGTCCTCCGCCCGGTTTGGGTCCGTCCGCCCCGGCTTCTCCCGCCGGATCAGGGCAATCCAACCCTCCCAACCAGGCTTCTGAGCAGCTGGGGCAGAGCACGGGGTCCTCCAAACCAGCACAGGGAAAGCAGACGCAGACGCCACAAACTCTGCAGCAACAGCCAAGTCCAAGGAATTCCACGGGGCCAAGCCGTGGAGGTATGACGCACGACCTTTCTTCGCAGACGGGACAAGCCAGCACATTTGGTAACAGTGGAAACAACCAGCCAGCGAGTGAGACGCCCGACCAGATGCAACAACCAGGACAGAAGATGCATCAACGATCTGGACAAGCCCAAGTCGGGAGTGCATCTTCGGGACCCCAAAGTAAGGGGCCCCAGCAGTCTGAGTCACAGCCACAGCTGCAGATGCCGCAGGTACAGTTTTGGCCGAGATATACTTGAAACGTCACAAACACAGGGCTTTCGACAATCGCCGTCCAAGTCGGAGGATATTCTGGAGCTTTCTTGTTTCCTAATTCCCCGATTCGAGAATAGAAAGTCCGCATTGGACGCTAGGAGTCGATTGTTGCAACTCTCCTCCCGTATGCCTATCGTTCTAAACTATAGGATGTGATTGCTTCTTTCTATTGGTGCATTCTGTTGCGTTCCTTGAAGCTTCCTAAACGGTTTCCCTCTTTTTCTGTAGAGGTGGAAGCAGGCTCTGATGGCCATGCATTTTAGGTTGCACGTCCTTTCCTTTTTTAAATGCCTTGTTTTTCAAGCAGGGTGGAGTTCCTAAGCAACAACAGGGAGCGTCCATTCAAACAGCTGGTCAAGCTGCTGCCTCGCAGGCTGCTTCGATACCCATTTCCAGCTCACAACTACAGCAGCAGCCGTTGACTGTGCCTTCCGTACAGCAAATGCAGCGAAGTCAGGCGCCTCAGACCCAGCAGCAGCTCCAGCAGCAAAGGAGGTCAGTGCTTTCGTATGAAAAGTGGAGTGAATCTTCTTGTCTTGGAAGTCGTTGGTCACGGAACTCTTGTTAGCGACGACATCTCGATGCTTTCGATTGGACAGTGGTGCATTTTGGCTGGTAGACCAGTCGTCTCGCAGAGAGCACTAGATTTTCTTCTCGGAAGCCCGACTACCAAGTAGGCGTAGCTGCACTTCGTCCATTCTCCATGCCTGCACTGTTTTTTTTTGTCCCTTTTTCTCTAGGGTTGAACCAATAGGTTGTATGGGTACAGGTTGCAAACCCGGCATCTTAGTGCGAATCCTTTGGCAATGCCAGGGCTCCTGGGAAAGACGGGACTGCCGCCGACTGGCCCAGCAGGTTCGTCGCAGATGTCCGCCCTGCCCAACCACAGCCCATACCAACTGGGTGGAACAGCAGTTTCGATTGGAAATCCTATTAGCTTGAGCAACTCCAACTCGCATGGGGTGCCGCTCCATTCAAGCAGCATCGGAGCCCATTCCATGCAGTGGAAACCCAATCAAGCCACCCCCCTCTCCGCCGGACTCTACAACTTGACAAGGGCGAATAACGCTGCAGGTCCAGGCCAAGTCTCCGGGACGACGACCCCGGGTCTGCAATTACCATCTTTCCACGGACCCTCTCACGGTCTGCCCTTAGGAAGCATGGCCCCGGGGCCTCTGGTCGGCGTTTCTGGCCCGCAGAAGCACGGCATGAGCCCCGGGGTGAATGGAAGGGCTCCTTCCGGCGCACAGCCAGCCCTCCCGCCTGGACCGCGCAGCAGCCAAGGCAATGGCCCGTTGATGGTCGCTTCAGCACCTTCAGCGAACCCCCAAACGAGGCCTCCAGCAGGCGGTACTGCTGGTACTGTGCCGTATGTGCGAGTTCCAGCATCCGAGTCGAGCAATTCCATGGCCAGTTCAATGCTGGCGAACAGTGGGCAGGTCTGTCACTGATCTCGGAGTTTTGGACTCGTGTTGGTTTTTTGAATTTCGATTTTTTCTGGACCTGTCGTGAGTTTGATTGCGTCCCTTCAATCTTTCTAACATATGTGTGATTTCTGGGAGATGTGGATGGATCACTTTGGGTTCAGGATCCAGTTTCTTTTGGATCATTGTTGGAGTCGGTGTCAGGTCCTTCACGTTTTTATTGTGTTCGACCTCACGATCTTCTGATGTGCATTTTACAGTCTGTGTCACCATCTGGTGTTCCCATATCTCAGAGACCTGTTGTTGCTGCTGGTGCCGGCTCAGCTGTGTCAGTTGCTATTGGAGGAAGCCCTTCTTCTGGGATCTCTACATTACCCCCTGGTGGCCCTGGTGCAGGCCTTCCAGAAGCGACGACGCCAGTGTCATCTGCCTAGTTTGGGGTGCGTCGCACTTTGTACTGTACATGTAGCTTTTGATTAACCTGCAGGCATTTATGTGCTTGTAATTTTTTCTAGGTTTTCGGTCTTTGGGAGGGGAGTTGGAATTCAACAAACTGATGGGTGGGCTTCTGCCTGTTTGTTTCCGAGCTTGGATTGTTTGAAAGAATTCCTACGTTGATTCTGCCCCTCATGAGATGAGCTTCTCTGTACATTCTTCTGCCAAGAGGCTTGGTTTGTGCTCTTCTTTCGAGGGCAAGGGAGCTGTGCATGTAACATTAGCCCTGATTATCTTTCATTTTCCCCGAATCGCCTCGACTCGTCTCTTGATTTGAAGTACGGGTGTACTATAAACAACTTTCGAGAACTGATTTGTTATTGATTTCGATAGAGAAGTACATTTGGATGCTGGGAATATTTCTTTACACTTTAATTTACGGTTGCAATCATCATTATTTATAAATATTATTTGAAGGCTGTTTCTACTTTAATAATGACAGTTTCAATATGATTTGTCATGGAATTCTAATTTGCAAAACTCCAAAAATGTAATTTTTAGTTTAAAAAATATTAACAATTATGTTTTTGGAGTTTTCATTGAACATCACTCTTTGAATTATAGATGATGTGCTTTTTGACTTGACATATTTCCGAATTATTGTTTATAGAAATTAGTAATGTATTTATGGGGATCTGCATTGTTCTAGAATTATGCAAGTAGCAGAATGTTTGGAAAACTTGGATGGTCATAAATAGATTCTTTGGAGAGTGAGGGGCACTCATTGAGCAAAGTTGGATTCTTAAGAGCTTTTGGTTAAATATAGAAGGATATTTTCAAAACACATCCCAAAGGACCCTCAATAAAGGACCCATAATAAAGTATTCACAATAAAACCAACTAAAGTAATTGCACCTAATTATGACTAATTTCTAAACATTCTTACATAGAATGTGCAATTTCTATTTACAGTAGTATAGCTTCAAGTTTGATTACCCTATTTTCAATACTTTGAAATTCATACTTTCTTAATATTGTGTCTAAAATTTGCATTCTAATAGAGTACAAGAAAATGCTCTTTTGACTAAGATAATAATTCAATTATTGAGTTATTGAATTAAAAGAATTTGCGGGATGTACTAATATAGTTCATAGTATTTTAGATTAATTCAATATAGTGAGGTTTACACTATTTTCACATTTATTTATTTCAAATATTGTAATTTTGTTGACCTTTCATCTACTTCCATCTAACTTCTATCTTTCATTTGGATCTCACGGAAAAAGCTCACAATAAGTAGATCACACTCATCTAAAATTATTGGAATTAGTGCAAGAAATATTATACTATTTAAAGTCTTATAGTAATTGAATGAATACGTATCAACAAGCCCTAACAAAAAAAACCTTAATTTATAGTTCAATAACAAAAACCATTTTCAAACCCTTTTTTGCACATTCTATGTAAGAATGTTTAGAAATTGCACATTCTATGTAAGAGTAGACACTGTAACTACTCCTATTTGTTACCCCTTTCTAAAGCCTTCTCCTTCAAATTTTTGCCGAAAATGTACGGCTTCTATTTATGAAAGCCTAGGGTTGATATTAGACACACTCGCTTCAACATTCTAAAAATTCATATGGTATTCAAAAATACCTAGCTAGTTTATTCATCAACGGATTTTGCTTATGCTTAGGTGGATGTTGATGTGTCACTTTGTGCTATAACAAGGTCTATACTATCATCATTGCCACTAGCAAAAAATTTCCTACATGGTACAACAATGTTGATTGTATAATTTTATAGCCTATTAGTCTATGACTTGTAGATAATTGTTATGTTTTTCCTTTATAACATTTTATTGTCAGTTCACCACCATATAGATTTATCAAAGTGAACTAGGATTTGCTAAATTTTTTTGTATTTTTACTATAATATGAAATTTTTTATCCACATCATTGATTGATGTCTACACTCTACATCAAGAAATGTAATGTTCAGACTACAATGCTACAATTCATGCAACCGAGCACATCAAAGTCATTCATTTTCTAAAGTTAGACCATGTAAGTTTTTTCCAGCCACTTAGAAGAGCACATCAAAGTCATTCATTTTCTAAAATTAGACCATGTAAGTTTTTTCCAAGGAAATAAGGATAGCCACTTAGAAGGTCATTTTGTGCCCCTCTTTTTCCACATCCTTCCCTCTCCCACAAGCAATGTAGGAGGTAGTAGACACATCAAATGTGTCATCATCACCAATATTGAAATAAATAGCCTTGCCACTCACAAAGAATTTGTTCCACCTAATTGCCTCAATCTAACTATTTGTTGATAAGAAATTCTTGGCATCTATCACATATTAAATATTAACTAGTAGCTACAACAAATGTGTGCACATGTGAATGTATGTGAGCTTCAAAAAATTTGAAACATAATTCAATATTCACCATTCTCATGTTTGTGTTAAAAAAATGAGTCAAGAAACTAAAATCAAGATTCTTGTATAAAATTGTATGAAAGTTGCAAGAGGTTTGCCAACAATGACCAAAAAATGACTATGTAATAGTTATTCAATAGTTATTTTTGGAAGAGCAATCCTACTCAGACAAATAGGATGTATATCTTATTAATAGGAAATTGGCAAAAAGTTAAGGATTATTCATTATATATTCATAGCATTGAAGTCATTTAAAAAATGTACATCAAATAATCTATCATCAATTGTGACAATTCCATGTTACTTCTAGAGCTACACATCATCTATTGCATCACTTATTAGATGAGAAGCTGTAGATGTAGGAAGTCTTTGTCATATGCCTTATTCACTTTTTCATCAAGGAGTGATTTAAATGAGTTGTAAACAAATGTGTACAAGTGCACATGTACATTGGTGCTAATATGGTAGTCTACAATCATGTAGTAGTCATTGAGGACAAATAGTCATTCTTTTAAGTGATCATACAATACATGTTCCTCTACTAGATGTCTAGACAATGTAGGAAGAAAATCTAGATTCTTTTTCTTATGCATTTTTTCGACTTCATATGAATAATCTATGGATTTTAAAACTAATGAAAGTAAATACACCTAAAAAGCAACCATAAGCTCTCACAATGAGTAGAAATCATGCATTCTACAGTCGAGAATCTACGGAGCTTGTAATAGAAAGATGTCACAATTAATGTAGAAACATCTATTGTTCATTTAAGTTGATGTGTGTAGATGAAGTCAATATCACAATCAATGTCAATATTACAATCAACGAAGTCAATATCACAATCAATGAAGTCAATATCACAATCAATGAAGTCAATATCACAATCAATTTAGGTGTTCTTTTTTCCTCTGCAAACAAATTAGAAGCAAACAAATTAGAACACATTCCAAAAAAAATTATAAACTTCACCATAAAGTTTTTATACTCTCTGCACATATCCCAAATCAAGACCGGAAGAAACTTCAAAGTGTAAGTTCAATGGTTGCATGTTTGAAGCACCTCAAGAAAGACCCACACCCATTCCCTACAAGCACCTACAAAGCTCCATTTGTAAAGCAGGAGCGGTTCAAAGCGACTCACAGTTCGAGGTTTGATATTGATGACACTTCGATAGAAGAGGAAAAAAAAAAGGGGGGGCAGTGGCGAAAGGAATCAGGTAGTTCTACCTTGAATGCAGTTTCTTCACGTACAATATTCTAGTTCCATGGATTTCAAGCACCCACACAAACAGATGTCATACCCAATGTCTCACACGTCGGTGAAGTTGGACTTTTATGAACACCTACTCGAAGTTCGTAGTTGCTTCGACGCATTTAAGAAAGTAAGCAAAGTTTCCTGATTCCCCCAATCCCGGACTGCCTGCATGGAGCCTCGGAGTTGACGTTGGTCGGTGACTGCACCACGTACAAAGTTACAGCGACTATCACCGTTAACATAAATCCCCCAATCCAATGGACAGTAGTCACGATACCAGTGCTCTGAGGTGGCTAGTTTCTCTGACACTTCAGACAAGTGGCATCCTTATCCAGGTGGCAAAATTGCGGCGGTATGACCCACCGAAGTAAACGCGTTCTCCACGTGCCATCCACCTTCTCACGCCACAAATCAAGTGTTCATGCAGTCCCATCCCATTAAGTTGCTGTACCACTTCCTCTGAAACCTTTTTGTAACTGTATATACATCCTTGACAAGTTCTTCTATATGCTTCATGCTTAAGTTATCGGTTTCCAGCAGCTCCCTTCTCCTCCTTGCGACCGATCCAAGTCTCAGGTAAGCTGATTCAAGAGCTCGTCACTGAATTTTCATCACTAGGATGTTGTGGTCGAATTGAAGTTGGTTGTGTAGGCACTGCAATCACGCAAGAGTGGGAAGACGCTCCGTGTGCGAGTGCACTTTGCTGTGTACAGTTCACAGTGCACGCTGCCGGCTGAGTTGCAGTGAGCTTAGTAGTCACTCCACTCTGAGTGATGTGTACCACAGAATGATGATTTCTTAAACACGCACCTGGAAGCTAGTTTTGTTGTAGAGAGACACTTCATGTATGTTCCATTAAGAATATATTTTGCAGAGAATTTAGCAAAACTGCAGATTTCACGGGTGGTGTACACTGAAGATACTAGTCGAAAAGCTAGCCAACTAAGTTTGTTGGAAGAGCAGAGCAGTTGTGGTGTAACAGGGGTGGGTACCGAAGACCGGGTCAGGTTTTCAGTATCCTGAACCGAAAATGTTGATTGCTGATTTGAGTGTGTGTGTGTGTGTTATGGCAGCAGAGGAGTTGAAGCAGCTAGCTGGGGTTGAAGATTTAGTGAAGATCTTGAGATGGCAACCACTGGGGCGCCTTATGAGGGCACCAAGTACAACAACGGCGCTCCTGGCGTGCCGGTGTACGAAGCGCCGCGGCGAGCGCACCGGGTGCATCACTGCCTCGATTTCTTGCTGCGCGTGTTGACGGCGTTGGCGACGGGCGCAGCCATTGTCACCATTCTGAAATCCAACCAGACGGTCCGCGGTCCTAATGGGGTGCTCACTGCCCGAGCTCGCTGGAATGATTTCGGCTCTTTCAAGTACGTTCGCTGATTACTCTTCAAGAAGTCCTTTTTACGTACAGGCTTGGCTCAGTTTGCTGACCTCGTGCCTGGTGTCTCCCACAACAGGACTGTTACGTAGATAGAATGTGTGATAAGTGTGCGGGCTAGTCTAAAACTAGTTGTTTGGTAACTCGATCAAATCTGGAACTTGGCTGTGGAAAATAGGAAATGCTTAGACGTTGTTAGGATGTTCTTTTTCCACTATCAGGCTCCAGAGTTGATCGAGTTACTATACAACTAATTCTGTGAAACGATTTGGAAAATTTCTAATATTTCGTAAGGGTAACTTATCTAACGAGGAATTTCTATTCTACGTACGGTAACTGAACAACACTCTCCCTGTTGGTGCATTAAACGATCTTAGTTAGGAAACTGAGCGACAGTATAAAATTTGAAGAAAAATTTTAACGTCAATTTCGTTAAATTGGCAATATTGATGAGGTCGAAATTGTTGCAGCGAAAGCTTCAAAGAGGACTGAGTGTCATATTATATCAGTTTACTCGCACCATCTTTGAAGATCCGGATTATTGTTTGATTGACCAGCAACACATCTAGCCTTCTAATTTTTCAAGTCAAGATTGTCACATCCGTAATAGTGTCAAAATTTGAAGAAATTACCACATTTTCAAACATACGCACACATTCTCAGATCTACGCGTTTCTAGACCTTCAGCACCTGACTGCCACGCTCTAGACGACCATGGACTTAGGTTCCTGTGAGGTTGCAACAGAGTAAGAACTGATTGTGTGAGTTGGTGCGAATTTTCTTTGTGGCAGGTGGTTTTTGCTGGCGAATGCGATTGTGTGCGCCTACTCCATCCTCGCCGCCCTGGCGTCCTTAATCGGCGTGTGTACTCGCCGGGGCCCATTGAGCTCCACTCCCATCGCGTGGCTGACGTTCCTGGTGGACTTCCTGTTGGCGAATGCGTTGATGTCCGCTGCAGCGTCCGCCACGACGATTGCGTGGATCGGGTACAAGGGGCAGTCGAACGCAAGATGGCCGTCGCAGTGCGGCGTGGTGAGGAGCTTTTGTCACCGCGTGGGCGGCGCGCTCATCGCTTCGTACGCGGGTTGGGTGTTTCTCGCCCTGTCGACTGTCGTTGCGGCTTCCGCGCTTCATACTCTGCGGCGCCGCACAGCTTACCACTAAGTTAGAAAGAAACTTACTTTGCTTTGGGCGTGTAGATGTGTCGTTGTACAGATGTAAGTTAATAGATTTAATTTCCTTTAGGGGTTGGTAAATTAACTTGAAATCCTCTGTTTTAATCCCTAGGCGCCAGAATTTTTTGCATATTTTTACTTATATCTTTATAAGTATGTATTATTTACATCAATTTTATCAAATTCATCATACAAAAAAAGTGTGTTTTTAAAAGTAAGCATTAGTGTTGATGAACGATAAAGGCTGGTCTACACTTGGTCTTGGCAGGGTTCCTAGGCAGCAGTATTATGTGAAGAATCTACACTGCATTCGCACCTGCGTTGCTTGGTATTCACCGAACCAACGTGGTGCATGATGTGGCATCGAGGTAAGAATAGTACGAAGACTATTAAATCATCTGCAAACTCTGGTCCACTACTATTGAAATCTCCTGTAATTAAAGCTTCTGAATCTCCTAAAAATGTAAATTTCAAGAAGTGCACACTGGTCTTAGTTAAAGGGACCTTGGATGGGCGATTAGGAAAGAGTGATGGCTTTCATCCAAAGAGCATTGCGACTTAACCCCTAAATGACGGACCTATGACCGTTGATTTCAAGCCTCATTGTCATCACTCAGTACGTATGAAAAAATTTTAAAATTTATTTTTCAGAGATGGAACAGAATGTCTTATTTGTTGCACCAAAATTTTAGATCTTTTTTGTAAAGAATTGACTTTTTGTGAATTTTTGTAGGTATAATGAAGAAAAATCATATCAAATAGAAAATTATTTCAAAAAATCTGAAAATTTCACCATGTGTGCATATTATAATGATGAACAAGATGGTGTAAACTCATTTTCCGTGCCATTCTATAATTAGAACGTAGTAGACATTGAAAATACATCCAAAGTTCAAATTGCAATAAAAAATCGATTATTAGGAATTATTTCAAAATTCAAATTGGAGTAGAAACTAGAGTGAATGAGCTTTATTTTGTTAGTTGGTCTTAAATTCAAAAAATATCATTTTTGTAGAGAAATTTCAGATTTAAAGCAAGGAGCAACAACTTTCTAAAATACACTAAAATAGCATATTTTGTGATCCGTTTTTTTTAGTAGCTTCTCATTTATGTGAAGACAAACAATAGCATAACTCCAAACTCAACTAGATTATCTTCATAACCCAACATGGAAGGTCAACAAGAAAGAAGTGGATGAAAAACTGCTTCCCAGCTCTCTACAGTTCAAGAAACATTCATTCAAAAGCCACAAAATGGCCTCATCGTTGTTTCTAGGTTAAGTTGAAGAGACACACTCAAATATTGATTTTTGGGATGAATACAATCTTTTTATGTACATATGGGGTGGTAGTAAGTAAAACAAACCATGTGGGATATTTGAATGAGAATTAGGAGGACCTCAACCACTCATAGTTAAGTCAAAAGCAAAAGCAAGAATTATGTTTGAAGTAAAATTTCAAACCTCATTTAAGCATAGTAGAATAATTTTTTTCAAAAAACCTTGAACTTTTAGAAGTTGATAAATAAAGTTAACTTGCATCTCCAAAAATTATTTTGTAATTTTGATCCTCTAATCAAAAGTTAGGCACAAAAATCAGAGAGGATGTTTGAAAATGTCGAAGAAAATGTCCCTTTCAACCTTGCTCAGAAATTTGATCATAACTTTTGATTGAAGACTCAAAATTAAAAACGGATTTTTGGAGATGGAAGTTAACTTGAAATATTAACTTCTATTAATTCAAAGTTTTCTGAAAAAATTAATAATACTATGCGTAAATGAGGTCTGAAATTGTACTTCAAACATAATTCCTACGTTTTCACAATGAGTGGTGAAGCTCTCAATTTCAAATTATCCCATAACCTTTGAAGTTTCATGATGGTCAATTGATTTCAATATAAAAATGACATTCCCTTCCTACAACCCACAAATGTCCGAGAAGTAATCCCTTCATTTTGCTAACAATTTTTTTTCGGAAAAATGGTCAAAGGACGTTGATATTGAAGTATTTTTCATTTTGCAGAGATGGATGGATGAGGACTCTGGAGAGGAGAAGGTAATTTCTATGAAGGTTGTTGAATGTTAATGTTTCATCTCTGAATGCTGGATATATTATTTAGAATCAATTTTCACCGAACCAATGCAATAAATGCGTCTCCATAAAATACAGGCATGCTGGTCTTTGTGCAAAGTATTATCTTTTAAGAACCAATGTTACCAAACGCCAAGTGGGGACATACCATAAGTTCTATAGCCAAAAAAATAGCTTGAAATTTGCTATTTTCTTGATTTAGAATGTTGGAGTACTAAAGCATTAAAGATGACTATAGTAAACTTCACCACACAAACAAAATTCAAATCTTTATCTACATAAATATGTATTATTAAAAGTCGTGTTAAGATTTACCTTTAAAATATAGAATGTAAAAAGATTTTTTTATACAAATTTTATTGCAATTTAAAAGTAATGCATTTGAAATCTAGAAAAAAATTCTTTGCAACCTTTTATTGCACAATGCGCAATTATTGGATAGTGATACAAAAAAAATTTCCTATTATAATTGAATTGGTAGTTGAATCGTGGAATTATTGTGTGGTAATTGGCAGTAATTGTTGTGAGGTTATTGGATGTATGTGGTAAATAGCCAATTTACTCTATATTGTGGTTTTAGATTTTAAAGTAACTTCGAAGAGGTTAAGTCAGTGCGACATCTTGCTTTCAGATGAACACCGGTTCTCCAAATAAAATATCCATTCTTTTCCTAATGTTTGGAATTTAGTAGCATGTAGCAACCAATGAATGAGGTGAGTCACGTAGGCAAGTCTTAGAATAGGTGAGTCAAAAACATAAAAGAAGAATATTTTTAGATAAATAGTCAGGTTGATGGAAAGAAGAGTGGGCTTGAAAATCCTAAAATCAAGGATAGTAGAGAAAGAAAACAACTTTAATTCCATATTGAAAAGCAAGTTAGTAATTGCTTCATATAAACCCCTTGCTAATTCAAGATTGGGTTGGGGTTGGGCATACAAATAGGGTCCAAGGCCCTTCATTCAATCTTATAATATGAATTTTTTGCATTTAGATTATATTTACTACTACCTCCATCCCCAAATAATCTTTTTGTTTGACAAAATGTTCTAGATTGAGGCTAAAAATAACATTTTAAAAACCAATTTTGTACAGTTAGTAGAGTTTGGTGCACTTCTAGCATTTTAAAAACTTTGAGTTTTAGAACACTTTTCAAAGTGTAATTTTGGAATATTGAAAAGTAGATTTTGGGGGCCATTTTTAAAGAGCACCAGTGGACAATTAATCTTGCAATTAATTGCTAAAAATGAGGTTGTCATTTTGTAGGCATTTAGTATATGCCCAAGACCACGTGTGGCCCTTTGTTCAGCCTCTTAGAGCTTCATCCCCTTCAATTAGACAATATTCAAAGAGATGCAAAAAATAAGAATGAACAATGTGGATTGATTGCTTTAGTTATTTCATTTGTCTTTTGATAGATGATTGAGGGAAAATTACAACTTAGAGTTGTTTTGTTAGTCCCAAATATCAAAAACCAAATTTGATCAATTCACAACGTCCCAAAGTACAACAAGAAGATCATTTTGGGACAAAAAAATTAAGGCCAATAAGAAAATCATTTTGGGACGGAGGGAGTACAATATGGGCAATTGAAAGGGTCATTTGATTCATTTCAAAACATACATCCTTCTTTTGTAACCATGAAGATGGATGAGAACCATCATTAAGGTGCTTTGCTAAAAATAATTTAATTTTTGGACCAATAGGTGCATTTTTCATTTTTCAATAATCTAAAAAATAATCTATTATTCATATTTTGGCCTCAACATCCATCCTTATTGAACATGGCTTCTATATGGCTTGATTTTTTAGCTTGAATATGATAACAATTTCTAATCAAACTTGCAAATAAAAAAATTTACTTTCTTTGCATTGTTACAAAGTCATTGCAAGAACCACTAGTCCTATTCTTCATTAGAATTTGAGTGATTTTTTCTCTTCTATTATAACTTTTGAATCCCAAGTCCTAAAAATATGAAAAAATTAGTAAACCTGTCTAACTAAATGGTACTTACATCCCTTATTTTCTTAAATTATTTTTGAAAAATGAAAATTGAATATTCATAATTTGTCACACTTTGAGGTTTAGGATTGTATTTTTACAATGTTCAGTGTTTCCAAATTGAATGAACTAGAGTTGAAATTTTGGTGATCTATTCCCACAATAAGTGAGCATATGCCTACCAAAGTCAGGTATCTAAAAATATATTATTTTATATTTTCTAGGTCCATGCAAATAGGGCTCCCTTGCACGGGCACTTTTGAACATTGAAGATGGTGTCAACTTCATTTTTTGGTGAAATTCAATCACCATCAAGTCATCACAAATGGTTAATTTTTGGGTTTTTCTCATGTTTTTCTATTTATTATTAATTTGTACCTCATTGTTTCTATTTTCTATGACAATCTATCTTTTTTTTCCCATAGTATTGTTTCTGTACTCATTAGTAGTCTATAGTACTTCCAATGGTACTTGTAGACGTCAATCAATTTTCCAATCAACAGTTGAGATTGTTCCACTGTATAGTAATCCTAGTACCCTAGGGCTGAAATGCAAATTTTGCCAAATGCTATAGAAAATAGAGGGCTTCTCTTGCAATGACCCTACAGTTCATATGATATAATATATAATATGGTGAATGGAAGCAATACATGATTGAAATACCTTTTTAAATTTGACCCTTGTTAATTCTCGTCTAAAACAGACAACCAATATATTTAGATTGATATGTTGGGTCATTGATTAAGGATTTGAGGTACTAGGATAGAAAATTCAAGAAAAGGTCAATAATAGATATGTCTATTTTACATGTGAAGAAGTTTGAATAAATCATATGCAAAAAGTGATTTGGTGTAAAATAGAGTATTGTTTGGTGTGTTCATATATTTACTAAGGCTCTACTATTTTCCTTGCTACTACTAACATCTAACTAAAGGTTCCTAGGCCCCATTTTCAACTCCAAAAACTTTGGCGATGGTAATCTTTAAATAGATTTATGACCATATTCATTAAATTGAGACAGAATGGACATATTGAGACTTTAGCCCTATTATTCAAGACCTCTATTTTAACAAATAAAAAATTTATGAACATATCAACCTTTATAAAAACAAAGCTTTTGTAAATATATTAACATATTGAGGTCTCAATTCACCAAAAGATTTCAATATCAAACACTTATTATCATCTAAATGTAAAGTCAAAGATAATATAAGACCCAAGATTGTTAACAAATATGGCCTTAATATTTTCAAATCATTGAAAGCATAGTCAACAGTACCAACTTTCAAAATAGTCCAAACCTCCCTTTGTTGATGTAATTTTGCGTATGTACTCTCATCATGTAGACAACATATACCACCAATTATCCCAAATGCTTATTTAGTCGACTTTACGTGCAAGGTTTAGAAAGAAACAAAATTGTGTATATAAATCCTCATAAATCAATTATATTTTAGGATTTACATAGGAATTCTAGCAAACCACATCTTCTATTGGAAAAGCTTGATTTTCAACTCTAGAAATATATTTTGAAAATACATAGATTTTTGTGGAGTCTTATATAAATCCTAAACCTTTGAAATAAAAAGTATCATTTCAATGATTATAGGAAAAGCTCAATAATGGGTAAAAATCGTTTTTCATCCCATTTCTTTGGCTTGATTTATTTTCAATCAAATGGCATTGGCCATTCTTTTCTAATAATGTTTTTAATTTTCAAGCGTCAAATCTATCTAGTGTATTTTGGCATCTTATGCTCTTTCATCTTGACTTGAATTAATATTTTTCTAAAAATGATTTCTTTTTACATTTGATTGCAACTAATGAAATGAATCTTATCAAGTTCAATTTTTACTCCAATTTGAAATTTTGAAAAATTCCTAAAATTAAATATTTATAACAATTTAAACTTCAAGACAACACAATAGAGTAATGATTTCTAATTTTAAAATGATATAGCACAAAAATTTGCACTATGATATTCTACACTATATTATAAGCCTGAGAATTTTTTTTTACTTTTTGAGCATATACAAATGGGCTCACTTTTCATTCAAAAATTCACAATAATTTCAAATTTCCACAAACAATTTGAAATTTTACAACTAGTACAAGACATGTCATCAATTTTTTTTTAAATATATACAAAAGTCATATTCATAGATAGTTGCAAGATGAAGTTTGGAAAAAATAGTTATAGGCTTGTTCTTTCTATTGACATGCATGTCTTAGCAACTTTGAACTTGTTGTCTTGGACTTCAAAGGTATCTATTGACTACTAGTTAACATTGAATCTTATGTTTGTTAAAATAAAAACTTCAAAGATCCAAACTCCAAATTCTTTTTTCCAAATTGATAGTCAATATTTTTTTAAATTCATACTAGTGGTTGGCGCTTGCTATGCTACACATTCATCATTAAAATTTTATAAGAATTTTAATGTATTAGATAGAATGCAGAACAAAATTTTCAATAAATCTTCAAATAAAAATGACTAAAATCTTTGTATAATTTTTTTATAAGTAAGCATATATTGAAATGTACAATAGAAATTTATTGAATGATGAATGAAACATATGCAACGGTAAATACTATAAAAGATACATACATTAGAATGCATTAGAAATTTGACTCCATTGTTACAAAAAATGTCAACCCATATTGAAGAATTGAAAAGAAAAACTTATAAATCTCAAAAACTTTGTGAACAACTAAATTGTTGTGGAATCCAAAATTGCTTCAATTGAATAAATTTCTCAAAATCATTTGGTAGTAGCAATAGAAAATTGAAATCATGAAAGCTCAAAGCTCACAAAAGCACAAAATCATAGAAGTGCAAAGAAGTATAAAGCCAAGAGAACCAATGGATTTGCTACCCTCTATAATATCATCCTATGGATCCTCTTTGATATCACCTCAATTGCAACGACTATATTATTTTTATAATATCACCCTTTGTAAAAAGTGATATTATAGAGGTGATTGCAAATTGCTACTCTATTTTTGTAATATCACCTTGTGTGAAAATACGATTTCTATGTATGCATGATTGAAAATATTTTTACAAAATATTTTAAATAATTATTTTAAAGACTTATTGAAATCATTATCATACATTCTATTCAAATATATCAAAATTTCACTAATATGTGATACAATGAATGCATAGCATAGCAAGCACAAGCTCCTAGTATTAATGGTAGCATTTGTGATATTAAAGAGGGACTTATGATTTTAGTAGTATGATGACTAGCGGTTGGCACTTGCTATGCTACGCATTCACCATTAGAATTTCATTAGAATTTTTATGTATTAGATAGAATGCAAAGCAAGAATTTCAATAAATTTTCAGATAAAAATTACTAAAATCTTTATATAATTTTTTTAATAAATAAGCATATACTAAAATAAACAATAGAAATTTAATGAATGATAAATGAAATATATGCAATGATGAATATGGTAAAAGATACACATACATTAGAATGCATTAGAAATTTAACTCAATTGTTACAAACAATTGAAACCCAAATAGAAGAATTTAAAGGAAAAACTTGTAAATCTCAAAAACTTCATGAACAATTTAATTCAAAGCTCACAAAAGCACAAAATCATAGAAATGCAAAAGAAATATAAAGCCAAGAAAAGCAATGAAATTGCTACCTTTATAATATCACCATATTGATCCTCTTTAATATCACCTCAATTGCAACAACTATATTATTTTTATAATATCACCTTTTGTAAAAAGTGATATTATAGAGGTGATTGTGAACTGCTACTCTATTTCAGTAATATCACATTGTATGAAAATATGATTTCTATATATGCACGATTGGAAATATTTTTGCAAAATAATTAAAATAATTATTTTAAAGACTTATCAAAATCATTATCATGCATTCTATTCAAATATATCAAATTTTTACTAATATGTGATACAATAAATGCATAGCATAGCAAGCATGAGCCCCTAGTATTAATGGTAGCATTTGTGATATTACAAAGGGACTTATGATTTTAGTAGTATGATTTAAAGTAGAAATACAAACGAATGGCCAAAGAGTATTAATGTAAACCTAACTTCCAATAGAAATCTAATGCTTTTTGAGCACCAATATCCATGTGAAAATTTCCATTGTCAAGGTCTTCCAACTCAAAAATAGAGAGCTCCAAAATCTTTAGTTAGATGTCATTGGTAGCACAAAGACTCATATACCAATATGAAAACAAAGTAACCCTAGGATAGTATGAAAAGGCTTACAACTAATATATACCAATATTTCTTATTGGAATTCAATTCTAATTGGAAAGTAATAGGATGAAGTATACAATGAAGCATAGAAATATTCCTTCTTAGGATTCTAGATCTTATTTAGGAGCATTATAGATCTTTTAAATTGATTTGACAAATATTGTTCATCAGTATTTTAAATCTTTATGTTGAAAAAATAGAAATGAAAACATATTTTACCTACAAAAGTTGTAATTTCTATCAATTTTTTCATAAGTTTCTAAGAAAATTCAAATCCATTTTTTTGCAATAGAAGTCATTAGTATTTCTACAAGAATCAATTATTATCATAAACTCATGAATAAGTATCCTTCAACCACCTTAAATATATCTTGAAAATTGACTACTTGAAGTACTTCCTTAATTATTGCCAAATTCAATACAAACTTTCAATTTCATGTTATAATGTACAAATTGCTCCAAGCCTGTAAGGTAACCTTTTTTCATTCACTATCCAATTCCATTATCCTACTTTTGGCCCCAATTCCATCCAAAATGAACATCCAACTTCATTCATATTCTATCAAAAGCTTTAATTGTTAAGTACTTGTGTATCATTGCATACAACAATTATGGGTTGTTTATAGGATATTCACAACTCCACTTTATAAATGGTTTTGTATTTTATTTCAGAAATTCACAAAAATTACAATTTTAATTGGAGAATTATAATTCCACTTGGGTTTGATTCATGAAACAAACACACACTACACCCCTCAGAAAAATATGCCCTCTTGGAGTTGGACCCCAGATATTCTGAAAAATATGTGCCCCTCTTGGAGTTGGACCCCAAATATTCTGAAAAATATGTGCCCCTCTTGGAGTTGGACCCCAAATATTCTGAAAAATATGTGCCCCTCTTGGAGTTGGACCCCAGATATTCTGAAAAATATGTGCCCCTCTTGGAGTTGGACCCCAGATATTCTGAAAAATATGTGCCCCTCTTGGAGTTGGACCGTACACACTTCTGAAAAATATGTGCCCCTCGAAAAATATGTGCCCCTCTTGGAGTTGGACCGTACACACTTCTGAAAAATATGTGCCCCTCTTGGAGTTGGACCCCAGATGTTCAGATTATTAATCAGGGTTGTAATAGACTTGTCTACCTTAACCGTGTATCTAAATTTGACAACAATGTCATTATCACCAGTCTAGCTAAATTCTATTTATAATAAAACATTGCATGAAACTCCATAAGACTTTTATGAAACACAACCCTTATCTCTTCTCTACCATCCACTTGTGTAACCTAGAATTTCATCGAAAATGAATAAAACCAACCATCCAAAACCTCACGACATGGAGGCCACACACTAAAGGTGATTCAGAGGAGACCACACTTTTGATTCAGAGTGTAGCCACCATACTTCCTTCGAGTTCCAAATCGCACTAGGACAGCGCAGTTCACGGGATCAACTAGCTCTGTGATCTTAACGTTGATTTGAACAATCAAATGAAGGCAGTTGCAAAATTTGCAGCACCCAGAGAGTCATCGACTACTGTACAATCCATGAGTGCCGTCAGCACTGGCGTTGGGCACCCTGTTTATTCTCATATCAGTTCCCCTAAAATGCATCAGACCTCACTACTGAGAAGTAACTGCAACATGTCAGCAGTCTACAACTACTCATCGACTTCACGCACAGCACTATCCCCTGACAGAAGAAATAAGTTCGGTTATGATGGTAATGGAAAAATCTATCAACCCTGTGGTGTCCGTGAACCAATGTCAGTGTCCATTATACATTCTGGCCAAGTGTCATCTACAGTGCAGTACAGAACCACCCTTCTAAAATCTGTCAACCCCTAGGCTGTAGAAGATCTCTTGCAAAATATGTTTCCAACTCAGGATCATAAATCCTGCACAAACTCCAGCCTTAACAGAGTAACTTGGGAGCACCATACAGCAGGAACACGATTAGAGATCAGCTTGTGTAATCAGCCTGGTCAAATGAGGGATGATCCTCTTTCTCTTTCAGGAATACGTTCCAATGAAGAAGTACCTAAAAAATTTATGCCTAGCAAGCTACAAACTCAGAGCATCAAGACTCACCAATACTCAAGAACTACTGTGCCAAAATTGTGCGAGTAGTTAGCTAGACCAACATGACACTCGTGTAAAAGTAGACCTCGGTGAGAACACACGGTGAGTCCTGTATGAACATTCATATCCACTCTTCCAACTGTGAACCATCAGCCTATTCATACTTAACCCTGCTATTCCATCTCAGAGCTGGGTTCCGCCTTCCAACAACCTTCACCCCTCATCCAGGTTTCTCCACAAGTCACCTTCAGGATGCCGATCATGGTGTCTCACAAGAATCCACTACTCAACGTCAGATTCCAAGACTGAAAAAACACCCAGATAGTTGCAGTTCGCAGGACAAGCAACGCTCGAATTCTTCATTCGTACAGCTGAACCACCACCGGTATGTACATCCCAAAAAAGGTGACGAATTTGCCGCAATAGCGGCACCATTATCCTCAATTGCAGTTGAGGACCAGCTCTGAGGATGTAGACTATCTGGCTAAATGCAAACGTCGCCATGCATTCGCACCAAATACTGTTTATCATCTCATCAGAATGGCAATCCTAATTCTAAGTTTTGATCTCTTCAAGCACTTCCTTTCCCTTCTTTGTCTCCAGTACCTTCGCCTTCTCCTCCACCACTGCCTTCTCCTGTTTCTCCTCCACCAAAACCCGTTTGCAAGCCTCGTAGCACATGAATGATATACCCGCCGCTGGGATAATCTTAATGCAGCTGGCTCCAAGTCCACGATAAAGACCACCTGGACCTTGCTCTTTTACTATGCTAGACATCGCCTGGAATACATTACTATATACCTGTCGCCCACCGATGTTGCCCACCTGCGAAACCAGACAGGCTATTATGTCCATAACCAGACATAGTAATTGGAGATGAAAATTGGTGAGACAAATAAATAGTTCAGAGTATTTCAGTATAGATTCTGATCAAAAAGATCCGTTGAAACTCAGAACTAAACCTAGAAGTTCAAGGATCTAAATTCTTTCCTTTGAAATTGAGAACACTCCTCATACCTGCATCTGTTTCCGCGCAACTTCTAATGGGAAAGATGCGGAACTAGCAACAGCCCCTGCGAAGGAGCCCATCAAAAGAGTCTCCAAGTTTCCAATATCTTCCCTCTTGGCAATCCGCCTGTATGTCTTTCGCAATGTGTCATAAGTACAATAATTCATGGCTGCATAAGGTATCACTCCAATCAGGCTCGGAAGTAGGCCTCTGTAAAGCTCCATGGGACCCTCTTCCTTAACGATCTTGACAAACGCGTGCATCAAGTTCTCATACATACCGTGCTGCAAATGGAAGATTAAAACTTAGCAAACGTCGACTGTAAAATAACGTTTAGGAAATCCGGAAGTTAACAGAAGTTGTCCAATGCTTCAGCAAAAACCTGAAGTCATTTAGAAACTCATGCAGATTGGAGCGTGGTGTTACCTCGACGGTCAACCGTGTCTTCAGTAACTCGAGGGGATACATGGTCAATGTGGAGCATACCCCCGCCGTTGCCCCTGCTATTGTGGACGCCGGGACTGGAAGCCGCGACGGTTCACCATTCTTGGGGGTTAGATAAGTCTTTACAGTGTCATACGCAAAGAGCTGCACACACAACCGGAATTAATCAAGTTCAAACACCAATTCAACCAGTTTGACGAAGAAATTGGGGAGATATAAGAGTTATCTTTTAAGTAGGACAAAGGGAGTTGCAGACCCTGTGTCAGTGACAAGCAGGGGGGAAGCCTCACGGAGGAAATCCTACAATCGATTTATAAATTTAACGTCAACGGCAACTCTATTCTCTACAAGAAATACGGTAGTTGTCGAGGGACTCACCTCAATGGCTTTACTCGGAGCTACTCGAAGCACATTGACGCCATTTCCTCGGAACAGCCCTTGCCATCCATCCCTTTCCATAATCGTATTGAACATACCGACGACCGAGGTTTTCCCGCTCGTCCCTACCATAAGATGCGTCCGAATTGTTTCTAAAGGCGCTACTGCAGTTCGCGACACAGCGCCGGCGAAAGCGCCGCTTATCAGCCTCCGCAACGAAGCATTCCCTATTTTCAACTTGAAACCCTTGAACACAATTTTCTTCGACTTCTTCCTCTGCTTCTCCACGTTCTCCTCCTCCGTGACTAAACCTAACACCTCCCTGCACACAAATTCCCCTTGTTAATCCCATCATTTCCTCGAATTCATCTCGATACAACCTCACGGGCAGCATGCATTAACAGGAACCTCCCCTGTCACAAGGAGAAACACGAAGTCCTCGATAAACGCAACAGTCCCCAAATCTCACTGACCGGAATTCAGCTTCCGTCGGGAGCAGCGTCTTGAACCCGAACTCCGACACGGGCGCCGCGGCCATGGTTGCTGCCTTGGCCACGCTCGCGGTACCCGCGCTTCTCCCCCGACGCTGCACAACCTCCACCGTGCGCTCCGAGGTGGAACACACCAAAGCGGGCATGTGCGTGGTCACGCTCTCCGCGAAGAGCTTCTGACGCGCCGGACGCGCCTGCAACCCAGGCGTGCCGGCACGAGCGGCCGTGTACGAAGCCAGAGACTCCGTGCCGTGACCTCCCATCCAAGATGACGATGACGACGACGAGGTTTCCTCTCTTCCTCCGCTCTCCAACTTCATGCGCAGAAAAAGCTGGAGACCTGAAACAATAACTTACTAAGAAACCTCTACTCTTCTCTCCGGGGGCTGTTCTCGCACTGCCACTGCGAGATTTGCTTGGAGCATGCGCACGGCGGAATCCGTCGCCAGGAGCGCACACTCTGCGCTCGCCGTGGCCGCTCTCTCGCTCTCTCGCTCTTTCTTCCTCTCGTTCTCGCTTCTTACACTTGGACGTCTGCAGCCTCCCCTCTTTGATAAGGGTTTCCAAATATTCTGTTCTTTCTGTCCAGTGGGAATAGGGTTCGCGTTCCGTTTGCGATGTGGATGGGCCCCCCTAGTCAGGGTTCTGTATCAGTTCTGAGCCAGTCACGCGATCTAGGAGGGGGGTAGATGGTTAGTTGATTGGGGGAGCCGTCTCTTATTACTCCCTTTATCCCCAAATGATCTTCCAATTGGACAAAATGTTTGGGATGTTTTCTTAAAAATAACGTTACTTTTAGCAAAACTTTTACAACTCATTCTGAACTATAGGTAGAATTAGCGCACTCCTATCATCCTCAAATTTTGAGTTTTGGAGCTATTTTCAAAATGAGGTATTAAACTTAGTGCAATAAAATTAAGGGGAACTAGAAGATCATTTGGAGAAGGAGGGAGTACAATTTTTTAGACAGTGGAAGAGGTAATCTACACTTTATACCTATATTGTAAGACAACTACACCTACATGCATACAAATAAACAATTGAGCATTTTTTTCTATTATTAAATTACCTATTCTTTGTTGGATCTTATGGGAATTCAAAAGAATATTCAAGATTCTTTTCTTATGCATTTTTAGAATATGTATAAATAAACTATGAATTTTTAAATTATTAAAAATAGGTCCATCCAAAAGTGATCCTACTCTCTTATAAATAGAAGCAGTACATTTTAGGCAAGAATATATAGGTCAAAATCAAGTTCAATTACTTTAAGATAACAACACCAACTATCATCCCAACAAGGAATTAAACACTATTACGAAATTGTAAAGCTTTTGAATGGTTCCTGTTGATATTCATGATGAGATTCTAGAGTTTTTTAGACATTGTTTGAATAAACTACAAATTTTCAAAGTATTGAAAATAGGTTGATGGACTTAACTTTTAACCAAGAATCTATACCTTAACTAAAATTGTTTGTTTTGTTTTGTTTATTTGTTTTGTTACAATGAGATTTCCTAGACTATAGGCCCCCCAATGAAATTCTTAATACCGTTAAAAAGCCCTCGATGAAGAGGGGTGCAGTGGCTTTGTTTCATGGCGTTTGAACATGTGTATGTGAAAGATATTGAATTTTGAAGTTTTATGAATTATAAAATTATAAAATTACTTTTACTTTTATTTTGATTGTGGCAACAGCACATGGGTTTGCATACATGCCGCAATTAGGTGTACTTACCTTATGTCCAAGGTCTCATCAACATGGTAAGTGGTGGTAGACATCAATTTGATATAATCTAAGTTTTATCTATAGAAATTTTAAAAATAAAAATATTTCATATTTGGACAGGATCAATTTTAACCAAGATCAAAGTAAGGGTCCACTCAAATTCTAAAAAGCCAAGATCGATTGATCAATACTAACCAATCAATAGCTTCAAGAATTTAGATGTGGCCCCTTGCTTTAATCTTTGGTATAAACCACCTCTAAGATCCAATCTTTAAGGTTGCTCGATAATAGAGTATACACTACTACCACAACCAAAATAAAAGTAAAAATATTTATTTTATTTTATAAAAACTTCAAAATTCAATAACTTTCACACCATACATCCAAACGCCACTAAAAAAACGCCTGTGCACCCTCCTCATAGAGAGCTTTCCAACAATACCAAAAACACACCTAAAGATCCACAATCCACTAGAGATTTCACTATAACTAACTAACAGACAAGGTAATTATAAACTCACAAGTTTGGATGTGAATATAGACGAAGTATACAAAGTTATTCATCCATAAACATGCAACATTTTGACTCTAAAAAAATAGCAATATCATCCCTGTCCAAAGTAGAACAGATTTCATCCACTTAAAACTAAAGAATGCATATCCAGAAATCTACCCATTGTGTAGATGTCCTAAATTTGGCACTTGTGTGGATGAGGAGTCCGGGACTACTGGTTCAGTTGCCCCTGGGGGTTTGAGGCTGAGGAGGACTGATCTCTCTACTGTAGTGGAGAAATTTGAGGCTAGGAAAGAATGATTCTAATTTTAAATTTTAAAAGCTTTCAAAACTATTAAAACTTTTAAAACTTTTGAAACTTTTGAAACTTTTGATTTTTAATTTAAAATTTAAAATTTTAAGAGAAAAAAATTGGTGTGTGTGTGATTGGGCGAGGTGCAGGGCGGTTGGAGGTCGGATCTTTGCCTGTGGAGCAGGAGTTTGGGGCCTATGGGAGGCAATCCATTTCTCATCACCCCTCATTTTGTCAATGTAGGCCACTCTCTTTCTCTTTTTCTTTTTCGTGTAGGAAGAGATCAATTACGGGATAGTTTCCGACGTAGTTGTGGTGCATAATGATTGGGTACAAGAATCTCAATATTGCGACCAACCTTGGGTGGGTTTTGCAGCCAGCCCTTGGTTGGAAATAGAAAGGGCTATATGACTAGTATGGGGTGAACAGAATTTGTAGCTAAAAAATTCATGGTGATTATGTTTTGAGAAATAAAAATTTGGGAAATTATAGAAACCATCTGAACTCTATTTTTGTACACAGGAAAATTTCCTCATTGAAGAACCCGCCCTACAAATACATGCATCTGCTTAAGTGGTCAGAATTGGGTTGCCTCGTTTAAGCCTCCACTTCACTTCTTTTAGAATTGGCATTCAACGCTTGAGGTGGCAGGGGGAGCAATCCATTTTTTAAAGCACCATAGAATCAATACTTTTCTATCTAGCTTGAAAATGGGCCCCCCTACAATGAACAAAAATGTGGCTTATTGATGGCTCTTCATCAAAAAAAAAGATTGTGAGCTTGTCTACAATGAAAAAAAGATTCTAGATTTTCTTCAGCAGACCTAAAAATAAACTAAGAATTTTAAAAGTGCTGAATAAAAGTGATTTTGAATTCGACCTTGAATTCTTATGAACAATAGATGTCATGAATTTTAGGTAGGAATCTATAGGGGTCGATCTCAGAGAAGGGTCAAAATTAGGTGGAATTACTTTAGCCCTAGCCAATGAATGTATACAATGCTTCGCAAATAGTAACAAGCATTACAAAAAATTTCAGGCCTTTAAAAGGCCGCAAGTTTTGAACCTCCCTAGTGCAATTATAGAGGAAATGAAACTATTTTTTATTGTTTATTATTTTTTTATGATAGCAACTAATGTGGCACTATTGGTGCCACATCAACACCACGTCAGTTTTTAGTATTTTTTTAACATTTAGTATTTTCAGGGTTTTTTTTCAATTTCTTTTTCAAAAAATTCATGTACTTGCATTGGAGCATGCCAAAAATCAAAACCTTATCAGTCCTTTGGAAGGTTCAGATTTTTCCTAATGTGATTGCCATCTTGGCACTAGCATTTGGAATGTTTTTAAGTTTTATCATCTATTTTCTTTTAATTCCCACACTGAACTATTTTTTCAAGTACTGAGTCCAATTTTTTTCTTTTTGTTACTCCAAACAGAAAAAATTTAGAATTTTTTATTGGATTTTTTCCTATGTTGTCAAATTGCAATCAAATTTTTTTCCAATTCCACCAACTAACCATGAACTACTCATCGATTCTCCCAGAACATTATTGTCCACCTTCTCTAATATTAGGGGTAGTCACACCTCCTTTGAAAAGCAAATTCTCTTAAAGAATGTGAGCTTGGTGAGAGAAAAGAAGAGCCAATGGTGAGTCATTGTACATGAAGAAGCTATGACCCCCCTTTAGAACGTGAGCAACATGGAAAATTGTCTTTGAGAATGAGATTCATTGTTGTAAATGTTGTGATGGACTTATAGGCAATATAGAATACAAGTGGCGCAAACAATGTAGACCTCAGATAAAACTCCAGTGTAACAAAGTGGAAATGTATTGTAATATAAAAGTGAGCTGTGGAGGAGTGAAAAATCCTCTAAAAAAGGTTTTTATCAACCCATTTCTTCACCTACAAAGGAAAAGAACAACACTTCAAAAAACTCAAAGATTGAAAGCTTCAAAAGGTACAGACAACCACGTAAAGAGAACCATGTCTCAATTTTCCAAGAATTCAACTCGGGGTGAAGAAGGTGTGACTATTGACAACCTATTTCCAACCACTTAAGCAATTCAACCTATTTGTAGTATAGAGAAGATTGAGGAAAAAAGTTTCTTATGTATAAGAATAGATTCAAAAAAATAATTTGACATTTTCTCTTTCAAAAACAAAATTATCATGATTTTTTTTGTGAAGATTTTCAAATATGAATTCAAAGTTTGCAAATTTTATCATGTATGGCAAATAAAAAATTCTAGTGTTTTTTTGCAAGGGTTAAATGTGGGGCAATACACAAGTCAATCCTCCTTGGTTCCATATCTTCCTACATGGGAAAAATTTCCACCACCTCATACTCCTTACCATCTACTTTAAAATTGCTTAAATGATCGACTATTGGTGCTTCTACCTTAATCCATAAACGCCATTTGCTTGATAAATGACACATAATCTAGGACAAAAGTGCAACTATTCATCCTCATAGTTTTGCATGAAAAGGGGAGGTCTTGTATAGTAGTTTGACTTCCAAAGAGTGCTTTTTCATTTTCATAAGCCAACAATTCACACGGTATCCAAACAAATGATTTCCACAATGACCGGCTTGCCATTTAAAGGTTAACAAAATTGCTTAACCCAGTAAGGACACTGTGGGGATGACTTCATTATTGACTGTAATAAAAGTGAACAGACCTATTGGTTCAATAACCAAAGAGTTTTGGTGACTACCTTGATCATGGAGAGTCATGTCCTTTCAAGGTTAATTGATTGACTCTTGGTATTTCTACCTTAAAGTAGCAACATCCATAACCATGAATTTAAGGGTTTGGAATATGATGCCTATTGATAGAAATCCAACAAATTATTGGACCCTACTAGCAAGAGGAAAAAAATCCCTATGCACTTTTAGATGTAATATATAGACACTATGAGTATAAGTTGTGAATTTTTCAAAGAGCCAACTAGAAATGCACCTAATACCAACACACCAGGATATTAAGATGTAATACATTCTTGTAATCACATCTATTCACTTCCTAAGATTTGAGAAAGGAGACGGTTATGGGTACACAAAAAGTTATGGGTGTTGCTAGCTTAACCTTTGAACGTTGACGTAGACATCTGACGTCCAATGAATGACAAAAACTTATGTTATGGATGTAAGAAGGGTGTTTTTCATCCATTTTGTGGGTGGATGCGATGACAAAGACATTTCTGTTGTACAAGCCCAAATATGGGGTCTTTCAAAAAAAAACTAATTTTTAGGTGTTACAAATTGTAACTAGATGTCATGGAAATTCACAGGATGGTAGTAGAGCTCTTGCTACCGTGCTTGTAGGCAATGTAGGCTTTTACAACTTCATTCAAAGTGCAAGAATAGTGCCTTCACTTCTAGTCAGCTTAACCCTTAAATGTCAAGCTTGGTGATTGTGGAAATTAGCCCTTTTGGAACCATGTGAAATCATTTAGTTTAAAAAAAATAAATATAATCATTGGAAGTTAAACTACTATAGAAGATTTCCCCTTTCCACCCCTAATTCCGAAGATGAATAGTTGCAATTCTGTCCTACACAAGAGAATTCCTTGTCATTCATCGAATGCAAAATATCTGCCTCAATGTTTAACCCCTAAATGCCCAAAGCTTGTTTTGAACTTCTTGGAATTTGTTCTAAATTGAACAAAATGCCAACATTTTGATAAGTTGTATCAACTTTTTTGGATTTGTAACCGTAAAAATTCAAATTAGACATGTTAGAGATCTCATAGGAAAAAAAACACAACAATATCACTTATGGAGTGAAAGATTATAATGTTTGACCATGAGGGTGTTAAAACTATGAAAATTTTCCAACTCTCTTTTTTGCATGTCAAATCTAAAAAGTTGGTGACCAAATAAATACAAGATTAAAGGGCCTAACATGTATAATCCCAATCAATGTACAGCTTCTTAAAATCTACTCTATAATTTTTTTTAAAATGAATTTTGAATGTAGTTTTTTCTTTAAGATCTACATCACAAAGTTTAGACCCTACGGTTTGTCAACAATTATCATGTGGTTATCATTGTTTCATGGATTCACACGTTAATTATAATTTATCACATCATTACAATGCATTACTTTTGCATCGAAGTAATGCATTGTAATGATGCGATAAATTGCAATTAATGTGCAAACCCATGAAACAACAATAACCACATGATAATGATTGACAAACCGTAGGGTCTAAACTTTGTAATGTAGTGTATTTGAGGCTCATTTCCAAGAGTTCTCAACACTACGGGAGGTCACGATTGCAATGGGTACCCTTGCACAAAATCTGGAATACAAAAATCTCACTATCATTTATTTTCAAGATCGTATTTTTGATACTAAAATTAGACTTCAAGAAGAACTTTCCAAAAATATAAACAACTAAAAATAGCAGGCTTATTTAACTTCAAAGTTTTGCAAACACCAGATTTTGGGCGCAGATTTTAGGGAGAACTGGCCCCCTCATTGCCCCGGTCAACTGTGGTTTGACAAAAAGGCCCCCTATGTTGTGCCAATTTTTTGGCAATTTTTGCATCTCCCTAGAGTAATTTGGAGCCTCTAATTGCAAATATGAATTCAGAATTTCAAAAAAAATTAAGCCTTGCAAATAAAAAATTCCAGGGCTTGCCCTGCAGGGGCAATGAGGGGGTCAATTCACCCTGGCCCAGATTTTGGTGCCGCGGGCATTTAGGGATCAAGGGTTAAAAAATGCGCACTGTTCACAGACCACTGTATTCCACGGCCACCAGCCCAACGTTTAAGGGTTAAACAAAATTTGAGGTGGGGAGTAGTTTCGGAAGAAGCGACTGCAGCTGAAGGCTTCCTTCCGTCACTTGCAGCTGGACTTGCCCTGGCCCTGGCCCGAATACCGTTAATGTCCGGATCCTTCCCTGCCTCCCTCCCCGCTCGCGCGCTCTCTCCCTCCTGGGTCGCCTCGATCTGCGCGCTCCGCACTTCCGCGGCAGCTGCTGCTGGCGTGCGGCTGGCGTGCTGCTGCCGAGTTTCTTCTTAGGGTTGGGTCAAAAGACGACCCCTCCTTGCAGCCAGCCAGCCACTGACTGGCCTTCCTTCAACGATGGGGACCAGGAGGGCGGACTTCCGTGGCGGGTGGAACGGCGAGCGAACCACCGCAACTCGCACTTCTACTGTAGGTTTAGGATCCCATTACTACTGGAGCGACCCCATCGCTCAGCCGCGACACATGTCCACGCACAGTCTGAAGAGTTTAGTCCGACATGGGTCCAACTCTGCGGTTAGACCGTTACAGTCGGTCCTTTTTCTATTGCATGGTCCAACTCTTTTCTCACGTCTTTGGAAGCTTTATGAGTGTGTGTTTTTATTTTTATTTTTATCATTCATTGGTTGTGTGGAGGAAAGTGGAGGATTGTATTCACTTGATATGGGGGGAATATGCTAGAAGGGGAATTGGATCATTCAATCCAAGAAAGGTGGAAAAGGAACCTACGAGAAGAAAAAGGGAGGGAGAGGAGGGGAGCGCAATTGGGGTGTGGTTGTCATCTTTACCTCCTCAATATCTGAGGTGAGGGGGAAGAATTCTTTTGATTGTGGGAGTGGATCGTGTGAGATAGTGGTTCTTTGGCTTTGTCTACCAATGATTCGTTTGGTGATTGGGACACGCTTTATTTTTAAGTGGTGTGTGTGACTTGTGAATGTGAGGAAGTTTCGGATAGGAGCCTGCTTCAAGAAGCGAGTCATTGCTCTCTTTGATATTGGTTGTGGGAAAGGTTTTGAGAGGGGGGTAGGGGTGAATTGGGTTATAGGGTCAATCAAGTGGATGGAGGGGAGGGGGGGTAATGGTTTTTTGTAAATTTTCAAGAAGCAAGCCTTTGTTCTCTTTGACATTGATTAAGGGAAAGATTTTGGGGTGTTGAGTTATGTTATGGTGCTTGGAAGAGGGACATTAGGAAAAATTGAGGTCTCAAAGAAATTACGAGTTTTGCATCCCGCAGTGCAATTATAGGAAAAAAATTATTTTTGGAATCTAATGTGCCACTACTGGTGCCATATCAGCACCACATCAAATTCCCTATTTTTAAAATTTAAATTTTTTTTTAAATGATGATTTCAAAAAAATAATTTTTTTGTTCAATTTTTTTTTAAATGTATATTTGCACCACCCAAGTACCAAAAATAAAAATTTGGTGGCTTTTTTGGGCCTGAAATTTTTCTTGATGCAAATAGTTTTTCCTAAATTTTCAAGAAGCAAGTCGTTATTTTCTTCAATATTGATTGTAGGAAAGATTTTTGGGTGTTGAATTATATTATGGAGGCAACCAAGTGCATGGGGGGACAAATAGCTTTTCTTTTGTTAGCAATGTGATAGAAAAAATTGAGTACATTCTCAATGAACATAATTTATACTTATCAAATGTCGATTCATCAATGGATGTTTGTGCATGCATAGAAATTGGACATCAAAGGCCTAAAACTAACAATCTATTTGCTATTTTTAAGCCTAAATATTTGAGGATCTTCTACATAATGTGAGCATAATATGATTATAAGAAAAATCTACAATTTCAATGAGATTTATTTGTTATAGCAACACAAGATTTTGCTTCCATGTAAAAAATTGAAAAACAATTTACTTTCTATCTCATGTTTTACAATGAAGTGTCTAGGGCTACAATGGTTGTTACAAAAAGTTATTTAAGCAAAATTAAATTTCCATATTTTTTTATTGTCTTACAATCTTACACTAGATAATCAACAAAAACGAAAACTAACTTACTAAACACATTCATTACTATCGTGTGAGATAGTGGTGCTTCAGCTTCGTCTACCAATGATTCGTTCGGTGATTGGGACATGCTTTATTTTTTAAGTGGTGTGTGTGACTTGTGAATGTGAGGAAGTTTGGATAGGAGCCTTGCTTCAAGAAGCGAGTCATTGCTCTCTTTGATATTGGTTGTGGGAAAGGTTTTGGGAAGGGGGGTGGGGGGGGTGAATTGGGTTATAGGGGCAATCAAGTGGATGGAGGGGGGGCAATGGTTTTTCGTAAATTTTTTAGAAGCAAGCCTTTGTTCTCTTTCATATTGATTGTGGGAAAGATTTTGGGGTGTTGAGTTATGTTATGGGGGCAACCAAGTGCTTGGAAGGGGGACATTAGGAAAAATTGAGGCTTCAAAGAGATTGCGAGTTCCACACTCCTATAGTACAATTATAGGAAAAAAATTATTTTTGGAATCTGATGTACTACTACTAGTGCCACATCAGCACCAGGGTATTTTTTTTTTAAATTTAAACATTTTAAAAATGATGATTTCAAAAAAATAATTAATTCAAATTTTTTATTTTTGGCACTTGGGTGGTACAAATTTTTTGGCCTAAATTTTTCCTAATGCAAATAGTTTTTCCTAAATTTTCAAGTTGCAAACCATTATTTTCTTCGATACTGATTGTGGGAAAGATTTTGGGGTGTTGAATTATCTTATGGGGATAACCAAGTGCATGGGGGACATGTAGTTTTTCTTAAATTTTCTTTTGTTAGCAATGCAATAGAAAAAATTGAACACATTGTCAATGAACATAATTTACATTTATCAAACGTCGATTCATCAATAGATGTTTGTGTATGCTTAGAAATTGAACATCAAAATCTTGAATAAAGACTAATACTAACAATCTACTTACTATTTTTAAGCTTGATTATTTGAAGATTTTGTAGGAAATGTGAGTATAATATGATCATAAATAAATTCTACAATTTCAATGAGATTTTTTTGTTATAGCAACACAAGATTTTGCTTCCATGTAAAATACTAAAAACAATTTACTTTCTATCTTATGTTTTATGATGAAGCATCTAGGGCTACAATGGTTGTTGCAAAATTTATTTAAATAAAATAAAATTTCCACATTTTTTTATTGGCTTACACTAGATAACCAACTAAAACGCAAACTAACTTATTAAACACATTCAATACTTCAAGATACTCATACTATAGTCACATTCAATTGTCTATTCCTGTGAAATAATTTATCCAAGTTGCTTAGCCCCTAAAGGACTAAGACCTTTTTTTAGCCAAAAACACTCAAAACTGCCATTTCTATTGTAAAGAGTAAAAAAATTAAAATTATTTTTTTTACACATATAACCATAGGAACTTATACCTAACTAGTATGAGAATGTGTGGAATAAATTTCAGAAATTTTGACCACACAAATTGCAAGATATCTGCGTTTAAAGTAAAGAAAATAAATTTTTTGCTCATTCAGGGAATAGATTATTTGACTTTGAACCTTCTTAACATAAATTTCTTGGACTACAAAGTTTTGAGGTTTAAATCTTTATGGTGATGAATTGAGTTGAGAGACTAGGAAAAACAATTCAAAAAATCTTAATATTCATTATTAAAAAACTTGTTAAGTACAAGTAGGTACAGATAGAAGGAAAATTTAAATTATTAATATCTCTAAGATGGAATTCAAATGCATGAATTAGATTGTTATGACAAGCAAACTAATCCATTTTGAAATTTTTTTCTTGAAAAATTATAAAATTGCATTCAAAATTGAATCCTACAAATTATTTTCAAAAAGATGCTTAGATTGCCTGAACAACAAGATTGTTTGTAACTTTCACATCACTTATGTAAATGAAATGAATCAAAACTTACTATTTAGAAAAACAATATAATGTATGAGAAAACATGTGGTACTTTTTTCTTGAAAAATTATAAAAGTTGCATTCAAAATTGAATCCTACAAGTTATTTTTACTTTGGGACAGCTTAGGCAATTTGGAAATCTTTGGAGAATTTTCTACAAAAAAGATCATCAACTTTTGAAATTTGGCATGTATGCAACTAACAAAAAAATGGCATACAATTGTCCAAAAGAAAAAAAATTAGTCTTCAAATCACATTCTAAGAGGAGTCAAACTTTGTTAGCTATGTTGGAGTAGTTTAAAAAAAAAAGGGTTTCCTTCTAACTTCAAGTCCTATTATCTTGCAATCACAAAATACACAAAATTCTTTAAATTTTTTTTACATATCCCAAATATTTGTCTCTAACTTTTTTAATTTCAGATTTCAAATAAAAATATTTTTCATTGCAAAAGAAATCATCAAAATATGACTAGTATATTGCAAATTCACTTAACCTCCTTGCATTGCAAGGTGATTTAGAATTAGCTAGATTCTATGTTTGCTTCTAAATTTTTTCATGGGTGAACCTAATATCATATACTTATGAATGGTCTAAATTCTCATGTTCCTATAGAGAAAAAATTTTACTCCAAAAGGGTCCAAAGTTTGCTGCCCCTGTTTTGCAGGAATTACAAAAAAAAAAAAAACTTTTACCTCACTTCAAATATTATAATCTTTCAATCCACGTGGTCAAATGCACTGAAATTTTTTCCACATTCTGATAAAGTACTTAACTTCACTTTTGTATGGTTGAATTTTCAAAAAAAGTCTCAATTTTCATTTTTGAATAACATACCCAAACCCTGCAGTTTTTGGCAACGTCTTCGTAAAAGAATAACCTGGGTCCTTTACGGGTTAAATTCTTTTTCTAAGTTACATTTTATAATACTGCACAAATTTGGAAATTTGAAGCCTTGGTAAGTTAAGCTTTTTGCCATTTCGGATTGTGATTCAGTGTACAATTTTCAACTGTACTTGTCATGACATTCACATCTCCTACAAAGTGCCAAAGTGTGGACAATTGTGTTATAAATATGCTGTTTCAACTTCTCAGTCAATGTTGTCTCCCCATTAACCACAAAAAGGTGTTTGACTATTTTTCACAAAAAGTGTCTAGAATTGTCACTTTCTGGTGCATTGAGCATAATTGAAATATGAAAACATTTTTCAAATTTTCAACTGTACAACTTTGTACTAAAATACTCTGAAAATTTGTGGAAAATATTTCATCCCATTTGAATGCATACATTGCGAGATTATAATGTTTGAAGATAGAAGGAAATAAATTTGGGATCAAGAATGGTTTGACTTCACTTTGCAGAGAAGGCTTGGGCACTATTAAAGTTTGGAAGACCATTGTTGAAGGTAGTTATGCTAGTTACTTGATTTTCAAAGATGATGGAGGTTTTTAACTTAAACAAACAAACAGAATTTGCATTGAAATGATGTCCGAAAAAAGGAACATATATGTTCTATATTTCAACTTTTCAGAAACCATCGTGTGGAGGAATCAAAATCCCAAGGGTCAACACTAAGTTTTGTTTTTGTTTTTAATCAAGTACAATTTTCTTTTTCAAAAACTAAAAATCTCATGAATTTACATTAGAATATGTGCTAATGGTTCTAAAATTGTTCTAAAATTGTCATTTTTAGTACAATGAGTGAACATTGAAAAAAATAATATAATTTTCAAGCACACATTATTTCTCTATACTACTACAAGAATGTGTGGGAAAATTTTCAGCCCAATCACCTTCATAGATTGCAAGATATAAATGTTCAAAGTTCATGAAAAAACTTCACAACTTGCCTAGCTCCTTGCCCTCTTTATGTTGCCTTTTTATGATTAATCTCTCAATGTATTTGGTTATAGAAACAAAAATATCTCAAAGGGAATGTTGGCAATCAACTAGCTTTAGCATACTATTCTAGGGCCCTTATCATCAAGGATGTGTTTCTATAAACACACCACATTAAACATGCCATATGCAAATCTTGGATGTATAATGACTTAATTGATGATGTCACTACAAAATTGAAAAAGTTACTATAAAATTGAAAAAATTGAAAAAGTTACTATAGGACCTTATTGGTTGTTAAAAGAGGATTCTAGATTCTCTAATAATGCTTTTTTGGACACCTTATGAATAAACTATGAACTTTCAAAGAGCTGAAAATAAGTGTTTCTAAAACTGAACCTAGACCCTAATGAATAGAGGGAGTACATTTTTGACAAGAATCTATAGGGGTTAGTTGATGGGAGTCAATACTAGAGTGTCAAACAAACAAGAGAGATGAAACAATAATCTAATGAAAGGGAAAAAGTGTTGGGGGCAGGTTTTAGAATTTCACTGGGAGTCCTACCATGTTGTGTCCATCAAAGATTCGCCGCCCTCAAATTATTTGCCCGTCAAGGATTTGCAGAAGCAGGCAGTTGCATCATTCCAATCTCAATCTACCAACATACACTTGCTACAAAAGATATTGAAGTCCTGTCCAAGCAAGTAGTAAACATATCTCTCCTGCTCTAATGGAGATGAAATTCAAAGCAAACACTGCATCACTCATCTTCAGTTTTAACACTTACTCTTGCAATCCACTATGAGAATTTCACAAATTCCCTGCAAAGTCAAAGGGTAACCAAAGGCAAACCAAACCGAGCGTCTCCAGCTCTGAAATATCGACAGCACGCAAACTTGTTATTTGGCGCAGCCGTTCGCTTCAACCAGCAGGTGAGCTGACGTACTGATTTAAGACTTTGGGAATTTGGAAGTTTGATTAGTTCAATTCGCAATTGTCAGATTTCCATCGAACTCTCTGGTTCTCAAAATCATAGACGAATAGATGTTCTCTCATCATGTCAGCTACAAACATGAAAAAACAGAAATCTCGTCTTCCATTAGTGCCAGGTCAAAATAATGATGATAGAATGATAGAATTTGCAGATGATGTTAGGAAGAGCCACCATACTTGAAGAAACCACGACTTGCAAATCCAAATTCATTGGACTACAAACTGATAACTTCCTCACGAATCTATCTAATGCATGGTCTCGATGAATAATGTTAGCATGACATAAGTGGCTGCTTAATAGAATGCCGGTACTCACCTCCAATATTAGACACTCCATATGTATCGTCTTGAAGGATGGTCACACATAGCTTCTTCGTGATTACCTGCGTACAGACACAACAAGGCAAGATCGACAGAATATTCTGTAATTTGATTGAACACGACTAAACAGATTTACCCTAAACATCCTACAAGATACTCAACGGAGGTCTTTCGATGAACCAGTCAACAGTCCCACTACTTCGCCTGACTAAGTCACATGCTCTATCCAAACAAGCCGCTAATCGCAAGTGTCTCTACCCCAAATTAAAAATTGTATAATTTTCTTCTCTCTTACATTATAATCCTCAGTGCGATCTTTAGTATAATCATCCCTGATTTTAAAATTCAGTCACTAAAGCGCCTAAAGTTGCTCCTTTACCTTTAGTCCATGAAACTGTAATACACAATCGACATCCAAAGACAAAATAGAATAATATACAGAAACACATCTGCGTCTCTTTTAGCATCACAGGAGTCCTTACGTCCCAGATCAAGTAGTTTACGGGTTCAACGACCAGATACTGATAGGCGTCTCGCTGTGAGGCGCTATCTATTCCCTCGAATGCAAATACAAGGGGTCCAAATTCATGAATTGGTGATCCTTTAGCCTGCAAGTTATTTTCACATTTCAACTGCAGTGAAATGTTCGGCCTATGTGTTTCTCATCAAAATCACAAACCTTGAAACTGAGCAAGGTACTTAGCATACTAAAAGGAGCAACTGTCCAGACACAGCACAAATTCATTTCGACTAATACATACATATAGAAAAGACTTGAGATATCACAATCAGAAACAAAATGTCTAGGTAGATTTGGAATTGTTTATTTCAATAAAAGCAGTAAGAAAAGTGGCGCACCAAGATCAGATCAGGGGGTTGCCAACAGACTCTTTGCTCTTCGGCTACGTATAAACGGTTATCTGGTACTCTGAGGAACCCCAGTACAGATGCATAGACTTCAAGCTGCTCCCTAACCATTCAACCAACATTTCAGCTTAGAATGTTTGGTGACACGTAAATCCGGTTGCACATCAGTGTATTCCATCCACCGTCCTTTGCAGTGCAATGATGTCGCGTATCAGCTCAGGAAAGACTATAATGTCGAAGGTGGCCAAGAATAATGGAAGAACTCACCGCCGCCAAAAGTGGAACATACACACGTGTGGCCAAGAATGTCAGGTCGCTCCCGGTGTCCAACAACACCGCATCATGGAAGGGCCTTATAAATCCAGCAAATGATATTTGCAAAAGCTTTACAGCATATGCACATAAAATCCTGAACAGGATACAAATTAAAATGCACATTTCAGAGAATTAATTTCGGTGGTTCAAGTTTCCAGTATTACGGAAAATGCAAAAAGACAATATACTTTGTGGAAGACAATTTAAATGCGTTACTAAAACGCACGCGTCCCCTGGGTTAGTTAGCTTTGACCAAACCGAATGGCTCTTGTCAAACTTCTCCTTGAAGTCCATGCCCATGGACATGTAGCCCACAGGTGTTGCTGGACTAGGTAGCGCGGTCCAGTCCACTCCCTTTGCCAAACAAACACCCAGTACGCTCTGCCTGATAGACTTCCTCGTAGTCCATTGGTCCAGGAGAGTCCCTTTGCAGTTTCCCAGACCAATGAAGCCATCCGTCAGCAGTGGGAGATCCTCTTTGCTTCTCCGCATTTTCTCTACCACACAACTGCAAACATCACAAAAATTCTGACATTTCGTTAGGAAACAACACAACACTTCTTATTTTTCAAGGTGATAGATTCAATCTCCCACGCAACCCAATCATTTGTGTTACCATCATCAACCCTTCTAAAACTTGTCATAGGATAACCTCTGCCGGAACAAACGACTTCACCATCTGCACTGTGATGCTGTATCAATACAGATGCTCGTGCAAGTGAGTACCCAAACGAGCCGAACAAGTTCCTTTCGCTTTTGTCTTCCATCGCCAAGGTGAAGCTTTCATTCACAACCAAACCCATATAATTTGAATCATCGCCATAATGAGCAACAAATAGGCATAGATAATTGGTCCTTGAATCGCATGATTCTTTTCGACCGCCACTTGAAACTTGGAGAAGTCGACATAAATCTTTAGTATCGCCTGCGCAGCTCACGAAAGAAGTATCTTCAGGCACAAATAATCCGTGGGGTCCCTGCATTCAGATGGTGGTTGGACAGAGCTTACTATCAATACTGTTCCCTTCGTGACTTCAGACTTGAAGCACTGAAATCACAAAATTCGGCCATTAAGACTAAGCATTAGTTTTAGAACTCTGTCAAGGTTCTACATCTAGGACATTTTTAGATGTCACAGTGCCAACATGCAAGTTCAAGTAGCTTCCCTTCATAGACCATCAAAATGAACAACTAGAACATCTAAGGTAGAGAATGCTAAACCGTTAGGGACACAATCCCGTCTCATATACTGGCCCCAATTACCAACAGCACTTCAGCACCTCATCTATGTATACACTTGGTTGGCCTTATTAGCAAGATAATCTTTGAATGGAAATCGCTTTCAGGAGTTTACAACGACCCGCGTTAAAATTGCACAAAAAAATCATACATAGTAACAAAAATTTAATCTCAAGAGATTTGGCTCTTGTATCCAAAGATCTCTCCACAGCTCTGTTGTCATCCAACATATGTCAAAAAAGCATCCTCTACCTTATTTACAAGACAAAAATGGATAACGCAGAAAACAGAATCATCGCATTTTTTACAGCCGAGCTCTTCTTGAAGTTTTGGTAACAATGCCGCATTACCACGATAGGATTTCAGGCGGCAGGGAGGTACTCACCCAATCAGTAATCTTCGAACCAATTGTACGAATATTGCAGTATACCCACGACAATACACTCCCGGTGTCGACAACAAAATTGTACTTCACTGGAGGGACTCCCAGTTTCATCTCAATGTACAACTGCTCCCTGTGTACATTGCATAGAGAAAAGGCGAACAAAGAGCTTAACACCGCAAAACACAAAAGTGCATAGAAAGAGCATATCAACACACATTGCAAACAAAACCTGCTCCAAGCTCATTGAAGATAGAGGATACTAAAACCGTAAGGGACCTGACCCCGTCTTCTATACCAACCCCTGATACCAAAAGCAACTCCTCTCTTCCAATATACTTGGTTGACCTTCACTTAGCAAGTTTAGCGTAAGCATGATTTGGCTAAATGACGCTGGCCACATATATTTGCATGCAAAAGAGATTCTCTACGGTCCCTTCAGTAGTGATCTATAATTTCTCACTTTAAATAATTGCAGAAGATTCATACATAGTGATAAAATGTTGATCTTAAGAGAGTTAGGCTCTTGAGCCCAAAGCTCTCCACGAATCTCTATACTGACCTCACAATGAAAGCGCACTCCTAAAATGTGTAAAAACACTTAAAACTGAAACAAATAGTGCACACCTCAAACTCAATCATACAGACAAAAAGATCATGAATTCGAAACCCAAAGAAGAAGAAGAGCACATTGGAATGAGGGATCCAAGTACATATCATCAAAGTTAATTCGACGTCCTCCACGGATATTCATCAATACATCCGTTCCTTGAATCCTCCTTCCCCTCCCCGCCCTGTTTTCACGCCATCCCATTCCATGGCCGCCACTTCGATAGTAGTGATATAAAGGAAACACCATCCCCGAACTGCTCGGCTGATGTACATTCGAACGGTATCGGGAGCTCCATATGAGAATTGACATGGCCATACTGCAAGCTGCAAGCACCGTAACGCAGACACAATTACGCACTGTCCACCCCCGATTCACATACCCCGCACTCTGCACAAATCCACAACGCATTTTCCAATCACAACGACGGGCAGGGGAAGAATACTTTCATACACTCCAGGAAACCCTAAGAAAATCCTCCTACAGAGTGAACCATGCTCACCGCAATTGCAGGGTCATAAAGTCGTCTCCACGGGCCTCGTAAATTGCTCCCGCGACCTCCTCGCCTCATCTTCGCCAATTAGCGAGAATACAAAGTGATCGCTTCTCGATTGCAAGAGGAAGTAGTCATTCACGGACGCAAATAGGATTGCAAACCCTAATGTAAGATGCTTGGATTTGGATTCTCGATCAGCAGCTGGAATTCTGCCACAAAAAAAATCATCAATTGATTGTATTTTCACTTTCGCATAGGCAGTAAAATGGCGATCTTGCGTCCAAGCCAAGGAATGGAACCTCGTCGACGACGGAATGGTCTCCGCCATCGCTGCAATATGGAAGCCCAGCAGTTTCGGACTCAAAATCTTGCAACGCCCTTTCGTTTCAAAGCAATGGCTGCGGAAATCTGCAGTAGAGGGACCTAACTCCGTCCTTCTATGAATTATAAAAAACTAGACATGAATGAAAAATTTTATGTTTATTTTCCATAGATGAAATTACATGTCTGTTAAAAGCTTTTTTCAATTTCATAAATAAATTGTTAACAATATTGTATTTTGAATCATTTTCTACTTCTTTCTACTTTCTATTTTTTTTCTTATATGTTGTACAATTCCAAATGATTTGAAAATCTTCAAGCATGTAGCCAACTTGTCTTGAATAATGAATTCAGAGAGTAACCACCGTTTTGGACATTTTTTTATAATGATCTGATATTAAGAAGTGCAGCTACCGGGTTTTTCATAGGGACAAAAAAAGGATTTTTGTTACTTCAAATGCTAATATCTTGCAATCTACATGGTGAAAATTTCTGAAAAATTTTCTACATATTCTCAAACCAAAGTAATATAAAATCCTACAGTCAGATGTATCAAAAATGATTTTTTTTTCAGAAATTTGATACTTGTATTAGAAATGGCAGTTTTGGAGCATTTTGGTGAAAACATAGTCAAAATCCTTTAGGGGTTAAGGGCAAGTTAAAGACCATTGATTTCAAGCTTCATTGCCCATCACTTTGTTTGCTACTATTTTGCAACTAGATATGAATTTAAAATTTTATATTATTCTTCAAAGATGAAATTATATATCCACTACAAGTCAAAAATCTTTTAATTGGGGGGGGGGGGGGGGGGATTATTGTGAATTCTTTTAAAATAATAGAAACTCATATCAAATACAATATATACTTTGAAATATCTAAAATTTTCACCACAAGCATATATTATAGTGTATAATATCATAGTATAAACCAAATTTAGTTGTTATTTTGTGTTTAGAAAATCAACAAACCATGGTTATAGCACCGAAGGTCATATTGCTATAAAATGCTGAAATTTACGATTTTCACTTTTTCCAATTGAGGTAAAAATTGCACTTGATAAACTTCATTTCATTAGTTGGATTCAATTTCAAAAAAATATTATTTTTATAGTTAAAATTCATATCAAGACTAAATAGCAAGAAATGGCCAAAATACAATATAAAGATGATCCATGAATTAACCCTTAATGTCCAAGGTACCCAATTTGGGTGTTGACAATACTTTGACGTTAAATAGAACCTAACCAAATTATTATTTTTAATATTTAATATTTTTGAATTATTTTTCCAAACCTAGTTTTAGTATCAAAAATTCTATTTTGAAAATGAATTACTTTGATTTTTCTATTCATGGTAATTTGCATTGCAAATCATGATTTTATAGTGTCGAGGGCTTTTAGAATGAGCCTCAAACACACTAGATCTTGGAGAAAAAATCATATTTTTCTCATAAGGTGAAGGTTATATGGAATTTTGCATTATAGATGATATCAAGGAATTGGAAAAAAAATCATTGGAAGATCAATTTCAAAGTCAATTTTAAATTTCAAATAAAAATTAAAAACATATAGAATGTAGATTATATGCTTGGACACTTGTGCAATTTCTATTGACATTTGTCAATTTTACAGTCTATACTATTATCAATTATTTAGTTTTTATTCAAGGTATCTCTTTCCATTTGATGTTCTTTACAAGCAAATATAAGTTTCTTTTATTTCTTATTAGTGTTTGTTTTCAAGAGGATTTGTAACATATTGTAATTTTGCAAACCACATCTCTCACATTACAAGTCAAAAGTCCAAAAACAATATAGACAAGTGACCAAAATTTTAGTTTTACAATTTTATGTCACTTTATGAGCAAAATCATTTTTAAATGTCATCTTTTTGAACTACATGAGTAGTTTGTGAAGTAAAATATAATTATAGTTTTTAATCGTATAATTTCATAAATAAGTTTTAACATATATATAATATAATATTAAAAAATTAAGAAAACTTAGATGCCTAAAAAAGAATCTCTTGTAATTGAATGTACAAATTGGGATCCATTCATCTTTTAAAATATAATAAGTGGCCCAATTCATGGAAATATCTCTTTGTTTTTTTAGGCAATTATAAGTGTTTTAAGGATATTATTTAGGGGTCTATAAGTAACATATTTGAAATTTTAATATTTTAAAAAAATATTCTTTTCATAAGAATTTTTTAAACCCTATTTTTTTTTAATGTTTTCAAAATTCTTAGTTGCCAAGCATAAATGGCATCCTATGCTTGAACTCACATATCTTTTTAGAATCCCCGAGGCTTAATTAGAGGTTAGATTATATGAAAAATTTAGCTAGTGTTGTAGATATTGTAGAAAGCAAAAGAGCTTAAAAGTGCAAAATCCAAAAGGAATTTTTAAAATTAATAATTAAATCCACATAAAAAGATAAAATATAATTTATTTATATATAATAATTTTTAAGAGAATTTTAAATTTAAATGAATCATGACCACATTAAAAAATTTAACAATCCTATGAGTTTAATACAATACATAAGTGTATTGATTTTTCTACTTTAAATACACCTATGCAATTATGCTCTTTTTCTATTATTGTTGAAAAAGTTGAAAAAGTACATTGGCACTAAATATGAGGCGGACATATATCAACTAAATACAAGTATCTTCTTAAAAATACTAAACACAACATTTTACAAAGGTTGGTTGGAGGTCAAAATATTGAAATAAAAAAGTGACAGCTATGTCCCATATGTATACATATTGTATATATATATATATATATATATATATATATATATATTGTAAATATGTATATTCAATATGAATGCATGGATGTGTATACGGCTATATAGATACTATTATGAATAAAGTAAGGTATGATATTATCCCATATCATTTGGAACTTCCAAATTTCAAATCATAGTATAAGTTAATACTTGAAGAATGCTCAATCATGTAAAAAATGCCTTTGCATGAATCATGGTAGCCAAATTAGTTTTCTTTATCTTCTAGAGTCTCTTGCATATCCCCTCAAAACTCTACAATATGGTGATTATTTAAAGATAAAAAGAGTATAACAAGCAATTGGTTAGTGGTGAAATATCTTCATTCAATAAAATGATAGTAATTGCAATAGAAATGTGATGAAAGACACTAAATATCAAAGTTTTGCTATTAAGTTTTTATTGATGGACATTAGATTATCATTGTGAAATTTTGATGACTTGTTTTGTTTGTTATGTTGAGATCTCCCGGACCATATGTCCCCCGCTCGCGATCTTGGTACCATTGGAAAGCTCTTAGCGAGGAGGGGTGTACAAGTTTTGCTTTGCGGTGTTTGAACCTACAATGAGGAAGTTATTGAATTTTGAAAATTTTATGAACTAAAAAGTTAGAAAATTACTTGTACTTTTTGTTTTGACTATGGCAATAGCACAAAGGAGGCGAAAATTGAATGACGGGGATTAGATGGTCCTCCTACTTAAGCTTAAGTCCAATTGAAAGGAGGCAAAAACTGAGTGATGGGGATTAGATGGTCCTCCTACTTAAGCTTAAGTCCAACTGAAAGGAGGCGAAAATTGAGTGACGGGGATTAAATGGTCCTCCTACTTAAGCTTAAGTCCAACTGAAAGGAGGCGAAAATTGAGTGACGGGGATTAGATGGTCCTCCTACTTAAGCTTAAGTTAAGTGATAATGACTGACCCACTAAGATTTGATATTCTAACAAATCCGATCTCTGGAAATACGAACTTATGGAGGGGCTCATGGAACATGGTACGACCAACATAACTTCATAAATAAAAGGATTTGTTGTGTATAAACAACCAGATTCATTATTGGATCAAACTTAGCATCATCATCATCGTTTGGCATTAGTGACTTGATTAAGATAACAAGTCCAATTAGTGGCTAATATGTGGACTTGTTACCTTAACCAAGCCGCCAACGTAACTTCATAAAATAAAAGGATTTGATGTGCATAAACAACCGGATTGTTGAATCAAACTTAGCATCATCATCATCGCTTGGCATTAGCGGCTTGATTAAGATAACAAGTCCAATTAGTGGCTAATTTGTGGACTTGTTACCTTAACCAAGCCGCCAACGTAACTTCATAAATAAAAGGATTTGATGTGCATAAACAATTGGATTGTTGAATCAAACTTAGCATCATCATCATCGCTTGGCATTAGCATGGCTTGATTAAGATAACAAGTCCAATTAGAAACTAATTTGTGGACTTGTTACCTTAACCAAGCTGCCAACGTAACTTCATAAATAAAAGAATTTGATGTGCATAAACAACCAGATTCATTATTGGATTAAACTTAGCATCATCATCATCGCTTGGCATTAGTGGCTTGATTAAGATAACAAGTTCAATTAGCGGCTAATTTGTAGACTTGTTAAGCCGCCAACGTAACTTTATAAACAAAAGAATTCAATGTGCATAAACAACCGGATTGTTGGATTAAACATAGCATCAACATCATCATTGCTTGGCATTAGCGACCCGATCAAGATAACAAGCCCAACTAGTGGCTAATTTGTAGACTTGTTACCTTAACCAAGCCGCTAATGCCAAGCGACGACAATGATACTAAATTACTCCAACCATCCAGTTGTTTATGCGCATCAAACCATTTATTTGTGAAATTACGTTTGTGCTCCACGAACTTTATAAATAAAAGAATTCGATGTGCATAAACAACCAGATTGTTGGATTAAACATAGCATCAACATCATCATCGCTTGGCATTAGCGGCCCGATCAAGGTAACAAGCCCAACTAGCAGCTAATTTGTGGACTTGTTACCTTAACCAAGCCGCTAATGCCGAGCAACGACGACAATGCTAAGTTACTCCAACCATCCGGTTGTTTATGCGCATCAAACCATTTATCTGTGAAGTTACGTTTGTGCTCCACGAACTTTATAAATAAAAGAATTCGATGTGCATAAACAACCAGATTGTTGGATCAAACATAGCATGAACATCATCATCATTTGGCATTAGCAGCCCGATCAAGATAACAAGTCCAACTAGCAGCTAATTTGTAGACTTGTTACCTTAACCAAGCCGCTAATATCGGGCAACGACGACGATGCGAAGTTACTCCAACCATCCGGTTGTTTATGCGCATCAAACCATTTATCTGTGAAGTTACGTTTGTGCTCCACGAGCCCCTCCGTAAGTAAGTCCGTAGTCCATTAGAATATCAAATCTAAGTGGGTCAGTCACTATCACTTAACTTAAGCTTAAATAAGAAGACTAGCAGTTAATTTGTAGACTTGTGACCTTAACCAAGTCGCTAATGCCGAGCGACGACGACACTGCGAAGCTACTCCAACCATCTGGTTATTTATGCGCATCAAACCGTTTATCTGTGAAGTTACGTTTGTGCTCCACGAGCCCCTCCGTAAGTCTGTCCGTAGTCCGTTAGAATATCAAATCTAAGTGGCTCAGTCACTATCACTTAACTTAAGCTTAAATAGGAGGACCATCTCCTCCCCCATCACTCAATTTTTGCCTCCTTTCAATCCAATGTACTGTACTATCATAGCTACTAATGCCAGAGAGCACAGTCGTCAATTCATTAAATCTGCCCTTTGATTATGCAGCAAGTGCAATGTTAATAAAGTTTGAATGTATGTTCAGATTTACGGTCACTTAAAGTTAAATTAACCATATGTCACATAACTTGCATGGATTGTGATGTACTGTTAATCAAATTACGTACTACTAATCAAATTATGTACTATTAATTGAACTGCTAATTGAACTACTAATCAAATTATGTACTGCTAATTGAACTACTAATCGAACTATAAGCAGAGGTGGGTTTCAACGGTGGGGGGGGGATTTCCCCTCCTGCAAAAATTGAGTTCATAAGGTTTCTATAATTTTGCACATTCTCATTTTTCTCAAAAGCATGATTGTCATGTGTTTGTGAACCTGTGTACTAAGAAGAAGATTTAATTAAGAATAGAGAAAAACAAACACACCAGCACCACACTCGATCAGATTTGAGTTTGGTTTGGGTTTTTTTTTCCAAACTCCAGTTCTCTAGTCCTACCTTTGCACACACTTCATGATTGACTCTAATTTACAGTGGATTTTTTTAGCTGAAGATTGTGTTCCACCCATACTCGTCATAAAGACCTTCCTATTTCCAATTAAGGGGCAGTTGCAAAATCCACCAAGAGTTGGTTGGAATGTTGAGAGTCTTGTAGCCAATCACAATGTACCACAATTCCGCCAAGAATTGTACCATAATTAAATCATTGGTTAGACATGTGACGCCTCCACGTCTCCCTTGTGAAGGCATATCCCTCCAACCATGAGAGAAAGAAAGCCCTAGTTTTATGAGCCAATTACAACTCCAAATTTGCAATGCAGATGTCGATGCTCTTAAATTACTTGACCCCTTAAAAGATGATGTTTTCTATACGCTCTCCTCTAATGCATAGAGAAGGAAAAAAATCGAGTAGCACATGAATCCCATTCAAGCTCTAATTTTCAGACCAAGTCGGAGACATACTAACTACTGGTCAACTAAGAATATTTTGGGGGAGTTTTTGAGTGTTTGGAGATGATCAAATGAATCCAATACGCCATCTCTTATGGAGGGCAACATCCTCGAGGGATTAACCTTGACCAAGTCAGATCAAAGAAAACGAAAAACTTGTAGGTAAGTTTTGTATGAATGTTTTTTGTTTTTTTCATTCTGTTTTTCCGTTTTATCACTTCTGAAAGAAATGAAACATAATTTCATTGCCAAAAGAAAATAAAAACACAAGCCAACCACCCATACAAATGTATGATCCACACAAGTGGAGGTTACTAAATTAGTTAATTAGTGTGGTTTCATTCTTTTTACAGTTCACTCCGAGAGGTACTCCGTCCACCGCATAATTACACCCCTCGTTTTCGAACTGAAAGGTGCGAGCGTGCGAGCGTGTGTGCATGAGTCGAATCAACAAATCAATACGTGAACTTCAAAATCGTAACTTACGTGTGCTAAACATCTTCGTCAAATCATGCAGATAAGCTGAAGCTGAAGTCAAGTCAAGTCAAGACTATTTGAACCCAGACTAAATAAGAAGCTGATGAGATTTCTATACAATTGTTCAGTACAGCACGGGCTGACACTACCATCTCAGTAACTATAGAATTACACAACATTCTTGGATGAGAACTGGAGTGGGTGGGTCCCTTTGCCTACCATATATTGGGGGGCCCCTTTCCACTGTTCAAAATTCCTTGTCGAATTTTTTTCAAATCTTTTTTTGAAATTCCGTGAAGAAAGGACAGGCGAATCTTCATTTTTATTTGGGAACAAATGAAACGGGGTGAATCTTCGTCTTTAAGAATGTTATGTTCATGTGACTTTGAACAACGGATGTACTTGGATAACTTTTTGAAAGAAAGGCATATGTTGCAATGGTATTCATGGAAGGATATGGTATCCATCCATTGTGAACTACTAGCATTTACGATTGTTTTTGAATTTAACCCCTAAAGGATCAAACAACGGTTTTTTTTTGGCAATATAGCGATTTTGGGCAGCTTACTACTAATGGAGTTTTTATTTTTATTTTCTTTTAAATTTTCACACAAGATGTGCCCGACGAGTAGCTTTAAGGCCCAACAATTTTCATAACTTTTGACTCCATGGCCTAAAAGTTATTGTATGATATGTCATTTTCTATGTTCGGCAAGCAGCCCGGGTAGCAAAAAAAACTTCTTTAAAAATCACTTTTTTAAGAATTTAAAAAAAAAATGGTTCTTTAGATTTATATATACTTGGAAAGCTTTAAATCATTCCATTACAATTAATGAGATGAAAGTTATGAGGAGTTTTAGTTAGGGGTAGTTTGCAGGCAGTTATAGATTTTATGCTCTCAAATAAACTTTGAAGTCCTTTTATCTTACTCAGTTTTAAAATATTTTTGAAAGAAAAAAAACATTAGGTGTAGATTATTTATTACGACATTACAACCGTTGGGATTGGTATTTTTAAATTCCATAAATTAATTGTTAAGAATTTATTATTTTGAATCGTTCTCTACTTCTTTCTACTTACTATTTTTTCCTATATGTTGTACAACTCCAAATAATCTGAAATTTTTCAAGCATGTAGCCAACTTGCCTTGAAGAATGAATCCAAAGAGTAACCACTGTTTTGGACATTTTTCCATAAAAATGTGAGTGAAGTGTAGCTGCCTGGTTTATTGCAGGGACAAAAGAAAAGTTATTGTCACTTCAAACGCTAATATCTTGCAATCTACGTGCCAGAAATTTCTGAAATTTTGATCGCTTCTTCACAAACCACTGTACTACAAGATCCTACAGTTACATGTGTCCAAAAATAATTCTTTTCTAAAATTTAGTACTTGTACTAGAAATGGCAGCTTTAGGGTGTTTTTGATCTTATCTAGGATTGAGTGATATATTCCTTGAAGTATCTAAGGTGGGTACATCCAAAATCGCCCTGTGTGTAAAAGCACCAGCTAGAAAAGGCACTAAAATGGCTTTGGCATATACAAAGAATGGTCATTCATTTACATAGGCAGTTTTAGAAGTTGTCAGGGTTTTTATGAGAGAGTTCATGTCAGATTACGGATATCATTAAGAGTCTTTAAGTGACAGCTAAAGCATTTTAGAGGATGATGAGTTAAATGTCACCGATGAGAGGATGGTGTTACACTTTGGTAGTTTCTTCTGCTACTTCTTTACTCTCCAAACTTCTTTATTTTTTTCCTTTTTTAATGCCACTCCCCAAACTTCTTTATTTTTTTCCTTTTTTAATGCCACTCCCCAAACTTCTTTATTTTTTTCCTCTTTTAATGCCACTCCCCAAACTTCTTTATTTTTTTCCTTTTTTAATGCCACTCCCCAAACTTCTTTATTTTTTTCCTTTTTTAATGCCACTCCCCAAACTTCTTTATTTTTTTCCTTTTTTAATGCCACAATGGCTGAGCATTTGTGTTCCTTCTGACATCATGTGACGGCCATATTAGGCATGGCCATGCTCTTTTCTAATGTAGTCTATGAGCTCTTTAAGTCACCCTACATGCAAAACTTTGCAAGCCTATTGTACTCTCATAGTTGCCACAATGACTAAATTGATTGAGCATCTCTTCCTCATGAACACATCTCTTTGATTTTCTACATGGACCAGTCACCATTCAACCTTCACAAGAGCCACAAACCAATTTGTGGCACTTTTAGGTGTACCCACCTTATTACTAACTCACTTAAGGAAGCCTGACTAATAGTTTCTTATGTTTTTTAATACAATGGTCACCATTACTTATATATATATATATATATATATATATATATATATATATATATATATATATATATATATATATATATATATAATTAATGAGTTGGATAGCTTTAAGGAGATGGTTTATGAACCTCCTATCTTATTTTAAAAAATTTGACATAGTGAATAACATGTTCAGAAGTTCCACCATATGTTATTATTTTCTTAACCTTACCGGAATATTACAACCCAAACATCATTTTTTTCCTTTTAAGCAATGGTGTCAATTAAAGAGACATGGGATAAACAATTAGTCTAATTATCTTGAATAGCTCAAGTGAGGAGCATCCAACATTTTAGGCCAAACTCTCATTGCATTTTTATAAGAAGCTTCTTTCCTATTTTTGTATAATTAATTCAATGCAACTTAACAAATTTGTCATTATAAAGATGTTGGTGGGGTACAACACTAAAATTTATTATATTATCATCTATACTATTGCACTATGTCTTTATAAACTCTACAAATATTGGTGGTGAGCATGTTCTGTTAGTTAGTTTGTTTTCAATCCAAGAAGATAGACTAATCATTTATATATTGAGAGTCTTTTTTTAGCTACATTTGTAATATTTAATAGAAAAATCCATGGTTGCATAATTGAAAGTTTAAAATATATTTGACACAAGTACTAGTCACATAGATCTTCTTTACATTGAAAGTACCACACTAGTCACAAGGTGTTGAAAAGTTGGGGGTCAACTCAAAGCTAAATACTAATAAAAATGAAAGGGTCCACCAAGGCATGTTTGTCATAAATGGGTACAAATGTAGATATAAATACGTACACAAGGACACTTGTATTTCTACAAGTACAAATAAGCATACATATGAATACAAGTGTGGATACGATTGTTAATACATATGATAATTATCACTAACTTATTTGCCATCTAAGACAATCATCATCGAAAATTTATTTTTTTATCTTGTGTACAGACTTTAAAATCTATTCTTATTAAAACAATTATATACACACATTTTGTGTCATCCGAATAAAATAAATATTTTCTCAGATGTTTTTTTTTCTTGAACGGTTTTAGGTGTCGCTCTCTGATATAAAGTGATAACATGATGAGATCATTTCCCTTTTCCTTCACATTCAGTAGGATTCTTCTAGAGCTCCAAGGGAAGTGCCACCTGCCCCCTTCTTTTAAGTTGTAAAAAAAATAATTTTTTTAAAAATGACCTGGAAAGCAATAAGAAGCCGACAGAAAGCCCCCAATGAAATAATTTCTCTGCTCACTTGCATCAAAACAAGGAAAAGGTTCCTTTCATTTGTTTCAAAAAATATATATAAAAAAATATTTAAAAAATCAAGGGAAAAGTTCGTTTTCATTTAATTCAAAATTTGAATTTTTTTTTTAAAAAGAAAAAGAAAAAAAGTTTGTTTCAAAATGTAAATAAAAGTAAAAGTAAATAAACAAACAAGGAAAAAGAGTTCCTCCCGACAAGTCGGTTGGTAATAAATAAAAAATCAGTTCATTTCCTAGATCTGACACTGGAGGAATAGAATCTTCCAATTTCTGGTTCTGAATGCAGTTCAATTGAGTTAGTGCTAGACTGACTAACATTTTTCTACTAAAAACAAAACTTATTTCCAAAAAATTTATGATTTGAATCCCAAAAAAAAAAAACTCTTCTCAGCTCCCAATAAATGCCAAACAAATCAAAATAAGATGATTTCTAGAAAACCAATGCTATATAGAACTAGGAGTATGTTTTTATACTAATTGAATTCCCCCCCCCCCCCCCACGGTCCCATTGTCTCCTTGGGGGATAGAAAGGATTTTGGGCAGGTTCCTATGGACTCAATATTCATCATGATTTTTTGAAACTTTTTGTGAATATAGAAAAATGCATTAGCTTTTGGAAAATATAATTTTTTAAATTTTGATTGGTGTTCAGGAGCAAAATTCAGTTATAGTGCAAAGGGTCCTTTTTCAGTGCAACAGACAAAAACCTCTTCATATGATTTTTTAAAAATTTTAAATTGATTTTCTCATAGATTGTAATTTTATCTATATGGGGCACTTTGATTCATTTCATTTGGATTTGTTATGTGAAAGTTATAGACAATCTTATTTTTCGGGCAATCAGAGCATCTTCTTGAAAAAATATCTTATAAGATTCATTTCTATATGCAATTTTCAGAATTTTTCAAAAAAATAATTGAAAAGGTTAAGTTTGCTTGCTAAAACAATCTCACCATGGGAATTATAGTGATTCAAAACCCCACACTACCTAAGCCTACATGGCTTAGATAATAGAACCATCCTCCAACATACTCATTATTCAAGCGAGTCATATGACCAAAGTTCTTCTTCTTCTTTCTTCTTTTTTGATTCAATCTCATCTTAGACAAAAAAAAATTTACAAAAGAAATTTAACCAAAAAAAAATTAATTTTTCAATTTAGTTCAATAATTCAATGCCTTAATTATAGAAACATTGAAAGAACGATGAATTTATTATTTTGAAATTTACATATAAGCCATTATGAGATTTTCATGTGGGCCAATTTTTTTGATAAATTGGCATTTGTAGTGTTAATTTATTTGTTATCCAAATTCCCCTCATAGTATTTTTCCAACAAAATTCTACTTTAGTGTTTTTATTTGGGGGTCGAAAAGCAACAAACATGCGCATAGACAAATTTAAGGTCAACTTAGATAGAAAATTTAGAAGAAACAAGAGTTGACAAATTTCCACCCATGTAATGGCCACTATTAAATAATAAAAACTTGCTTAAAACACCAAAATAAATAAAATGTCCATGTAAATTTTTCTCATTGTTTTACACTAATTTCAACACTATTTAATTTCTAAAATTCTCTCATATTTAAAGGTCCAAAATTGCTTCAAAATACTAGTCTCCAAAGTAAGACAAAAATCTTCATCTACAATAATTTACATATCATATGTAAACATATCATACATATATACACTCATAAATTGTCATATTGTGTATATACAATGTTTTGTTTTTGTTTTTGGACCAATGATTTTGTAGCCTTTCTTTTAAGAAGGTTATGAGTTTCTTTGACTCCTTCAATTCGTGGGTGGAGGTGGGGCAAGGGCAGTGGGATGGAGTGGGGTGAGCTTGAAGTGATGGAGGCCAATTTTGAGTATACCAATTTTGTATGCTATTTTTATGTGTTGGCTCTACTCGACAAATGAAATGAGGTTTTAGAAACATAGTAACAACATTGTATAAGACAATTTCACATTTTAAAATACATTCATCCTTTTTTTCCCTATAGACTCAAAGCTGCTCGATTTAAAAAAAAAATTGAGGCAATCGGCCATTAAATTGCCTTAAAAAAACCCATAGTGTATACACACATAAGGTAAAACAACCCATTGTGGTCAGAATGAGGAGTTTGACATCATCATGTTGCTGAAATTTTTTAATTTTTTCCCAAATTAGTACAAGTGTGAGAAATAGCAAGTTCAATTGAAATTATTATTTTTTTGACAAAGTATGAATTTGCTAAGAATTTCTGAAGTGTTCAACCCAAAAGAGTCTGTAGACAACCTTAAAACCAACAAAATTTGAATGCATAATGTTCATCTTACTACCTAATGCAATCACAATATTTTCTATCATGGAAGGCCTAAAAAGTCAATTTTCACAATGAATTTCACATTGAAAAGCTAGAAGTTCCTAATGAGGTCACTGTTCACTCCGTTATTGTCATGTAAGACATACATTGTGGCCCACATCTCACATATTGAAAAAACCCCACAATGGATCATTTCCTAGATGACCACAATGAATCATTTCCTAGACAACCACAATGGATCATTTTCTAGACGACCACAATGGATCATTTCCTAGACAACTACAATGGGTCATTTCCTAGACAACTACAATGGGTCATTTCCTAAATGACCACAATGAATCATTTCCTAGACAACCACAATAGGTCATTTCCAACCACAATGGGTCGTTTTCTAGACGACCGCAATGGATCATTTTCTAGACGACCACAATGGGTCATTTCCTAGACGACCACAATGGAATCATTTCCTAGACGACCACAATGGGTCATTTCCTAAAAGACCACAATGGGTCATTTTCTAAACAACCACAATGAATCATTTTCTAAACAACCACAATGAATCATTTTCTAGACGACCACAATGGGTCATTTTCTAAACAACCACAATGAATCATTTTCTAAACAACCACAATGAATCATTTTCTAGACGACCACAATGGGTCATTTCCTAAACGACCGCAATGGACTGTTTTACCTTAGTTGGACAACACACACAATGCCAAATTGTTCAGTTACCATGATGTATACGAACGCCAACACGTCCGCACGCTAAACCATAACCACAGCACGCACGCGAACGCAACTCATAGAAGCTTGTTTCGAAGCCCCGTTTTGTCGAGGCCCAAAGAGCGTCTCGTGTGCCTCGTATGAAGTTCGAGAGCGTGGTACTTTTTTCTCGTTAAAAGTCTGTCCAGACTTCGTTTTGTGTTCTGTTCAGAGTCTTCCCCTGGCCTGCTGGCATGGACTCACACTCAGCCAGGTCCTCACTGGACTCCTGAGCCCATGAGAGTGAACAGAGCGCAGGCAAGGCAAGGCAGGCAGGCAAGTGAAGTTAGGTCTAACTGAGGGGGGCTTGGTACCTGGCCTTACAGCTCAGAGAATGTATGATTTCCTTGTTCCCTCCACTTAAGCAAATTGATTTGGAGCTGCAGGGAATGTGCCTTCTGGCTGGCTGCAAGGCGGACACTCAGCCAGGGGAGACACCAGCGCTGAGCTCCCCTCTGAAGCTGAGCTACCGGTAGAGGGAGAGCAGAGCAGGAACTCATTATTATTGTTGTTATGAACCCATGGGCGACCGGACGACCGACCGACGCTGCTGCGGCCGTTTTCCGGATGATGAATGGATGGCAGTCGAAGAATCTCTCCGTGAGTCACCATGGAAATGTTCATCCTCCAAATTTTGGGAAGAAGAAAAAAAGGGGAGGTTTTCAACAGTGGCTTGACTTCCAATGGGTGCTTTTGCAGTTTTTTTTTTAAAGCCAAAGATTCATATGGTATTAAAATGGGTGATTTTCATGGTCATCAGTCTGTGCTTTAATCCAAGAAGGACGCCGTGGATAATAAGTGTCTGATGAATGACAAGGAATTCTCATGTGTAGGACAGAACTACTGCGACTATTCATCCTTGGGAATTTTTTGTGGGAAGTGGAGGACATCTACAGTAGCTTGACTTCCAATGAGTACTTTTTTTTTTTTTAAAATTAATTCCAGTGACTCTTATGGTTACACAATCTATGATTTCTAGGGTTGCTCCTTGTGTTGTTCCAGGGTTAAGGATTAAGAAGAAGAAGGGTGGGGGTGGGATGTTTAGAAAAATCAAGCTCTAAGGTAGCCGACTCATTTCCAAATACTTAAATAATTATAAGTACTTTGAGCATGGGGGGCTTGAGTGTGAAAATTTTCCCATATACAGAAATAGTGTTTGGAAGGATTTCATACTTTTTCATAATAATATTTCTTGAAATAAAATTACCATGGGATTTTTTAGTTGAAGATTTTGTTCAATCCATACTAGCCATATAGGCCTTCTTAATTCCAACCAAGGGTGGGTGCAAAATCCACCCAAGGGGTGGTTGCAATATTGAGAGTCTTGTAGCCAATTATAATGCGCCACAATTGTACCATAGTTGATCACTATTCATCTCTTCATGCATGGAAAAGAAAGCAAACTACATTTTTATCACAGGTGGGTGATCAAAAATGGGTCAGCTACTATAAAATTGTCCATGCCTCATAAAATGTACATTTTTTTGTTGTTGTTGTACCAACAATGTTGAAGTAGTATACGTTTCAAGAGGTCGACGCCTTGAGTGACCATTGTGTAACAACTTCAAACATTTGTACCTAATAACCCCATGAAGCAAACTAGCCCTTTTTGGAACTGTGTGACATCATCTAGTTTAAAAAAAACCAAAAATATTCATTGGGAGTCACACTACTGTAAAAAAAATCTCCCCTTTCCACCCCTAATTCCAAGGACAAATAGTTACATTTCTATCCTACACAAAAAAAATTCCTTGTCATTCATTGGACAAAAAATGTCTGCCCGCCACGTCCTTTATGTGTTAACCTCCCAAAATTAATTTCGGGGCTCTTAAGTGGACCCCCTATACCTTACAGAAGAGCCCATCCATCATTCTACTGTAAGAAGGGACAGAAATGAAATCCATTTGATGAAATTCATAAATGAAAAAAAATTCTCTGGGGACTCTGTACCTTGGTTCAATGTACTGTTTTTCCCTTATCAATGGAAATTGTCCATTTGTTGGGTTTTGTTTTAAAAAAAAAAAAAAAAAATTTGAAACTTTTTTGAAGAATAAAAAATAATGGCTCCAGCAAACTTGGGTCTGCACATGGAAAACGACCAATAGACTCCCCTGGAATCATAACCACTGAGCGAGCCAGACAACAATGCCATCAATCATCCAATTGGGGGTTGGGGGTTCAGTTATAGATACAACAAATGAATTCATAGGGGCTGTAAAAGCAACCCTTTAATAAGAGCTCATTTGCATTTTGGGGAAGTTAAACTTTTTAAAATAATTTTCAGTAAATTTTCGTGGTAAGAAAAATGGAATTGGCATCTAACCCAAGTTGTTTCATATTTTTTGGATCTTCATGGAATTAGTTACGAATTTTTGAAGTTGGAAACTTAGCGGTTTCTAAAAGCGACCCCCTCCTGAAATGTACACTTCTCGTACATGTTAGGGGCAAAATGTACCAGATCGCTTTTAGAGCCCTGTACCTTAAATGAAACTGAAAAAGAGGTTACTCCCACAGGAGACTTCGTCTCTTGGTTGGATGTATTGTTTCCCCCTATCAATGGAAATTGACCATTTTTTTTATAGAATTTCTTTTTAAAAAAAGGGTTAAATAAAACCTAATTAAGTTGCTATTTTAAGTCGCTTATATTTTTGGAAAATTCTTTTTTGAAGTCTAGTTTTAGCATCAATTTTGAGAGTGATTGGTTGTGATTTCTCTATTCGAAGATTTTGTGCAAGGGTGTCCATTGCAATCTTGACTTTCCATAATGTTGAGGGCTCTTGCAAAATGAGCCTCGAATACAAGAGATCTTGGAGAAAAACTTGCAAAACAAGAAACTCCATAACTTTCACATCTTTGATCCAAATGGAATGAATAAAAGCTTCCCATTTAGAAAAAAAAAATGTGATCTACAAGATAAAAATATTAAATATTTTTATTTCAATTTTTTGGTGCTTGTTCTCCCCCATTTTGAGTATTGTGGCATAACTTTTGCTCTTGGGCATCGATTGAAATAAAAATTATATTTCTGAAAACAGCTCATAAATTTTTCTATCTTATGAGAAAGTTTCAAAAAGTCTGTTTCGTAAGTTTCAATGTTATAGATAGCTCTCAATGCATGAATATACCGCAAATGGTTTCCCATTAAATCTATTTTGAACATAAACGTGATTTTAGATAGAATTCAAGTGCGCCTCAACTAATGTAGAAATGACACGAGATAGAATTTGAGGGAGGAAATTATTGTGTAGAAATGAAGGGTCCTCTACAATAATGATTAGAGTCTTATAAAGATTACTAACCTAATTGTATTGAGATTAATTACTTTTAGATCAAGAGTTTATTGTTGAACAAATTATCTATTGTAAATTAGAATGTTTGGAATAAACCAAGACATATATTTTACATCAATCCAAGTGAAATTTGAACCAAAATTTTTATACGTGAGTTTTTCAAAAATTAATAACAAGCTATACTATAGACTGTTGTGTAACGGGTAGCAAGATAGGATAGCTATATGGATTGCTAAATAGATTAAGTAGAAAGTGCCAATAATTTCTTTAAAGTTTGATAAACCTAAAAAAAGAGTACCAATTTTTTTTTCTACTTGCCTCGTGTACATAATTCATTAGAAGAAATTTGAGGTCTCTGAGAGACCGTGAGTTATCAAAGGTTGAGAACGTCCCAAACTATACTTTAGCTATGATAGTCAACTATCTGACCCAACTACATCATTTCTCGGAATTGTTTTTGCATTATAAGAATTAAAAAAAAAATCTTTTTCCTAACAGTTGACTCTTCCCTTGCTGCAGGGGGAACAACGAGGGAACAAGTCTAAAATGGCCCTCTATAAGCCTCAAATCTCTTCTAATGTTATATACTTTTTAACAAAATGTTGAATAAAGCTATGGTACTTATATCATCCTCATTCTAACATTCCAATCCTTAATAAGCAATTATGTGCTTTCTTTGCTTCATGACAAACTTATGATAAAATTACTTCCTTCTTTCTTATTTTTGCACTTTTTTTTTAACAATAAGTAACTTATAGTGAGTAATTACCACACAAGCAAAAAAAATTTGCTTCAATAAATTTTAGAAAGAAATCACTTCTTTCATTCTCATTCTTCCCTTAATTGATAATGTCAAATGTCAAATTGACACAATATGCATTTTTTGTTGCTTCATGATGTATTAAAAAGAAAGTTATTTCTTCCTTCCTTCTTGTATTATTTTCTATAACATTATTTAGATTTCACAACTTCAAATTTTTTATTCTGAAAATTAAAATTAACATCCCATTTATAATGATTTGTCCCAAAGCAACCAAGTTTCCAATATTGAATTATTTAAGAATATTTCTACACTAATACAATTTTTATTGTTTTTCTCTATGCCATTATAGGCAAAATAACATGCTACAATATAACTTGACTATGCTTAGGTTCATGTGAATTCTTGACAAGGGCAAAGTACATCTTGGAGGGAGGGGGGCAATTCATTTGGAAGAATAAAATATGTAAACCTAATTTCCTCTATATGTCTAGAACCTCCTTACCTAGCTATTCTTTAAAAAGATACCAATTCTTGGAGCATGACAACCTACTGTCAATTTTTGATTTTGTATATCATCGATAATTTAAAACTTTATAGTTCATTTTTGAAAAATTGGAATTCATATTTGGAATCAAAATTCAAACTATTTTGAAAAAATTAACCCTTGTAGGACATAGCCCCTATCACCAAGGTAGTCAACAAGAAATTATCAATTTTTTGGATATATTCTTTGTTTCTATAGTTTCTTCAAAAATCAAAAGTTCTATTTAGATCTATAAGAAGAAAATGTAAATGGAATGAAATGTGGCTCCATGTAATCCATTAAAGAAATCACAAACAACAATACTTTTAGTTGAAAGTAATCTTACTTAATTAACCTTGTAAGGATGCTCCAACTAAAAGGTGGCCATGAGATTACTCTCTAAATCATTGTAGAAATGAAAAATGAAAAATGCACATATTGGTCCATATTTTTTAACAAAGTACCATAGTGATATTTCTCATCCTTCTGGGGGTAAAAAATACAAATACAAATACAAAAGAGGGACATATTTTTAGGTTTGTCCTCCAACCCGCAAACAGCTCTCCACCCACATACAACTTACTTGCACCTCCAATGGGCTTGCTAAAGAATGCCATGGCTCCAAAGAGTGAGATCCCTCATCCCACCCCATCATCTAAAAATTCACTAACTCATAGACCCAACCCCTTCTTATTACCACCCAAATCTACCATTTTGCATGCCCCCAAACAAAATGGGCCAAAGAAGATTGATCCCCTTATTGCTCCAGCCAAGGGTAAATATAAAAAATTTCCCCTGTTCGATGCCACATAACTTTTGCATTTTCTTCACCTCATATGCCACATAAATTTTGCATTTTTCTTCACCTCATAGCCTTTGATTGCAAATTCTGAACTCAGAATTTGCAAGGGGTGACTAATAAAAAATTCCAGTGTTTTCTCCAGGGATAAAACACGGGGCAATAAAGGGCCCCAGCAAAAAGTGCTTATGAACTGCCACCTCAGCCCTTCCAATGAGGACCTACCAACACCACCTGTCAGGTCAGTACCGTCCCCCTTTCTGTCCGTCCGGTCAGTGCCGCCAAATGGAACTTACCAATCAATTACCCCATCAAGACCCCCAGCCAGTCCCGTCATGGAGCCGGCCCCCTATTATTACCCCCATTAATATTATAATACTCCCCGCTCGACAATAATACCCTCGCATACTATACGTATACATACATATACCAATGGAATACGGTATTCAAACCCGCAGCTACGTCGTCGTCGTCTTCTTCCTCCGTCGGGCACTCGCTCTATGTTAGTATTCGTCAGCCTTTTTGTTTCGTGTGGGGCTGTGTGAGTGTGTTGTGTTAGCCTGCGGGAGCCCGAGCGTGTTAGCGACGGTTTAGTGGGTAATCCGCCGGGCGCCGACACTTCCTGTCCCTTTTCGTGTTTCCGTTTCTCATTCCCGTCTTACTTCCTTTGCCTCTCCAATCCTCCTTTCCAAGATCCTGCGCTCATCGCCCGAAAAGGTCCTGGTCCTCACTCGCTCTTCCGCGTTTCCACGATTGGAGATCTCGGGTGGTGACACACTCCCCTCGGAAAGAGGAGGGTGCGTGTGTGGGCATTTTCTCGGAAGGTGCGGTGGGGTCGGCAACAGGGGGGAGGTGAAGTAAGGTCGGTTGGGATTGGACGGGAAGGGGGTTTGTAATTTGCGTCCGAGGTTGTGGTTTCGGGGAGAGAGAGGTTTGGATTGGGGGACTAGGTTCTGGTGTTTTCGGGATTTCGGTGTTTTGCAGGTATTGAGAGATAGATCTGTTGTGGAGGTTGGAGGGTTAGCGAGAGTTGAGAGATCGTCGATTGGAATTCGAGATTGGTTGTGTGGGCGGAATTTCGTGGCGAGGGTGATTGTTGGAGGTGGTGGGGTTAGGGTGTGAGAGTGAGAGAGAGAGAACCAAGGCGAGAGAGTCGCAATTGGAAGATGCCATACCAACCGATGCAAGGGCAGCAGCAACAGCAGCAGGGTGCGGGTGGGGGACAGGTGTTGCAGCAGCCAGCGCAGCCACAGCAGCAGCAGCAGGGGCAGTTGATTTGCAATGGCTGTCGCACGCTGCTGGTGTACCCTCACGGTGCCAGCAATGTGCGATGCGCGCTGTGCCACACCGTCACTCAAGTGCCGGCCCACGGGACCGAGATGGCGCAGCTTGTGTGCGCGGGGTGTCGGACGCTGCTCATGTACATGCGGGGCGCCACCAGCGTGCAGTGCTCCTGCTGCCACACTGTAAACCTGGCCATGGAAGCGCCGCAGGTGGCGCACATCAATTGCGGCGGCTGCGGGATGACGCTCATGTACGCGTACGGCGCCCAGAGCGTCAAATGCGCGCTCTGTCAGTTCGTCACGGCCATTGCTATGCCGCCCACCACCAACATGCGTATCCCGCTCCCTCAGCAACAGCAGCAGCAAAGACTTCCGCCAGGGCAGCAGCCTGCCGCGCCGCCTCCATCTGTTACGCCATCGCATTCGCAGACTGTGGTGGTGGAGAATCCCATGACTATGGACGAAAGTGGCAAACTCGTCAGTAATGTGGCCGTCGGGGTTTCCACTGATCGGAGGTAACGTCACCAAAGGGAACAGTATCATCGTCATCCTTTGATTCTCTGGTGATCATCGTGGAGGTTGTGGGTTGTATCAACACAAAAAAAAAATACATAAAAAAGGAAATTTATGAAGCACATAGAAAGGCTAGGTGGTGGTATCGGTTATGATATATGAGAGCCCGGTTTCAATCAACAACGAAGGCAGGTGACTGAAAGAATCTTCAGCGTGGTGGACGCATTCCAGGCAGCGGGGGCGATCGATGAAGAAGATGCAAGCACGCGCGCGCGTACGCACGATTTGCTAGCAACGTATTTTGGTGTCTGGAGCCCTGAATTGCGAGCTCTGAGGGTATGGTGTATGCATAATGGTGGGTTTAGGAATCACGGCGGTAGGTTCAATTTGTGCACTTCAATGCCAAGTTCCATGTTACTTCCATACTGCACGGTGTCCATGGCTTTGTGTGATGAACTTTTTCCTTGCTGTTGGATCTGAGGATCTTCTTCATTTCAATTCCGAGGGTTTGCAAGGGCATGTGGAGACAATCTAGAGTATGGAAGTAGTCGTAGCTTATGTCTGGAGTATAATGGTAGCCTCGTCGTATTTTGGACTCGGTCGAGGTTTTGTTGTCTTGGTTTCTACGGTACCTCGGATGCAATGGTTTTGAAGTTCTCCTCTACGATGTGATTTTGTATTATTCCATGTCTGGTGTTGGCTCCGAGTACTCCGAGTAATTATCCACTTGATGTTTGATATTCCTGTAGTGATTACTTGTCCTGCTTACAGTGTCCAAGAATTTGTCCCATGCTTTGTAAAGTCACGCTTTCTGTGCCTGTACGGGCATCCATGGAGCTCCCGATGCAGTTTTTGTCGTTCTGCTGTGAAGGCAACTAGCCCTTCGTTGCAATATTTTGTCTTGTTAGGTCTCGCAGCCGCTTCAATCTCTCCACCTGGGGTCCCAACTTTTTTCAGTAAGACATAGTTGGGAGTGTGTGATTCGCCTGCTACATCGTGTGCCAACTGCGCAGGATGTCCTTGAGAATGTCATTTTATGGACACAATTGGAGGTTTTGAGTGTATGATTCATCTGTGTGTGTGCTGAAGTTCATTCAATCATTCAGTATCTCAGTTCACTTTGGAACATTCTTCCGCATTAGAATGTTGGAAACTTCACTTCCGTTTTTTTTCGAAGGGCGACCCTATCCACTCGCGCGTTTCTTTACTACTCCTGAGTTTTAAATGCGCAGGTGATGAAGCCGGGTTGGGGTTTAAAGCTACAGTGTTGATACCCTATCTTTTTTTTATTTCCACCTACAATATATGCCTTTAAGAGATCTCTCCCCTCTGCTGCCAAAATTAGTCGTTCCCAGAGGATGTGAAAAAAGATACTGCGCATGCAAACCTCCGTCACTTTGAGCAACGGATCCGTCATCACGTTTGTTTGATGTTTGTTTGTGTGTGGATCGTTGATGTTTATCTGTTCTGAGCCTGTAGCAATATAAAACTTATAAAGGTGCCACACTTTTCCCGGTTCAGATGGATCGCGGATGATCACTGTTGAAAATTAAGTACAGCAGCTGCTGCTAGAAAGGAACATTAGAATCCGTCTGTTGGATGCGTAGCAGTGTACTGTATCTGTACACAGGCGCTCCTCCTCGAAGCCAGGCTTTTTATCGTATGGATATATGAGATAAATCCTGTTTCCAAGGGCTCTGGCTCTGTAGATTGTAGGAAACGATCATGGGATTTGAATCTTGGTGGAGGAGATGTTCCTGGCCTTGGCCCCTGCTTGCCAATCACAGAGTACAATTTGATTGTTCACAACTGGAGGGGTTGGAATTAGTAACTATAGACTGGCCAAGGTACTCATTGGTCTTGTCCTGTTCCTGAAAGTGCGTATATTATGGGTACAGAAACTCTGGGCCACAAATTGTATGATGATTGCAGAACGTAGATTTTGCTCTGGGAAGGTGTGGGCTGTTGTGTGGTGGCTACAGTAATTTGGGTTTTTTTTTTTGGGGGGGGGGGGGAATGTATGACAACATACCGGTAAACTCTCATCTAGAAATTCCAGTTGCAGCGAAATGATAACCGAGTCACGGTGTCTGTGATATACCGGTACTCGATCCCATATACCGGTGGTGGCTCGATCCGTGATATACCGGTGGTGGCTCTCATATACCGGTGGTGGCGCTCATATACCGGTGGTGGCTCTCATATGCCGGTGGTGGCGCTCATATACCGGTGGTGGCTCTCATATACCGGTGGTGGCTCTCATATACCGGTGGTGGCTCTCATATACCGGTGGTGGCTCTCATATACCGGTGGTGGCTCTCATATACCGGTGGTGGCTCTTATATACCGGCGGTGGCCCTCATATACCGGTGGATACCGGCAGTGGCTTTCAGTATACCGGATCTCTTACAGTGACTCTCTTACAGTGGCTCTCATAAGTATTCGTACACTTCCAAAATTGCCATAACTAGATTCAGACTAATTCAGAAATTGGATTTTCTTAACAAATTTTTGACATGTTGAAGTAGAAGTATAAAATGATTTTTTAAAACATTCAGGATTTCTTTTTGAATTTTTATTATTATTTAATCAAATGCATTAAGTGAAAAAAAACACTCTCAATAGAAGCAAATTTTTTTCAAGATTCTTTACTCTATGTGTAGGTCAGTTTCCTAAATAATCAAGAATAAATTAGAACATGCCTGAAAGGTGAAAAATTGTACAACTATTTCTGAAAATTTGAGAAAATTTTCATTGTTCCCAATTTTGAAAATCCCAAAAATATCTGTGAAGAAAATTTAGAAAAAGGAGTACATTGAAACATGAGTATGCCAAAGCCAAAGCGTACTACAAAGAAGAGTGTCAAAAAATTAGAAAGAGCGACAACAAGAAAATTTCAAGAAAATTGCATCAAGGTGTAAAGTAGTCCATGTGCCAAAATTAATTGGAGTGCCACCTACATGGTGGAATGAGAATTCTTTTTAGAATAGTTTTGTATAGAATTACATGAATTTTAAAATTTTGATGAGTGAAATATCGTACTACTAAAATCATAAGTCCCTCTGTAATATCACAAATGCTACCATTAATACTAGAGGCTCGTGCTTGCTATGCTACGCATTCATTGTATCACATATTAGTAAAAATTTGATTACTCCGGCAAGACTCACGAGACGGAGTTATTAAAATTCTAACTTTGCCCCATTTCCAAATATGATTGATTGAAAACCCTAGAAATTGGAACCCGGATTCAGTGTCGACTACCTGGATTTTCTCTGAGTGCAATTCTAGTCCCATGCACTTTAACTTATATTTGAATAGAATGCATGATAATGATTTCAATAAGTCTTTAAAATAATTATTTTAAATATTTTGTAAGAATATTTCTAATCATGCATACACAGAAATCATATTTTCATACAATGTGATATTACAGAAATAGAGTAGTAGTTTGCAATCACTTTTATAATATCACTTTTTACAAAGGGTGATATTATAGAAATAGTATAGTTGTTGCAATTAAGGTGATATTAAAGATGATCTATAGGATGATATTATAGAGGTAGCAAATTCATTGCTTCTCTTGGCTTTACACTTCTTTGCACTTCTATGATTTTGTGCTTTTGTGAGCTTTGAGCTTTCATGATTTCAATTTTCTATTGCTACTACCAAATGATTTTGAGAAATTTATTCAATTGAACTGATTTTGAATTCCACAACAATTAAGTTGTTTACAAAGTTTTTGAGATTTACAAGTTTTTCTTTTCAATTCTTCAATTTGGGTTGCCATTTTTTGCAACAATGGAGTCAAATTTCTAATGCATTCTAAAGTATGTGTATCTTTTATCGTATTCATCATTGCATGTATATCATTCATCATTCATTAAATTTCTATTGTTTATATCAATATATGATTATTTATTAAAAAAATTATATGAAGATTTTAGTAATTTTTATTTGAAGATTTATTGAAATTCTTACTCTTCATTGTATCTAATACATAAAAATTCTAATGAAATTCTAATGGTGAAAGTGTAGTATAGCAAGCGCCAACTGCTAGTTACTAACTAAAACGTAACTTCAAATATTTGGGATTCTTATAATTCACTCCAAAATCTTGGAAATCTTATGAGAATTCATGTATAAATATTTCATAGACTTTTTCAAAAATTTCACAAGTTTCTAAAGATTTTTGGAGTAAATTGTGGAGATTATAAATATTTGGAGTCATATTAAATGTTTTTCTACAAATAAATTTTTATTAAAATATTAAAATACTAATAAAAATATTTTCTAATTTCTAAAAATTCATTTATGCAATTGTGTTGCTTGTATGACAATATGTCCAAATTTTGTTAAAATTTTTTAATTTGTCGATTAGATATGACAATTTTTCCAAGTGTACAAAACATTTTGAAAGCCACTACAAGTTCAAGCATGAACTATACCTTCAAGAGGTGCATATTTGGGGGCGAATAAAAAAAATAATGTGAATTTTCATGTGCAGATAAAAGATTGAATGGTAAAATATTGTAATTTGAATTCAAAAGAACTGATACTTTTAAAAAAATTTAGTAACAATTTTTGGAGGTAAAAGCTAATTTTTCTAAATGTAGACTCTAAAGTAATAGAATATCTCCAATTTCTTGAAGGATAATTGTTGGAAGGTTGGTAAAAAGGAGTTTTTTTTAATTGGTCTCATTAAAAAATGGAAAGAAGTATAGAAACTCAAGATAATTGTAGTTAAGCCCCTTGAGGACATGATTGTATTAGTGAAAAGTTTTTTGGCACTAAGGTCTAGTGGGAGAATTTGGTGCTATATAGATTTGTGGAAACAAATTTTTTTTATTGTAAATTGGTGTCAAAAAAATTCCTATCCATTAATAAGAGGTACTTCAAACTTGACTTCAATTTCTAGAATTTTAAAGATGTATTATAAAATATAACTTAGAATAATAATTCAATGACGCTTTTTAACAAAAGTTGTGCAGTGCAATTTATAAATGAAGTCCATATATTTGGACAAACTATGAAAGAGATATTTCCATTCAAAGTTTTTGAGATATTTTGTATTCAAATGGCATCTAAAGGTTTGTTGTTGAAAAGGGATGAGTGTGTGGATTAATAACCAATTTGTAAATACCTTCATTTCCAATTTAATCTCTAAACAACTAAGAAGCCCATTTTGGATTTTTGAAAACTTCACCAAGCCTCGTTGACTTCAAAATTCAGAATTTTTGCATGAAATTTTTAGAATGGATTCTAATCATTCTAATACTATTTACAAAGCTTTGTTGTTTTGTCATTATGATAAATATTGCAAAAGTTAGAAGTTTAAATTAAAAAAAAAAATTCAATGTCAAATTGGGTAGCAAAAAATATATTCTAAAAAAAATGTTGATTGTGTTTTTTTGGATTTTAAAGATTTATACCTACTCAAAAACATTTGAACCATTCGACTCTTTGAATAATGACATGAAAAGTATGACAAATTTTATTTTGGAGGCAATGGAGGTAGAAAAAATTATAGTCATCTTCTTGCATTCAATTTTTCAAATTTTCAAATAAAAATAAAAATAAAAGACACTAATTGTATATTAGATTATACTCACTATTATGATAAACAGTTCTCAATTTTTTGTAAAAATTATGAGTAGTTTGGTTTATTCATTCATTTAGTACCACCTCCTACATTATAATTTTTTTAATGATGAATATGAAAATGTTTTTTTTTGGTGTTATATATATATATATATTTCTTTTTTTTCAATCCATTTTCCAATGTATTGACTAAAATGCACAAGTTATAGGGTATACATGTTTATTTTTGTAAAAATGTTGAAAGATAAAGATTCATCTTTGAAAAAATTAGAAAAGCCTACATTTAGAAGTTTAGGTACATTGAACTTGCAATTGGTAGAGATATTTACTCTAAATTTTGGGACAATGTACTAGAATAATTTAACCAAAGAATCCTATGCTTGATTTTGATAAAAAGAATAAAATAAAGATGAAGATTTTAGCCTTGTTTTTGAGATAGGGATTTTGAAGCAAAGATGGCCCCTAACCATGAAAGAACTTTAGTAATTAAGTATCCCATATGAGAATTAGCCTACTTTAGGATAGTGAGAATTTTTCAAAATTTACTTGTCTTCAAAAGAATCCTTAACCCCTAAAGGACCAAACAATGTTTTTTAAGCAACATAGCAATTTTGGGCAATTCACTATGAATGAAAATATTCACTATATTTTTTGAAATTTTTTTGGATGTAGGGATGAAGAGTACCTTACTTCTCCACCAAAAAAAATTTACAATTGTATGTGCCCATCAAGATTTATGGGAAAGATGTTGTTTTTCATGGACAGGAGGCAACGCGAGCAAGGTTATTTATATATAATAGAGTGAAATTTGCATTGTTGTATCTTAACAATCCTAGATAGCGCTTAGACAGCTTCTTGCCTCATGTTTAGACTACGGTACTTTTGTGACATTTTTCTAGACTCATAAATTTGTCACAATGTAGAAGGAGGTGGTGGCAAGGAGGTGATGCTCTATGGCAAGGATAACTTCATTGACATTTGTAGGAATGAAGGGTGGGCTAACATGGTAGATGCTTTGAATAGGCACATTTGAACCTAAGAAATTCAAATGTTTTAAGAATCTATTGAATCAAATACCAATTTGTCATTTGACTATCTACCATCAAGAAAAATTTTGATGGCAAAAATGAAGGAATGACTTCAATGACATTTGCGAGAATGAAGGGTGGAGAGGTCGTTTTTATAATGAAATCCATTGTCCATTATGAATACTCAAAGGGTGTGGGATAGTTTGAAGATGATAGTTTGATCCCTCATTCTCAAAATTTAGGAATTGTATTCAAAGTAGAATTTTAGACCTCATTTTGGCATAGTCTAATAATTTTTTCCAAAATCATTTGGACTAAGAAAAGTTCGTAAATCAAGTTAATTTTGATCTCCGAAAAAAGGATATGGACAAAATTTAAAGAAGATGTTTGAAAATGTCAAAGAAAATGTTCTTTCCAACCCCTCTATGATATTTGTTTATAACATTTGATTAGAGATTTGAAATCTCAAATGGATTTTTGAAAATAAAAATTAACTTGATTTACCAACTTTTCTTAATTAAAATTTTCTTTAAAAAAGTTATTCTACTATACTAAAATGAAGTCCAAAATTCTAATTTGAACACAATTCTTATTTTTCACTTAACTATGAGTGGTTGAGTTCCTAGTAATTCTAATTTACATATTCCACAAGGGTTGTTTTACCTCCTATCATCTCACTTGTATACATACCTTCTTTTTTCAATTCTAATGTTCTTTTCTTACTACCAAATGATTTGAAGCTTTGTTAGATTAAAGCAATTTTGGATTCTACAACAAAGTATTTACAAAGTCTTTGCAATTTGACAAATTTGCATTTCAATTCTTCAAATTTGGTCACCATTGTTTGTTAGTGAAGAAATTTATCAAGTGGTGGTGTCCTTGCAATGTTTTCATGTTTGCAAAGATTTTTTTGTGAAAATTATGATATAAAAATTTCTTTAATTACTTTCTATTGCACAATATATATATTTCCAAAGAATATTGTACGAAGATGTCAATATTTTCATTTAAAGATTATATACACTTTATTAATCTACATTCTATCATATGAAAAATTGAGTGAGAAATTGATGAAAATAATATAGTTAATGCGTAGCAAAGCAAGCACCAACTGCTAGTCTTGAAATAAAAAATAAGTTGTTTTAGAACCATGTGAGATAGTTGCTAAATTAAAAAAAAATTTAATGTCAAATTTTCTAAAATTATGTTTCATGGAGTAAAGGAACATTTTGAAAATCGAGGGCAGAGGAGACATCTTCAAAATCAAGGAGAATGGGATCTAAGTTTAGTGGATCATGATGAGTTGGATTTAAGCTACCATGATCTGTCGTCTTCCCATGCCAAGTCCAATATGCGCAACTATCCTTTACTTTAGCCTAACCATAGCTTGTTAAAGCTAGATAGAAGCTTGACAAGCTATGTCTATTGATCAAGCTTGTTAGAGTTTGAAATTTTGGGTGATTTTTTTTGTCTTCTAGCGCTAGCTAAAACCTAGAACTCCATTGTTCACATTTTGAAGAGATTATTGTATGTGCAAGGCATAAATTGTTGAAAAAGGGCTTTGTGTGAGACTTTTCTTGAAGCTAGTTTCTCATTAGAGCTTTTTTGAAATTTTTGGCCCAATTTGAAATGTTATGATATTTTTTGAATACATAGCCGACTTTTTCACACAAAAAAGCAAAAAAGTGAAATCAACTCGTGCAAAAGCCTCTCCGGATTTGAACTCCCTAGAATTTGCATGTCCCTCCAATATTTTTTTCATTGACTTTGAACACTATAATTTCACAATCTATATGGTCAAAACCTCCCATTTTTTAACTAGGACATAATGAAGTAGTTTACTATTAGATCATGTGGTAAGATGCAACAAGATTTCATTTGTCATTTTGGTGTGTGTGTGTGCCATCAAACTTGAGTATTTTTTGATAAAACATAGTTAAAAAAATTTAGCGGGGTTAAAGTTAAAGGAATGAAGCCTATGACTATATGGACAAACTCCAAATCCCTTCACTTTATATGCTTCATGCTATGATAACATATGAATTACTTAATTTTTTATTTCAAAGATGAATCATATGTCTTCTATAAGCATGTTGTATTTTTAGATTTCTTTTGTGAAGATTTGAAATTATTATGAATTTTTGAAGAAAAATAAGAAAAATTTGTAATAATTTTAAAAAGTTTGGAATAAATCTAAAGAGGTGTACATAACAGTGTACATCTTAGTGAAATATAATTTTTTGTAACATTATATATTTTGAAAAATGGTTATAGGCTTTCAAATTTAAAGTTGTGCAAAAAACATTCATATTTAGTTTTGTTTTGAAAGTTTCAAGTGAAATAGATATTAGACTAAAGAAGCTTCATTTTTTTTGTTTTAAAAAAAATTTAATTAAATGTCAAAATCAAGTTTCAAGAATTAAAGAATAAAGTGCTAATTTACACTACATAAAGTATGCTATTTGCAATATACATATATACCACGTATAGTCCTATAAAATCTGCATTAAAGACTACACTAGAAGAAAACTATACCACAATCAATAAAAGCTAGTTGACATTTTTGTGTTTTGCATTCATTGCAACACAGTTTTTGTGTTTTGTGTTAATGGCAACATAGTTTTCAGAAATTTGTGTTTATAAAAATGTGGTTTTAAGAAAATGTCAGCTAGCTATTGTTGTTTGTGACATAATTTTCTACTAGTGCTAAGACATGGTTGTGTACTTGTTCATATTGTATGATATGAAGGTATACTTAAAGTGCAATTATAATAAGCCTTGGAAAAAACTATTAAAAAGCCCACCTTTTAGTTTGAGTGACTTTTCACACAAAGAGAAGAAAACTCAATCTACATTTAAATGGTTAACCCCTAAACGTCTGGACTCTTCATCTATATGGTTAAATTCACTAATGCTATCACCAATCTTTTTCTATAAATTTGGAAAGGAAAATTTCAAAACTCCTTCAAAATTTGATTACAGGAAAAATATTATCATTTTTTGAGCAAAACTTATTGGAATGGATTCAAAATGAGGTTCTCTTAACATGGTGATCTTTTGAAATTCTTGTGTTCTTTACATCTATGACCTCATTTTTGCAAACCTAGTTTTGAACTAGAGTCAATGCAATTTGACCACTTGATGCACTTCCACATTTGTAATTTTAGAAAAATTTATATTCTAGTAATACCAAATCCAACCATTAGATAAATCCAGAACTTGATAAAGTATCACCAAAAATTAGGATGACTTTCATCCGAGTAGGAACCAAAAATTAGGATGACTTTCATCCGAAAACTAGGATGACTTTCATCCGAGCAGGAACGAGTTCCCATGAGTGACTCCCCAAAGTCATATGAGTGACACTTACATGTCAAAACAAACATCACTATTCCCACACTTGTTTAGGTACCCTTATTACATGACCATCATTTCAGTACACTTATACAAACAAAATTTCATTTCAAGCCTTCACACAAGTTTCAAGCTCTGAATGAGTTGGGCATTCAAGTGTGCACCTCGACAAAATTTCATTTCAAGCCATCACACAAGTTTCAACTCTCAATGAGTTGGGCATTCAAGTGCGCACCTTGATGCAATCAACTCATGTCGCAAATGGACAACCAATGTGAAGTTTAAGTCACCCAAGCATCACTCAACACTCATGATGGAGTACAATTACAATAAGCTCATCCAAGCTCTGATATATCCCATCAGTGCGTATAACACAAATTGATCAAAGTCACAGTACTTTAATTTAGTGCAGGCTGAGATAGTACTCCTACATTGTACTAATTTCCACAACAATCTTTTAGGGTAGTGACGCTAGTTTTGTTCCCTCCCTAATAACAGGATACATCAATGAATATGCTCTAAATTGGGGTTACATTAAATTTAGGCTGGATAAGCTGCGACACAAATCGTGCCAACAATAGCTACTAAGAAGAATTTAACATCAGCCAATGTCTAGCGTGAATAAAGAGTATGTTGGAGGGTAGTTCTAGTAACAAGGACACAGACACGTAGTGTGTGCCAACAATAGCTAGACTTCTGGTAATAAGAAGAAATTGAATTCGACCCTAAGACGAGCATGAATCAACGGTAATTCTAGTAACGAACTAGGTCCCTGGACTCAATTAGAATCAGCATACAAAACTGAAATAAAGAGAATTGGGTTTTTAATTGCTTAACACTAAACCGGAGTCTCCACAGAAGACAACAACTTCTTATAACCTTGCTCCTCTCTTGATGTCGATCCCTTGGCAAGCCGGCTATGGCTCAGGCCATAGCAAATGTATACAAGCAATCCCAAAACCATCCAAACAGAAACTCGCAGCCATGTGTCCACCCTGCCAGGAGTAAAGGATTGCCCACCTGTCAAAGAATAATAACTTCCCAAGAGAGTGCAGAACCGCATTCTTTAGAGATGGTTGAAACTTGAAACGAATCATCAAGGAAAGGAAAATAGATTGCAAAAGTAAGTGAAAAAACATACCCCAAATTGACCAGCAGATAAACGTTCACAAGTATGCTTGCAATTGGTAATGCAGGAACCCCTGGGCAATGGAAACCTGCATAATCAACATGATTGTCGTGAATTAAACTTTTTTAGTATAACCAGATAACAAAAATGAACATACACTTAAACATTCTAATTGTGGTTGGCAAAGAGGAGTCAAGCTTAAGTGTGATAATATTAGAATTCCGACAATGGGCATTAACTATGTGCACAATTGCATTAAGTACGCACACAAACAGAAGAGAGCTGTAACAATAGAGTGTGCAATTTTTTGTTTTTTTGTGAGTATTTTAAGATCTCAAGGTAACGAAGCGGTTCGAATTTTGCTCAGATTGAGGGTATGCCAGGTGAGGGCAAAGCAGACTAGGCCATGAAGAACAGCCGCAAGTCAGTAAGTCCTTCGCCGCAAACATGGCTTGGGAAGTTTATACTCACCTGCGAATATCCTTCATAACCTAGCATGCTTTGTCATTACCCAGTCCAACCATCTATGGCTCTCTAAGGGTGCAAGGAAAGACGAGTTTCCAGACCCTCCTCTTTTCCAATCGCAATGCACAATGTGGCAATGAAAAGTACCAGTTTATGTAATCAAATAATAAACTGAACTCTTGTCATATCAGGGGCAACGGTTTATGATAAAACTGAAGGCAGAATTGAAATTCAGATGCAAGTTACAGACCTCCAGGTTGTCCAAACTTATGATGCCCTTCATCTTGTTCAATCAAGAACAGGACGGTTGTTGCAGCAACAAATATAGGAATGCCTAAAGATCCCAAGCCCCACCGCAACAGCCTGCATTATTGCATCCCATCACAATGGTCAGCTTAAAAAAGGTTACCAACTGCCAGGTGCCGAAATGGTACTAAATGGAAATAGCCAAAACTATAGATACACAATTTAACCAGTACACCCGGTTGCAAAAAAGTCTGCAGCAATCTCAAAAGATTGCAAATAGTGAGCCCTAACTTGAAGATTGATTAGTTCCTCACAGCACTACATCCATCTTAGATGAAAACGTGACATGATTTCCTGATACTTATATGACAGATATGAGTATGTAAATTCTTATCAAACTGAACAAGTTTGGTGAGTGGAAATTGTTAATAGTGAGGTCTGACTTGAAGATTGGCACTACATCCATCTTACTTCCGGATAAAAAAGTGAAGGGACAAGAACGTGAGCACGTCCATGAAAACGTTCCTGTATTTTGCGACACTAAATATCTGATATAATAGCTATGTGTGTAAATTCTATTAAAAAATAAACATGTTTGGTATGTGGAGACATACGCTGGAAGAGCTGTCGCTGCAGTAGCAAGGCTGATAAATATGACGCCCATCAAAACCCCAGCGATGGCCACGACCGCTGCGTGTCGCCTGGCTTCCTCCCTTCTTGGATCCGCACCCGAACTTTCTGTTCAGAAACAAAAGGACCCAAAACGAGGCTTAGCTTTCTATGGATCAGATAGCGAGCAAAATTAACACTGGCCTTTATCAATCTACGATGGCAGAAGGGAAGGGTCCACTCAGTTGGTGCAATGGGGAGAAGCATGGCACCGTTCGATAAAAATGCCAAATTATTTAGGGCACAGTCATATGCCAAGTTGAAGCAAATCACGCGAAAATACAGCTCAAACATACAACGGTTCATTAGTTTTGGGAGGCCAAACTTGTCCAAAATGAGCTCAACTTTGCAACAGGGATCCCTTTTCATGCCAATTCAGAGGATGCTCAACAAACGCTCTCAAGAATGACGATACACGACTACAAAGTCGCCCAGCTCTCGGTGCAATGGGGGGAGCCTAACATTCTCAAGTAGGAGCAGCATGGCACTTTTCGATAACAACGCTAACTCAAAACTTATTTAAAGCAAAGCCATACCGAATCCAACCAGGCAACACCAAATTACAACTCGAGACATCCAACGCCTCCTCACAACAGTTCAAGCTCAGGAAGATTCCACTAGTTCAAACCAAGCCACACTTTCCAAAACAAAGGATGAGGAGGAATTCTTTCCGTGCCAACTGGTTGCCAAGATAAAAAAAAACTCCTCAAGAATTCAATTCAGTTGAATGCAATTCAATTCAAATTTTTTGTTCGAACCGAAAGAGGGTAATGAAACCCTACCAGTTAGAACGGTTTGAAGCTCAGGCACCAACAACGGGTTGTGAAGGTCCGACTGCGCAACACCCGCCGAGCTGTCGTCCTCCTCCTCCAAGTCCCCCTCCAAGTCCTGCGCCTCGTCTTGCAAGGTCGAGCCCACACTACTCGCGGAAGACGCGTAGATGTCGCCCACAATGCTTCGCTCAGGCAAGGTGTGCAAGGAGGCTTCGGACAAGATGGTGAGCACAGGGGAGAAGATCGGGTACTGGCTCGTGAAAATGGGCCTGGAGGGCGGGGTCTTGGGGACCACGGGAAGACCCTCGGGGGTACGGGCCTGGACCACGGGGGTCTTGGGGGTGTCGTCCAAGGGAGGGACGTAGCGGAGGACGAGGAGGCAGATGGACACGACGGTAAACGCTGACAACGTACCGACACTCACCTAGGAATAGAATTTTTTTTTTCCAGTGGTTAGAAAACGAAATTCCAACGTCAAAAAATACTATAAGAGTGACTGTGGATCGTCACTGTGAAGATGACATATTTCTTATTGTGGATGCAAACTTCGACTCCAGATCTGGACATGGACTTTTTGACACAATAGAATTCAGGGACCCATCTGCAAATAGTTCTGCAAATAGTTCTTGAAAAATCATTGGAAGACACTATTGAAGGCCACTTCACTTCGTATGCTACTACAGGCTGCACTAAGGCTGCCAAATTGAGGATTATTAAAACGGAAGAATATTCTTACCAGGCCGGAAAGTTGGTCGACGTCCATCATAAAGGTCATGACTGCCGCAACTAGGCCGGCCAACACAGTCCCATTGACTGGCACAGCAGTCTTGGAGTGGACGGCGGAGAAGAAAGGCGGAAGCAAACCGTCACGCGCCATGGCCATTAAAATTCTGGGCTGGTCACCAAGAGCAGAGTCAGGAACCAAGTAGGAGCACAAACGAGTGGAGCCACCGGTTTTTTTCTTACATACGAAATCTTCAGATTCATAAATGTGGCATGACCATCTTGTTGTACTCGTAGATATCAGTAACAAGAACAATATGAACCTGCTACTACTTAAGAAAAATGAGAAAGGATTTACAGTGAACTTGGGATGTCAAGCGACCTAACGAACCTGAGGCAGCAAGGATCCCATGAGAGTTGTCGCTAAAGCGGCAACAGCACCCGCTGCAACAATATACCTGAAGGACAAGTTACAGTCACACACTTATGGATTTGTTATGAATTTTTGATGTGATCTGCCCACTAGGTCACCCAAAAACCAACAGAAAGACCATCTTACTCACCTTTAATCAATTCTAAAATGGTCACGATGTTAAAGCCCTAACATGGCCACACTCTTTGACATTCTGGGAAGATGTTTAGCACTTCATCGAGCAAGTACATGATTACTTAAATTCTCCAAAACATTCCGTGATGCGTAACGAAGATGTCATTTGAAGTTTTACGCACTGGAAATGCACGAGTTTGAGGAGTTTACATGGCCCAGGGCATGCCGTTTTCCGAGAAGGCCGTTGACATGGGAGTGTCTGGATCCATCATGTTGTATGGAATAAGGCCCACAATGACGCCAGAAACTAATATGTAGAGTCCTCCACAAATGAAGAGTGATAATCCAATACCAAGCGGAAGGTCCCGTTGAGGATTCTTCACCTGTGAAACCAACATTGAAATCAGCCTCTTCCATCATTTGGCGGAAAGAATAGAAACCTCAATTGGAGGTTGAATGTCTGCGGGTAAGCAAAGAGAACAGTCTGGGGTTCACCGGTGATGGCCGAGCAAAGTAGCTACTACCTGCCTTTTGTTTAAGCCAAATATTATACTCTTTGATAGTAATCCTTTAATGCTACACTTGCATACATCCTTACGAGTTGGTTGATCAATAAATAAAATTGTACAACAGAAAGTCTTCAACTAATCTACTCAAAACTGGTGAAATAAACATGAGGTCCCACGTGAGACTCTTGGTCCTGCACGGGTTTAACTTATCTAGTATCAGAAGAAATAGAGAAAAGGGCTCGTCTTATTTTATGGAAAATCAATACGTACCTCCTCTGCAGTGCTCGCAACAGTATCAAATCCAATGTAAGCGAAGAAAAGAGTGGCAGCACCTCCTAACACTCCATTTATACCGTATGGCATGTACCTGCTCAATAAGGAACCACTCTTGATGTTACACATTAAAAACTTCAAAGTAAGCTATCCCAAACTTCGAACTGAAAACGAAAACCTAATTTTCAAGCCCTAGTTATTTAGAGCCTGCAAATGGCGTGTGGTCCAACTCGCGTGGGTTCAACTCACCCATCAGGCTGTTCATAACCTTTCCATCCATTTTTGAAGCCTGCATAGGAGCCAGCACACGCCACGAAAAGCAGCACTAGTATGTTGAGACAGACCATCGCAGCTTGCACTTGAGCACTCTGCCAATTCCACCCATACAACATCCTTTAATAGTTAATTTCCAAGGCTAAGAATCTCACATTCACAAATTGCTAGACAGGGAAAAAAGTATATATTGATTAAAAAAAATGTTGATTAAAAAATACTATATTGATATTTACCTCCCGAATGCCAACGCACAGGAGAGCCGTGACAATCAACACCAGAAACGCAGCACAGGGGTCCACAATAATCTCTGTCCCAGGAATGAGTCTCCGAACCAGAAGCCAATGCAACTGCTCTTCTCCTCCAACAAAAACACCCTGTTGTGCACAGCTTGTCAGCAACCTAAATGAAAACTAGAAGAAAAATCTAAAAAATTTGGTCCCTTAGATCCATGCAAGTAGTTGAAACATTTATGTGTCAAAAAAGTCATACTCTTTATCAAGGTTTGTAGTTTCTTCTGATGCAAAGGACTTCCATTAAAAATTAGAATGCAAAACCAAAGTTCAGCAAGGTTGTAGAATGATGAATACGAGGAGCTAAAGAGTCTTCTCCAGGGCTTCAATTTTTATTGGAAATTGGTATGCAAAACCAAAATTCTCCGGAGGTTGTCAATTACTGAATTCTCCAGAAAACAAGAGGTCTGGGTGCCAAATGACTTCTAGCGTAGAGTTTCCTTTGAAAATTAGAATGCAAAACCAAAATCCTCCATAGGCAAAATTGACCAAATGACTGAAGATTCCCCTAACGCAGAGTGTTTCCATTAAAAATTAGCATCACAAGCTGCTCTACGAAACATTGGTGGGGGGAAAAAAATTAGTACCAAGTTGGGGGCAATGCCGCGTGCGACTGTGGAGCCACCCACTGTGTACTCCAGGATGAGCCCCCACCCAATAATCCACGCCACTCTGCACCCGAAGTACAAACAATCAACCAACACCCGAATTCCGCACATCAGAATTCCAAACACTAATAATAACATTGAAAAAAGTGGTAATCTCTGAAGGAAAACTGCGATAAAAGAATGGCAAAGTGCGCCTACCCTTCACCGACACAAGTGTACGCATAATGATACGCACTCCCAGCAGACGGACATCGACTCGAAAGCTCCGCGTAGCAAAGCGCCGCGAGCGCGGCCGCGATGCCGGCGATCAGGAACGACACGGTGAGCGCGGGACCCGCGCGCTCCCTCGCCACAGTGCCCACCAGCACGTACACGCCCGCGCCAATCGTCGATCCGATCCCTGCCATAGCCACAACGATCTCCTCATCAACAAAACCCGAAATCCTATTGCCGCTAATCTAGCGCACGCCAATTTGGCAAGCGGTAGTAGACAACAAATCTATCGAACCAAGCGCCAATCTGAAAATTGGCATCCACCACAAACCTATCGAAACAAGCTCCGCTATGCGCAGATGCTTCGCTAGTTGAATCCCGCCGCGAGGACGCGTCGGATGCGCATGCTTCCGTCGCCATATCCGCGACGCCCCTTGCTCTTCCTTCACCTTCGCCATCCCACCCAGTCCCCAATTCACCCAAACTACTGAACCCCAATTCACCACACTCTCCTTCCCCTTCTCTCTGCCGCTGCCATGAATTCTTACACCCAGTGCTCAACTCCCTTGAACCTCTCTTGGAATCCGAACCCACCCTGCGCGCTGCGAGCCCAATGCAGGCAGGCAGGCAGGCAGACAGGCAGGCCGGATCCACCCCGCGTGAGCGTGCAACTCGTGACCTCCGCCGGGACGCTTCCAAGCAAAACAGCAAAAGCAGGGGTCCCGTCAGTGAGTTTGTCGGTTGCTTCAGCGGCAATACATAAGTAGCACGTTGGTTTACTAACTTCGTGGATGGTGTGCGACGATCTGTCCGTCGTGCTCTTTGGAGTGCCCGAGGGAGAAGAAGAAGGAGAAGAAATGGTGGGTAGCTCCGTGAAGGAGAAGCAAGAACAATTGGGGGGGGGGCTGCAGTCAAGTTTCAGTTCCGTAGCTGAGGGAAGAGGCAAACTGGTGAAAAGGAGGCGTGGGTTGCGTGTTGGTGAGCGCAAGCGTGTTGGCGCACGGGAGGCGAGAGTAGTTGTATCATAAGTAGGCGACTTCCAGTAGTTTCAGGTCCTGATGATTCTTGCTTGGGCAATTCCAGGAATCTAGGCTGCGAGGAATCTAGGGTGGCGCCCTCGAAGTTCGCACTCGGCACGCCGAAGGGCTGAAGACGTCACCGGCCACATTCCTTTCTTCACAGACTCTCGGGATACGGCGGGCGGGCGCTTACCATACACACTCACACCTTTTAAATTGGACCCTCTTGAATGACATTCCGGAATATCTTGCTCGCTTGCACTCATATTATTGAGTGAAGCACACTTGTCTTACATTCAGCCTATTTGACCTTTACTATGACTGTCTATCAAGTAATGACACTACGGGGCATCAAAGTTTTTTCTTTTACAAAATTGGGTTTGGACCTACCCTCAAGAAGAGCCATTTAGTTAGAGGGCCCTCTAAGGGCATGTTTCTATTGGTAGGTCAAAGGCCCAACAACTAGAAGGAGATTGGAGGTTGGATTGACACTCTAAGGGGGCTTGGACCCTCATTTGGTTTCTATTGGGCCTGGGCTTGGGCTTGAATTTCTAGTTTCCTAGAAATGAGCATGGCATTCTACATTTTTTAGAAATCATACTATGGAAATCATTGTATTTGGATATACTTTTCACTATTGAAAGTGTGGGAGACAAAATTTTGAGGAATTGTAACCGAAATCTTGTCTTTTAGCTAATATTGACCCCCCTCCAATCCACACTCTACACCCTCCAAATTTGTATTTAAAAAACTCTAGGTTCGAGGTTGGAGGAGGTGTTGGAAGGACTGCATGATGGTCAAGTGCAACAGAAATTAGCTCAAGACTCCAATTTGAGAGTTCTAGTCTCATCAATGGAAATGTGCTTTAAGTGACTTTCCTTTAAAGAAGGCCTGAACCTCGGTTATTTCTCAAAACAACTATGATGCCTACTGTAAACCTTGTAATGTTGTTGTGGATACTAAGTGTTCGTTTGAATGATTTCACTTAAGATTGTACTACAGAAAAAAAATTCATTCATTTTTTCTTATTAGGTGCTTGAGTACATTTACAATGAATAGTATTGTAAATTTTTTCATAATGGTATTATTGACTTTTATAAAGAAGAAGATGCTTGATTCATGGATCATCCTTATAGTGTATTTTGGCCATTTCTTGCTATGTACTCTTGATTTGAATTTTAGCCATACAAATGAATTTAAAAAAAAATCTAAGTTCAACTAGTGAAATGAAGCTTATCAAGTTTAATTTTTACTCCAATTGGAAGTTTTGAAAAATTTGTACTTTCAAAATTTTATAGCAATATGAACTTTGGGCCTGTAACCATGGTTTGTTGGTTATACAATAACTTTGCTTTACACCATTATAATGTCCTACACCATAATGTACATCTATGGTGAAGCTTTCAGATTTTTTATAAATATTTTGTATTTGATATGAATTTTCTTCATTTTTTTAAAAACAAATCACAATAATTTTCATTTGCTCCCAAATTTAAAAAAAAAATTATGACTTGTAGTGGACATATGACTTCATCTCTAAAAATTAAGTATAAATTTTTTCATTCATTCATATCTAATTGCAAGATAGGAGCAACCAAAGTGATGAATAATGAGGCTTGAAATTAGTGAGGCATAATGATCTACAATCCAATTCATAGTTCTACTTTTGGATCCAATTTGGTTTTGCTGCATTCTAAAGTAGTTGTTTTATTGCATTGAGTGTGCAATTGGGACTTAAAGTTTTGGAATTAGAGATGTAAGGGTTGGAATTGGATGGAAAATCACCATTTAATGAATTCAATAAGTACACTTGTGCGATTTCTATACATGGCAAAAGGTTCATCCATTATTTAATTATTCCAAGGATGTTTTTCAATTTCCATTAAAACAATGTAAGGAAATTGTTGCAAGAATTACCTACTATTTTTTACTCAAAACAACCTATTTCAATGAGTACTATGACTTTGGGAATAATTTTTTTTTAAATGAAATAAAATATGAATAATTTTTAAAGCATTGAAATTAGTATGTTTATAGTAATTCAACACTAGAAAAAATTATTTCTAAAAGTTATGCACCAAAAAATCACGATGGAAAATACCAAGAAAATGAACACTTTGATGTTTGATCTTAATAAAATATTAAAAAAATTCAAAAAATAAATTTAAAAAATAAATTAAAGATGCTCTTTCTCAACTATTTTCATCTTTGGAAAAAAAAATGTGTTTTCTACACTTGCACAAAGGTAGTGCACTTTGAGCACATGTGGAAGGTGGATAATTTGTTATTTTTAGAAAATATCTTTGTAAACTTAAGTAAATGTACTAAAATTCTTTATATTTCAATTTTGAGCTTTAAATTCACATTATTGGGTCAAAAATAGTACAACCCTTCCCTCCACAATAGCCAAGGCAGACATCCAATTGGAGGCTATTTAAAAATAGTAAAATATTTTTTTTTAAATAAGAAAATTACTTGATGTCTAAAACTACTACATATACCTTTATTTCAAATTCCATGTAAAATTGACGTATGACACAAAAGTTATGAGCTCAAGGAGTACACCAATTACACCATAATATTTGTCACTATTAATTCTATTTTTGTAATTAATATTTTTATTTAAAAAATATTTTAAAATTCATATAAAATAAATTTTGATATTTTGTAATAATTATGAAAAACTGGGAATAAGTTTTAGACATATATTACTATATGTGATAAATATCAATATTTTAAAAATTATATTTTAATATAAAAATCTAATGAAATTTGACCAAGTCTAGACATAAAATGACCTCTAAGGGTTAATTAAAGCTGCTACTCAAACTTCATTTCAATAGCTTTTGTCTATGGAAAGCATCTTCTTCTTTGATTTAGAATCAATAATTGTCAATCTAATAATTATATTTATGTATCTACTAGTCACATGTATATTGCAACGAAGGCAAGAGACAAGGGAAACATGTACATGACAAATTATAGAAATGCTTGTTGTGATTTGACTAGATTTTTATTGTGAATGTCATATGAAATAAATGGATGATAATTCTCCGATACAAAAACATAACAAATTTTGTAACAAAAGCCACGACATGGGTTGTGATGCTGCATATTTGACCCTTAAAAGACCATTGTCCCTTTGGGGGACAAATTGGATTTTAGGTAAGTACCTATGGTCTCAACTTTTTTCATGATTTTTTGAAAAAAAATTTAATATAGAAAAATTGATTATCTTCGTGGGAATATAATCCTTTTTCCAATTGGTGCCCAAAAACAAAAGTTATGCCATTGTAAGCTCAAAACAAGGGAGACTAGGCACTGAAGGCTATAAAATATTCAAAATTTTGATTTTTTATAATTTTTAATTTTTTTCTCATACATTATATTTTTTCTATATGAAAAAATTGACTCATTTCAAATTTTTTATAAAATATTCAAAATTTTGATTTTTGAAAATTCAATGATGAATCCTACAAATTAATTTTTCATCATTGAATGCATTTTTTACAATTTATTAAAAAAAAATTTACATGTTTTAGTTTTTTTCTAGAACAATCTCACCATTGGGATTAGTACTTTTTAATTTCATCTTAGAGATGTTAATATTTTAGATTTTCCTTCTATTTTGTACTTACTTCTACACAACAATTTTCTTAAGAATGAAAATTAAGAATAAATTTTTTTCAAAAATTCCTAAAAAAAGTTTAGGAATTCAATAATTTTCAACAGTTTAGGAATTGTTGAATTCCTTTTTTAGGAATTTTAGGAATTGAGAGTTTAGGAATTTTTGAAAACTTTTTAATGCCAAAAATTTAAATTAAGAAGGTTCAAAGTCAAATAATCTAGTTGAACAATGTACAAAACCCCTTGTTTTCTTCACTTTAAACATAAATATCTTGCAATCTATGCAATCAATATTTCAGAAATTTATCCTCATACTAATTAGGTATAAGATCCTACGATAGATGTGCAAAAAAGAAAATTTCAAATTCTTTTAGTCTTTGCAATAGAAATGACAGTTTTGAGTGATTTTGGCAAAAAAAGGCCTTGGTCCTTTAGGAGTTAATCAGTTAATATCTACTATTCATACAATTGTTGCAAAAGTTTGCAATAATAGTTGTGTTATATATTTTTTTGCATTTTGATTTCTTGTTTGCAAGAGACAAGCGGAACATGTATATGATGGATTACAAAAATGCTTGTTGGGCTTTAGGTTTTTCATCACAAACGTCAAATGAAATAATTGGATGATATTTCTCTGGAATGAAAACATGATGGATGTTGTCATAGGAGTCATGATAGAGGTCACGACATTGCATACGTAATATTATAAGGTAAAACAACCTATTGTAGTTAGAATTAGAAGTTTGGCCTCACACTGTTGCTAAAAAAATTTCAATTTTTTTCCCACATAATGAAAAGTCTAAGAAATAGTGAGAGCAATTGAGACTATTATTTTTTTACAAAGTATAAATTTGCTATGAATTTTTGAAGTGTTTAGGGCATCATAGCCTAAAAAAGTTTGTAGAACTACCTCAAAACCAACAAAACCTAAATCCATGATGCTCGTCTTGTTCATCCAAAACAATTATGATATTTTCTAATATGAAAGGCCTAAAAAATCCATTTTTACAATGAATTCACACTGAAAAGTTGGAAGTTCCTAATGAGGTCACTAATCATTCCATTATTGTCATGTAAGACATAAATTGCAACCAAAATTTCACATATTGACCCCACACACACAATAGGTCATTCCCTAGGCATTCAATTGTCCACTATTAGGTCATCTGAATACGATGGACAATTTTACATTACGTAAGGTAGGAGATTTTAAAAGTGCATAGGTTCTAGAATCAGACACTTCTTCAAATGTACACCATTTGTACATGTTGCTTTTTCATAGCCTCCAACAATTTACAAACTATGTACATTTGAGGGGGTGGACGATTTTAAAGCCCTATAACATTTTATAACTTCAAATTTTCATAACTAATTCCACAAAGCTTAAAAAAATATGAAACGACTTGGGTTAGATGCCAATTCTACTTGTCTTTCAATGAAAATTTACTAGAAAACATTTCACAAAGCTTCACCTCAGTCCCCAAAATTCAATTTTAGCTCTTGGATGGGCAATTCATGGACCTCCTACCTTATATCTCTGTAGCAACCAAAGTACCAAATAGTCCACAATCATGGGCTTCCTACCTTGTAAGTTTAGAGGTTGAATGATATATTAACCCTTAAATGTCAAGGTGGATGTTTTGCGTCTAATAGATGACAAAGGATCTCTCTATGTAGGATAGAAGTGCAACTAGTCATCCTCGGGATTTTGCAAGAAAAGAGGAGGTTTTCTATAGTAGTTTGTCTTGCAATGAGTGCTTTTACAATTTTTTAGCCCCTAAAGGACCAAATGGTGTTTTTTGGCAACATAGTGATTTTGGGTAGCTCACTACAAATGGAATTTTTATTTTTTTTCATTGAATTTTTCACACAACATGTGCCCAAGGAGTAGCTTTAAGGCCCAACAATTTTCATAACTTTTGACTACATGGTTAAACAGTTATTGTATGATATGTAGTTTTCTTTGTTCGATAGGCAGTCCGGGTAGAAAGAAAACTTCTTTAAAAATCACTTTTTAAGAAAATAAAAATTTGAAATTGGTTTCTAGATTTATTTATATATGGATATCTTTAAATCATTCCATTTTGATTAATGATATGAAAGTTATGAGGAGTTTTAGTTGTGAGTAGTTTGAAGGTAGTTATGGAATCTCTACTCTAAAATAAACTTTGAGGTCCTTCATTTAACTCAATTTTCAATATTTTTGGAATAAAATAACATTATTGGATGTAGATTGTTTATTAAAACATTACAACCATTGGGATAGGCATTTTTCAATTTCACAAATAAATTGTTAACAATTTTGTATTTTGAATCATTTTCTACTTCTCTCTACTTTCTATTTTTTTTCCTATATGTTGTACAATTCCAAATGATTTGAAAATTTTCAAGCATGTAGCCAACTTGCCTTGAAGAACAAATCCAAAGAGTAACCACCATTTCGGACATTCTTTTCATAATGATCTGACATTACAAAGTACAGCTGCCCGGTTTTTTGCAAGGACAAAAAAAGGACTAAATATGTTACTTCAAACGCTAATATCTTGCAATCTACTCGGTGAAAATTTCTGAAATTTTTTCTACTTATTCTCAAACTAAAGTACTATAAGATCCTATGGTTAGATGTATCAAAAATGATTTTTTTTTCAAAAATTTGGTACCTGTACTAGAGATGGCAGTTTTGGAGCATTTTTGGTGAAAACATAAGGTAGGTACACCCAAAACCGCCACTTTTTACTACTGAGCCTATTTTCTATTATTAGACTGGTCAAATTCTCATATGTTCTTGTTAACAAGTAAAAGGAGGTTCCAATGCACCAGAGAACGTGTCATTTGGATACTGTATGCAAAAGTTAGTAAGGAACAAAGTTTGGTTCTGAAAGCATTTCTTCCACATAGGTACAGAACTGATTTTGGAGATGTACATGCAGTATAGATGGCGGTTTAAGGTCAGTGGCACATTTGGGTGTACCTACCTTAGTCAAATCCTGTAGAGGCTAAGCCAATGCTTCACACCGTCCTAAAAACTGATGATTTCCAAAGTCACCCCGTCGTCCTTTTAACGGTTGAGTTAGCGTAGAGCTTTGTTCTGAGTTGACGTTCCAGAGTGTTGGCAGAGGCTTCCCCTCCCCAGCCAGTTGGTTGTCATTGGACTTCAACTGATGAGTCAAGCTCGTGACTGTGTGTTCTTCTCTGCCACCGTTCCTTCAGACTCTGCAGCTTATAAGCAAGTTTTGCTGCAGAGTTGTTTATAAACAAGTTATAAGTTGTTTTGCTGCAGAGTCTGAAGGAACGGTGGCAGAGTAGAACACACAGTCACGAGCTTGACTCATCAGTTGAAGTCCAATGACAACCAACTGGCTGGAGAGGGGAAGCCTCTGCCAACACTGCGGCTCCATGAATCAGTAGAGGATCCGATCCCCTGCAGTGGAGGACCTACAACCAGGAAGCAGATAAAGATCACGACAAGGGACAGAGGAAATCCATGCTGACTCCCTGTAACTTAACTCTGCAAGGACGGACTGCACCGTGACCGTGGAAACCATCGCTTTTGGATACCATGGGAATCGTTGGTCTAAAAAAATTCCAAAAGCCCTCGTTGGAAGTCAAAGTCCTGTAGGAAATCTTCACTTTTCACACAATATTCAAAGGATGAATGGCTGCACTTCTGTCCTGCACTGAACGATTCTTTGGTTTCTGTCGGACACCAAATGTCCGCCTTATTGATTCAGGGTGAAAGGACAAACTGGTGACTTGACTGTGGAAATCATTGCTTTTGGTTATAATTGTGTGAATAATTTGCTTACAAAATTGCAAAAGCACGGATTGGTAGTCAAATGGATTTTCTTTCATCCATTGGATGCCAAACATCCTCGTCAACGTTTAAGGGTTAATTGAAAATTAAATTTCTCTACGTTTCCTTGCCAAGCATGGAGCCATTATGGACCTCAACCCAATGCAACGCAAATCTAAAATAGTTCAATATTTGAGGCTCCTTGTAGTGTTGAAACGGTGTAGATTTGCACCGAATTGGATTATTGGGGGTCTAGAATGGACTCCATATAGAATGGGCTCCCTTCCTCAATGTGAACATTGTCCCTATTTTGTGTACTAGGGTCTCCTTTTTCAAAGATCAATCATAATGGATGCAAGCCTTGACACACGTAAAAAATACATGTGTAGAAAACATCACCTTCTAAACAAGTATTCAATAAACAAAAGTAGCACAATGAGATATTCAAACTAAATATTTGTATAGAAAGTGTGATATACAAAGACTAACTAAGGTTTTAGAGAACTATAGGTTTTGAAAGGTGGTTAGGTTTGGTAGAATGGTAGGCTATCATGAATAGAAACTATACATTTTAGATAAGAATATTTAGAGGTTCGTTTTAGATATTGGTCATAGTTAGGTGCACTTAGCTCAACATAAGAAAACCTAGGAAATTGCTAGAATACTCCTACAAGTATTTCCTTAAGGAAAACTTATTTGTTAATTATTTCCTTGGAGTGGGGATAAATGTAAAAATCTTCTCCTTATTTTATCCTTGGTTAATTTAATATTCATGACTTCTTTTTTCTAATTTGAGGTTTTGATATCAAATATGAAATCAATATTTCCAAATCTAATTGCCCATGGTAAATAATACTTCCTTTGTCTCAAAATAATACTGGTGTTTCCCTTGTATTTTACAAAGGAAACACCAATATTATTTTGAGACAGAGGGAGTAAGTTCCTACATTTTGGCTTGAGGTTAAAAATTTGGAACAAAACTCCTAATATATTTTGAGAGAGAGGGAGTAAGTTCCTACATTTTGGCTTGAGGTTAAAAATTTGGAACAAAACTCCTAATATTTTCTTTTGCTTGTAGCAATATTTTAAAGAGATTAATAATTACTCTACTATTCTACATTGGTAACATATCCATGCTTGATGGGTGCATGAAGTAGATGGTTAGAAGAAACAATTAGTAGTGTGAGGGTTGAAACCATAGTGCTTTCTTTAACAGCTAAAATTTATCTTGGGGCTCTTCAAATTCCTAGACCCATACAAAAAGCTTCAAAAATCCCTCTTCAACTATAGCTATGCCTTCAAGCTCATTTTTCAAGAATATGATATCTTGTAAACTTTCCCATAGCACAAAGCATAAGTAATGACAATCAGTGGCATAATAATGGACTATTGGCAATAGTCTTCTTAGGATGTAGTTGATAATTGGTTAAGGTTGAAGAAAGATATTGATGCTTTAAACTTGTCCATATTTTGTAATTGTATAGTTGTATAGGCCTCACTACTCTTGATGGCAAAACCAATTACATGGATGTGTACTTAATTTTGCAAGCAAAAAGGTATTCCTTCCATCCCAAATTGATCTTCCTATATGCCTTAAATTTTTGTTCCAAAATGATCTTCCTATTGTACTTTCTAATGCTACAAATTGGATCAAATTTGTTTTCTAGAATGCTAGGAGAACACCAAATTCTACTTATAGTGCAAAATTGAATTTTAAATGTTATTTTTAACCATAATCCAAAACATTGTCCAACAAGATCATTTTAGGATGGAGGTAGTAACATTTATGAGCCAAAATGTGCTGTAATAAATAGATACTCATTGCAAAATGTTCATCACTAAGACCCTGCATTTCAGGCATGTGTATGAGAATTTTACCGAGTGGAAAATCCTCAAAATTTAATGCTTTGGGATACGAAGGAGCTCTGCATTTTTCAGAGGAGAACAACAAAGGGTTTAATCACTGCCCAATGGCGAATCAAGCATGGAGTCTAGTTTCAGCACAGTATCGCAACGAATTTCAATTGTCAAAAGGAAAAATGTTCGGCTCACTAGTCGCCTTCCAACAAACGGAATACGGTAGTACATGTGTGCAGGTTTAACAGGTGAATCCATAAAATTGAATAAACAATTTGTCTCGCAATGAAACATTTCATCAAACGATTCTTTGCTATTTCCTTTCAAGATGAGAGATCCCGATGGGTCATCTTTTTCCTGAGGTCAATCGCAAATTTAAACCTAATTTTAGTGTTAGGTCACTGCAATATTCAAGCTGAAAATTCACTACTAATTATAAATAGACAAAAACTTCTGTTCTGACAGACCATTGGAAGTATAACGTGCTAGGTGACGAGGAAAAAGGAACTAGTGAAACAACATGGAGCAGATTCACTCCATGGTGGACAACATCCACAAGAGCCAGTAGCGTGAAAACTCAAAACACACATTTCTTACAAATATTCATACTGCCGTCGTTTAAACCGAACTCAGTGTCTCAGATCTCTAATCACAACTCACAACTTCATGATACAGCTCGTTTGCCGATGCAATGCCATTCTATTGACGCAAGAATCAATGTCCTGCATGATTGACGGGTCCGTCTATGTATCGTATGAGTTCTGGCACGCTGATTCACTTGTAAATCCTGTAAAAGGTAATGAAAAAGGAATCGTTTTCATTTACAGAACCAAAGTACTCTTCTCTTGCAAGAGGATGCAAAGGAAACAGGCAAAGGAAACATGGAAGTAGGTACTCTAATATAGGATGCACTCATTAAGAATTATAAATTATACAAAATAGTCAATGTTCAGAACCTAGTAACACAACATATATGAATTTACATTCAGCTTTGGTTTTAAGTAACGTATCTCCACTATATACGCTTCTTTGTTAAATTCGAGACATAAGATCTAGGGAGCATACCAAACGCCCTTATGGGCCCTTCAAAGAAATTTCAAAATGCCAATTCACGAAGCAATAAACTTACACCTCTTACCTTCCGTCAGCACGTTTCTCGCCTTGTATAGTAATGCAAAGACTTCTCGATCCTCCATAATTTCGATGCTCATTCAACCATATACCCTTCACATCCAATCAACACTGGATTTCAATGAATTCTCAAAACGTCACAAGCAGACAGTTCAGCTCTTCCTTGAAAACAACATCTGAATCACGGATACTGAGCAAATTTCTGATAATCAGTACTACAGAAAGCACAGCCTTAACGAACCTATAATCTAGAAATTTTCACACAGCAGATTACAGTGTTCCTGAAAAGCACAAGACTCAGTGTCTTTATCACACAGCAATGTATGATCTGGGAACAGAACTCAATAGTACCTGCCAAATCCCAAGTTTGAAACGGCCAGCAGTGATCGGTATGGTTAAAGAGCTACCCATCATTGAAGCCTTGACATGTGCTGAGCACATAAGAGAAAGAATATAAGTCAAAGTTGAGCCCTGATCCTTGGGTTAAAGAAACAATGCACCCTGGTTGACGGCACCGAGTACACCAGAGCTGCCTCTCTCAAATGAGATGATAACAATTTGACAAATGACCAACACAAAGAACGCCCTAAAAATCCATCCCAAACCTAAGAAAATGTTTGTACATCAAAAACACGTCAGAATTTTTTTTGAAAATTCCAATGACTAAAAGCAATTTTTTAATAATAATAATCATGATGAAAGACAATATGTTTCCGATATTAAAGAATAAAATGGTCGGACAAAGAATCTCACCAGGCATGTCATCATATCCTTCATCCAAATGTCGATAATTATTTCCCTACAAAAAGTGGATACCAGAATGAAAAAACTTAACCATTGAGAAAAATACAAACGGAACGCGTATTGGTCAGCTACTAGCGGTCCGCCAATTTGGAAATTTAAGCAATCATTTAACTTGAAGGAGGCCTTACAGTAGTGGTATCACACATGAAGAATTGGAAGACGGTGACATAATACCTAGACTAGGATGCAAGGAACAGAAAATATCGTGGCCCTAGACAAACCCTGCCAACACTACCAATAGGAACAAACCTCTGGCACAATCCGATTTAATGCGTCCTCCATATCCAAAGGAACATCAGAACTCGCATTTTCATTTATCGTTAAACTTGCTGATGTGTGCAGTACTGTTCGAAAATTCCAGCCAATCGAGCAATGTAATGAGCACCAAGACTTAACAAGACAGAATAGGACAAAAGACAGCAGCGCAGCGAACACAATATATCAATGCATTCAATGATCCCAGTAACATCTACGACTACGTTCAGCAACACATTCATCTTTTCTGACCACCAACTAAAAAGAAAATTACAAGATTCATGAAAGGATTGGAGAATAACAACTTTGGCATGTAAAACGAAAACATACGAAAAAATTGCAATCTAGCACAGACTTGGAATATAATCCGACATAGCACTAAACAAAAGCATGAAACAGTTTTCTTTTCACTTAAGATAAGAATGAGTAACCATACCGAATATATGGGCAATACCAACCCTGAATTCGCTCACCTCCGGAACAGCTTTATAAATGTGTTTAGTAATGATATGACAGCCCCTACAGTCAAATCGTCAAATCTGATCAACAAATTTTTTATCATCCTATCAGACCTAGTGGTTCCTAAAGACACAGGAGGTCGACTGACTTCTCACAAGGAACAGGGCCTCAGGAGCTTGATCATCAAAAGCAACTGATACAGTTTCTGTACCACAGAAATTTTAGCTGTTCCACAAGTTCTCTAACGAGAATACTCTCTACCTGCTGACGCTCTCAACAAACCAAACAATAGAATTTGGAATGTGAGTCGAAATGTGTGACAAACAATAGAATACGGAATGACAGTCGAAGTGTGAGACCAGGAAAACCTAGAAAATATGAGACTTTGAGGGAATAGTACTCTCTGCCTGCAACTACCTGACAAAACTAACATTCGGTAACCAAACCTGAGATAATAATAAGGCGTGAATACCTCTTAAAGGCTGGAAGTTCAATAGTGCGTTGGACCCACACTGTTCCAGGCGAGGTGGATACTGTGCACCACATTCATTCAGAGCTTCAGGTTTTGACCATCGTCTTGGAAATGCTTGCGTTAGTATGCGAAACAACTCATGTAAAGTATGAATGGAGGCAGCATTTGGAATCTTTGTACTCCTAATGCATACATTACTGAGAAAATGGACTCAATACTGATTGTATGCTCCTGGTCCCATGTCACTGGTCTGTGAGTCTTCAAAGACAGGATTCAAGCATGTAACAGGCTTCTGAGACACCCCTCACTTTTATTATCATATCATCTACTTCAGAAGAGTCCTGACCTGTTTCAGTGCCAACCTCGCAAGTCACATTACAGCCAGTTCGTCTACTGGAAATGTCAGACAACTTCACACCCTGCCAGCAAAATTCAATTGCTCGGTCAAGAGAAATGTAGGGAAAAAAAAAAGAATTCTCCCTCTTCAACTTCTTGTCATTAATTATCGATCTACTGATGCAATTATAGCTTCGAAAATCGCTCTTAGAATTTCCAAATTGACGATAGCACTGTCAACGAATCGCGTCACACTCATTTTTATTTATTTTTATTTTTATTACGATTCCATTGCAATTTAAAGTCACATACAGAGACTTGTAAATTGAAGCACAAGTGAATTCGTGAAACGACAGACCTCAATTTCGAAAATAAGTCTGAGTCTCAGAATTAACGTTCTGAACGCTACACATGGAGCAAGTTAACCGGAAAATGAAATAAAACCCTTTCATTCCGTACTCCGATTTCTAATTCAGTAACAATTTAAACTTCTATAACAATTTCCAAATCATTCTGTCTGTACTTACAGCTTAAGAACAGAGCCTCGCAAAACAGAATCGAAGAAGTTGTCTAATCCGCAATTCGAAAATGGAATAGAACGAAAGATTCTATTCTCCAGTAACCTTAACATAGAGCAGTAAAAATATCAAACAGACAAGAACAGGAAAGCACAATTCACCTTCTTAAAATCCTCAACCACATTCGACTTCAACAAACGCCTCGATTGAATACAAGGCAATTGAAGAGAAGCTTGAGATACGGATGTCGTAATCCTGCTTGACACCGCAAAAGATGGCACCACAGCGCCAATTGCAGCCGAAACGCACGCCATGGCGTGGATCCCCTGAATTGCCAGAATTTTCTCAGACAAGAATTTGGACACAATCCGTAACAGAAAGTACCTCACTCAGCAGGGGAAACAATTTAACAAAATGCAGAGGTCTAAATTGGCGATGAAAAAAATATAAATTCTCCAGTGAACCTGATAATTAAGGGAGCTCCCAAGAAGAAGAACCTGTTTCAGAACGAGCGCTTGGTTGCACGAAGATTTTAAAGGGGGAGAGAAGACTAAAATCGAGGAATTCAGCGCTTGTGACAAACAATTCGCAAGTGATTGTTGCGGATGGGTAACCCTAATTCAGGAAGGTGACGGCATTCGTTTTTGCTTGGAGCAGACCCTTCTCAAGAGTAAGTTACTACACTAAAATTGGTAAATAGTGTTGGCTACACTAATTGTCAACAATAACATTAATTGTGATTTGCAAGGTTAGTGTTAGAATATTATTTACTCATTCTAACATTATTTTAGCTCTATAGTAAAATTTGATCATTTCAACATTTCTACGAGAGTGCATTTAGTATTAGATGAGAACAAAATATAAAACAAATACTATTTACACATAAGTTGGAATATAGTGTTCAGGGTAAAAAACAAGGAACAACACTAATTATCACCCAACACTATTTACCAATTTTAGTGTAGTGATGGCAAATAGCCCTTTTTTCTTTTAAGAAACTACCAACAAGACGATCCCTTCACCCCCAAAATGGTGCCATTGACCCTAAGCCACCACCTTCACTTTGTGTACATCTGCAAAATCAATTATGTACCTACATAGAGGAAATTATTTTAGAACCAAATTTTGCTCCTTCATAACTTTTGCATACGGTATTCAAATGTTGCGTTTTTTAATGTGTTGAAACCTCCTTTTACTTGCCAACAAGAAAATATGAAAATTTAACAAGTCTCATAGTAGTAACTGCACACAATAGTAAAAAGTGTCAATTTAGAGGTATCCACCTTAATTTGATGAAGCACTTTGTTTTTACTACATTCACCCATCTTTTGAACTTGGCCAAAAATAATTGGCCAAAAATAACTATTTCTACAAAGACAATTTTTTTTAAGTCTAGTTTTAGCATTAAAAATCTGATTTTGAAAACAAATGATTATGATTTTTCTATTCAAGATTTGTAAATGGATGTCCATTACAAATTTTAAGTTTGAAAATGAATGATTATGATTTTTCTATTCAAGATTTTTTGCATGGATGTCCATTGCAAATCTTGATTTTGAACCTCAAATAAACTAGAACTTAGAAATTCATTTAAAAAATTATAGAGTAGATTTTGAGAAGCTATAAATTGATTGTGGTTATGCATGTTATGCCTTTTTACCTCATATTTTTTGGTAACAAATTTTTTATATTTTGACATGTAGAAAGAAGAATAAAAGACTTCAAATCACTCATAGTTTTAACACCCTCGTGATCAAACATTATAAACTTTCAATCCAGAAGTGAAAAGGCTTGGTAAAACTTCTCAAAATGTTGATTGAAGGTTCGAATATTCTTTGACACTACTTTTTTTGAATTGAAGCAAGAAGCTAATTGTGAGTAGAAGCCAAATGGAAATGTACAATTTTCTTATTTTCTCTATTTACAAAAACCTCAATTCAATCAATCTATACCTTAAATTTGGCTGTTTGTTTTGTTTTATTTGTTTTGATTGTTATGTTGAGATCTCTTGGACTGTGTGTCCATGGGAAGATCACTTAGAGTGTCCATTAGAAACTACATGCGTTAAGATTTTCAACCCCCTATTTTATGTTCTAAAATTTAAATAAGAAGAAAAGGAAAAAATTTGAGGAGAATACTCTACTTTGAAAGTTTATGTTGTAAATTATTGGTATTTTTATTTGTTGATTATAATTGGTTACAAATTTTTGAAGTAAAAAAATACACTGTAAAGCTGAAAATAATTTTCATATCCCTATTTTATTTCAGAAAAAATTGTCTAAAAAATCAACAAAAAAATTACCAAAAATAATTCTCCATAAAAAGTTCTTTTTCCCTAAATAATGATGCAATGGTCATCTAAATGTGTTCTCTACAAATATTTGAGTAAAAAAATATGTCATTTTAGTTCATTTTTCAAACTATTCTAAAAATTATTTCATATGTTATTTGAGTTGGGAATTTTCAGCACTTTAAACTTTTAGTCAATAATAAACAAAGTTCAAAACTATATATTGAAATTGTAATTTAATAAAAAGTATATAGGGGTTCAAAAAATCACTTGAACTCATATGGTTTCTTATAGATATACTAAGTGATCCCCCGCACGTGCGTCCTCCACTCACATTCTTGGTACCATTGGAAAGCTCTCAGCAAGGAGGGGTGCACGGGCTTTGTTTCATGGTGTTTGAACCTATAGTGAGAAAATGATTGAATTTTGAAGTTTTATGAACTAAAGAATTAAAAAATTACTTTTACTTTTGTTTTGACTATGGCAATGGCATAGGGCACACTAGTCTATACCTTAAATTTGTTTGTTTGTTTTGTTTGTTACGTTGAGGTTTTCCAAACTGTGCGTCCTCCAGCCGTGTGCTTGGTACGATTGCCCTTGGCAAGGAGGGGTGCACCAACTTAGTTTTATGGCATTCCAACTTACGATGGAAAAGTTATTGAATTTTGAAGTTTTTATGAACAAAAAATTCGAAAATTATTTTTACTTTTATTTTGACTATGGCAACAATACATGGCACACTACTCTTCATGAATCCTCACTAATTTAAAAATCCAAAGAGTCTACTTGACAAGTTGAGAATGACACTACCTTATTCATATAGCCACAAATCTATACATGAGAAATCCATCCTTTGGAATGAGTGCTTTGAATACATTATTTTCTCATTTCCATTCAGCACTTTGAATGCTTCAAGTCTTTGAACCATGGCACGGTTCTCTTTGAATAAGAAACAGTAAGGTAATCGCACCTAAAAGGACCACAGACTCCTCAAATTCAACTCCTATTTTTGAAGGAAAACTAAACAAGGAGGATACCCCAAATGAAGCGCATGCCAAGGACAAATGGAAGGTGAATTTTGAGTAGTGTGCAGCTCTATTAATAGTATTGTGGAGGTGGCAACCTTAGAAGTGGAAAATTTTGGATATACTTTTTGTTGTTTAAACTTCTTATGTCTAACCCATGAATGATGTGGAGGACGTTCTTTGGCCAATGAATGACAAAGAATCTCTCCATGTTGAACAGAATGCAACTAGTCATCCTCCAAAATTTGTGTGAAAAGGAAAGGTCTTCTATGGTAGTTTGTCTTCCAATGAGTGCTTTTCGTTTTTCTAAGCCATCAATTCACAATGTATCTGAAGAGATAATTTCCACAATGATTGGCTTGCCGTTTAAGGGCTAGTGTCATTCTTCGTGTGCATCAAATGCATTTTGGCATCACCTACATGACACTTTTAGCACCCTACACCTTGCATTTTTGAAAATTTATAACTAATTTCCAATGTGTCTAAAAATTATGGAAGTACTTGCATTTTGATTCATAATGCTTCATTAATGTACAAAAATTGTTGTTCATTTTCTTTAGTATATTGATCATGCCTCATAGCTTGTTTGTGTGATTTTAGGTGTAATTACCTTATAATTTCAACCTTTGAAAAATGGATTCTAAGCATAACTTTCTTTTCCACTTGTAGGGAGTATTCAAGAATGGCATGCATTAGGGGTGTGCCAAAATTTATATAATTTTCACTCATAAGACCAATCATGAAAAGGTATAGAATCTCAAGTACTAGTACTATTATAGAACCACAAAATAATCAATACTTTGAAATGCTCTTTTTGTCCTCAAATGGTGAAGGTGTTATGGAATTTCTTACATCCACCCCTTAAAGCTCACGACCTAGTTTCACTAAAAAGAAACTAAGAAAGTTGTTCTTTCTAATGTAGAGAGTGAAACACTTTGACCATGTAGATTCTAAGATATTAGTGTTCAAAGCAAAAAGAAAATATTCATTTTTCACCTTTCTTAACTAAGTTTTGAGACTTTGAAATACTTTAACTAAATTATTTTTCTACTAAAGAATATTGAGGTTCAAATCATTATAATGGTGAAAGATTCAATTTAAAATCTAGCAAAAAATATTCAAAACTCAAATAATAATTTTTGTTCTTAACCCTTAAACTTTTCAACAACCAAGAATGAATCAATCCATTTTTAGAATGGACATTGTTTGACCTAGGAATGTAAAGAGTCACTTGAACTTGGAACTCATTCTTATGAGATTCAAGTTAGCTATCAACCTATCAAGTGGTGTATTCAAATTCAGAAGAAGATGCACTATTGAATTTACACAATTTTCTAAAACATGGGTGGTATGGGGCTATGGCAAAGAGAAAATTGACCAATGGAGTGAATGTGTTCAAGCACCACCTGGTGTTGGTAAGGCTGAATCCAACCTTTAGGATGGAAGAAAGGTGGTTGGAGACTTTTGGCATGCTTTGAGAAGCAACACATGACAAGCTATGTGAAGAACTTCTTGGGAGAAAAAACGTTAAAAATGGCCTCAGGTCAAAGAGTAATGAAGTTGGACAATGATGACAATTAGAATTCTAGTGGTTCCTAGCCTAAATTGTTCATGGCCTTTTTTCAATGAGGTGCCCCATAGTAGGTTAGACCTAGAGTGATACTACCTTCCTCTTTTTAGCTCTTTGCAATGCAAGGATACTAAAAACCATTGGATTATAGTCCTTGCACTTAAGTTTGAGCTATATTTCATTTTTACCTATTGTGTGTCTTTTCTTGTGCTCTTTCTCTCTACCATGTTTAACCCCTAGAGGACCAAACAATGTTTTTTGGCAACATAGTAATTTTGGGCAACTCACTACAAATGGAGTTTTTATTTATTTTCACACAACATGTGCCTAAGGAGTAGCTTTAAGTCCCAATACTTTTCATAACTTTTGACTACATGGTTAAAAAGTTATTGTATGATATGTAGTTTTCTTTGTTCGGCAAGTAGTCCGGGCAGAAGAAAAACTTCTTTAAAAGTCTCTTTTAAAAAAATAAAAATTTGAAATTATTTTTTTAGATTTATTTGTACATGGATATCTTTGAATCATTCCATTTTGATTAATGAGATGAAAGTTATGAGGAGTTTTAGTTGTGGGTAGTTTGAAGGTAGTTATGGAATTTGTACTCTAAAATAAACTTTGAAGTCTTTTATTTAATTCAATTTTCAATATTTTTGAAAAAAAATAAAAACATTAGGTATAAATTGTTTATTACAACATTGAAACCATTGGGATTGGCATTTTTAAATTCCACAAAAAATAGCTAACAATTTAGTATTTTAAATCATTGTCTACTTCTTTTTACTTACTACTTTTTTCCTATATGTTGTACAATTTCAAATGATTTGAAAATTTTCAAGCATGTATCCAACTTACCCGGAAGAACAAATCCAAAGAATAACCACCATTTTGAACATTTTTTCATACAAATGTGACCTTGTGAAGTGTAATTGCTTATTTTTTCACAGGGACTAAAAAATGATATTTGTCACTTCAAACGCTAATATTGTTAACAGGGACTAAAAAAGGATATTTGTCACTTCAAACGCTAATATCTTGCAATCTATATGGTGAAAATTTTTGAAAACTTTTCCACGTCTTTTCAAACTAGAATACTATAAGATCCTATGGTTAGAGGTGTCAAAAATATTTTTTTGTCAAAAATTTGGTACTTGTAGTAGAAATGGCAATTTTGAAGCAATTTTGGTGAAAATATAGTCAAAAACCTTTAGGGGTTAATCTTGAATTTTTGTGACAAATCTTTAATTTATTTCATAACACTACTAGAAAATGCATGTTTTATGACTACAAAAATATGACTGAGGATGACTAGTGACTAGTCGTAGTCATATTTTGACCTTGTACTTCATGGGTGTATGGTATACGCCTGTTGAGAACGCCAAATACTTCATAGGGAACCATAAATAACATATTTAGGGATGTAGAATCATATTTTATAGTCATATTTTTTTGGAATCATGTTTTACAGTCATATCTCCATGGTAATTACATTTTGTTTTGGGCAACCCAAAATAAATTTGGGCAAGGAAATTGTTGAAAAAGTGCCAAGTCATATTTTTGGTTTACTTATATTTCTAGTCATATTTTTGAAGGTAGCCCTCAAAAAATATGGTCAATCCAAAAAAAATATGGTCAAGCTATTGTTTTAGGATGTTGAAACCCTAGCTGTTACTTTTCTAAAATTTTAAAACTCTAGCCGCCACTTCTTTAGGGTTTTGAAAACCCTAGCCACCATTTCTTTACAAGTTTATTTAGAGTTTTAGAAACCCTAGCCACCACTTCTTTAAAGTTTTGAAACCCTAACCGCCACTTCTTAGGGCTCTTCTTCCTTACTTTGTGTTGTTTCTTACCTTTTATTTTTTGTTGTTTCTTAATTTTGTTTTTTAGTTGTTGTCTTTTGTTGCTCTTTAGTTTATAGTTTAACTTTTGTTTCTTCTTGCTTTTTAGTTCATGCTTCTTGTTTCTTGTTGTTGCATCAAAATTCTTTCTTCTTGTATTTTAACTTTTATTTCTTCTTGTTCTTTAGTTCATACTTCTTGTTTTTTCTTGTTGCATCAAACTCTTTTTTCTTTTTAGCTTTTAGATTTAGCTTTTAGTTTTTTTATTGTTGCATTTTAACTCTCATTTCTTGTTGTTTCTTGTTGTCTCTTAGTTGTAGCTGTTTGTTGCATCTTAACTCTTGCTTGTTGTTATTTCTTAACACTCACTACTTTTTCCTTCTTTTTCACTCTATTATCATTGTTATTTTTTTTCTTTAAACTTGTACTACATATTTTGTATTATTGTAAGTTTTTAAAGGTAAGTTGAGCTTTATTGTTCATTCATTAAAAATTAACATCTCATTTTTTTAATTGTATATGCAGACATGGAAAGCTAGAACAAAGTTGTTGGAGGCTACGTAAAACCCAATAGAGAAATCTTCACATTATTGTAAAGAAAATAGACTCTATTGGTTTGTTTAAATGCTTCATTATGATATATATGTTTTGTATTAGTGACTAATAAATGTCATTGAAAGAAGTCACATTTTTTCTTGCATGATTGTTTTTTGTAGTCATATAATGCTCATAGTTATGCACGCCAAAAGGTGACTTTGCACTTTGAAAAACATGATTGCAATTAGTTATAAATTATCAATCATATCCACATGAATTACCACAACAACTATAAATATGACTCACAAAAGTCATATTTCACATCAATAAAAAATACGACTCGAGAGAGTCATTTTTCACATTAGCAAAAAATATAACTCACAAGTATCATATTCTACATCAACTATAAATATGACTCACAAAAGTCATATTTTACATTAGTAAAAAATATAATTCATGAGTCATATTTCAGATTATTTAAAAATATGACTTGAGAGTCATTTTCCACATTAGTAAAAAATATGACTTACAAGAGTCATATTCTACATCAATAAAAAAATATGATTCATTATAGTCATATTCTATGTCAACCAAAATATGATTCATTACAATCATATTTCAAATCATTAAAAAATATGGCTCATTGCAATCATATTCCAAGTCAGCCAAAAATATGACTATAAGGATTCATATGCCACATAGGTTTTTTTTTCCTTCTTCTCGAGCAGCTCAAAAAAAAATCAAGCCCCAAAAAATAGTCAACATATAAGCCACATTGGCAAAAAATGGCTAATTGTACTCCTCAACGTATATGACTACTAATATGATTGATGTCCAATATGACTCGATGGTAATGATTGGACTTAGTTATGTTCTGAATCATCTACAATGATTTTGGTGTGAGTCATATTTTGAGATTTTTTGACTCATTGCAGTCATATTTTGTAGTAAAAAAACATGCATTTTCTAGTAATGTAATTTCTAAAATTTAACAATGAAGTGGTCACTACTGTAAGACCATTTATTTACTTATTTTTGGTTTTAAAAATACAAGAATTGTTTCCATGCATGTCGAATTTGGTTACCATGAAAAAAACGTAGGCCACTTTCAAAGTTGTTAAGTGGAAGTAGGAACAAAGTGGAAGGCAAAATTATACTACTAATGGATTTAAAATGGAATTGAAATATGTCCATTTGGATAGTCCATTTGTTGTAGCAAGTAATTCTCATTCCATGGCCTATGCATATTTTAGTTTTGAAAAGTGGTGAAGATTGAGTTTGGAAACAAAGCATATATATTATTTTCTCAAGAAGACTCCCTAATTGTTCAAAATATAAGCCTCTTCATAACTTTCACATCACTTATCTAATTAGAATGAATTCAAGCCTTCCAAATGACATAAACATATTCTACAAGAAAAAAAAATACAAATTTGATTGTAAATTATACATTTTCTTCTCATGTCTAGAATAAGGCATTTCCTACTCATCATGGCAAAAGGATTTCTTCCAAGCGCCATACAAATTAAAAAATTATATTGGTATAAAACTAACTATTACATTCCTTAACCTTAAAAAAGATTAGAAAACTACTATGAATAATACAAATCTATCCAAAATCCTTGAAAATCTATTTAAAGACTCCAAACCTTTAGAAGCTAATAGGACTATGAAGATTGAAAGTGTCTTATGAATGACTATTAAAAAATTGTAGAAACAAAAGATAAATTTATTGGGTGATTATTTTGGTAATATGAATGATATTCTTCTAGGGCTCAAATTTTAAAATGTTTGTCTAATTCTTATCTGAAATGGTACCAAAATATTGTAGAAATTAAGCAATACCAAACTCTATAAGTATTTGATATGAGAAATCTTGCAATGACATCAAACTTCAAATCAAGATAGGGACACCTTCAACCACTAGGTACCAAATACCAATTCCTATTTCTTGCCTCAAAGCAAATTCCAAGTTCTCCTAAACAACTTATTTTGTATATGGAGCCTAATTAGATAATCGAAATGGTGATTTACGAGTGCTAGTTTTAGAGATGATTTCTTGATCATTGAGGCATAATTATGTTTTTAGTGGTTTAAGATTCCAAACTTGTCTTTTTTTGTAAAGTTTGAGGTTGATGATACTAGCCTATATATATCATAGCTTTGAATCATTTTTTGAGAGAGTGCCTATCACTAAGATAGCATCTTTCCCAAAGTTAATCCATAAACAATACTTAGAAAGTTTTTTGGCTGATGAATGACAAACATTCTCTTTATGTAGGATAAAAGTGCGACTATTCATTTTCTAAATTTTGTGTGAAAAGGGAATGTCTTCTACTATAGTTTGTCTTCCAATGATTGCTTTTACATTTTTTTAGGAAAACAATCCACACAGTATACAAATATTTGATTTCTACAATGGTTGGCTTGTTGTTTAAGGGTGAACAACAAAAGGAAATGACCTATCACCAAGATACCTTGCAAAAATGATCTCTATTCAGAGACCAATAGTTGCATTCTTCATTGCTACACTTATCTTGAAAGTCATCCATTGGATGTTTTTGATACATGCAAAGTTTCAAAGTTAAGGAGTTCCAAATCTATACTTCTTATTTCATCTAAAGGTTTCAACAAGGTTTCCTTTTATGGTTATATTCCCATTCTCACAACTAAAGTTCCCGTAAACACTTGATTTAGGATTGGTGATGTTACATCAAACTCATGCAAATCTTGGCTTGCAAATTAAACTGATCATAAAAACACTAACACACAATTGATGAACTAGGAAAAAAGAGAGTTCTACACATGGTTGTGGGTACTCAAATTGACAAAAACTTCATCAATAGGAATTTGGAATAAACCAAACTCAAGGCTCAGCATAATCATTTCCTAGCTAGTTTAAGATGAGCAACTTCATTATACAATAAAAGGATATTTAACAAATAGAAAAACTAGCAAGTATCATCATTTTGGATATAATCTCAATCTAAATAATCATTTGACCAACTACAACAATTAAAGATCAAATAAACTACAAAGATGACAAGAGTCTTTAATCTACAACTTAAAAACAATGAACAAGGAAAAAATAGTCATGAAACATTTACTTCGTAATATATCCAACATGCAAACATCCAATTGAACACCATCTTCAACAAATACTTCACTACACCACTATCTTATTGTTACAAAACGACTTTAAGACAAATTCTCACCCTTTAATGAGCACTCTTGGATGTTATTTAAGCAAATGATTCACTCAATACCAAAAAGGGATGTTGTCTGTGGTGATCAACCCATACTTTAAGGGATAAAACAAATTCTCACACAAGCTTCAACAACTAACATACAATCTTGAATGTTCAAATCTAGAGTATATTTCAAATTAGTTTTCAAGAGATAAATATTTTTTTGTTGAGGAATGAAAATTCACATAAACTAGACTATTCAATTCGACAAACTTCCACAACAAAATGTTACAATAAACAACATTGTTGTGCACAATGCTTTGGATCATTTTGTCCATGACAAGATTGATAGTGTAGACTTCCTAACTTCATACAAACTTTCACAAAGTCGGGCCTTTCTTGTGGGTCTTGATGCCAACAACTTCTAATGAGACACTCCATTTTGGGGCTTGTTTCAATTGGTATTAGTAGCCTTTCTCCCCTTAAAATGGCTTTGCAATACTCATTTGGACCCAATTCATTATAAAGACAAGGTCTGCCTAGTATCTCTTGACAAACAATGCCAAAACTATAAACATCTAACTTCTTTGCATCAACGCAAATTGTTGACCATGCTTGCTCCTCTTTATAAATGTCATTTGTCCATTGTGCCTTCCACCACTCCCAACGTTCAGGTGCACAATATTGTCTAGTGAATGTTTTAATATCATTCGGAAAGTCAATAAGTTTGACAGTCATTTCATCACTGCTCATTGAAGAAAGCATTACATTTGAGGTCTCCATGCAAGATACCTTGGTCATGTAAATATTTCATCCCTTTTGCAATCTCCCTCAATATCTTCCACTTTTTGGAAAGATCCAAAACATGTCTACTTCTTGCTTTGTGACTCTTCAAAACATTGAAAAGGTCAATTTCTTGCAACTCCATTATAATGGATATTTCCTCATCTAGGGTTATAGAATATCCCATGAATGTCACAATGTTCTTGTGCAAGAGCTTAGGAAGAATTTGGAAATAGTTTTGTCCCGAAAAAAGATAGTGCTTTGGATTCTTTCCAAAATCTCCATATACTTTTAGTGCATAAAATATCCCTTTCCATTTTACTTTATATACTTGAGCATAATAACCATATCCTATTGGCTCAAATACCGCAAGCTCTTCATAAGGAATGAAATGAACTCCATATTCCTTTGAAAGCCTCATCTTATGCAAAACCTTCTCCAACTGATTATGACCTTCAACCCCCTTCAACATAGATTCTTTCATGCATAAACAAGAGCTCGTTGGTAGTGGCATCAACCGAGCCATCTTCTCCTGAATTGCCGAAAGAGCACGCTCCAAAATGCTACAAATCTTCTCAAAATTAGGCCTCAAATTTGGATCCACATCCAAACATTCCCAAATCATCTCAACATCTCCAGGTATGTTTCGTTGGGAAATTGATGCTCTGTCAATTTGCTCGAGAACTTCTTGAACATTCCTAGGGCTTTCATAAGGTTCCTTCCCGGTCAAAATCTTGAAGTACAACGCTCCAAACCCAAACACATCCACTTTATCAAGAAACAACTTTGATTCACACTCAAACTGCTCCGGGGCTTTGTATCCAAGAGTGCCAACTTTATGATCAATATTACCAACACCCGTGAGCTCTGAGCTTCCAAAATCAGCAATCTTCACATCCACATTGAACCTTGTCACAATTGACTTTCGCAACAACACATTCTTGGGTTTCAAATCTCAATAAAAACAAGTCTTTGAACCATGGCACGTTTCTCTTTGAATGAGAGACAGTAAGGTAACCGCACCTAAAATAGACCACAGACTTCTCAAATTCAACCCCTACTTTTGAAGGAAAACTGAACAGGGAGGATACTCCATAATGAAGCACATGACAAGGACAAATGGAAGGTGAATTTTGAGTAGTGTGCAGCTCTATTAATAGTATTGTGGAGGTGGCAACCTTAGAAGTGGAAAATTTTGGATACACTTGTTGTTGCTTACACTTCTTTTGTATAACCCATAATCGATGTGGAGAACTTTTTCTCGCCAATGAATGACAAAGAATCTCTCCATTGTAGGACAAAAATGCAACTAGTCATCCACCAAATTTTTGTAAGAAAAGGGAGGTCTACTATAGTAGTTTGTCTTTCAATGAGTGTTTTTTGTTTTTCTAAGCCAACAATTCGCATGGTATCAAAATGGATAATTTCCACCATGACTGCCTTGTCATTTAAGGGCTAGTGTCATTCTTCATGTGCATCAAATGCATTTTGGCATCACCCACATGACACTTTTAGTACACTACACCTTATATCTTTGAAAATTTGTAACTAATTCCCAATGTGTCCACAAATTATGGAACCACTTGCATTTTGATTCGTAATCCTTCACCAATGTAAAGAAATTGTTGTTCATTTTCTACAATATATTGGTCATGCGGCAGAGCTTGTTTGTGTGATTTTAGGTGTAGTTATCTCATAAGTTCAACCTTTGAAAAATGGGTTCCAAGCATAACTTTCTTTTCTATTAGGGGGGAGTATCCAAGAATGGCATGCATTAGGAGTCTACCAAGATTTATATAATTTTCAATCAATAGACCAATCATCAAGACCAATCATCAAAAAGGATGGAATCTCAAGTACTAGTACTATTGATAGAACTACAAAAGAATCAATACTTTGAAATGCTCTTTTTGTCTTCAAAGAGTGAAGGTGTTATAAAATGGATTTTCTTACATTCACCCCTTAAGGCTTATGACCTAGTTTCACCAAAAAGAAACTAAAAAAGTTGTTCTTTCTAATGCAAAAGATTATATTAAAAAAAAACTACTTTCTTGTATAGTCAACTAATGTAAGGTCTTGCACAAGATTTTTATGAGAATATGTGAAAAAAAATTCAAATACTATGACCATGTAGATTCTAAAATATTAGTGTTTAAAGCAATAATAAAATATGCATTTTCCACCTTTCTTAAATTAGGGTTTCAAACCTTGCACAAAATAATTTTGAGGTTCAAATCTTATATACTGGTGGAGGATGAAATTAAAAACCTAACAAAAAAATTCAAAAATCAAATAATAATTTTTGTTCTTCATTCATAAACTTTTTAGCAACCAAAAATGAATCAATCCATTTTTAGAATGGCCATTGTTTGACTTAGGAATGTAAAAAGTCACTTGAACTTGCAACGACGTTAGGATGTGACTGTGTGAGCATGAGCTTATGAGCTATGACTAGGGATGGTGTGAGCCTAAAGCCTAGAATTTTGAAATATGACATAGTTTTTAAAATTTTAAAATTCAAAAATTAGAGGACTAACGTTTTTTTTAAATTATTGTATTTAGAAATTTTGAACTATTACCACGGGACCCATAATTGTGTGTTTTAGACTTAATGTCAAATTGATGTCATTGCATGTTTTGAAATTTATATCATGTTCTAAAAGGCTTAAAGGCCATCTCATGGTGAGTTGATCAAGTAAGAGGATAAATAATTTAAAGGCAATTCTAAAGATGAGAGGAAGGCATTTGTGATGAAAATACAATCATATAGAACATTATGTACATAATAAAATATTCTTTTATTATAACAAGGAATCATATTGGAATATAAATATAATATTTTGCAACTAAAATTTTGGAATTTTGAAGATAATATATTAGTACTATAGATGTACTTCATATCTTGCTAGTGTCTATCAATTAACTTGTTCATTCACACGCCTTGATGATTTTAGCAGTAGCAAGCACTTGCTTTATTTCATCCAAGTTGAGGATAAGAGCATGGATAAACGTGTATCTTGTAATTTAATTTGCAAAACTAACAAAAGATGTAATAAAGGTATTTGCAATTTATATACATGCCATGCTCTTTAGTGGAAGTTCCTTTCATATTTCTATAATAGGGACAAATGTAAGGTAGAACATTACAAAGCGTGATGTTATAAACATTTTGGTTAAGGGCAATTTGAGACAAAAGTATAATAATAGTACCAAGTTCAAGGCAAGGAAAGAAGTTCACCCCGATAATACTTGCGGGAACATTCCTTGCATTTTTCCATTAATTACATTGATTATTATTGGGAGCCTTACTACTCTTGCAAACTTACTTGCCATTCAAAATGAAAGGAATTCTTTTAGCATCTGGTAGGCAAGAATGAGTCCATAGTACAAGCTCAAATATACTAGATAAGGTAATAGATATCAAGGTGACATTAGTTTAGTAGATAGTAGGTGGAATCCAATCTCTTCAAACTCAATGGTTTTAGTATATGTAAGAATGATATCAATAAGAATAAGTTAGACCTTGAGGATTTCAAGTCAATTAAGAACATGCAAACATTTAGGTCCCATGACGCATAGTGTAATTTGGTCTTAAAAAAACAAATATCCTTTGCTTGAATTGTCGTGCCTTTATACTCATAGTTCTACCTTTTTTAAATAGAGGCAGGAATGGATTTTCTATGCCTAACAATCAATAGCTTGCATTCGGCTTGTGTGTACTTTTGAATGGCACATGTGACATTGTTTCTTTGACTTGTGTGAAATTCTCGTGGTGTATCATTCCAAAGTTTTGCAATCTATTTCCACCACGTATTGGATATGGGGCATGACCATGTTAAATTCCTCAACTACAATCATGAGTTGTACTCTAGCAATAGCTGTTACTTGACTCCATACCACTAAAAGTATTAAAAGTACCAAAATGCAATTCAATCCTGTAATTTAGAAATTGTCAATTTTAATGTAGCTTCAAAGGAGTACTACCAAGCTTTGATTTCTAGATAAATCTTGTTCACTTCAAATATTAATGTTGCATCTTTGTACTATTTGTAGAATCAAATATGTTGGTTCTAACATTCTTTGGTGATTAACTTCGTTGTATGTTTGTGCATGTATGTGCATGGTCTACCATTGAAACAAATGGATCCTTTGCCCCCATACACAATGTGAATAGCATCAAATGTTGGCTGGAGCAATATCACACATGAATCCCTTAAAGGTTGGATCTCCCCAATTCTCTAACATGATCTTATTTAAACAATGCCAAAAGTAAGCTAGCCTTCAATGTCCTCAATCTGCATATTATAAACTACAATGGTCATGACTTTGCAATAAATAGAATCATAGATGTGACAAGCAATAGTTTGTCTATGATTTTACCTTCATTATACGATCAAATAATGCAAATTAGTTCTTGAGGTCATTACTTGGTTGCATTTGTTGTACAAGATTGACTCTATTTCCAAAGTTTGTCTGCTTATAGACATCTTGAACAAATATCATAATTAGATAACAAGTTTGGATCCAATGACATAAAAAAGTGGGTTTTTTTTTGCTAATTCTAAGACCAAACAATTGATCTACAAATAAACATAAAGATGGTTTGCTAAAAATCCAAGAGAAATAATACCAATTTATTGAATCTAATATCAACATTTGACCATCGACCATTACGAAATTTTTTGATGGTAAAATGACAAAACTACTTCATCGACATTTCGTGGAATTAGATTGTTGAGAGGTCATTTTTACAATGAAATCCATTGTCCGCCATGAATTCTCAAAGGGTATGGAACAATTCAAAGATAAGAGCTTGATTGCTCATTGTGAAAATGCAAGAATTGTATTCAATGTAAAACTTCAAACCTTATTTGGGCATAGTAGATTAGGCTCCTTTTGTAAAAAACTGAACTTAAAAAAGTTGTTAATTGAAGCTAAATTTCATTTCCATAATTTCATTTGTAATTTTTATCCTTTAGAAAAAAGTTATAAACAAAATTTAGAAAGGATCTTTGCAAATGTCAAAGAAAATGTCCCTTCCAACCCTCCTTTGAATTTTGTTCATAACTTTTGATTGGATGCTTTCAAGCTCAAATGGATTTTTAGAGATGAAATTTAACTTGATTTTCCAACTTCTTTTATTGAAATTTGTTTTCAAAAAAGTTATTCTACTATGCCAAAATGAGGTCCAAATTACTACATTGAATACAATTTCTACTTTTGCCTTAACTAGGTATGAGCAGTTGAGTTCTTAATAATCCTAGTTTACATATTCCACATGGATCACTTTACCTCGTACCACCTCACTTGTATAAAGAGCTTGTCTTCTCTTTTAAGTACACTTGCAATAAGTGGCTAGTGAATATATTTGACATATTTGTTCAATATTATATTTCCAATTTGGTATTATTGATGAACTTAATTTTGAATGATTTTCAATTTTTGAAAATATATTGGTTTAATTTTTGAAACAAAATTGCATAGTAAGCTTATTCATTTGTTGTGCATTTGTATTGTAGATCCTTACATCTAATTCCACGGTCATAGGTCCCTAATGAATTCACAAACCCTAAATCGAAAAAAATAGAGGCTCACAAGCTCACATACTAGCACCCCTATTTGAACTTGGGACTCATTCTCATGAGATTCAAATTGGGTATCAACCTTCATCTATAAATTTGGTATTTGGGGTGATTACTTTGGAGTCGCGGACAATAGTCTTTTAGGATTCAAATATTCAAATATTTGTCTAATTCTTATTCTAAATAGTACCAAAATATTGTAATAACCAATACCAAACTTTACAAGTGTTTGATATGAGACATCATACTTCAAATCAAGGTAGGAACACCTTCAACCACTAGATACTAAATACTAACTTCTATTTCTTGCTTCAAAGCAAATTCCAAGTTCTTCTAAACAACTTGTTTTGTATATAGTGGTTTATGATTCCAAATTTGTTTTTTCTTATAAAGAATGAGGTTGATACAAGCCTACATATCACAACTTTGAAATTTATTACATGTTCTCTAAGCAACATCAAATTTTGATTCTACTTGCAATGCTTTTCACTCCAATTTGTTAATCAACTAAATACCATTTTAGAGTTTGTAGTTACCACTAAAATGCTTATTTTGATGATTGAAGGTGCCTTTCTTTAGCTCAAGTTTGCATTAATTACAAGTTTTCTTATCCTTATGTTAATATTGCAATATTGAAAATTGAAAATTCTAGAAATGTGAAAACATCCAAATATGAAATATAATTAGACAAGATGGCAAAAAAACTTCCTTGTCTAATGACTTCATAGTTAGTAGCCCAAATTCTTGTAGTAAAAGGAACATGATATTTGGTTGTTGTGTGTATAATACTGCACTTTATCATACTCAATGGGATTGAAATTGACGATAAACTATTCTGCAATTGCTACTCCAACAAAGTTTCACTTTCAATGTTCAAAAGTTGTTTAAGCTCCCTTTCACTCTCGTAGAGCTCATTCTAATTCTAATGATGCTAGAGAAGTGGTTCACTACACTAAGTCAATTCCACTTATTTGACTTTGGAAGGATGGTGAGGTTAGTAATTCTTTGATGGATGACTCACTTTGTTTTTGTAGAAATATAGAATGTATTTTTTGGTTCAAAAATTGAATCATTTTTGAGAGAGTGCTTGTTATCAAGACAGCATCCTTTTGAAGTTAACCCATAATCAATGCGGAAGACATCTTTTGGCCAATGTTTGACAAACATTTTCTCCATGTAGGATAAAAGTGCAACTATTCATCCTCCAAATTTTGTATGAAAAGGGAAAGTCTTCTACAATAGTTTGTCTTCCAATGATTGTTTTTACATTTTTTTTGAGCAAACAATCCCCAAAATATGCAAATATATGGTTTCCATTGTAACAAACTCATTGTTTAAGGGTGAACAATAAAAAATAAATGACCTATCACCAAGATACCTTGCAAAATATGATCTTCATTCATAAACCAATAGTTTCATTCTTCATTGCTACAGTAATCTTGAAAGTCATCCATTAGATGTTTTTGACACATACAAAGCTTCAAGGTTAAAAAGTTTCAAATCTATACTTTTTGCTTCATCCAAGGGTTTAAACAAGGTTTCATTTTATGGTTATATTCCTATTTTCACAACTAAGGTTCCCGTAAACATCCAATTTGGAATTGTATGATGTTAGTTCAAATTCATGCAAATCTTGGCTTACAAATAAAATTGATCATAAAAACGCCAACAACTATTGATGAAGTAGGAAAAGAAAGAGTTCAACACATAGTTGTGGGGATTCAAATTGACAAAAGACTTCATAATAGGAATTTGGAACAAGCCAAACGTAGGGCTCAATACAATCATTTCCTAGCTAGTTCAAGTTGAGCAACTCCATTAGACAATAAAAGGTGATTCAATGAAAAGAAAAGCTATCAAGTATCATCATTATAGACATACTTTCAATCTAAGTAATTATTTGATCAACTACAACAATTGAAAATCAAGTAGACTACAAAGATGACAAGAATCTTTAATCTACAATTAAAAAAGAATGGACAAGGAAAAAATAGTCATGAAAGTCATACTTCATATTATGTTCAACGTGCAAACGTCCAATTGAATAGCATCTCCAACAAATATTTGACCACACTACTATCAATTGCTACAAAAAGACTTTAAAACAAATTCTTACCCTCCCATGAGTGCTCTTGGATGTTATTTAAGCAAACAATTCACTCAACACCAAAAAAAGATGTCCATAGTGACTAACCCATACTTTAAAGGTTCCATCAAATCCTAACACATAGCTTCAACTACTAACATGCAATCTTCAATGTTCAAATCTAGAGTATATTTCAAATTAGTTTTCAAGAGAGAAATACTTTTGTTGAGAAATGTAAATATACATGAAGTAGACTATTCAATTCGACAAACTTTCACAACAAAAAGTTACAATAAACATCTTTGTCCACAATGCTTTGGATTGTTTTGTCTATAACGATACTATTAGTCTAGACTTCCTAACATCTCACAGACTTCCACAAAGTTGGGCCTTTTCTGCGGGTCTTCATGCCAACAATTTTTAATGAGACACTCCATTTTTGGGCTTGTTCCAATTGGTATTGGTGGCCTTTCTCCCCTTAAAATGGCTTTGTAATATTCTCTTGGACCCAATTCATCGAAAACATGAGCTCCAGATAGTATCTCTTGACAAACAATGCCAAAACTATAAACATCTAACTTCTCTAGAGCAATGGAAAATGTCGACCCTAGTTGCTCTCCATAAATGTCATTTGACCAATCTGATTCCCACCACCTCAAATGCTCAGGTGCACAATATTGTCGAGTAAATGTTTTAATATCATTTGGAAAATCAATAAGCTTGACAATAATTTCATCAGTGTTCATTGAAGAAAGCATTACATTTCCAGGCTTGAGGTCTCCATGCAAGACACCTTGGGCATGTAAATATTTCATCCCTTCTGCAATCTCCCTCAATATCTTCCACTTTTTGGAAAGACCCATAACAAATCCACTTCTTCCTTCACAACTAACCAAAACTCCCAAAAGATCTGTTTCTTGCAACTCCATTATAATGGATAATTCCTCGTCTGGGGTTATAGAGTATCCCCTAAATGTCACAATGTTCTTGTGCAAGAGCTTAGGAAGAACTTGGAAATAGTTTTGTCCCAAAAAATGATAGTCCGTTGGATTCCCTTTAAATATTTTTAGTGCATAAAAGATCCCTTTCCATTTTAATTTATATACTGTTGAAATAGCACCAGCCCCTATTGCCTCAAGTACCACAAGCTCTTCAAAAGGAATGAAATGATGTCTATACTCCTTTGAAAGCCCTATTCTTTCCAAACCCCCTTCCAAATGATTATGACCGTGAACCCCCTTCAAATGATGTCTATACTCCTTTGAAAGCCCCATTGTATACAAAACCCTCTCCAAATCATCATCACCTTGAACCCCCTTCAAATGATCTCTAGACTCTTTTGAAAGCTCCATCTTATGGAAAACCCTCTCCAAATGATTATGACCTTGTAACGCCTTCAACATAGATTCTTTCATGCGTGAAAAATAGCTTGGTGGTTGTGGCATTGGCTCAGCCATCTTCTCATGAATTGCCGAAAGAGCACGCTCCAAAATGCTACAAATCTTCTCAAAATCAGGCCTCAAATTGGGATCCACATCCAAACATTCCCAAATCATCTCAACAACATCTCCAGGTATGTTTCCTTGGGAAATTGATGCTCTGTCAATTTGCTTGAGAACTTCTTGAACATTCCTAGGGCTTTCATAAGGTTCCTTCCCGGTCAAAATCTTGAAGCACAACGCTCCAAACCCAAACACATCCACCTTATCAAGAAACAACTTTGATTCACACTCAAACTGCTCCGGGGCCTTGTATCCAAGAGTGCCAACTTTACGATCAATATTACCAACACCCATGAGCTCTGAGCTTCCAAAATCAGCAATCTTCACATCCACATTGAACCCAGTCACAATTGACTTTCGCAACAACACATTCTTGGGTTTCAAATCTCGATGAAAAAAACCCTTCTTATGAATGTGATTCATTCCCCTTGCAACTTTAGCAATAATATAAACCACTTGGTCATCTGACAATGGACCCCTTCCAATATAATCCTCAAGGTCACAATCCATAAGCTCCATGATCATGGTGCAATCCAAAACCAAGTCTTTTTGGGCAGTAAGATAGAATCCCCAAAGCTTTAACACATTTGGGTGACGCAAACCGAGCATGCGATTCACTTCTTTGGAAGTCAAGGAAACATTATTGAAGGTACTCCCAACATCAAACTTCTTCACAACAACCTTATGGCCCAACCACTCAGCTTCATGCACGGTCCAAATGCCTTTTCCAATTTGTTTCCCTTCCTTGATGTCTTTGGAATCAACATTGAAACGTGGAGGCAAAGTGTCTCCATTATCTAAGAAAATCTCCTCTGTCTTAGAAGCAAGATCAATTGTGCTTTTCCATGCCTCCAATGTACTAATCTTTCTTTGTTCCGAATCTGAATTGAAATAAGCTCCGTCCAAGGACCTACCAAGATTCCACTATCAATATCCAATGCCCAATTCCAAGTGCAAATCAACCATAGTAATAATACTTTGGAATGTTAATATTGAGCTCCAATAACATGCAAGGATCACTTTGTGAACTCCCCTTTCTACATCGTCAAATTAGATGACTTCAAAGGAATAGAGAAGCTCTTGTATAGAAGAGATGCAAAATAAAACATGATTGATGGTGTAGCCTAAACCACCATCGCAAATTGAAGGGAAGAAACCTAGAGATGGCAATGACATCATGCGCAAATCAATTGCAAGAGGGACCTTGCATAACACTACTCACTTTCTCATCCACCTTTTCTTATCCACTTCGCAACCCTCTAGGCAAATGCAAACAACATCTCCGTCACAAAGAACAACAACCATGACAAACCAAACATTTCATTCCATTTGTATTTCACAATATTCATGTCACAAGGACCACTCAAAAGCAAGACATCGAAACACACAATATATTACCTCTAATCACTTGCAAAGTTGCAAAAGAAATTCAAACATCCCTGGACATTTCGGATGTTGCACAAATCATACACAACCTTCTCATCACTCCCCAACAACCCTATAATCTCAATGTAGTAGAAAAAGAGAAGACATACATACATGCACTTCAACACAAACAACCCAAGGAGCTGTTACCTTGCAAACAAGGAGTTTCTAGATGCTCATCAACTACTCCACAATGCCTTTGTGCGAGATTAACTCCCTTGCATCCAATCTATGCCAACACAAAGCAAGGATGAGCTTCCAAAATGACACATCACACATTGAAAAGACAAATCCACAAAGAAGCACAGTTTCAAGCTTTCTAAGGGTCCACCACACATGCACCCAAAGAACGCAACAACACTACTTTAAGTTTCAATCAAAGCATTAAAGAAGCATAGATGCAAGGCCAAACAAACACTTTACTAAGCAAGGCCCACAATGGACAATATCAAGCAACCCCAATCCAATCACAAAAAAAAATGCAAGAGAGGTTGACAAACTCCCAACCCTTGCCTCATGAGGCACTCCACTATATAGCACTATACATTCTACAAGAAGGTGAAGATGCCACACCTAGTCCAAGGGATCCACTTATTACTCTAACACTAGTCCTTGTTGGATAATCCTCGAAGCATTTCTCAAAGAGTTTGAAGATGATTCATTGTCCCTTAAAGGAACTTCCAAGTCAAATAAGCATTTTGGACCTAAATTTTCACAAACTTCTTAGTTATAAATGACTCTTTGAAAGCTAAACTAAGAAAACATGTCTCCAATAACCTACTTCACACTCCATTTGAATTGTTTTAAAAAAATTTCAAAATGTAATTTATGGTACACTTTGGAAATAGCATCTTGGAATCTCAAAATCCTCCACCTTTGAACTTTCTCTATTGAACTTTCTCTCTTGGTGTGAGATCAAGGAGTACACCAATTACACCATGATGTTTGTCACTACCATCTCCACTTTTCTTAAAAATTTCATATTATTTCCAGCAATTCTGTAATCACTATGGTATTCACAACAAAATTTCTTTTAATAATCACAGAAAACTCAACTCAATTTTCTTTAATTATGAAAAGAATGAGATTTAATTTAGACAAATCCCAAGACCTGTGAAAGATATCAAGTTTATGAAATGTGTGTTATAATGTAGAAATCTACTGAAGTTCGACTAAGCCCGGACATGAAGGGGCCTTTTAAGGGACAATTCCCTGGGTCAAACGAAGGATGTCCTACACTTTTAAGGTTTAATGTTCTGCAAATCGCGCAATTGTGACACATGTGCACACTGCAGATGACCGAAAGAAATCGTGCCCTGAATTTCACACCTCAGAACCTGCTCTCGATAGGCTGCACTCGAAGGAAATACACTTCGATGACTCACAGAAAAGGACCAAACAGAACACAATTACCCTCAATAATCCCCCTGACACAACCAAGCAATAGCGACAACGAAACGCAGCCCTCATGAAGCAAAACGCGTGATTACAGGGAAAAAAATCACGAACAAACAGTTTTCAATAAAAACACAGCGTACATACGAATCCAACGACAGGCAAACCCAAAATCGTCCTCAACCATCCGCATATCGATCACCCAAAACCAAATCGAGAACCAAAACAGCGTGCCCCTGGAATCCGATGAATCCGACAAATCCGGATAAAACAGGGTCCATGCAGCGCTGAATCCACCGCCTCCAAGCGTCCCTTCATTCCAAAGGATGGAATTACACCTATTGCGCAATCTAGACCCTTTTCAACCACGGCACCCTACCATAAGAAGCGGCGAGAAGCTCCAAGAGAAGGTGGCGACTCATGTGCCGCGGAAGGTGACCATTTGATCCTCGGTAGCGATCCCGTGGCAATGGCGAACAACCAATCTCTCGTCAATCTGGAAGTTCACCACTTTCATCTCCATCTCGGCTCGGCTATGGCGGATCCCGGTGTTCGCAAGCCCAGTGCAGGAGCTGCACGGGCGCTTGCAAGCTCCTGCGGCTTTACTACACGATGATGGCGCGGCTACACGAGTAACTAGGAAGAATCCAATATCGACATCCAAAGCCAAATTCCAGTCCAAAGCCAAAATCCAGTTACAGAACGCGTGTACTAAAAATACCTGGGAGTCCTAATATTGAGCTCGAACAATTTGCAAGGATCGCTTCATGTACTCCTCTCCCCACGTTGTCAGATCTGATGACATAAAAGGAATATCAACAAAGAGATACTCATTTAGCCAAAAAAACTCCACAGGAAAATGCGGATTCATCCAAGGGATCCAGTTATTCTTCTGGGGTAATCTCAGGAGCGTTCCTTGGAGAGATTTTTTCTTTTCTTCCTAAAAGATGATTCTTTCATTCCTGACTCAAACGAAGGCATCTCAAACTGTTCGAGGTTTAGTGTTTCCATAAATCGCAATTGTCACAAATGCACACTGCAGATTCGATGAACGAAAGAAATCGCGCCATCATCAAAGCCCTGAATTTCACACCTCAGAACCTGCTCTCCACAGGCTCCAAGAAACGGAGATAAATTTCGATGACCAAAAGAAAAAGGACCACACACAGAACACAATCAACCTCAATAATCCCCTCAACACAACCATGCAACGACAACGAAACGCAGACCTCACGAAGCAAAGCGCGTGGTTAGAGGGGAAAAAACCACGAACAATCGCTTCAAATCAAAACACGGCATACACACGAATCCAACGATTGGCAAACCGAAAATCGCCCTCAACAATACGCACATCGATCTCCCAAAACCAAATCGGGTACCAGAACAGCGTGGCCCTAAAATCCCACGAATCCGAAGAAAACAGTGTCCACGCATCGCTCAATCCACAGCCTCCAAGCGTCCCTAAACTCCAAAGGATGGAATTACACCTATTGAAAAATCTAACCCTTTTCAACCCTGGGACATAACCATGAGAAGCTCCAGGAGAAGGTGGCGATTCGCAACGGAATACATTTGGAGTTCCGGACTCCGGCCGTTCGGGGCTTTTGAACCTCGGCAGCGATCACGTGGCTATGGCGAGCACTCAGGCCTTCGGGATTTACATTCCACCAGTTTCGTCTCCACCTAGAATCAGCTAGGGCGGATCCCGGTGTTCCCAACCCAGTGCAGGAGCTGCACGTGCGCTTGCAAGCTCCTGCGGCCCGGCTACATAACGATGGCCTCGCTACACGACGAACTCAGAAGAATCCAATATCAACATCCAAAGCCAAATTCCAGACACAGAGGAACATCGTGTGCAAATCGACTCCAAGAGGGACCTTCCGTAACGCTACCCACACTCTCATCCACCTTTTCTTATCCGCTCTGCAACTCTCAATGCAAATGCGAACAACAACAACACCGGTGCACCACAACAACACCCTATTCTACCATGACAAACCAAACATTCTCTGTCCATTTGAACCTCACAATACTCATGTACAAAGGAGCATTCCAAAAGCAAGCCATCGAAACAGACAATGTGTTACCGCTCCTCGCTTTCAAAATGGCGAAAGAAGCAAAAGAAAATCTAGCACCCATACACATCTGGATGTCGCACAAATCTTGCAGATCCTTCTCACCACTCACCAACAACCCGAGAATCTCAAAGCAATAGAAAAGTAGAGATGACGTACATACATGCACTTCAACACGAACAACCCAAGGGAGTTGTTACCCTGCAAGCGAGAAGTTTCCAGATGTTCGTCGACTACTCCACAACGTCCTCGTACAAGATTAACACCCGTGCATCTGATCTCTGCCAACACAAAGAAAACAAGAGCTTTAGAATCGAAATACGCGTCGCAAGTCGACAAGACGAATCCACAAAGCAGCACGGTTTCAAGGTTTCTAAGGGTCCGCCAGGGAAGCACCCAAAATACGCAGCAGCACTACCTCAGATTGCAATCAAAGAGTCAAAGAAGCGCAGATGAAAAGCCTAACAGCCACTTCGTAAGGCGAGGCTAGAGAAGAGTGAAAATGGACACCGCCAAGCAACCCCAGTCCAGTCGCAGAAGGAAACGCGTGAGAGGTCGAAGAAGGACCTCCGAAACCCTTGCCATGTGACTCAGAGCGCGTTTCCATTACAGACCTGGACCTCCACTGGACCCTCCACTGGACCCTCCAAAGATAGGAATTATTCCTCTAGATTGTGCTACAGGATCGGCCTTGTTAACTTGAAAGTAAGTTTGTTACCACATGGGGTGCCTTGAGTTTAGGCTGGCTACCTTGCTTGCCTTCCCTGCCTTCCCACCGGATAGGAAAATACAAAAATATTTGATTAATAATAATAATAAATTATTTATAACTGCTGAAATAATCATGCTTCAATATTAATACAAATACTGCAAATTATGAAGTAGACTAACAAATTTTTAATTTTCTGAAATGAACATAATTGTCCTTAACTCAACATGTTTCCAAATACAGAACGTAATCAAACACACTAAATAATTATTAAATTTAATTAACATTAATTTTAAAATGAAATATGAGTACTAATTAATAATTAATACTATTTTTATTAATTCTAAAATAATTGTAAATATTAAATAAAAATCTACAGTATGTGAAGGAACGCTGAAATATATTTTTTGTAAATAATATAATATATTTGATGTTTAGTCAATAATGGTTTTGATAAATGATTTTTAAACTAATACTATTTCTGTTTACTATAAAGGATTAAAGAGAAATGTAAATGGAATTGTAATCAATAATATTTTTATTAATACTGAATTAATTAATTATGTCAATTAATTTTTAAAAAAAATCATTTGCCATTAAACGATCAAGTTCATTGATTAATCATGAATCATATTTTTATTTATAGTGAAGTAATTAATAATTATTTTGTTCCTCATGCACAAAATAGTTTGCAAATTTTCAATTTCTATTATGGATTCAAATGAAAATAAAATTCCATGTAAAATATATACATTTTCTGCACTTACTATAATAAAAATTAAGCACATTCTTATAGTAAAATAAGGTCCAAATAATAATGGTGCAAGGTCTTTCACACACTACCAAAAAAATAGAATATATATATCTTCACAAGCCGTCAACTACAACATTCTTTTGGAATTCAATCCTAAAAGCTTTACCTATGGGGCACATAATGAGGTCTATTTGTACGAACTTCAACAGCAACTAAATGTTGAATGATTGCTTCCCTTACAATCTCAGTTTCATCTGTTATGACTTGCCTAGATAGTTGTTGACGTCTACCTTCATATAAAAAGCAATAATTGAAAGCAATAATTAGTAATACTAAAATCCTAAAGACCAAAATGAATAAAGAATGAAATTAATTAATAAAAATCATTAATATAATTAAGTGATTAATAATAGTAATTAATATAATCAATTCATAAAATTAATTAACAAAATTAATTAATAATAGTAATTATTATAATAAATTCATATCAATAATTAATAAAAGTAATTAATAAAAGTAATTAACATAATTAATTAATAACATAAATGAATATAATACATTAATAAAAGTAATTAATATAATTGATTAATAATATTAATTAATAAAATTGATATGAATTGGGTTCAGTAAATACTTTTTCGTCTCCTCTGGAGTAGTAAACCACAGGGGTGCAAATGGAGCGCTACGGCTCCTCCAGGTCTGGAGGTCCGGCTTGCAATGGAAAGCTGGACCTCCCTGGAAGGGGTCCGGCTCCCGTCCAGCCCGCCCTCCAGGACCTGGAGGTCCAGTGAGGCAATGGAAACCGGCTCTCATCACCCCACTGTAGAGCACTGTACATTCTACACACCGAGTCCAAGGGATCCACTTATTGCTTTGCCGTAGTTCTAGGAGCGTTTCTCGGAGAGTTTTTTTTCCTTCCCCAAACCTAAAGCAGAATGTCAGAAACCCTAAACCTGGAGCAGTTGCGGACATCGCCTTTCGCTGTCGGATATTCATAAATTTCCACATTCTATCTCCCATGCAGACCATCCTGATCACAAAAATACCAACCCTAACCTACCAGTGCACTGCTATGAAATAAGGACTGCTGTGGACCGAATTCTAGGGTTGCACACAGGCCTCAATTTCTTCCAGAGCTGGAGTGTCGTCAACGGTGCGAGCTCTCTCTAATTGCTCCTGAAGTCGACTGGACAATTGAACACCAATTTATGCATCAATCCTTCTCGGAATCACAACCTCGAAAGAATGGAGGATTCCTGTTCTGCTACGGGTTTGGACTTTGTCCTTGCGTTCCTGCGGCCAAGAAGGTTGAAGTGGTCCGTGCTCAGGAATTCGCCCACTGCTGCCTCGCAGGAACTGCACTCAGACCAACCCACGGCACGAAATGGGGAAGTTGCAAGAGATTGGCGCTCTCTGGTCTGGAGTGGTCTTGGTTTCAAGAGCACTGAGCACTTGAATGGCACACTTTCGGTGCTCCAAAATACTCCACTGTATCTAATTGGACCATGAGTTTGTCGAATTCTGCCCTACTTCGCATAGAAAGACCAATGTTTGCTTTTGTTGCCGACTGCATGAATTCATTTGGAGGACCTCGGGTCTGGGTAGACAGAGGGCCCAAGTCTAGGAAGAGAATTTCACTCATTATTCAGTAGCTCACAGGCCACCTCCACGACTCCATGCGAGTGAGAAATTGGAACCACTTCACCATCGTTTTCCAGAATCCTTGAATAAAACACCGAGAGGGAGGTTTGAGCATTTCAAGTACAAGCACAGAGTCTGACTCCCTCTGGATTGTCCGTCAGCTCTCCTGACACGAATCTCGCTCGATCACCAGGATGAATTCCAAAACGAAAGAAAATGAAACAATCGCAACGTACCGTTTTCAGACTAATTCCTCAGCTGATTGTTTTCACCGTGTTGACCAACTGGAGTTCCTTGCCCAACTTGAATTCAAGTCAGGGATCTCAGTACACCATTCTCAACTCACTCTCCCTCTTGAGTCTAGATATTTTGACCATCATTGATCACAGGGTTTGATAAAAAAAAGGACAGGTGAGTACAGAGTTTGGAGCACACAGCGTCCACATGCAAGCTATTTTGGCAAACGGAGGACCTAATTCAAGCACTCGGAACGACTGGACCAGGGTGAATTAGCATTGGAAAGCCAACTGAAGTTACTCTGGGAGCAAGTGGATCTGACGTAGACGCCATTTCTTCCCCAAGTCCTGGAATTCTTGGTTTGGGTCAGTATTTGCAGGTTTGGGCACCTGCCACTCGTGAATTCCTTTGTTGTACCCCACCTTCGATTTGGATGCCATGTTCGGGAGTAGGCATGGTCCGTTTTCACATGTGAACTCATGTGTTGTAGAATAGTTCCAATTCTGTACTCCAGATGCCTGACTGCAGGTGGGGAGCCAGCACTGTGTCTCCAGTCTGAATTCTCAATGAAAAATCCATCTCATTTACAAGACAGTCGAAAATTGCACGCTAGGATGAATGGGAATCCTGCCTCCTAACCAGCAGGTCCGAAGAGAATGCAATAACAGTAACCATGCTCCAAGTGAACGCTCCGTTAGAGGCTTCGATGTGTACAGGACATACCTTATATCTATCAGAGAATGATTGATGTAGCCCAACTGTGGACCACACTTCAGGCTTTCCTGATACAGAAGGTTCAACCGCGACAGAAATTCAACAAAGTGGGGCCATCTCCGGGGAGTGCTGGACACCACACGAGTCTCTCAGTCAACAGCTCGTAAACCTACATTGATAACACAAACTGTCTCTGAAGCATCCAACACGGAATATGAACCATACAACATATGTCTGACTCGTTGACTTATCATGGTCATCCTTTCTATTTCGATCTGTAAATAGATTCTACTCTCAAACTTGATTGGGGATTCCTCCTGAATTTGAAATGGCACTTATAAGTTGAGCATTTCAGCCAAGAGCTCTTTACAGGTCTGGACAATCCAACCGTCTTGAACATTAAAGCCCAACTCCCAGAGGTCACCATACAGTAATACAACTGCGCATTGCGACAAAGTGCCTACAGTAGTCATCACCAACCGGTCACTCGTTGATTTATCTTCTATTCTACCAAAAAAAAGGATGATTTCCTCAAATTCTTGTTCCTTCGAATTTCAGGTTCCTAAATTGGACACTTCACCCAGTTGCTCTTAGCAGCACAATTGTCTCAGAAGTTGGTTCACCTCTGGCAACAGATATGTTGGACAGTTCATGTCTTCCCCAAAATTTCAAAATAGCTTGGCATATCTTAAGTTTCTCACTGCGAAAAAATCTGAAGTAAAAATCAATGTATACGACGTGTTACTCGATTCCGACCAGGGAGTGACTGCTAAAATAATGGATCGCCTCACTTTCCGTATGCCTGCGTGGACGGATGGCAAATTCAAGCAAAGTGTGGTGACGCCTACCTAAATGCAACACTCCAAATCTTGCAGAATTTTCACACAGAGCACATACTGAATTTGAGAATGTACACCAACTCTCAAACATCAAAACTCATGTCGGTTTCAGATCCTCCGCCAAGAAAACCTTGAACCACTATAACCTCGCCATGTGATATTCAAATCATGTAATGATTGATGTATTGGAAGTCCTGGACTTACGAAGATAAGCATTTAAACATTCGTTTATTCTCATAATAGAAACCATGCAAAATGCTTCAAGTGTCGCAATAAGGTGTGGTTACCTTGAAAAGGTTGATCAGCCTTGAATAAGTACGCTAGGGAATGCGAAAGTCCAATAAAACTGCATCTATACTAACACAGAAAGCAAGCCACAGTACAGGAAAAATTTGCAAGAGGTCCAGCCTCCCAATAGGAGAAGATCGACAAAAGAAGAAGAAAATAGGGAAGGAGAATAGAATGTGAGGATGAGCACATTCACTGCAAGAGGCATTACATATATACTCCGAGCAAGAAATCTCTTTGGATTCATAACGAGATGTAAATAATAAAAAAAAAAAAACAGCGTACGTGTTTCCAAAATGGACCTCCGGTTTTCCCGACGAAAGGATTCGTACGAGTGAGGACCTGCCGACATTGGGAGCTCCAACAAGGCACACAGTGGGTGTGCGTGGGTGCAGTACTGGCACAGCTCGTAAGACCTGGCAGCGGAATTCAGACAGCTCCAACAATCATTAACGAGGAAAAAGAAGAAGTCCAATCAACGGGTGGTTGTGAGTCGGGCCTACAGCGAAGTATGTTTCTTATAACCTGTATGAATCAATGAAGGAGTGTATATCAAAACAAAGGGTTTGGCGCCAAAGGAAGGGAGACAACCTTCGCAATCTCCTTCGATTCATCCACAGCCTTCCCATGCTTGTTAAACAGGTCTTCCAGCTTGGTAACGCCCTCTTGCACAGCAATGTTAACTTCAGGAAGTCACCCTGAAATCTAAATGGCATGCCAAATGATTCTGAAGAAGGATACATTTTATATATCACGTACCAGAGCTTGTATTCAACAACAGATTCTTTCAAAATCCCACCAGATATAACCCAAGCAAACGAAGCACCTATTATAGGCATTACCTCTTTGAATCGCTCCTCAGCCTCACGCTTGCATGCTGACTGCGAAGAACAGCACAAAAGATGACACAGCGTTCCACAAACACTCCATTGGAAGGTCGCCACCGAACCCTAGAAATCATCAGTGTAAACACGAATGGGTTGTCTTTCATTTCCTTATGGCTGCAGAAGTTGTACCTTAGCACAAACAGAAGCACAAGTCTTCCCGTAATCGAGCAGTCACTTGTGCAAGAGGTCAACCCGTTGCAAAGTCTGGAGCAAGGAGTCACTGATATGATAATGAGCAACTGGACACCTCACCTTGCAATGCAAGATTAATGCACAAAGCAGATCAAGGCATTTCAAGCTCCTGAGCACACAGGAAACTGAAAATTCAAACACGATCTGCCTTACTACAGCTTAGATCACTTTGAACGTAGCTACCTCGGAACACCGTTTTTCTCAAAACCTCCATCAAGAGATGATTGCATACTGTCTCGCATCATTATCAGTGACACTAAACTTCAGCAAGGCCAATCACCTCTTCATAAGTGCCTCGCCCGAGCGTGAGCTCAAGAAGAGACTGTTCACAAGGATGGAGCTGCTGGCACGCTGGGAAATTCTTAATGTATCCCGGCCTTCCAAGGAATTGTCAACTCCTACAAAGAAAAAGCAGGGCAACAAATCAAGTTGGGTGCCCGAACACAAACACTGCAATTGAGGATGTAGTCTAGCGAAAAGGGAAAAGAACGACTAGAAGTTACCTTGGTTCGAGCATCCAACTGCTGGGCTCCACGGTTCCGCTCCTGTTTGAGAGCGTTCTGCATTCCTGGTCACAGAAGCCCTCTTTACACAGCACTACCCACCTTCACTGATGTCGCATTCCAAGTCCAAGGTCGGAGGCTCTAAAATTGCCCACCTTGTCAATTGTACACCATTTGTGCATGTTGCTTTTTCTAAGCCTTCAGCAATGTACATAAAGTGCACATTTCAGGAAGTGCATGAGTTTAGAGCCTTATGTCATTTCAACTTCAAAATGACATAACTAATTATGCAAAGCTCCAAAAAAATATGAAACAACCTGGGTTAGATGCCAATTCCACTTGTCTTTCAAGGAAAATTTAATGAAATTAAAATATTCCAAGAAGCTTCACCTCCCTAGAATTAAGTTTCAGCTCGAAGGTGGGTGATTTGTGGACCTCCTACCTTAGCAAAGAGGTCCTTGACTCCACACCCCAAATTTCAAAAAGTTTTGAAATGGTTTAGCAAAATCAAAATTACAAGTGTAAAATGATTGATTTGGGTTTTTTTTCCAATTTGATGATTAAGACTTCAACCTCTCACAAAGCAAAAGAAAATTGGGAGAAAAACTCACATTAATATTGACATGTGGAAAGAAGAATGAAAGACTTCAAATCACTTTTGCAGTTTTAACACCCTCATAATCAAACATTATAATCTTTCAATCCATAAGTCATATTGTTGTGTGTTCTTTTCCCATGTGATCTCTAACATGTCTAGTTTGAATGATTTTGTATGATTACAACTTTAAAGAATTGATAATACTTATCAAAGTGTTGACTCTTTTGATCAATTTAGAGCAAAATCCAAAATGCTCAAAAAAAGCCTTGGGCATCTACAGTTAAAAAAAACACTCTTTGGCTTCAAATTTCATGAGGAATCCAAATTCCATTTGAAAATAAATCCATTTTTTAAGTCACTACCTTTCTTGAATTGAAGTAAGAAGCTGATTGTGAGTAGGAGCCAAATAGAAATGCACAATTTTCTTGTTTTCTCTGTTCACGAAAACCTCAATTCAATCTTTATGAATTTTTTCAGTACGTATAATCCTCATCATACTACTAAAATCATAAGTCTCTCTATAATATCACAAATGCTATCATTAATACTTGGGGCTTGTGCTTGCTATGCTATGCATTCATTGTATCACATATTAATAAAAATTTGATATATTTGAATAGAATATATGATAATGATTTTGATAAGTCTTTAAAATAATTATTTTAATTATTTTATAAAAATATTTTTAATCATGCATACAAAGAAATCATATTTTCACACAATGTAATATTATTGAAATATAGTAGCAGTTCACAATCACCTCTATAATATCACTTTTTACAAAAGGTGATATTATAAAAATAATATAGTCGTTGCAATTGAGGTGATATTAAAGAGGATCAATATGGTGATATTATAAAGGTAGCAATACCATTGCTTTTCTTGAAATTATACTTCTTTTATATTTCTATGATTTTGTGTTGTTGTGAGCTTTGAGCTTCTAATTTCAATTTTCTATTGCTACTACCAAATGATTTGAGAAATTTATTAGATTGAACCGATTTTGGATTTCACAACAATTAAATTGTTCACGAAGCTTTTGAGATCTACAAATTTTTCCTTTAAATTCTTCTATAAGGGTTGCCATTGTTTGTAACAATTGAGTCAAATTTCTAATGCATTCTAATGTATATGTATCTTTTACCGTATTCATCATTACATGTATTTTTTAGTAATTTTTATCTGAAGATTTATTGAAATCTTGCTCTACGTTCTATCTAATACATAAAAATTCTAATGAAATTCTAATGGTGAATGCATAGCATAACAAGCACCAACTGGTAGTTAATTTGAAAATCCAAAGAGTCTACTTGACAAGTTGAGAATGTCACTAACTTATTCATATAGCCACAAATCTATACATGAGAAATCCATTCTTTGGAATGAGTGCTTTGAATACATGGTTTTCTCATTTCCATTCAGCACTTTGAATGCTTCAAGTCTTTGAACCATGGCACGGTTCTCTTTCAATGAGAGACAGTAAGGTAACTGCACCTAAACAGACCACAAACTCCTCAAATTCAACCCCTATTTTTGAAGGAAAACTGAATAGGGAGGATACCCCAAATGAAGCACATGACAAGGACAAATGGAAGGTGAATTTTGAGTAGTGTGCAACTCTATTAATAGTATTGTGGAGGTGGCAACCTTAGAAGTGGACAATTTTGGGTACACTTGTTGCTTACACTTCTTCTGTATAACCCATAATTGATGTGAAGAACGTTTCTTGCCAATGAATGACAAAGAATCTCTCTATGTAGGATAGAAATGCAACTAGTCATTTTCCAAATTTTGAGAGAAAAGGGAAGATCTACTACAGTAGTTTGTCTTCCAATGAGTACTTTTTGTTTTTCTAAGACAACAATTCATATGGTAACCAAACAAATAATTTCCATAGTGACCATCTTGTCATTTAAGAGCTAGTGTCATTCTTCATGTGCATCAAATGCATTTGGCTTCATCCACATGACCTACTTTGAGCACCTTACACCTTGCATCTTTGAAAATTTGTAACTAATTCTCAATGTATCCAAAAATTATGGAATCACTTGTATTTTGATTCATAGTGCTTCATCATTGTGCAAAAATTGTTGTTCATTTTCTACAGCATATTGGTCTTGTAGCAAAGCTTATTTGTGTGATTTATAGGTCTAGTGACCTTAGAATTTCAACCTTTGAGAAATGGGTTCCAATCATAACTTTCTTTTCCACTATTGGGGAGTATCCAAAAATGGCATGCATTAGGAATCTACCAAGATTAATATAATTTTCAATCAATAGACCAATAATGAAGAAGGATGGAATCTAAAATACTAGTACTATTATAGAACCACAAAAGAATCAATACTTTGAAATGCTCTTTTTGTCCTCAAATAGTGAAGGTATTATAAATGAAATTTCTTACATCCACCCCTTAAAGCTCATGACCTGGTTTCATCAAAAAGAAACTAAGAAAGTTGTTTTTTGTAATGCAAAGAGATACAATGATAAAATCTATTTTCTTGCATAGTCAACTATAAAGTCTTGCACAAGATTTGTATGAGAATATGTGAAAAAAATTCAAACACTTTGACCGTGTAGATTCTAAGATATTAGTGTTCAAAGCAAAAAGAAAATATTCATTTTCCACCTTTCTTAACTAGGTTTTGAGACTTTGAAACGCTTTAACTAAATTGTTTTTCTACTAAAGACTATTGAGGTTAAAATCATTTTAATGGTGGAGGATTTAGTTTAAAATCTAGCAAAAAATATTCAAAAATCAAATAATAATTTTTGTTTTTAACCCTTAAACTTTTCAACAACCAAAAATGAATCAATCCATTTTTAGCTATCAGCCTATCAAGTGGTGTATTCAAATTTAGAAGAAGATGCACTATTAAATTTATACAATTTTCCAAAATAAGGGTGGTATGGGGCTATGACAAAGAGTCATTGCTTTTAGAGAAAATTGACCAATGGAGTGAAGGCATGTATTCAAGTGCCACCCGGTGTTAGCAAGGCTAGACCCAACCTTTAGGATGGAAGAAAGGTGGTTGGAGACTTTTGGCATGCTTTGAGAAACAGCACATGGCCCGCTATGTGAAGAACTTCTTAAGAGAAAAACATTAAAAATGGCCTGAAGCCAAAGAGTAATGAAGTTGGACAATGATGACGATTAGAATTCTAGTGGTTCCTAGCCTAAATTGTTCATGGCCCTTTTTTCAATGAGGTGCCCCATAGTAGGTTAGACCTAGAATGACACTACCTTCCTCCTTTTTCTAGCTCTTTGCAATGCAAGGATACTAAAACCATTGGAGTGTATATCTTGCACTTAAGTTTGAGCCTTATTTCATTTGTTTTTACTTATTATGTGTCCTTTCTTATTTTCTTTCATTTTACTATTTCCAATCTTGAATTTTTGCTCTACATTTGTGACAAATCTTTCATTTATTTCATGATTTTGGAAATTTAACAATGAAGTGGTCACTATTGTAAGAGCATTTTTTCACTCATTTTTAGTTCTAAAAATACAAGAATTGTGTTCCCTACATGTGGAACTTGGTTACCATGAGAAAAACATAGGCTACTCTCAAAGTTGTTATGTAGAAGTAGGGATAAAGTAGAAGGGAAAATTATACTACTAATGGATCTAAAATAGAATTGAAATATGTCCATTTGTTGGAGCAAGTAACTTACACCCTATGGCCTATGCATGTTTTAGTTTTGAAAAATGATGAAGATTTAGCTTGGAAACAAAGCATATACATTATTTTCTTAGGAAGACTCCCTAATTGTTTACAAGACTCTTCATAACTTTCATATCACTTATCCAATTGGAATGAATCCAAGCCTTCCAAATGACATAAATATATTCAACAAACAAACAAAATACAAATTTACTTGTAAATTATGTTGTTCCTTCTCAATCCTAGAATAAGGCATTCCCTACTCATCATGGCAAAAGGATTTCTTCCAAGCACCAAACAAATTAAAAAATTATATTGGTAGAAAACTAACTAGTACATTCTTTAATTTTTAAAAAGATTAGAAAACTACTTTACACATTGACATAATATGATTCTACCCAAAATCTTTGAAAATCCATTTCAAGACTTCAAACCTTTAGAAACTAATAGAACTATAAGCATCATAAGTGTCTTATAAATGACTTTTAGAAAACTGTAGAAACCAAAGACAAATTTATTCATCCATAAATTTGGTAATTTTGGGTAATTACTTTGGAGTCATGGACAATATTCTTCTAGGGTTCAAATATTAAAATGTTTGTTTAATTCTTATCCCAAATAGTACCAAACTATTGTAGAAAGGAATACTAAACTTTACAAGTGTTTGATATGACAAATCTTGCAATGACATCACACTTCAAATCAAGGTAGGGACACCTTCAATCACTAAGTACCAAATACCAACTTCTATTCTTTGCCTCAAAGCAAATTCCAAGTTCTCATAAACAACTTGTTTTGTATATGGAACCTAATTAGGTAATCCAAATGGTGATTTATGAGTGCTGACTTTCAAGATGATTTCTTGATCATTGAGGCATAATTATGTTTTTGGTGGTTTAAGATTCCAAACCTGTTTTTTCTTATAAAGGATGAGGTTGATGATATAAGCCTATATATCACAACTTTAAAATTTAATATATATGTTCTCTAAGCAACATCAAATTTTGATTCTACTTGCAACACCTTTCACTCTAATTTGCTAACCAACTAAACACCATTTTAGAGTTGTGGTCACTATGTAAATGCTTATTTTGATGATTGAAGGTACCCTTTCCTTAGCTCAAGTCCGCATTAATTATAAGTTCTCTTATAGTCTTGTTCATTAGGAAAGGAATGAGGCCTCAAGAAAGGCCTTGACTTTGAGAATTCGAAGTCCCTGCTGAATTTCTTGAAATAAATTTTTTTCTTTTTGGAGACTTTGACTGCAGATTTGAGCTCCTAGGTCACATGCCATAAAAAAATGAGTACAAATAAGCTTTTCTTAAATAAAATTAATAATTAATAATATCCTAGGTGGCCGGAGGTCGGCCATGTCAAATTGTGGATTAAAAAATAAATTTATATAATTAAAATGAATTAATATGAATTAATATGAATTAATATGAAATAGCATATTTGTACTCATTTGTTATGGCATGTGGTCTACAAGCTCAAATCTGTAGACGAATTCTTTTTTTAAATATAATTTTGCTAAAAAAAAGGTCAGCATGGATTATGAGTTCCAAAGTTGCGGATTCAATTCGCAAAGGGAGGGGGCCTTCTTGAGGCCTCATTCCTTTCCTAATGAGTATTGAAATATTGCAAATTGAAAGTCTTAGAAATGTGAAAACTTCCAAATATGAAACCAAAGGACAATATAATTAGACAAGATGGCAAAGAAATTGTCCATTGATTTCATAGTTAGTAGCCCAAATTCTTGTAGTAAAAGGGACATGATATTTGGATGTAGTCTATATAATCGTGCACTTTGTAATACACAATGAAAATTGGAATCAATGTTAAACTATTCTACAATCGCTATCCCAACAGAGTTTCACTTTTAAAGTTTAGAAGTTGTTTAAGCTCCCTTTTACTCCCATAGAGCTCCTTCTAATTCTAATGATGCTAAAAAGGTGGTCCACTACACTAAGTCAATTCCACTTATTTGACTTGGGAAGGATGGTGAGGTTAGTAATTGTCCGATGGATGACTTTTTTGGTTATTGTAGAAATATAGAATGTATTTATTGGTTCAAAAATTGAATCATTTTTTGAGAGAGTGCTTATTACCAAGGCGACATCCTTCCAAGGTTAATCCATAAACAATATTAAAGATGTCTTTTGGCCAATGAATGACAAACAATTTCTCCATGTAGGACAAAAGTGCAACTATTCATCCTTCAAATTTTGTGTGAAAAGGAAATGACTTCTACAATAGTTTGTCTTCTAATGATTGCTTTTGCATTTTTTTTAAGCAAACAATCCACACAATATGCAAACATATGATTACTATAGTGATAGGCTCATCATGTAAGGGTGAACAATAAAAAAAAATGACCTATCAACGAGGTACCTTGCAAAATATGATCTTCATTCATAGACCAATAGTTGCATTTTTCATTGCTATACTAATCTTGAAAGTCATGCATTGGATGTTTCTCACACATGCAAAGTTTTAAAGTTAAGGAATTCCAAATCTATATTTCTTGCTTCATTTAAGGGTTTAAATAAGGTTTTCTTTATGGTTATTTTCCCATTCTTACAATTGAAGTTCTCGTAAACACCTAATTTAGGATTGGTGATGTTAGATCAAATTCATGCAAATCTTGACTTGTAAATTAAATTGATTTTAAAAACACTAATACATACAATTGAAGAATTAGGAAAAAAGAGAGCTCTATACATTGTTGTGGGTACTCAAATTGACAAAAAACTTCATCAATAGGTATTTGGAACAAGTCAAACCTAAAGCTCATTACAATCATTTTCTAGCTAGTTGAAGTCAAGCAATTCCATTTACAATAAAAGGTGATTCAACAAAAAGAAAAACAATCAAATACACAGTATCATTATTTTGGACATAATCTCAATCTAAATAATCATTTGATCAACTACGGCAATTGAAGATCAAGTAAACTAAAAAGATGACAAAGAGTCTTTAATCTACAATTCAAAAAGAATGGACAAGGAAAAATTAGGAATGAAAGTCTTACTTCATAATATGTTTAACATGGAAACATCGAAGTATGTACCATCTCCAATAAATATTTACCAAACCACTATCAATTATTAGGATAGGACTTCATAAAACAAATTCTCACCCTCCAATGAGCACTCTTGGATGTTATTTAAGCAAATAATTCACTCAACACTAGAAAAGGATGATGTCCACAATGGCCAACCCATACTTTTAGGGTCTTCATGCCAACAACTCCATTTTTTGACTGTGCCTTACACATAGCTTAGACTACTAACACACAATCTTCAATGTTCAAATCTAGAATATATTTCAAATTAGTTTTCAAAGGATAAATTTGTGTTGAGGAACATAAATTTACATGAACTAGACTATTCAATTCCACAAACTTTCACCACAAAATGTTACAATAAACAACATCTTTGTACACAACACTTTGGACCATTTTGTCCATGACAAGATTGATAGTCTAAATTTCCTAACTTCTTACATACTTCCACAAAGTCCGGTCTTTTTTTTGGGTTTTGATGCCAACAACTTTTAATGAGACACTCCATGTTTGAGCTTGTTCCAATTGGTATTGGTGGCCTTTCTCCCCTTAAAATGGCTTTGCAATATTCATTTGGACCCAATTCATCATAAAGACAAGGTCCACCTAGTATCTCCACACAAAGAATGCCAAAACTATAAATGTCTCCCTTCTTGAAATCAATGGAAATTGTCGACCATGCTTGGTGCTTTCCATAATGGTCATTTCTCTGTGCCTTCCACCACTTCAAATGTTCAGGTGCACAATATCGATGAGTGAATGTTTGAATATCATTTTGAAAGTCAATAAGTTTGACAGTCATTTCATTAGTGTTCATTGAAGAAAGCACTACATTTCCAGGCTTGAGGTCTCCATGCAAGACACCTTGGTCATGTAAATATTTCATCCCTTTCGCAATCTCCCTCAATATCTTCAACTTTTTGGAAAGATCCATAACAAATCCACTTCTTCCTTTACAACTATCCAAAGCTTTGAAAAGATCCATTTCTTGCAACTCCATTATAATGGATATTTCCTCATTTGGGGTTATAGAAAATCCCATGAATGTCACAATGTTCTTGTGCAAGAGCTTAGGAAGAGTTCGGAAATAGGTTTGCTCAGAAACATAATAGTCCTCTGGATACTTTTCAAAACCTCCAAATACTTTTAGTGCATAAAAGATCCCTTTCCATTCTACTCTATATACTCGTGCAAAAGCACCTTGCGCTATTATGTTAAATACCATAAGCTCTTCAAAAGGAATGAAATAAACTCCATACTCCTTTGAAAGCCCCATCTTAAGCAAAACCCTCTCCAAATGATCATGACCTTGATCTCCCTTCAACATAGATTCTTTTGACCATGAAGAAGAGCTTGGTAGTTGTGGCATTGGCCGGGCCATCTTCTCCCGAATCATTGCAAGAGCATGCTCCAAAATGTTACAAATCTTTTCAAAATCAGGCCTCAAATTTGGATCCACATCCAAACATTCCCAAATCATCTCAATAACATCTCCAGGTATGTTTCCTTGGGAAATTGATGCTCTATCAATTCGCTTGAGAACTTCTCAAACATTCTTAGGACTTCCATAAAGTTCCTTCCCAGTCAAAATCTTGAAGCACAATGCACCAAACCCAAACACATCCACCTTATCAAGAAACAATTTCGATGTAGACTCAAACTGCTCCGGGGCCATGTATCCAAGAGTGCCAACCTTTCGGTTGGTATTACCACCACCAAGGAACTTTGAGCTTCCAAAATCTGCAATCTTCACATCCACATTGAACCCAGTTACAACCGACTTTCGCAATAACACATTCTTGGGTTTCAAATCTCGATGAAAACAACCCTTCTTGTGAATGTGATTCATTCCTCTTGCAACTTCAGCAATAATATAAACCACTTGGTCATCTGACAAAGGGCCCCTTCCAATATAATCCTCAAGGTCACAATCCATAAGCTCCATAATCATGGTACAATCCAAAACCAAGTCTTTTTGGGCAGTAAGATAGAATCCCAAAAGCTTTAACACATTTGGGTGGCGCAAAGTGAGCATACAATTCACTTCTTTCGAAGTCAAAGAAACATTATTGAAAGTATTCTCGGCATCAAACTTCTTCACAGCAACCTTACGGCCTAGCCACTGAGCTTCGTGCACAATCCAATTGCCTTTTCCAATCATTTTCCCTTCCTTGATGTCTTTGGAATCAACATTGAAACTTGCTGGCAAAGTGTCTCCATTATAAAAAAAAATCTCTTCCGTCTTAGAAGCAAGATCAATCTTGCTTCTCCATGTCTTCATTGTACTATTCTTTCTTTGTTCCAAATTTGAATTGAAATAAGCTCCTTTCAAGAACCAACCAAGATTCCACTATCAATATCCAGTGCCCAATTCCAAATACAAATCAACCATAGTAATAACACTTAAGAGTGTTAATATTGAGCTCCAATAACATGCAAGGATCGCTTTGTGAACTCCTCTTCCTACATTGTCAAATCAGATGACTTCAAAGGAATAACTTCTCTTCTATAGAAAAGCTCCAAAATAAAACATGATTGATGGAGTAGCCTAAACCACAATCTCAAATTGAAGGAAAGAAACCTAGAGATGACAATGATTTCATGCACAAATCATTTGCAAGAGGGACCTTGCACCACACTACTCACCCTCTCATCCACCTTCTCTTATCCACTTTGCAACCCTCTATGCAAATGCAAACATCTCCACCACAAAAAACCACAAACCTATTCTATCATGACAAACCAAACATTCTCTTTTCACTTGTATTTCACAATATTCATGTTGCAAGGACCACTCAAAAGCAAGACATTAAAACACACAATGTATTACCCCTCCTTGCTTACGAAATTACAAAAGAAAATTTAACATCCATAGACATTTTGGATGTTGCACAAATCATACACAACCTTCTCATCACTCTCCAACAACCCTAGAATCTCAATGCAATAGAAAAGGAGAGAAGACGGACATACATGCACTTCAACATGAACAACCCAAGGGAGCTATTACTCTGCAAGCAAGATGTTTCCGGATGCTCATCAATTGCCCCACAACATCTTTGTACAAGATTAACACCCGTGCATCTAATCTTTGCCAACACAAAGAAACCATGAGCTTCCAATACGACAAATGCGTCCCAAATTAAAAAGACAAATCCACAAAGAAGCATAGTTCAAACTTTTTAAGGGTCCACTAGGGAAGCACACAAAAAACACAAGAACACTACCTCAAATTGCAATGAAAGCAACAAAGAAGCATAGATACAAGGCCAAACAAACACTTTACTAGGCAAGGCCTACAATAGACATTGTCAAGCAACCCCAATCTAGTCGCAAAAAGAAACGCAAAACATGTTGATGAACGACCTCCCAAGCCCTTGCCCAGTGAGGCACTCCATTGTAGAAAACTGCACATTCTATAAGAAGATAAAGATGGCACATCTAGTTCAAGGGATTCACTTATTACTCTCGCAGTAGTCTTCAAAGCACTTCACAAAGAGTTTGAAGATGATTCATTGTCCCTTAAAGGAACTTGCAAGTCACATCATTTTAAACCTAAATTTTTACATACTTCTTAGTTATAAATGATTTTTTAAAAACTAAACTAAGAGAATGTGGCTCCAATAATCTACTTCACACTCAATTTGAATTGTTTTCAAAAATGTTCAAAATGTAATTTATATAACACTTTGGAAATAGCATTTTGAAAGCTCAAAATACACCACTTTTGAACTTTCTCTACTAAACTTTCTCTCTTGGTGTGAGCTCCTGTAGTACACCAATTACACCATGACGTTTGTCACTACCATCTCCACTTTTTAACATTTCTGTAATTGCTATGGTATTCACAACAAAATTTCTTTTAATAATCACATAAAACTCAATTCAATTATTTTTAATTATGAACAAAAGAGACTAAATTTACACAAAAGCTACTACATGTCAAAAAAATCGAGGCTTGTGAAATGTGTGTTCTAATGCAGAAATCTACTGAAGTTCGACCAAGCCCCGACATGAAGGGGCCTTTTAAGGGATAGATCCCTGGCTCAAACGAAGGGTGTTCTAAACTGTTCAAGGTTCAATGTTTCTGAAAATCGAGCAATTGTGATACATGTGCACACCAGATCCGATGACAAAAAAAAAATCGTGCCTTGAATTTCACACCTCAGAACCTGCTCTCCACTCAAAGGAAATACACTTCGATGACGAAAACAAAAAGGACCACACGCAGCACACAATTAACCTCAATAATCCCCCCAACACAACCATGCAACAACGACAACGAAACGCAGCCCTCACGAAGCAAAACGCGTGGTTACAGGGGAAAAAAACCCGAACAAACGCTTCAAATCAAAACACGGCATACACACGAATCCAACGATTGGCAAAACCGAAAATCGCCCTCAACAATCCGCATAGCGATCTCCCAAAACCAAATCGGGAACCAGAACAGCGTGACCTAAAATCCCACGAATCCGAAGAAAACAGTGTCCACGCATCGCTCAATCCACCGCCTCCAAGCATCCCTACATTCCAAAGGATGGAATTACACCTACTGCGCAATCTAGACCCTTTTCAATCCTGGGACACAACCATGAGAAGCTCCAAGAGAAGGTGGCGACTCGCAACGGAATACATTTGGAGTCCCGGACTCCGGCCGTTCGGGGCTTTTGAACCTCGGCAGCGATCACGTGGCTATGGCGAGCACTCAGGCCTTCGGGAATTACATTCCACCAGTTTCGTCTACACCTCGCATCAGCTAGGGCGGATCCCGGTGTTCCCAACCCAGTGCAGGAGCTGCACGTGCGCTTGCAAGCTCCTGCGGCCCGGCTACATAACGATGGCCTGGCTACACGACGAACTCAGAAGAATCCAATATCAACATCCAAAGCCAAATTCCAGACACAGAGGAACATCGTGTGCAAATCGACTCCAAGAGGGACCTTCCGTAACCCTACCCACACTCTCATCCACCTTTTCTTATCCGCTCTGCAACTCTCAATGCAAATGCGAACAACAACAACACTGGTGCACCACAACAACACCCTATTCTACCATGACAAACCAAGCATTCTCTGTCCATTTGAACCTCACAATACTCATGTGGAAAGGAGCATTCCAAAAGCAAGCCATCGAAACAGACAATGTGTTACCGCTCCTCGCTTTCAAAATGGCGAAAGAAGCAAAAGAAAATCTAACACCTGGATGTCGCACAAATCTTGCAGATCCTTCTCACCACTCACCAACAACCCGAGAATCTCAAAGCAATAGAAAAGTAGAGATAACGTACATACATGCACTTCAACACGAACAACCCAAGGGAGTTGTTACCCTGCAAGCGAGAAGTTTCCAGATGTTCGTCAACTACTCCACAACGTCTTCGGACAAGATTAACACCCGTGCATCTGATCTCTGCCAACAAAAAGAAAGCATGAACTTTAGAATCGAAATACGCGTCCCAAGTCGAGAAGACGAATCCACAAAGAAGCACGGTTTCAAGGTTTCTAAGAGTCCGCCAGGGAAGCACAAAAGAAACGCAGCAGCGCTACCTCAGAAGCCCAGATGAAAGGCCTAACAGTCACTTCGTGAGGCGAGGCTAGAGAAGAGTGAAAATGGACACCGCCAAGCAACCCCAGTCCAGTCGCAGAAGGAAACGCGTGAGAGGTCGAAGAAGGACCTCCGAAACCCTTGCCATGTGACTCACTCCACTGTAGAGCACTGTGCATTCTACACACCGAGTCCAAGGGACCCACTTATTGCTCTGCCGTCGTTCTAGGAGCGTTTCTCGGAGAGTTTTTTTTCCTTCCCCAAAGGAGATTCCTTAAATCCCTGACTCAAACGAAGGATGTCCGCAACTGCTCAAGGTTTAGACGGTATCGGCGTACTGAAATCTGAACCGAGAATCAGACTTGCATAAAAACCCATGGGATACCATCACCATCCACGCTGCTGGACATCGCCTTTCGCTGTCGAACATTCATAAAGTTCCACATTCTATCTCCCATGAAGACCATCCTGAGCACAAAAATACCAACCCTAACCCACCAGTGCACTGCTATGAAATACGGACTGGGAATGCTGTGGACCGAACTCTAGGGTTGCACACAGGCCTCAATTTCTTCCAGAGCCGGAGTGTCGTCAACGGTGCGAACTCTTTAGAGCTCTAATTGCTCCTGAAGTCGACTGGACAATTGAACACCAATTGATGCATCAATCCTTCTCGGAATCACAACCTCGAAAGAACAGAGGATTCCTGTTCTGCTACGGGTTTTGACTTTGTGCTTGCGTTCCTGCGGCCAAGAAGGTTGAAGTGGTCCGTGTTCAGGAATTCACCCACTGCTGCCTCGAGTAGCTGCACTCAGACCAACCCACGGCACAAAATGAGGAAGTTTCAAGAGATTGGCGCTCTCTAGGGTCCAGCGTCGAGCTTCTGATCTGTAGTGGTCTTCGTTTCAGGAGCACAGAGCACTTGAATGGCACACTTTCGGTGCTCTGAAATACCCCACTGTATCTACTTGGACCATGACTTTGTCGAATTCTGCCCTACTTCGCATAGAAAGACCGAAGTTTGCGTTGTTGCCGACTGCATGAATTGATTTGGAGGACCTCGGGTCTGGGTAGACAGAGGACCCAAGTCTAGGAAGAGAAAATCACCTTACAGACCACCTCCACGACTCCATGCGAGTGAAAAATTGGCACCACTTCACCATCGTTTTCCAGAATTCTTGAATAAAACAACGACAAGGAGGTTTGAGCATTTCAAGTACAAGCACAGAGTCTGACTCCCTATGGTTTGTCCGTCAGCTCTCCGGACACGATCTCGCTCGGTCACCAGGATGAATTTCAAAACGAAAGAAAATGAAACAATCGCAACGTATCGTTTTCAGATTGTTTTCACCTTGTGGACCAACTGGAGTTCCCTTGATCAAGTTGCATTCAAGTCAGGAATCCTCTTCAGTACACCATTCTCAACTCTCTCCCTCTTGAGTCTAGATATTTTGACTATCATTGATCACAGGGCTTGATAAAAAAAAAAAAAGACAGGTGAGTACCGAGTTCGGAGCACACAGCGTCCACTTGCAAGCTACTTTAGCAAACGGAGGACCTAATTCAAGCACTTGGAACAACTGGAACCAAGGTGAATTAGCATTGGAAAGCCAACTGAAGCTACACTGGGAGCAAGTGGATCTCACGAAGTCGCCATTAACTTACTTCCCCAATTCTTGCGGAAGTGTTGGAGTTTAAATTCTTTGTGATCATCACCAGTTGGGTTGAGTCATTATTTGCACAGCCCATTAGAAATCTGCCACTCGTGAATTCATTTGTTGTACCCCACCTTCGATTGGGATGCCATGTCCGGGATTAGGGTGGCCGGTCTTCGCATGTGAGCTGATGGGTTGTAGAAAACGTCCAATTCTGTACTCCAGATGGCTGACTGCAGGTGGGGAGGCAGGACTGTGTCTCCCAGTGTGATGTTTTCAAGGTAAAATTCATCTTTTATTTAGAGCATCTGTAGTGGAACCCTGGTATATTGGGGGTAACTGTATGACTAACCTTTGAACGGTGAATGATTAAGGTAAAGCAGCCCATTGTGGTCAAAATTTGGAGTCTGCCCTCATGCCACTGCTGAAATTTTTCAAATTTTTTTCCATGTACAGACAAGTGTGAGAAATAGTGAGAACAATTGAAATTCTCACACTTTTTTCAGACAATGTATGAATTTGTTATGAATTTTTTAACTGATCTATCCAAAAGAGTCAGTAGGCTACCTGATAACCAACAAAAACTATATCTAATATGTTCATCTTAATCACCTAAAGTAGTCACAATAATTTCTAATGTGGAAGGCCCTGAAAAAGTCACATTCTATCATGATTTACACTAAAAAGTTGGGTGCTCTTAATGAGGTCACTAATCACTCCATGGGGGTCAAGTTAGGCATTGATTATGGCTTGAAAAACTATCATGGGGTCATTAGGTGGCATGATCGTTAGGTGTCCACTATGGGTCATCTGACCGCAATGGGATGTTTTGCCTTAGAACTTGAAAATTGTCTCATTGTAAGCGCATCCAAAAGAACTTGGAAAAGGTACAAGAAATTCAAAATTAGACATTGGACAAGTACTTCAAAAGCAAGGTAAGAATAAAAAATTATAGAGGTTTTAGCAAATCATGGTTATCAAAGCATGATTTGGCTATTGACCCTCTAAATGTGGCCAAATGTGATGGGTCAATGGCCAAATCATGCTTTGGTAACCATGATTTGCAAAGACCTCTATAATTTCTGATTTTTACCTTGCTTTTAAAGTACTTATCCAACGTCTAATTTTGAGTGTTTTTTTACCTTCTCCAAGTTCTTTCAAATGCACTTCCAATGAGACAATTTTCAAGTTCTAATCATTTATCTTTCAAAAGTTAGTTGTAAAGGAACCAATTGTGGTCAAAGTTTGGAGTTTGGCCTCACACTATTGTTGAAAATTTTCAATTTTTTCCCCACTTAAAGACAAGTGTGAGAAACAACAAATGCAATTGAATTTTAATTTTTTTGACAAAATATGGATATGCTAGAAATTTTTGAAGTGTTCAATGCATCACAACCCAAAAGAGTTTGTAGACTACCCTATAATCAACAAAATCTGAATCCATAATGCTCATCTTACTACCTAATGCAATCACAATATTTTCTAACATGGATGATTGAAAAAGTCAATTCTTACATTGAATTTCACATTGAAAAGTTGGAAGTTTTTAATGCAGTCATTATTCACTCCATTACTGTCATGTAAAATCTCACATACTAAAAAAAACTACAATGGGGTCATTTGACAGCAATGGGCTGTTTTACCTTATACAGTTACCGGCCAATATACAGGGGTTGCAGTACAGATGGTCTTTAAAAACATTTGACAACTGCTTGTAAACTCATATTGATAACACAAACTGTCTCTGCACCATGCAACTCAGAATATGAAGCATACAAGTAGATTTTATAACATATGTCTGACTCATTGATTTATCCAACGGTTATCCTTTCTACTTTGATCCATAAATAGATTCTTCTCTCAAACCTGATTGTTTTGGTGTTGCATTTCATCTTTTGCAATGCAATTCCAAAATATATATAAGTTATAATTATGCACATGTACATGGCTTGATTTTTCCCTTGGATTTGAAATTAAATTAATAATCTGAGCATTTCAACCAAGCAAGTGTTTGATATGAACAATTGGCCATCATCTTGAATGTTAAGGTAAAGTGAACCATTGCGGTTAAATGACCCATTGTGGTCACCTAGGAAATGACCCATTGTGGTTGTTGTTTTTTCAGTATGTGAGATGTGGGCCACAATGCATGTCTTACATAGTAATGAAGTGAATAGTGACCTCATTAGGAACTTTTGACTTTTCTATGTGAAGTTCATTGTAAAAATTGACTTTTTAGGATTTTCATGATAGAAAATATTTTGACTCCATTAGGGAGTAAGATGAGTAGTATGCATTCAGATTTTGTTGGTTTTAAGGTCCATAGTCTACATACTCTTTTGGGTTGAACACTTCAAGAATTCCTAGTGAATTCATACTTTGTCCAAAAAATAATAATTTCAATTGCACTTTCTATTTCTCACATTTGTACTAATGTGGGAAAAAAGTTGAAAAATTTCAACAACAAGATGATGTCAAACTCCTCATTCTGAACACAATGGGCTGTTTTACGTTAGAGCCAGCTGAGATTCCCTCTCCATTGAGTCATACAAAGTATGCATTGCTACAAACAAAGTGCCTAAAGTAGTCATCACCAACCATTCACTCCATTTTCTATCCCATCTATTCTACCCCAAAAATTAATAAATGTAATAAATCCCTCTTTTTTTGAGTCTCAAAATTAGATTTTTGGACACTTCACTTCATCCCAATTGCTCTAACACAAGGAGAGCTCACAATAATACAACTAGGCACGGTTATAAAGAGACAACAATCCCCCATTCAATAAGTTTATGAAAAGGACTTCAAGAACGTCAACTCTCGTTCCCCGTTTCATAAGAACCACAATGAAGCGGTGCTTCTACACGGAATAGGGGTTTTAAGGGGACCCATACTAATTAATCGACATTACACACTGTATAAAAATCTACCTTTCTTATATGTCAATAGTTACTGAAGTTTATGGGGGTTGTACATCATGTTTCAAACATCTACAATTTTCCACAATGAGTCCCTTTTAAATTTTTGATCCCCTTCATACCCCTATTTAGTATAGACCACTTTGACAATGTAAATAAAAAAAGTAGTCAAGACATGAGCCGGGTTAGGTTAACCCTCACTTGACCAAAATGTCATGGCTTTAAAATGACTAGTGAGATGGACCGTATTGTCATTAACATACTTCAAACATGCCTAAATTTTTTGTATCACCAAGGTTAATGAAGAATGTTAAATGTGTAGGTTGAAAATAAATAGAATTGAACAAAAAAAAGTCTCTACATGACCTTTCAAAAATGGTATAAACACATGTTTGGGGCCTTTGAGCTTGTAGGGATTAACCCCTAATGGACTATTCTGCTAAATTTGGCAATATAGCGACTTTGGACATGTACGTGTGATTGGAGATTTTCATGTTTTTGACCCAAACTTTAATAGAAGATATCTTTCATGTGCACTAAAATTCAAGACATTTGGAAATATGAGTCAAATGTTATAGCCTAATATATTATTTTTTTGGTAGATGGGAAGTCTTTGCAGATGAAAAGAAAACTTTTTTCAAAAGCAAAAATTTGAGATCAATTTTCTAAATTCATATGCACATGAAAAGCTTCAAATCATTCCACTTTGATGAATGAGATGAAAGTTATGAGTTTTAGTTTGTGGGCAATTATGAATTTTCTACTCTAAAATAAACTTTCAAGTCTTTTATTCAACTCAATTTTCAATGCTTTTGGAAAATAAAAAGATTAGGTGTAGAATGTTTATTACAACATTACAACCATTGGAATTGGAATTTTCTATTTTCATAAATAAATTGTTAACAATTTTGTATTTTGAATCATTCTCTATGTCTTTCCACTTATTCTTTTTATTCTATATGTTGTACAATTCCAAATGATCTAAAACAATTCAAGCACATAGTCAACTTGCTTTGAAGAATGGATCTATAGAAGCACCACCATTTTGCATATTTTTTCATACCAATGTGACCTTGTGAAGTGCAGCTGCTTGATTTTTGTAGGGCCAAAAAAGGATTTTTGCTACTTCAAATGCTAATATCTTGCAATTCGCATGGTGAAAAATTCTGAATTTTTTTCCATATGTTTTTAAACTAGTGTACTACAAGATCCTACAATTATATAGGTCCAAAACTGATTTTTTTCCCAAAATTTAGTACTTGTACCAGAAATGGCAGTTTGGGAGTATTTTAGGTGACAACATAGTCAAGGAACTTTAGGGTACAAAAAAATAGAGTGGTCCACCTTTGGCAACAGATACAAAGAATAGTTCATGCCGTTCCAAAATGCAGCTTGCTTATCATAATTTATAAGTTTCTCATTGTTGAGAAATCTTCAGCAAGAATCAAATGAATGCATATGCTTCAATTGGGATCAATGCATATATCGTGTTGCTCAATTAGTAAACTAAAGGTAGGAGGTTCTACAAGTTCATAGGCTTTAAAACCATCCACCTCCTCAAATGTATACTATTTGTATATGTAGCTTTTTCATAGCCTTTGGCAATGTACAAATAGTGAACATTTGGGGAGGTGGGCAATTTTAGAGCCCTATGCTATTTCAAATTCAAAATTTCATAATTAATTCCACAAAGCTCCAAAAAAATATGAAACAACTTAAATAAGATGCCACTTGTCTTTCAAGGAAATTTTATTGAAATATATTTCAAGAAGCTTCACCTCCCCAAAATTTAGTTTCAGCTCTTAGGTGGGTGATTTATGGACCTACTACCTTATCTCAAGCTACTAAAGTAATGATTGCCTCAAGCATAAAGAGAACTTTCACTTTCCGGCCTATGCCTACATGGAAGGTTGGCAAATTCAAGCAAGGTGAGGTGACGCCTTTTTAAATGTAATACTCCAAAATCTTGCATAATTTTCAAACTAGACACATATTGAATTTGGAAATGTATACCAACTTTCAAACATTAATATTCATTTCGGTTTTAGATTTTCCACCAATAAAACCTTGAACCATAATAACCTTGGCATATGATATTCAAATGAAATAATTATTGATGTATTGGAAATCCTCTAGGACTTACTAAGATAAGTATTTATTTTTTTAATTTTTAATAAAATTTAATATGTAATTTTGAATTATATATGAATATCTATTCCTATTGTATTGTATTTGTACATCAACCAAAAGTCAAACGGTCTAACCTCTACGAGCCTTTTCTCTAATGAAATGCTTAGTAGAACTTGCAATGCTTTGTAAGAGATAGACAAAAAAATTCATTCTTTGGAATGATTGCCTATCAATTTGCAACTAGTAATTTGAATACATTTTTCATTTCTATTTAGCAATTGTGTGTTTCAAGTCTTTGAACCATTACGCAATGCTCTTTGAATTAGAGAGAGTATAACTCTATAGTTGCAATATGGTTTTTAAAATATAACATTATTTTCCACTAGAGGGGAGTATCCAAGAATTGCATGCATCAAGGGATTGCGAAGATATATGTAATTCTCAAGAGACCAATCATCAAGATGAATATAACCCCAAGTATAATAATAATAATAATTTTTATTATTATAGAACCACTATAGAATGAGTGCTTTGAAATACTCTTTGTGTACTCAAATAGTGAGGGTCGTATAGAATGGATTTTCTTACATTGTCCCTTAGAGGTTTTATGAATATGTTTCACTAATAAGATACTTTAAAAATGCCATTTTTAGTACAAAGAGACACTATGAAAAAAACCTACTTTCTTGCATATTCAATTAGAAGATCTTGCACGAAATTTGCATGAGAATGTGTGAAAAAAGTTCATACACTTTGACTATGTACTATGTAGATTGTAAGATATTAGTGTTCAAAGCAAAAATAAATTTTCATTTTTCACTTTTCTTAATTAGGCTTCTACACTATGAAATTTTTTTGCACTAAAGAATTCAAAGTTTAAAAGATAACAATACGGATTGAATTAGAAATCTAAAAAAAATATTTGAAAAAGAATTAATAATTTTTGTTCAATCTTAGGAAAATTGTTAAGTAGAAGTAGATATAAGATGGAAGGAAATAGTATAATGGTCAAATTGTTGTAGCAAGTAATCTATACTCTATGCATATATTAGTTTTGGAAAAATTGTGAAGATTGAATTTAGAAATAAACTATAGGCTTTATTTTTTTAGACTTTCTTATAATTGCTCACAATACAAGACTTCATTGTTTTCACATCACTTATTCAAATGGAATGAATCCAATCTTTCCAAAAGACATAAATATATTCTACAAGAAAATAAATATTAATATTTTTTTTAGGCGTAGTCAAGCATTTTGTACTTATGAGAGCATAATTTTTTTCTAAGCACCAAATGAATTAATTACTTCATGCACAAAATGGATTTTGAATAGCTTCCTATAGTCTCAATTATTGTTTGTTTTTTTAAATTCAAAATAGAAAAATACAATAATTTTTTAGGAATATAATTTTTATTTTAAGAAGTGTCTAAGAGCAAAAGTAATGCCATCCCTAGTCGAAACTGGATTCATTGGGTAGCACAAAAAAATCACAAAATTTAAAATTTAATTTCTCATTTGAAGTAAGTTTGTTTATATGGAAAGATTTGATTCATTCTATTTGGAATAGTGGTGAGAAATTTATGGACAATCTTGTTTTTTGGGCAATCTAAGCATGCATCTTCTTGGAAAAATAACTTATAGAATTCATTTTCAATCACAATTTTCACAATTTATTAAAAAAAAGTTTGACAAAGTTTAGTTTTCTTGCTAGAACAATCTTATCACTAGAATTACTATGTATCACTTCCATCCAAAAGCTACAATTAACAATTCAATGTTTCTTCCAATCTTATATTTACTTCTACTTAACAAGATTTTAAAGAATGAAAATCTATTGATTCTTTTAATCTTATTTTTTAGAGTTTCACCTCAATTCTTCAGCATACAAAATATTTAATTCAATATTGGTTGTGCAAAATATTCAAGCTAAGAAGATTCAAAGCCTTAAATTCTAGGTAGGCAAGGTTCAAAAAACTTGTTTTTCTTCACTTCAAAGTTTGAAGTGAAGAAAATTTCAATTCACATGGTTAAAGTTTCCAAAATTTCTTCTACACATTCTTATCTTAGTCTAGTGTTCAGAAAAAACCGGCAGCTAGTTCCTCGGGGGGTGCACTTAGTTCTACTACAACAAACTATGTGCAGACAAGTGGTTTCTAATTAACTATAATTTTAACTTCAAATTTTGAACATTATTTACTAATGATTATAGGATTCTACTCCCAAATTTTCAAACTCAAATAAATATATGGAATGATTTCTAGAAGAGGTTAAAAATGCACTAAAATGGCATGTTTTTTTAACTCAAATATTTTTAGAGAACACATTTAGAAGACCATTGCATCAATATTCAACTCAAATGAACTTTCAAATAGAGAGTTATTTTTAGGAATTTTTAGAAATTTTTTAGACAATTTTTTCTTATATAATATAGGGGTGTGAAAGTTATTTTTCAGTTCTACAGTGTATCTTTTTACTTCAAAAATTTGTAATTAATTATTATTAATGACTAAAAATATCAGTAATTCAAAACATAAACTTTCAAAGTAGAAAAATCTATTAATAATAATTAGTTACAAATTTTTGAAGTAAAATGATAGTTACCATTTTTGAAGTAAAATGATATTTACCATTTTTGAAGTAAAATGATATTTACCATTTTTGAAGTAAAATTCAAAAAGTATATAGGGGGTCCAAAGTTTTGTTTGCACGTGGTTTTTAATGGACACTCTAAGTGACCCCTTGAGGCTAGTTCAAAGTTAGTTGGAGGAATTGGGAAAAAATTCAGTTCCAATTTGAAAACATCGGCAAAAACTGGTTAAAATCTATAAAATTTATATTTTGAGTAAAAAATAGAGAAAATAACTTGATTCATTTCTTCAAAAAACAGTTCAATATCCATACCTTAAATTTGGCTGTTTATTTTGTTTTGTTTGTTTTGTTGAAATCTTCCAAATTGTACATCCCCCGCTTGTGTGCTTGGTATCGTTAGAAAGCTCTCAGCAAGGAGGGATGCATGGGCTTTGTTTCATGGTGTTTGAACATATAGTGAGAATGTTATTGAATTTTGAAGTTTTTATGAATTAAAAAATTAGAAAATTATTTTTACTTTTGTTTTGAATGTGGCAATGGTACAGGACACACTAATGAGAACTAAAAAAAAGTAACTGGTAAAACTCAAAAAATTTCACGAACACTATTAGAGAATACCACTGACGATCAACTAACATAGAATTTCAACTTTGAAGCCTACCTACACAATCCTCAAGACTAAATGATGCTAGAGAGATGATGCACTGTGCTAAAGGCGTTTTTGCACTTGGCGTTAAGCTAGAGTCTTTGGGGGCTGTTGAAAGAGAATCGTATGTGTGTTCGCACTTCCACTCTTAAATAAATGCCGATTCTAGGTAGACATTGAGTTGGAAAGGGAAAAAATGGTAATTAAGTCAATAAATGAGGACATTGTTCACACAGTTACATGAATTCCAAAAAAATTTTACATAGCACCTGAATCAGCAGTAAACATAGGTTCTAGATTGTGAAGAGTGTTGTTAGTTAATTGGACTCCAAATAGATAACTGCTCCCAATTAGGAAGTATTGTTGGCAGAAATTCATGGGCTACTCACAATTCTGGGTTTGATTGGAAAAAACAAGCTCTTAACCCCTCACCGCCCAAGGGGACCAAAAGTGTCCTCACACAGTCTAGCAGTCAACTTCAAAGTGTTGTTACTTTTCCATCCAATGTTCAAATTTAATAAAACTTATTGGGAAAGTTGCACATAATAGTATATTTTTGTGGTAAAATTTTCAGATCTATCCAAAATGTAATGAATTTTTGAAAGCCATTCAAAGTTCACATGTTCAATTTGAGTTCACCACACTGCAATGAGATTGCTGCAACTTTGGGGGCTTGTATCTTTTTCATCAAATGTTAGTTTTCAATAAAATTTGTTGGATTTTGTTCCCCATAAAGTCTAATTATTGTGATAAAATTTTCATGTCAATCCAAGTTGTTTTGAATGCTTGGTAGCAATTCGAAGTTTGAAATCCAGACATTTTTGCGTTACAGTGAACTTCGGTAGCTTATAACTTCTTCAAACACGGTTTGTTTTCAATAACTTTTGTTGGAAAAGTTGAGCATACTAGTCTAGTTTTTGTGGTAAAAATTTCATATCAATCCAAGAAGTTATGATTGACTGAGAAGCATTTTAGTAGAGGTAGGTTCAGCCATAGATGTGTTTTATTGCTACTTTTTTCACTGTTTTTTGACATTTCAAAACAATTTTGCAAATGAAATGAGTCAATTGAATGATTTTTTTCCACCAAAGTGTTTGTCTTTTGATTTTAAATCACTTTGTAGTTTAAAGTTTTTTCATTTGAGTAGGTTTAGAAATCGAATTTCACCTCCAAATGTGTTTTTAGGAAAATTTCAGCATCTTTTGTCAACACTAAAACATTATAATCTTTCAATCTATATGGCCAAATGACCCCAAATTTGATTTAAACCATTTACAACATGCACACTACAAGATTGTACGGTTGAGATTTTCATAACTTACTCACATTTAGACTTATAACACTCGAAAAGCAAGGTTGTTTTTTGACATGGTTAGGCCTTGGGCGGTGAGGGGTTACAAGAGGGGTGGTAGGAAGTGAAACAATTTATGTGGGATATGTAAATGAAAATTAAAAGTTCAACCACTCATAGAATTGTCTATTTATTTAGACATGGGTTGTTTAACTTGACTCTGTTTACTTAGATGTTCAATGTAGCAACCCCATGCTTTTATGTCAACATTGACATCCACTAACATTCACTGTAACATCTTCAATGACATAAAAACATCGGATTGCTACATTGAACATCTAAGTAAACAACGTCAAGTTAGACAACCCATGTCTAGATAAACACAAGATTCTTCTAGTGAAATGTAAGAATTGTGTTTGAAGTAGAATTTTAGACCTTATGTAGGCATAAAAGAATGATTTTTTTCAAAAATATTTAAACTAAGAAAAGTTGGTAAGTCAAGTTATCATTCATCTCCAAAAATCCATTTGATATTTAAAGCCTCCAATCATAAGTTATGAATAAATTTTAGAGAGGGGTTGGGAGGGACATTTTCCTTGACATTTTTAACACCCCTTTCTAAAATTTGTTCATAACTTTTGATTAAAGGCTCAAAATTACAAAAAAAATTTAGAAATTTAATTTAACTTGAATTTACAACTTTCTACAAGTTATTTTGTAGTTTAGTTTTTTTTAAAAGGAATTTTTCTATGCCTAAATGAGGTCTAAAATTCTACTCCAAATGCAATTTCAGCTTTTTTTAACAATGAGCGCTCAAACTCTCATCTTCAAATTATCCCATACCTTTTGAAAGTTTATGATGGACAATGGATTTGATTATAAAAATGACATCCCCACCCAATATTCTCACAATTGTCAATGAAGTGTTCACTTCATATTGCCACCAAACTTATTCAGCTGTAGCAAATGGTCAATTGCCATTGGTATTAACGCTTATATTTTTTGGATGAGGATTGTGGAGAGGAAATGTAGTGGTAGCCAATGTACAAAACATAGAAGATTATGCCCCAAGTTTGAACAACCGATAACTTTAAAATAAACCACTTATGCCAAACCAATTGAAAACAAATATTTTTATACAACCTATACCTTCTGATCTTTGTCAGAGGTATTATGTTTTTATGAGCATTGTTACCTAAAGCTAGGTGCGAAAGTGCCTTCAGGCATTCTACTCAAAAACTGCAATTGCCTAGTAGCTTGTTCAAAAAATAAATAATTAAAAAGATATGTAAATTTTTGGAAATTTATTGACCTACTTTACCCCCTAAAGATTAAATTTAAAAAAATTAAAAGATTGACATAGAAGTTCAACTTGGTCTACACAAACTTGCATCTCTTTTCCATCAATAATTGTAAAGATACATTACAAAGTTTTTTGTTTTGTCATTTTGACTATCTAGAAGCACAATCTCTCACTGAAATAAATATATCCCTTGCATGCACTAAACCTTGATACTTAGCAAAATCCTAACACACAAGGGAGAAAGTATAGGATTTACCCCCTAAATGTCCAAGGCCTTTTTTGAGCTTCTAGGAATTTGCTCTAAATTGAACAAGAAGCCAACATTTTGATAATTTGTATCAATTGTTTTTAAATTGTGACCATACAAATTTAACCATTGAAATTCCCAAAGTCCCTACAAGGGACTTTTGGGATTTCAAGTAGGCTTGTGTGACCTCAATTTTTGACATGATTTAAATTTTTTTTTTTTGAAGATAGAAAATTAGATTAGCTTTTGGGAATATAATATTTATTTTAGTTGGTGCCTAGAAACAAAAGTTATGCCACCACAAGTCCAAAAAGCAACTCAAGGGATAACTCCAAAAAATCACAAAGAGTTGAATTTTTTTAATTTTTAATTTTTTTTCTCAAAGATTGTATTTTTGTCTACATCTAAAGCTTTTATTCATTCTATTTGGACTAAAGATGAGAAAATTATTTACAATCTTATTTTTTAAGCAATCTAAGTATCTTCTTGAAAAAATAACTTATAGAATCTATTTTTGAATGCAATTTTCACAATCTTTAAAAAAAATTGTTAGGTAGGGTTGAATTTGCTTTCTAGAACAATCTCACTATTAGGATTATTGTATTTCAATTCCACCCTTAGAGCTATTAACAGTTTAGTTATCCCTTCAATCTTAAACCTACTTCTACTTAACAATTATTTAATGAGTGAAAATTAAGTGTATTTTTGTTGAATTTTTTAATCCTAGATTTTCAACTCAATTTTCCAACATGAAAAATTATAAAATCAAAATCAATAGTACAAAAATTTTAAGTTAAGAAGTTCAAAGCCCAAAAAATCTAGCCAATCAAGGTATAAAATGAACTTGTTTTCTTCACTTTAAATGCAAATACCTTGCAATTCACACTGTCAAAGTCTCTGAAAATTTTCCATGCATTTTTATACTAGTGCATTACAAGATCCTATAGTTAGATATGCAAAAAAAAAAAAATTTAAAATTTTTTTGCTCTTTGCAATAGAAATGGCAGTTTTGAGTAGGTTTTGATTTTAAAAAGGCCTTGGAACTTTAGGGTTAAAACTAGACATGTTAAAGATCACATAGGAAAAGAAAGCACAAAATGTCACTTAACAATTGCAAAGGTATTGTATGATATGTAATTTTTAATGCTTGGCAAATAACTCAAAAATATTTGTTTTTGACTAAATAAAAATAAAAATTTGTTTTCCTAAATTTAAATAAACATAAAAAACTTTAAATCATTCTATCTTGATTAGCCAGATGAAAGTTATGAGGAGTTTTAGTTTGCGGACAATTGTAGATTCTCTACTCTAAAAGAATCTTTGAAATCCTTTATTTAACTCAATTTTCAATGTATTTGAAAATAAAATAAAATTATAGGATGCAAATTTCTTATTACAAGATTATAGCCATTAGAATTGACAATTTTTGATTTCATAACTAAATTCTTAACAATTTAGTATTTTGAATCATTCTCTATTTCTTCCTACTTACTATATTTTTTGTATTTGCTGTTTAATTCCAAATGATTTGAAAATTTTCATACATATAGCCAACTTGCTTTAATGAGAGAATCCAAAGAAGCACTACCATTTGGACACTTTTTTTTTATTACAACTATGACCTTATAAAAGTGCAACTACCTAGTTTTTCACAAGGCTAAAAAAAGGATTTTTGTCACTTCTAATGCTAATATCTTGCAATCTATATGATGGAAAATTTTTCCACATCTTTTTAAACCAATGTACTATAATATTCTATGATTAGATGTGTCTGAAAGCATTTCTTTCTAAAATTTGGTACTTGTCCTAAAAATGGCAATTTTGGAACATTTATGGTGAAAACATAGTCAAAAAATGTTAGGGTCAAACCTTAGAAACTCTACAATGTCAAAATAATTAAATTAAAGCATTTCAAAGTCTCAAATCAAACCCAAAGTATTAGAGATTGTTCAAAATTTCACCAAAAAAATGAAGTTGACACCATCTTCAATTTTCAGAAGTACTCACCCTATTTGCATGGACCTAGAGGACACAAAATAATATATTTATAAATGCCCCTTGGTAGGCATATGCCTACCTAATGTAGAAATAGATTACCAAAATTTCAACTCTAGGTCATTCAATTTGGGTACACCAAATGTAGTGAAAATCCCTAAACCTCAAAGTATGATAAATTATAAATATTCAATTATAATTTTTCAACAAAAATTTAAAGAAAAATAAGATATTTGAATACCATCAAGTTTGACAAGTCCACTAATTACATGGGGGGTGCACTACAAAGGAAGTTCATGGGTGAGGAGCGACTAAACCCTAACTACCCATTTCTACTTTTCCTAATTACTTTCTAATAAACTATAATTTCAACCTACAATTTTGAGCTCTGTTTAACAATGTCTATAGGTTTCTATTGCCAAAAATTTCAATCCTAAATAACATGTGATACATCATCTAAATAGTCATCTTCATGTGATCTCTATAAATATTTTAGTTGAAAAACATGCCATTTTAGTTTATTTTTCAATCCTTTCATATCAATATTTAGCCAAAATAAACTTTCAGTAGTAAGCTATTTTATAAAAAAAAAAAATCATTTTTCAAATTTTTTTTCTTATATAATATAGGGGTGTGAAAGTTATTTTTAGCTTTACAGTGTATCTTTTTTCTTCTAAAATTTGTAACTATTTATTATTAACATAAAAATACCAATAATTCATAATATAAACTTTTAGAGTAGGAAAATCTATTCATATATATATATATATATATATATTTTTTTTTTAAATAAAATTTTAGGATATAATATAGGGGGTCCAAAATTTGGTCACTCCTCATCTATGAACTTCCTTTGTAGTGCACCTCCGGGACTAATTATTTTATGTTCTTAGGACTAATGATTCAAAGGTTGTAGCAGAAGAAGAAAAGTCACTCCAATTGTGTCGGAGAATAGGAACAATGTTTCTTGCAATGACCCTATTTTCTTTTCGCTTGAACACTAATATTTTACAATCTAACTATGCAAGAAAATAGTTTTTTTTTTCATTCTAGCTCTTTGCACTAGAAATTGCAATTTTGAAGTTTATTTTTGGAATGAAACCTAGTCATGAACCTCAAGGGGTGAATGCAAGAAAATTCAACTAACTAGCACATTCCTAAACTTTTAAAAAAATTATGAAACTATTCTCAAAGTTGATATAATAGGAACCTACACAAAATCCTTGAAAATCCGTTTCAAGACTCCAAACCTTCAATAGCTAATAGGACTATGAAGATTGAAAGTGTCTTATGAATGATTTTTAGAGAATTGTAGAAACTAAAGACAAATTTATTCATCCATAAATTTGATAATTTTGGATGATTATTTTGGTAATAGAGATGATATTCTTCTAGGGATCAAATATTAAAATGTTTGTCTAATTCTTATCCGTACAAAAATATTAGAAAGGAATACCAAAGTCTATAGGTGTTTGAGATAAGAAATCTTACAATGACATCACACTTTAAATTAAGGTATTGACAACTTCAACCACTAGGTACCAAATACTAATTTCTATTTTTTTTGCCTCAAAGCAAACTCTAAGTTCTCCTAAACAACTTGTTTTGTATATAGAGCCTAATTAAGTAATCCAAATGCACGGGGAGGACACTCTCACTACATTTGAGGTACCCACATGTGGAGGAGTGATTTTTTGACCCCCTATTTACTTTTGAATAAACTATAATTTCATCCTAAAATTTTGAGCTTTGTTTAACAATGAATAAAGGTTTCTATTGACAAAAATTTCAATTCCAAATAACATAAGATATATTGTCTAGAAAGGATTGAAAAATGAACTAAAATGGCATGTTCTCCAACTAAAATATTTATAGAACTCACATGAAGATGACTATTGCACCAATATTCAACCAAAATAAACTTTCAATAGAAAGCTATTTTATAGAATTTCTTTTTCATTTTTCAAATTTTTTTTCTTATATAATATAGAGGTGTGAAAGTTATTTTTAGCTTTATGGTTGTTTTTTTCTTAATAAATTTATAACTAATTACTATTAGCATAAAAAAATACCAATAATTCAAAACATAAACTTTTAAAGTAGTAAAATCTATCCATAATTTTTTTTTAAAAACTAAATTTTAAGATGTATTACATGTATTACTTTTTCCGCCACACATAGGTTGCTAAAACGTGGACAGTGTCCTCCCCTTATCCAAATGGTGATTTATGAGTACTAGCATTAGAAATGACTTCTTGATCATTGAGGCATAATTATGTTTTTGGTGGTTTAAGATTCCGAACTTGTTTATTTATAAAGGATGAGGTTGATGATATAAGCCTATATATCAAAACTTTGAAATTTAATACATGTTCTGTGAGCAACATCAAATTTTGATTCTACTTGCAACACCTTCTGCTCCAATTTACTAACCAACTAAACACCATTTTAGAGTTGTGTCCACCATTGAAATGTTTATTTTGATGATTGAAGGTGTCCTTACTTTAGCTCAAGTCAACATCAATTGCAAGTTCTATTATCTTTTTCTTGGTATTTCAACATTGCAAATTAAAAGTCTTAGATATGTGAAACCTTTCAAATATGAAAATCAGAGGACAATATAATTAGACAAGATGGCAAAGAAATTTCCCTATCCAAAGATTTCATAGTAGTCCAAATTCTTGTAGCAATAGGAACATGAGATTTGGCTTTAGTCCTTGTAATCTTGCAATACAATGAGAATTGGAATTGATGTTGTACTATTTTGCAATTGCTACCTCAACAAAATTTCACTTTCAAAGTTTGGAATCTATTAAGCTCACTTTCACTCTTGTAGAACTCTTTCTAATTCTAATGATGCTAGAAAAGTGGTTCACTATACTAAGTCAATTCCACTTATTTGACCATGGAAGGATGGTGAGGTTAGTAATTCTTTGATGGATGACTCTCTTTGTTTTTGTAGAAATATAGAATGCATTTATTGGTTCAAAATTGAATCATTTTTTGAGAGAGTACTTGTTACCAAGGCGGCATCTTTCCAAAGTTAACCCATAAACAATATTAAGGATGTCTTTTAGCCAATGAATGACAAACAATCTCTCCATGTAGGACAAAAGTGCAACTATTCATCCTCCAAATTTTGTGTGAAAAGGGAATGTCTTCTATAGTAGTTTGCCTTCCAATAATTGCTTTTGCATTTATTAACTAAACAATTCACACAATATACAAACATATGATTTCTACAATGATAAGCTCATCATCTAAGGGTGACAATAAAAAGAAATGACCTATCATCAACGTACCTTGCAAAAAATGATCTTCATTACTAGACTAGTCTTAAAAGTCATCCACTAGATGTTTTTCACACATGCAAAGTTTTAAAATTAAGGAGTTCCAAATCTATACTTCTTGCTTCATCTAAAGGTTTAAACAAGGTTTTATTTTATGGTTATATTCCCATTATCCCAATTAAAGTTCCCATAAACACTCGATTTGGGATTAGTGATGTTAGATTGAACTCATACAAATCTTGACTTATAGATAAAAATAATCATAAAAACACTAATACACACAATTGATGAATTAGGGGAAAAAAAGAGTTCTACACATGGTTGTAGGTAACCAAATTGAAAAAAAATTTCATCAAGTATTTAGAACAAGCAAATCCAAGGCTCATTACAATCATTTCCTAGCTAGTCCACATCAAGTATCTCCCTTACACAATAAAAGGTGATTCAATGAAAAGAAAAACAATCAAATATCATCATTTTGGACATAATCTCAATCTAAGTAATCATTTGATCAACTACAACAATTGGAAATCAAGTAAACTACAAAGATGACAAGAGTCTTTAATCTATAATTCAAAAAGAATGGACAAGGAAAAAATAGTCATGAAAGTCTTCCTTCATAATATGTCCAACATACAAACATCCAATTGAAAACCATCTCCAACAAATACTTCATCACACCACTATCAATTGTTACAAAAGGACTTTGAAACAAATTCTTACCCTCCAATGAGTGCTCTTGGATGTTATTTAAGCAAATGATTCACTCATTACCAAAAAAGATGATCTCCATGGTGACCAACCCATACTTTAAGGGTTCAACAAATTCTCTTACATAGCTTGGACTACTAATATGCAATCTTCAATGTTCAAATCTAGAATATATTCCAAATTAGTTTTCAAAAGATAAATACTTTTGTTGACAAATGTAAATTTATATGAACTAGTCTATTCAATTCGACAAACTTCCGCAACAAAATGTTACAATAAACAACATCTTTGTATACAACACTTTGGACTATTTTGTCCGTGACAAGATCGATAGTCCAAACTTCCTAACTTTTCGCAGACTTCCACAAAGTTGGGCCTTTTTTGCGGGTCTTCATGCCAACAACTTTTAATGAGACACTCCATCTTTGGACTTGTTCCAATTGGTATTGGTGGCCTTTCTCCCCTTAAAATGGCTTCGCGATAGTCTCTTGGACCTAATTCTTCTAGATGTGAGGCTCCACCTAGTATCTCTTGACAAACAATGCCAAAACTATAAACATCTAACTTCTTTAGATCAACGGAAAATGTCGACCCCGGCTGCTCTCCATAACGATCATTTCTCTGTGCCTTCCACCACTTCCAACGTTCAGGTGCGCAATATTGTCGAGTGAATGTTTGAATATCATTTGAAAAGTCAATAAGCTTGACAGTCATTTCATTAGTGTTCATTGAAGAAAGCACTACATTGGAAGGCTTCAGGTCTCCATGCACAACACCTTGGTCATGTAAATATTTCATCCCTTCCGCAATCTCCCTCAATATCATCCACCTCTTTTGAAAATCCAAAACATGTCCACTTCCTCTTGCTGTATAATACAGCAAACCCTGGGAAAGGTTCATTTCTTGCAACTCCATTACAACAGATATATCATCATCTGGGGTTATAGAGTATGCCATGAATGTCACAATGTTCTTGTGCAAGAGCTTAGGAAGAATTTGGAAATAGTTCTCTCCCAAAAAGGAATATCGCTCTGGATACTTTCCAAAACCTCCAAATACTTTCAGTGCATAAAGGATCCCTTTCCATTCAACTCTATATACATTACCAAAACCACCTTGCCCTATTGGCTGAAATACCATGAGCTCTTCAAACGGAATGAAATGAACTCCATACTCCTTTGAAAGCCCCATCTTCAGCAAAACCCTCTCCAACTGATCATGACCTTGATCTCCCTTCAACATAGATTCTTTCGAGCGTAAACAAGGGCTTGTTGGTAGTGGCACTGGTTGATTCATCTTTTCTTGAATCCGTGAAAGAGCATGCTCCAAAATGCTACAAATCTTTTCAAAATTAGGCCTCAAATCTGGATCCACATCCAAACATTCCCAAATCATCTCAACAACATCTCCAGGTATGTTTCGTTGGGAAATTGATGCTCTATCAATTTGCTTGAGAACTTCTCGAACATTCTTAGGGCTTTCATAAGGTTCCTTTCCGGTCAAAATCTTGAAGCACAACGCTCCAAACCCGAACACATCCACCTTATCAAGAAACAACTTCGATTCACACTCAAACTGCTCCGGGGCTTTGTATCCAAGAGTGCCAACTTTACGATCAATATTACCAACACCCATGAGCTCTGAGCTTCCAAAATCAGCAATCTTCACATCCACATTGAACCCAGTCACAATTGACTTTCGCAACAACACATTCTTGGGTTTCAAATCTCGATGAAAAAAACCCTTCTTGTGAATGTGATTCATTCCTCTTGCAACTTCAGCAATAATATAAACCACTTGGTCATCTGACAATGGGCCCCTTCCAATATAACCCTCAAGGTCACAATCCATAAGCTCCATAATCATGGTACAATCCAAAACCAAGTCTTTTTGGGCGGTAAGATAGAATCCCCAAAGCTTTAAGACATTTGGGTGTTGCAAACCAAGCATGCAATTCACTTCTTTGGAAGTCAAAGAAACATTATTGAAGGTACTTCCTGCATGAAACTTCTTCACAGCAACCTTACGACCTAGCCACTGAGCTTCATGCACAGGCCAATTGCCTTTTCCAATTTGTTTCCCTTCCTTGATGTCTTTGGAATCAACATTGAAACGTGGAGGCAAAGTGTCTCCACTAGCAAAGAAAATCTCTTCCGTCTTAGAAGCAAGATCAATTGTGCTTTTCCATGCCTTCATTGTACTAATCTTTCTTTGTTCCAAATATGAATTGAAATAAGCTCCTTCCAAGGACCTGCCAAGATTCCACTATCAATATCCAATGCCCAATTCCAAGTACAAATCAACCATAGTAATAATACTTCAGAGTGTTAATATTGAGCTCCAATAACATGCAAGGATCGCTTTGTGAACACCTCTTCTCATATCATCAAATCAGATGACCTCAAAGGAGTAACTTCTCTTATATAGAAAAACTCCAAATTAAGACATGATTGGAGTAGCCTAAAGGAGTAGCCTAAACCACAATCCCAAATTGAAGGGAAGAAACTTAGAGATGACAATGACAACATGTGCAAATCAATTGCAAGAGGGACCTTGCACAACACTATTCACTCTCTCATCCACCTTTTCTTATTCACTTTGCAACCCTCTAGGCAAATGCAAACAACATCTTCATCACAAAGAATGATAGACCTTTTCTACCATGACAAACCAAACAATTTCTTTCCACTTGTATTTCACAATATTCATGTCGCAAGGACCACTCAAAAGCAAGACATCGAAACACACCATGTGTTATCCCTCCTTGCTTACAACATTGCAAAAGAAAATCTCAAAAGCAAGACATCGAAACACACCATGTGTTATCCCTCCTTGCTTACAACATTGCAAAAGAAAATCTAACATCGAAGGGCATTTTGGATGTTGCACAAATCATACACAACCTTCTCATCACTCACCAACAACCCTAGAATCTCAATGCAATAGAAAAGGAGAGAAAACGGACATACATGCACTTTAACATGAACAACCCGAGGGAGCTATTTCCTTGCAAGCAAGAAGTCTTTGTACAAGATTAACACCCTTGCATCCAATCTATACGAACACAAAGCATGAATGAACTTCGAATATGACATCCCAAGTTGCAAGGATAAATCTACAAAGAAGTAGAATTTCAAGCTTTCTAAGGGGTCCACCTAGGAAGCACCTAAAAAACACAATAGCACTACCTCAGATTGCAATGAAAGCAACAAAGAAGCACAGATGCAAGGCCAAACAAACACTTTACTAAGCAAACCAACAATGGACATTGTCAAGCAACCCCAATCTAGTGGCAAAAGGAAATGCAAGAGAGGCTGATTAATGAAGTCCCAAACCCTTGCCAAGTAATGCACTCCACAAAAAGGTGAAGATGCCACACCTAGTCTAAACGATCCACTTATTACTCCACTTATTACTTCGTCGGTAGTCCTCAAAGCATTTCCCAAAGAGTTTAAAGATGATTCATTGTCCCTTAGAGGAACTTGCAAACCGAATAAGCATTTTGAACCTATTTTTAGCATTTTTGCAATCACTATGGCCTTTAAATTTCTTTTAATAACCACATAAACTCGATTAAATTTTTGCTTATTAAAAAAAATGAGATTTAATTTTAGACAAATACCACAACCTGTGAAAAAAATCAAGTTTGTGAAATGTGCGTTCTAATGTAGATATCTACTGAAGTTCAACCAAGCCGCCCCGGACATGAAGGGGCCTTTCAAGGGACAATTCCCTGGCTCAAACGAAGGATGTCCTAAACTGTTCAAGGTTTCATGTTTCTGCAAATAGCGCAATTGTGACCCATGCACACTGCAGATCCGATGACCGAAAAAAACCGTGCCAACAGCAAAGCCCTCAATTTCACACTTCAGAAACTGCTCTAGACAGGCTGCACTGAACTCCGATGACTACAAGAAAAAGGACCACACAGAACACAATGACCCCAATAAACCCTGACTCAAATGAAGAATGTTTGAAACTGCTCAAGGTTTAATGTTTTTGTAAATCACGCACTCGTGACATATGCACACACCAAATTCGATGACCAAAACAAATCGCGCCATCATCAAAGCCCTGAATTTCAGACCTGACAACCGACTCTAAACAAGCTAAACTAAACGGAATTAAATTTCAATTACTAACATACAAAGGACCACACAAAAAACACAATTAGCCTCAAAAATCCCCGCGGCGCAAACTATGCAACAACGACAACGAAACGGAACCCTCACGAAGCACAACGCGTGGTTACAAGGCAAAAAACACGAACAAACATTTTCAATAGAAACACAGCATACACACGAAAACAGCGTTTGGCAAACCAAAAATCGTCCTCAACAATCCGCATATGGATCTCCCAAAACCAAATCGGAAACCAGAACAGCGTGGCCCTCAAATCCCAAGAATCCGGATAAAACAGTATCCCTAATTTTTATCGCTGAATGCACCGCCTACAAGCGTCTCCAAACTCCAATGGCTGGAATTCCACCTATTGCGCAATCTAGGACCTTTTCAGCCCCGGCACTCAACCATAAGAAGCCGCGAAGGCAAGGTGGTGAATCACAAGCAGCGGAATTCGTTTCGGCTTCCTGAATCCAACCGTTCGGAACTTTTGATCATCGGCAGCAATCCCGTCACTAGGACGCGAACACCCAATCTCTCGTGACTCTGGAATTTCATCAGCTTCGTCGCCATCTCGCCTCGGCTATGGCGGATGCCGGTGATCCCAAACTCAATGCACGAGCTGCACGAGCGCTTGCAATCCCTGCGGCCTTGCTACACAAAGGCGGCCTCGCCACACAACGAACTGGGAACAATCCAACATCAAGATCCAAAAGCCAAATTCCAGATACATTGTAGGTGTAGTAAGAATACCTGGGAGTTTTAATAGGGAGCTCCAACAACATGCAAGGAGCCCTTCGTGTACTCCTCTCCCCACATCGTCAGAAACATAGAGATATTCTTTTGGCGAAACAAACTCCAGAGTAAAATACGGTTTGATGGCACAGCCTGTACCACAGTCCCAAATTGAAGGATGAAACTTAGAGACGAGATTGACATCGAGTGCAAATCCACTCCAAGAGGGACCTGGCGTAACACTATTCACTCTCATCCACCTTTTCTTATCAACCCTCGATGCAAAATACAAACAACATTTCAATCAAAAACAGGAATCACAACACTGCTGCACCACAACAGCACCCTATTCCACCATGACAAACCAAACATTCTCTATCCACTTGCACTTCACGATATTCATGTACCAAGGACCATTCAAAAGCAAACCATAGAAACACACCACGTGCTACCCCTCCTCACTTCAGAATGCAGAAAGAATCAAAAGAAAATCTAGCACCCATACACATCTGGATGTCGCACAAATCAAACCAGCCGTTCCCACCACTCCCCAACAACCCTAGAATCTCAAAGCAGTAGAAAAGAAGAGAAGATGTGCATACCTGCGCTTCAACACGAACAACCCAAGGGAGTTGTTACCCCGCAAGACAGAAGTTTCCAGCTCTTCGTAAACTACCCCGCAACGTCTTTGTGCAAGATTAGCACCCTTGCATCCGATCCGATCTGATCTGTGCCAATATGTCCCAAGTCAAGAAGACAAATCCACAAAGAAGCACGGTTTCAAGGTTTCTGAAGCTCCGTCACGGAAACAACAAAAAAAAATCGGAAGCAAGCACTACCTCAGATTGCAATCACGGCAGCAAAGAAGCGCACATGCAAGGCCTTTCACCCACTTCGTTACGTGAGGCTAGCAGGCAGTGCAAATGTCTAGTCGCGGAAGGTAACGCGTGAGAGTTGGAAGAAGAAGCTCCCCAACCCTTGCCTTCTGGCTCACTCCACTGTTGGTAGTTGGTATAGCAAGTAGGTTCTACAGCAAAGGGAGGTCGAGACTGAGTTCAAGGCGGGGCATTGTTTCTTCTCTTTTCCTTCCCCGAATGAATTTCCTGACCCAGCCTACGAAGTGGGCCCAGCAGCCTGGTTTTACCCCAGGGAAAAACGCTGAAATTTTTCATTTTTCACACATGATAAAGTTTGCAAATTTTGAATTCATGTTTGCAATCAGAGACCCCAAATTACCCAGAGACCAAATTACCCAGAGACCCCAAATTACCCCCATACCGCCGAGAAGGGGTCTAGAACACACCCTAGGCATGGCTCAAAATAAAGGGGCATTTTTTTACTTTTTTTCCGGAGAATCCCAAAGTTTTCTTGTTGGGCCTACTTTGTGGATTGGATTTTGTGTCTTGCATTGTTAGCAATTTTTTTTCTTTTTTGATACTTTGAGAGAAAGTGCCAGCCCACGTGCCCATCACTTTAAATTTGGTGATAAGAGCATCACATTTGTACATTCATCCATCTTTTGATTCTAAAACATTTTTCATACACTTTTTCATCCCAATTTGGCAACTTCATCCACATTTTTTTATAAAAATGGGAAATTTGGGGCCAAAAAAACAGATTAAATTTTTAAGAAATATCAAATTTTATTTTGAAATGGTGCAATATGGCCCTATGATGCCAAAAAAAATGGGGGGGGGATCATTCATAGCTGCTTGGAGACATAGCATAGTGCACAACATCCTTGTAACCACTCAACGTCCTGGAAGTTCTGTACAAGGAAAGCCCAAATGATCACTATAAGGTATCAACAACCAAAGATTCTTAACCCTTAATCTCTAAATGCCTAAGGTACCAAATTTTGGTGTTGAAAATATTCTGAAGTTAAATAAAACCTAACCAAGTTGCTATTTTTAGTAGTTCATATTTTTGAAAAATCCTTTTTGAAGTCTGATTTTAGCATTCCAAATCCAATTTTGAAAATGATCAATTATGATTTTTTTATTTCAGATTTTGTGCAAAAGTGTCCTTTGCAATCTTGACTTTTTGTAGTGTTAAGGGCTCTTAGAAAGAGCCTCAAATACACTAGATCTTTGAGAAAAAGTCACATTAGCAATTCATTTTTAAAATTGTAGAGTAGATTTTGTGAAGTCATAAATTGATTGGAGTTTTGCATGTTAGGCCTTTTATACTCATATTTTTGTGGTGAAATTTTTTTAGATTTGGAATGTCAAAGAGGATTTAAAAGACTTGAAATTACTTTTGCAATTTTTACACCCTAATGATTAAATATTATAATCTTTTAATCCGTAAATGATATTGTTGTTGTTGTTTTTTCTATGTGATCTCTAACATGTTCAATTTGAAGTAAATTCTTAAAAGCTTGAAAAACACCTTGAGCAATCAAGGGGATAATGTCAACATGGAAGTTTGGCATTTGATGGAGGACAAAAAATCCTTCTAGTAGGATAGAAGTGTTGGCATTTGATAGAAAATCCTTCTAGTAGGATAGAAGAGCAACTATTCGTCCTTAGAATTTGGTTGTAAAAAAGGAAGGTCTTCTACAATAGTTTCACTTCTAATGAGTGCTTTTACTATTTCTTAAGGCAATGATTCACATGGTAATGAAAAGGGATGATTTCCAAGGTCACTTATATGTCCCATACGAATTAATAAGGCTTGGTTTACATATGGGATTCATTGCTGAAATTACTGCACAGGCTATGTAAGATTGTGTGTCTTTTTCCCAAATGGTGTGACTTTTTACCAATTCTAATGGCACATATTTGAAAAAAGAGTATGATAAGGAAAGATTACATTATAGTACTAGAAATAACATGTAAGGTAAAACCTGATTTACATTTATCACTAAATTCATCGTTCAAGTTCTCATAATAAACTCTCATGAAAATGAAAGACAACTACTATGGGAGCTACAACTCTAGTTTCAATGTCGAGAGAAAGGGAAAGAATCTGGACCATGGCAACTCATCTTGAATTGAAGACGTTGCGTTTTCGATCCAAAGTGAACATTTGGCCAGGGAGATTACGCAGATTCGTTTGGAGAGCTTCGACAATTCGAATATCACGATTTCGGGATGATGATTCACGCCATTCTGACAAATGTTTGCTTTTGTTGTCGACTGCATGAATTCACTTGGAGGATCTCGGGTCTGGGTAGACAGAAGGCCCATGTCTAGGAAGAGAAATTCACGCATTATCGACTAGCGCACAGGCCACCTCCACGACTCCATGCGAGTGAAAAATTGGAACGAATTCACCATAACTATCGAGAGTTCTGGAATAAAACATCGACAGGGAGATTGGGGCATTTTGAAAAGTAGTCAATCAGTCAGATGGATCAATGCATATGTCGGGCTGCTCAATTCCGACCAGGGAGTGACCTCCAACTGCTCAACTAACGAATCGCCTCAAGGATAAAGAGAAGCTTCACCTCAGTGAATTCAATCTGCTCTTCAATTCAGTGCGGACTTAGGAAAACATGAGATTACCTTGCGAACAGTAAGATTCACAGCTCAGAAATCCTGACTCTTAAAGAATTCTAAAGACGTGGCGTTTTCAATCGAAAGTGAATATTTGGCGAGGAAGACTGTGCAGTAACGGAGGTTGCAACGTTGAAATTGACTGACGGACTTGACTGGTGAAATGTGTCGATCAAAGGTGAGGTTAACAATGAAGAAATTGTAATCACACGCACATCAAATTCGTGTTCTTAAGCCCTGGAAGCAGCTCAAACAATGATTAACGAGGAAAAAGAAGAAGTCCAATCAAAGAGGATGCGTACTCAACGTGTGGTTGTGAGTCGGGTCTACTGCGAAGTATGCATCTCATAACCTGTAAGATACACGGGGGTATGAATCAACTGAGGAGTGTATATCAATAAAAGGGCTGGGCGCCAAAACATTGGAGACAACCTTCGCAATCTCCTTCAATTCGTCCATGCTTTCCCATGCTTGTTAAACAGGTCTTCCAGCTTAGTAATGCCCTGTTGCACAACAATGTCAACTGCAGCATGCAGTCACCCTGGAATATACGCCCCTCTTTCCCAAAATGATTGTCCACAATTTTGTGAGTATTTTTCTGAGCCAATTTCATTGATCATACTGTGAAAAACACAATGAAGAAAGGTTTCAAATTTAATATCACTACAATCAACAAAGAGCATTGCATGTGTTCATTACAACTCAAATAAAATTAGTCACAAGGAAGTCTCCATGTGACCTACTCAAAACAACCTTCAAAAAACATGACATTCAAAGTGGACAATCGTTTCGGGACCAAGGGAGTACACGGGACGCCACTCTGAAGAAGCCAGACTACATTTTACATGTCACGTTAGAGAGCTTGTATTCAACAACACACTCCTTCAAAAACCCACAGATATAACCCAAGCAAAGCAAACTAAGTAGCTTTCAATGGCGTTACCTCTTCCAATCGCTCCTCAGCCTCACGCTTGCATACTGACTGCAAAGAACAGCACAAAAGATGACACAGCGTTCCACAAACATTCCATTGGGAGGTCGCCACCGAACCCTAGAAATCATCAGTGATAACACGAATGGGTTGTCTTTCATTTCCTTATGGCTGCATAAGTTGTACCTTAGCACAAACAGAAGCACAAGTCTTCCCGTAATCGCGTAGTCTCTTGCGCAGGAGGTCAACCCGTTGCACAGTCTGGAGCAAGGAGTCAATGATAAAAATTGTGAGCAATTGGACACCTAACCTTGCAATTCAAGATGAATGCATAAAGCAGATCAAGTCATTTCAAGCTCCACACAGGAAACAGAAAATTCAAGCACGATCTGCCTTACTACAGCTTACATCACTTTGAACGTAGCTACCTCGTAACACCGTTTTTCTCAAAACCTCCATCAAGAGATGATTGCATACTGTCTCGCATCATTATGAGTGACACTAAACAGCAAGGTCAATCACCTCTTCATAGTGCCTCGCCCGAGCGTGAGCTCAAGAAGAGACTGTTCACAAGGATGGAGCTGCTGGCACGCTGGGAAGTTCTTAACGTATGTATCCCGGCCTTCCAAGGAATTGTCAACTCCTACAAAGAAAAAGCAGAGCAACCAATCAAGTTGGATGTCCGGACACAAACACTGCAATCGAAGATGTAGCGAAAAGGGAATAGAACGACTAGAAGTTACCTTGTTTTGAGCAGCCAGCTGCTTGGCTCCCCGGTTCCGCTCCCGTCTGGCAGTGTTCTGCATTCCTGGTTACAGAAGCCCTCATTACACAGAGCTCAATACTACCCACTAACTCACCTTCACCGATGTCACATTCCAATTCCAAGGTAGGAGGTTCTGAACGTGCATAGGCTCTAAGATCGTCCACCTCCTTAAATGTACACTATTTGAATGTGTTGCTTTTTCTTAGCATTCAGCAGTGTACAAACAATGAATAATTTAGGAGGTGGTTGATTTTAGAGCCTTATGCCATTTCAACTTCAAAATTTCATAACTAATTCCACAAAGCTCCAAAAAATTATGAAAAAACTTAGGTTAAATGTCAATACCACTTGTTTTTCAAGAACGATTTATTGAAATTAAATTATTTGAAGAAACTTCACCTTCCCAAAAATTTAGTTTCAACTCTTTGGTGGGCGATTTATGGACCTCCTACCTACTAGACACATCATTGACCACAGACACCGAGTTTCAAAAGTTATACAACGGTTTAGAAAAATCAAAATTACAAGTGTATAATGATTTAGAGTTTCTTCCAATTTGATGATTGAAACTTAAACCTCTCACAAAGCAAAAGAGGTTAAAGAATCCTTAATATCTTACAAACTAGGTAGTATCATTTGAGTGATGAACATCCATGGATTTTTGGAATAAATTGAGCCTCAAATACACTAGAACTTGGAGAAAAAACCACATTAGCAATTCAATTTAAAAAATTGTAGAGTAGATTTTGAGAAACTTTAAACTAATTGGAGTTATGCACATTATACCTTTTACTAATATCAGTTTAATACTAATATACCATGTCAATTCTAATATATTAGTATTCAAAGAAAAAAGAAAATTTTCATTTTTCACCTTTTTTAACTAGTTTTTGAGACTTTGAAACCCTTTAACTAAATTTTTTTACACTACAGGATACTAAGGTTCAAATCATTATAATAGTAGAAGATTCATTTAAAAATCTAACAAAAATATTCAAAAATTAAATAATATTTTTTATTATTAACCCTTTAACTTTTTAACAACCAAAAATGAATCAATTGATTGACCTTTTGATACTCATTGATTGACCTAGGAATGTAAAGCATCACTTGAACTTGGGACTCATTCTCATGAAAATCAAATTAGCTATCAAGTGGCATATTCAGTTTAGAATAAGATTCACTATTGAATTTACATAAATTTCCAAAACATGGGTGGTATAGGACTATGGTAAAGAGTCATTGGTTTAAAGAAAACTAACTAGTGGAATGAAGGCATGTGCTCAAGTGCCACCCGGTGTAAGCAAGGCTAGATCCAACCTTTAAGATGGAAGAAAGGTGGTTGGAGACTTTTGGCAAGCTTTAAAAAGCAATGCATGGCAAGCTATGTGAAGAACATCTTGGAAAAAAAACATTGAAAATTGCCTCAAATCGAAGAGTAATGAAGTTGGACAATGGTGATGATTAGAATTCTAAGTGTTCGTAGCCTAAACCGTTCATGCCCCTTTTTCAACGAGCTTGCCCCATCATAGATGAGACTACCCACTTTCTTTTCTTAATTCTTTTTTTAACCATTTCAATACACATCTTGCACTTAGGTTTGAGCCATTTTTTAATTATTTTTTTTTCCTATAGTGTGTCTTTTCTTGTGTTCTTTTACTCTACCATGTTCAATCTTGAATTTTGGCTGTAGATTTAAGAGAAATCTTCCATTTATCTCATAATTTTTGAAATTTAACAATGAAGTGGTCACTATTGTAAGACCATTTTCTCACTCATTTTTGGTCCTAAAAATACAAGAATTGTTTCCATGGATGTGGAACTTGGTTATCATGAGAAAAAACGTAGGTACGTAACTCTCAAAATTGTTAAGTGGAAGTAGGGACAAAGTGGAAAGCAAAATTATACTACTAATAGATCTAAAATGGAATTGAAGGTCCATTTGAAAGGTCCATTTGTTGTAGCAAGTAATTCACACCCGATGGCCTATGCATGTTTTAGTTTTGAAAATTATAAAGATTGAATTTGGAAACAAAGCATATATGTTATTTTTTTGAGAAGACTTCCTAATTGTTCAAAATACAAGACTCTTTATAACTTTCACATCACTTATCCAAATGGAATGAATCCAAGAGACATAAATATTTTCTCGAAGAAAAAAAAATCAAATTTGATAGTAAATTACACATTTTCTTCTCATGGCTACAATAAAGCATTTCCTACTTTGTCATCATGGCAAAAGGATTTTTTCCAAGTGCCAAAAAAAATTTTAAATTATATTCATTAGGTATAAAACTAACTAGCACATTTCTTAACCTAAAAAAAATTAGAAAACTACTAAGATATAATAAAAACCTATCAAAAATCTTTGAAAATCCATTTCAAGAATCTCAACATTTAGAAGCTTATAGGACAATCATGATTAAAAGTGTCTTACAAATGACTATTAAAAACTGTAGAAACTAATGACAAATTTATTCATCTATAAATTTGGTAATTTGGGATGATTACTTTGGTGTCAAGGACGATATTCTTTTAGGGTTCAAATATTAAATGTTTGCCAAATTCTTATCCCAAATGGTACTAGAATATTGTAGAAAGAATTACCTAATTTTAGAAGTATTTGATATGAAAAATTTTGCAATGACATCAAACTTCAAATCAAGGTAGAGACACCTTCAACCACTAGGTACCAATTACTTGAAACAACTTGCCTTGTATTCATTTAGGAGCCTAATTAGGTAATCCAAATGGTGATTCATGAGTACTAGTTTGAGAGTTCATTTTTTGATCATTGAGGCATAATTTTGTTTCTGGTGGTTTATGATTCCATACTCGTTGTTTCCTTTGAAGTCTAAGACTCTAATGATACAAGCCTACACATTTGCAACTTTGAAATTTAATACATGTTCTCTGAGCAACATCTAATTCTTATTCTACTTGCAGTACCTTTCACTCCAATTTGCTTACTAACTAAACACCATTCTAGAGTTGCGGACACCACTGAAATGCTTATTTTGATGATTGAAGGCGTTCCTTCCTCAGCTTAAGTTTGCACTAATGACAAGTTCTATTATCCTTTTGTTCATGTGGCAACACTACAGATTGAACGTCCTAGAAATGTGAAAACTAAGATTTGAAACCAAGGGACAACATAATTATACAAAACTAGCAAAGACCTATTGCAATGTAGCATTGAAGTTAGGAAAAGCCTTACATAAATTGATGAAAAACATTCAGATGACAGGACAAAATACTGGAGATGAAATCGTGACCATATTTGTGACAACGGGTTGTGACAAATCATGTGACAATGTGTATTTAATATAATAGATGGCAGAGAAACTTCCCTGCCCAGCAATTTCATCAAGTAGCCGTGCTTGTTGCAAGCCTGCACTTTGAGGTACAGAATGAGAATCGGAATCTACGTTGCATTCTGCAGTCGCTACCAAACTTGAAGGTCGTTAAGCTTCCTTTCACTTCCATAGAGCTCCTTCTGATTCCTAGCGTTGTGACCTGCATCTTTTTATGCCCAGAAATCCATTGAGCTGCAAAAAACTCGAGACTGATGCATGAGAGTGAAAGTACGTCCAGCGAGGGAATTCTTTGGTGCAGAAATGCTGCTGGTTTCAACTGAATCCAAGTGTGTCAATTCCAAGGACTTGCTGGTGACCAAAACGAGACCAGAGAAGCACAAGCACGCGATGAGGTTTGTGAAGCAGCTGCGCAATCCTGTGCTCTTCGGTTTGCAGCCATCGAAACACAAACCATTGGCAGCAGTTGTGGGCAACGGCAGTCCATGCCTCCATGGGGTGGATTTGGTAGAGTGTTTTGGACAGAATCCGACTCTCCACACCACAGGGAGACCGGGAGGGCGATACTGGGGTGTATTTTTTTCATGTATGTAACTATATCCCCCCCAATTTTCTTATTTAAGAAAATTTGGGGGGTATAGTTACATATCTGAAAAAAATATCCCCTGGTATTGCCCTCCTGGTCTCCCTGTGCACAGGGGTTGGAAGACTGCTTAGATACAGAATATTGTTGAAAATCATCTATCATATAGTGTCAACTTTGAAGCCTCCCTGCACGCACAATTCTCGGACTAAGTGATGCTGGAGAGGTGGTGCACTAAGTTAAGTTATTCTATTCAATTAACCTTGGAAAGATGCTGAGGATAATAAGTGTTTAATGAATGACTTTCTCTATTATTGTAGAAACATAGAATGCACCTATTGGTTCAAAATGTAAATCATTTGTGACAGAGTACACTAGAAGAAACCCGCGTTTAACTTGACGGATTTTTTTGCGCATCATGTTACAATTTCATGTTTTTATGTCAAAAATTACGTCAAATGTAACATCTTTGACATAAAAACATGAAATTGTAACATGATGCGCAAAAAAATCCGTCAAGTTAAACGCGGATTTCTTCTAGTGGTATCTATCACGGAGGGAGCATCCTTCAAAGGTTAACCCTTAAACAACGGATTGGTAACTGTGGAAATCATCCATTTTGATACTGTGGGAATCATTGGTCTAAAGGAATCCAAAAGCACTCTTTTGGAATCAAAGTATTGTAAAAGATCTCTTCTTTACACACAAAATTTTGGGGATGAATAGTTGCACTTTTGTCCTACATTAAAAGTTTGAGGATTAACCTTAAAAGAATAAGACCTATTTCCCAAAAATGATCTTCATTTATGGTCCAATAGATGCTTTCGTCATCTATACATTAATTTGTAAAGTCACCCATCATCTATTTTTTAGCATGTATAAGATTTCAAGGTTAAAGTGTTCCAAACTTGCACTTGATTCATTCATGAGCTTCACCACTAAGAGCTAAATCAACCATTTTTGGGTCGTTGCCTAATTTTTGGGCAACATTTTTTGATAGAGAAAAAATTCATTTAAATTTTTTTTCTTTAAAAAGATTGTGTTGTCTTTCAATATCCATATTCAAAACTAATATCACTATGCTTAAACAAAAATTATAAGAGAAATAGCACAAAGTGTTTAGAATTTAAAAACTTACTATTTAGAAAAAGTATTGGTGTTCTCATTACTAAGTCTTATGCTTTCAACACATATTAATAGAAATCACAATTTTGATAAGTCAAAGAAAAAATTCAAATACTAAAAATACAAATTGTATTTTTGATGAAAATTTGAAGTTATATCTTCAAATTTCATTTGAAGAAAATCTAAAAAATAGTTTTATAATTTTGACTATACTAATACTTTCATGCTTTACATTCTCTTCTTTGATGCAAACTTCGAAAAAAATTATAGAACTTATTTCTTATAATACATTTGTGTTTTGGCTAGGCTTTTAGGAGTTAAATAAGGTTTCATTTTATGGTTGTATTCCTATTCTCACTAGCCAAAATTGCCTTCAAAACAAGACTTGGGATTATTGATGTTAATTCAAACTAATGCAATTCATGGCCTATAAAGAAAATAAATCATAAAAACATTAACATAAACAACTCAAGAATGATGAGAAACCAAAGAGTTCTACACAACTTACAAAATTTTCCATCAAGAGTTGGTTAGAACAAGCCAAAGACAAGCACAACGTAAGGTTGGTTACAATCACTTCCTAGCTAGTTCAAGTCGAGCAACTACAATACACTCAATAGGGTGGATCCAAAATAAAACAACAAACAACAACAAAAATCAACATTCTTGACATAATCTCAACTAAGTAGTCATTGGACTCACTACACCAATTGAAGATCAAGTACACTACAAAACATGAAAAGAATCCTAAAATTGCAACTCCAAAAAAATGGATTAGGAAAAAAAAGTCATGAAAGATTCATTTTGTAAACCTCTAGCAAACATCCAACACCACTTAAGACATACTTTGTAGCAACACCATCAATTGTCACAAAAAGAATTTAATACAAATTCTCACACATGGCATGGACCATTGACAAACAAGTTTCCATAGTTCAAATTAGAATATCTATTTCATTACTTTTTTTAAAATGAATAGTTTAGTGATTGGACTATCCAATTCAAAAAACTTTAGCAATAGATTATTACAAAAGACAACAATTTCTAGAAAACTGCTTTTCCAGAAAATTGCTTTGGATAAATTGCTTTGGACCTAAAGAAAATTGATAATCCAAAGTTTGTGAGGATGACAACCTCTCACAAACTTCAGAGAAGCCTGGTCTTTGTTGCGGGTCATTATTCCAACACCTTTTAATAAGATCCTTCATCTCTAAACTTATTTGAATTGGTATTGGCGGCCTTTTTCCTCTTAAAATTGCTTCTCTATATGTATATGGCTGATATTCTTTTAAAAGTGGTGCTCCACCTAGAATCTCTTGACAAAGAATGCCAAAACTATAAATGTCAGCCTTCTTTGCATCAACATCCTTAGACATATACAAAGATCTAGACATCAAAATTTCAGGTGCAGCATATTGTGTAACACATGTATGAGGTGTATTGCCAAAGTCAATAAGCTTAACAATCATATCATTTGTGTCCAATGCAGAGATCACTATATTTCTAGACTTGAGGTCTCCATGCACAACCCCTTGATCATGTAAATATTTCATCCCTTCCGCAATTTCTCTCACAATCCTCCACCTTTTGGGCATCTCCAAATCTATTTTCATTTGACCCAAGACCATGGAAAGGTCCATTGCTTGCAACTCCATTATCGTAGATATTCTATCAATTGATATTATAGAAAATCCCATAAATGTCACAATGTTCTTGTGGAAGAGTTTAGGAAATATTAAAAAATAATCATCTCCCATATGACAACCATCAAATGGAGAATGCAATAAAGTATCACGAGCCCTATAAAATGTTTTTAGTGCATAAAAGACCCCTTTCCATTCTACTTTATATACTCTTGAATAAAAACCTTCATTTCTTAAGCCAATCACCAAGAGCTCACCAAAAGGAATGAAATAACGTCCATACTCCTTCCCCATCTTCTTGTCATGAAAAAGGCTCTCAAAATGTTCTTGACCTTGAACCCCCATTGACATACATTCTCTCAAGTGCAAAGAAGCACTAGTTGATAGCGATAGTGGTTGAGCCACCTTCTTCCGAATTGCCGAAAGAGCACCATCCAAGATGTTAGAGATCTTCTCAAAATTAGGCCTCAAATCTGAATCCACATTCAAACATTCCCAAATCATCTCAACAACATCTCCAGGTATGTTTCCTTGGAAAATTGATGCTTTGTCAATTTGCTTGAGAACTTCTCGGACATTCTTAGGACTTTCATAAGGTTCCTTCCCGGTCAAAATCTTGAAGCACAACGCCCCAAACCCAAACACATCCACCTTATCAAGAAACAATTTCGATGTAGACTCAAACTGCTCCGGGGCCATGTATCCAAGAGTGCCAACCTTTCGGTTGATATCATCACCACCAAGGACCTCTGAGCTTCCAAAATCAGCAATCTTCACATCCACATTGAACCCAGTCACAACCGACTCTCTCAGCAAGATGTTCTTGGGTTTCAAATCTCGATGAAAACAACCCTTCTTGTGAATGTGATTCATTCCCCTTGCAACTTCAGCAATAATATAAACCACTTGGTCATCCGACAATGGTCCCCTTCCAATATAATCCTCCAGGTCACAATCCATGAGCTCCATGATCATGGTGCAATCTAAAACTTGCTCTTTTTGTGTTGTAAGATAGAATCCCAAAAGCTTTAAGACATTTGGGTGCCGCAAACTCAACATACGATTCACTTCTCTTGAAGTCAAAGAGACATTGTAAAAGGTGCTCTCAGCAAAAAACTTCTTCACAGCAACCTTGCAGCCCAACCACTCAGCTTCATGCACGGTCCAAATGCCTTCTCCAATCTTTTTCCCTTCCTTGATGTCTTTGGAGTCAACATTGAAACGTGGAGGCAAAGTGTCTCCATTATCAAAGAAAATCTCCTCTGTCATATAAGCAGGATCAATACCACTTTTCATTGTATTTGTATTTGTTGGCTCAAAATCTTAACTCAAATAAGCTCCTTCCAAGGAATTGGCAAGATTTCGTGATCAATATTGAAAGTCAAATTCCAGATACAAAGCAATTTTAGTAATAATACTTCAGAGATTTATTGTTGAGCTCCAACAACAAGTAAAGATTACTTTGTGTGCTGCTTTTCCCACATTGTCAAATCTAATGACCTTAAAGGAATATCAACAAAGAGATATTCTTTTGTAAAATATGCATTAATGGCATAGCTTGCATCACAATCCCAAATTGAAGGAAAAAACCTTAGAGACGAGATTGAGATCATGTTCAAAGCAACTCCAAGAACATGCGATAACACTACTCACACTCTCATCCACCTTGTCTTATCCTCTCTACAACCCTTGATGCAAAATGCAAACAACATCTCAATCAGAAAGAACCGCAACAACATTGTATTCCACCATGACAAATCAAACATTCTCTATCCACTTCTACTTCACAATATTTATGTAGCAAGGACCATTCAAAAGCAAGCCATTGAAAAAGACAAGGTGTTCAATGTGGAACCCCTTCTTGCTTTCAAAATTCCAAAAGGAAATCTAACACCCCATGGACATCTAGATGTCACATTGATCATACCCAACCTTCTCACCACTTACCAACAATCCTAGAATCTCAATGTAGTAGGAAAGAAAAAAAAGACATGCATACCTACACTTCAACATGAACAACCCGAGGGAGTTGTTACTCCACAAGCAAGAAGTTTCCAGATGTTCATCAAGTGCTCCACAATGCCTTCTTGCAAGATTAACACCTATGCATCTAATTTCTACCAACACAAAGAAAGCATGAGCTTTAGAATCAAGATTCACGTCCCAAGTCAAGAAGGTAGATCCACAAAGAAGCATAGTTTCACTGTTTCTAAGGGTCCACCAAAGAAGCACCCAAGAAAAACAGCCAACACTATGTAATAAAAGCAACAAAGACATCCAAATGAAAGGCCTAACAACCACTTCATCAATAAAGTGAATATGCCACACAAAGTCCTCGGACTGTTTCTTAAAGAATTCTTTTTTTAACCAAAAATGATTCCTTATCCCTCAACAAAGGTTGCAAGACAAACAAGCATTTTAGTAGTCAAAACCTAAATTTGTACATAGTTCTTAGTTTTAAATGTTTTTAAGCTTAACTAAGAAAATGCGGCTCCAATAATCTATTTTATACTCTATCTTTTCAAAATTGTTAAAATTATAATTTTTGTAGCATCACGAAGATGGCATCATGAAAACTCAACATACACCACTTTTGAACTCTTTATATCAAATATCTCTTAGTGTAAGCTCCAGTTATACCACAATGTTTGTCACTACTATCTCCCATTTTTCTTAAAATTTCAAATTGTTTTTAGCATTTTTTGTAATTGCTATGTTTTTTAGGAAAAAAAATCTTTTAAAAAATACATAAATTCAAGTTGATTTTTTAAATTATAAAATAATGAGATTAAATTTTAAATAGATACCACAACATGTGTAAAATATAAAAAATTTGGAATGTGTGTTTTCATACAAAAATCTACTGAAGTTTGACCAAGCCCAAACATAAAGTATCCTTTAATTCTTAAACGTCAAGGTGGACGTTTGGTGTCCAATAAATGACAAAGAATCTCTCCATATAAGACAAAAGTGCCACTATTCATCTTTAGAATTTTGTGTGGAAAGGGGAGGTCTTGAACAGTACTTTAACTTCCAATGAGTGCTTTTACAATTTTTTAAGCCAATGATTCACACGGTCATGAAAACTGAGGTTTAGGCGTTAAGGGATAATTCCATGACTCTAAACGAAGGATGTCTGCAACTGTTCAAGGTTTCATGTCTCTGTAAATCGCGAAATTGTGACACATGCACACACCAAATCCGATGACCAAAACAACTCGCGCCATCATCAAAGCCCTGAATTTCAGACCTAAACGGCATTGAATTTCGATTACTAACATAAAAATGACCACACAGAAAACAATTAGCCTCAAAAATCCCCGCCACACAAACTATGCAACAACGACAACGAAACGGAGCCCTCACGAGCAGAACGCGTGGTTAGAGGGGAAAAAACACGAACAAACATTTTCAATAGAAAAACGGCATACACACGAAAACAGCAAATGGCAAACCGAAAATCATCCTCAAACCAAACGCATATTCATCTCCCGAAACCAAATCGGAAACCAGAACAGCGTGGCCCTCAAATCCCAAGAACCCGGATAAAACAGCGTCCGCGCATCGCTCAATCCACCGCCTCCAAGCGTCCCTAAATTCCAAAGGATGGAATTACACCTATTGCGCAATCCAGGCCCTTTTCAGCCCCGGTACCCAACTATAAGAAGCCGCGAGAAGCTCCAAGACAAGGTGGCGATTCACACGTAGCGGAATTCGTTTCGCCTTTCCGACTCCAACCGTTCGGTGCTTTTGATCATCGGCAGCAATCCCGTCACTAGGGCGCAAACACGCATCTCTCGTGACTCTGGAATTTCATCAGCTTCGTCGCCATCTCGCCTCGGCTATGGCGGATGCCGGTGATCCCAAACCCAATGCACGAGCTGCACGAGGGCTTGCAATCCCTACAGCCTTTCTACACAACGGCGGCCTCGCCACACGACGAACTGGGAACAATCCAACATCAAGATCCAAAGCCAAATTCCAGATACGGAGGAGGTGTAGTAAGAATACCTGGGAGTTTTAATAGGGAGCTCCAACAACATGCAAGGAGCCCTTCGTGTACTCCTCTCCCCACATCGTCAGATCTGATGACCTTAAAGCAATATCAACAACATAGAGATATTCTTTTGGCAAAACAAACTCCAGAGTAAAATACGGATTGATGGCACAGCCTGGACCACAGTCCCAAATTCAAGCAAGAAACTTAGAGACCAGATTGACATCAAGTGCAAATCCACTCCAAGAGGGACCTGGCATAACACTACTCACTTTCATCCACCTTTTCTTATCAACCCTCGATGCAAAATGCAAACATCTCCATTTGGAAGGAGAACCACAACACTGCTGCACCACAACAACACCCTATTCTACCATGACAAACCAAACATTCTCTATCCACTTGTACTTCACGATATTCATGTACAAAGGACCATTCAAAAGCAAACCATAGAAACACACCACGTGCTACCCCTCCTCACTTTCAAAATGGCGAAAGAATCAAAAGAAAATCTGACACCATGGACATCTGGATGGCGCACAAATTTGACACGCCCTTCTCAGCACTCCCCAACAACTCTAGAATCTCAAAGCGGTAGAAAAGAAGAGAAGATGTGCATACCTGCGCTTCAACACGAACCACCCAACGGAGTTGTTACCCCGCAAACCAGAAGTTTCCAGCTCTTCGTCAAATACTCCGGAACGTCTTTGCGCAAGATCAACACCCTTGCATCCGATTTGTGCCAATATGTCCCAAGTCAAGAAGACAAATCCACAAAGAAACACGGTTTCAAAGTTTCTGAAGCTCCGCCACGGAAGTACCCAAAAAACGCAGCAAGCACTATCTCAGATTGCAATCACTGCAGCAAAGAAGCACACATGCAAGGCCTACCAGCTACTTCGTTACGTGAGGCTAGAAGAGAGTGAAAATAGGCAGCGTCCACAGCGTCGAGTTGCAGAAGGTAAACGCGTGAGAGTTGGTCGAAGAAGCTGTCTCCCTCCACTCGGTACGGCAGGTCCAGACTCCAGACCAAGTTCAAGGGATCCACTTAACCCCTAAATGACGGACCCATGACCATTGATTTCAAACTTCACTTTCCATCACTCAGTTTGCTGTTATTTTGCAACTAGATATGTATGAAAATTTTTATTTTTATTTTTCAGAGATGAAATTACATGTCTTCTATACTTCAAAAAAAAATTAGATTTTTTTGTGGAAAATTGATTTTTTTGAGAATTTTTGAAGAAAAAATGAAGAAAAATCACATCGAATAGAAAATTGTGCCAAAAAATCTGAAAATTTCACCATGTGTGTATATTACAATGACTAACATTATCATGTAAACTCAACTTCCGTGTCATTCTATAATTATAAAATAATAGACATTGAAAATACATTCAAAGTTCAAATTGTAATAAAATATTTAATATTAGGAATTTTTTCAAAATTCAAATTGGAGTAGAAACTAGAGTAAATGACTTTCATTTTGTTAGTTGGACTCAAATTCAAAAAATATAATTTTTGTGAAAAAAATTTAGATTTAGATCAAGGAACAACAACTTCCCAAAATACACTAACTAAAATAGCATATTTAATGATCCATTCTTTTTTACTAACTTCTCATTTATGTGAAGACAAACACTTGCAAGACTACAAACTTGATTAAACACTCTTCATAACCCACCATGAAAGGTAAACAAGAAAAATATGGATGAAAAAATGCTTTTGAACTCTTTCCATCCCACAGTATTGTCATCGGAACGCCACATAATGGTGCCTGTGGCGCTACAGGGTTAATAAGTACTTTTCTAGCTGAGCGTTTTTTCTTTTCCTTCCCCAAATGAATTTCCTGACTCAAACGCCATTGATAGCAAACCCAGCCTACAAAGTGGGCCCACCAGCCTAGTTTTACCTTGGGGAAAATGCTGAAATTTTTCACTTTCCACACATGATAAAGTTTGCAATTTTTGAATTTATATTTGTTTCTAGAGACCCCAAATTACCCCAAATTAACGAGGACGGTTCTAGAACACACCCTAGACACGGCCCAAAAGAAGGGTTTTATTTTATTTTTCCTTCAAGAATCTCAAAATTACCTTGTTGGGCCTACTTTATGGAGGTGGATTTTGTGGCTTGCATTGTTAGCAACCCTTTTTGGGGGTACTTTTAGAGAAAGTGCCAAGCCAATATGCCAACCATATTTTTGAAAAACTCTTTTTGAAGTCTAGTTTTAGCATTCCAAATCTAATTTTGAAAACGATCAATTATGATTTTTCTATTCCAAGATTTTGTGCAAGGGTGTCCTTTGCAATCTCGACTTTTTGTAGTGTTAACTAAAGGGCTCTTGGAAAGAGTCTCAAATACACTAAATCTTGGAGAAAAAATCACATTAAAGATTCATTTTTAAAATTGTAAAGTAGATTTTGAGAAATCATTAATTGATTGGAGTTTTGCATGTTAGGCCTTTTATGCTCATATTTTTGTAGTGACCAATTTTTAGATTTGGTATGTCAAAAGAAGATTGAAAGATTTGCAATGACTTTTGTAGTTTTTACACCTTCATGATCAAATATTATAATCTTTCAATTTGTAAGTAATATTGTTGTGTTTTCCTTTTCTATGTGATTTCTAACATCTCTAGTTTGAATTTATATAGTTACAATTTAAATAATTTGATATAACTTATCCTTGGAGAGTGCACTTAGTTCTACTACAACAAACCACATGCAAACAAGTGGTTCCTAATAAACACTTCAAATTTTGAGCATTGTTTACTAATGACTATAGGATTCTACTCCCAAAATTTCAAACTCAAATAAAACATGGAATTATTTCCAAAAGAGGTTAAAAATACACTAAAATGAAATGTTTTTTTAACTCAAATATTTTTAGAGAACACATTAAGATGACCATTGCATCAATATTCAACTCAAAATGAGCTTTCAATAGAGAGTTATTTTTAGGAATTTTTTGTTCATTTTTTAGACCATTTTTTCTTATATAATATAGGGGTGTGAAAGTTATTTTTCAGTTTTACATTGTATCTTTTTACTTCAAAAATTTGTAACTAATTATTATTAACAAATATAAATATCAATAATTCAAAACATAAACTTTCAAAGTAGAAAAATCTATTCAATTTTTTTTTTAATTTAATTTAATTTAAAATTTAAAAAGTATGTAGGGGGTCCAAAGTTTTATTCGCATATGGTTTTTAATGAACACTCTAAGTGCCCCTAAGAATTTATCAAAATGTTGGTTGTTTTGTTGAATTTGAAGCAAATTCCTAGAAGTTCAAAAAACGCCTTGGACATTTAGGGGTTGAACATCAACATGGATGTTTGGCATTCAATGGATGATAAGAAATCCTTCTAGTAGGATAGAAGTGCAACTATTCATCATCAAAATTTTGTTGTGAAAAGGGCAGGTCTTCTACATTAATTTGACTTCCAATGAGTGCTACTGCTATTTCTTAAGCCAATGGTTAACGTGGTAATGAAAACGGATGAATTCTGAGGTCACCCCTTTGTCCTTTAAAGATTAATAAGGTTGGGTTTATACATAAGATTCATTGTTGAATTATACCACAAACTCTGACATTTGTAAGATGATGTGTGTTTTTACCAATTCTAATGGCATATATTTGAAAAAGAATACAAAAGATAACGATACTAGAAATAGGTACAATAAAACCCGATTTACATTTATCATTAAATTCATCATTCAAGTTCTCCTAATAAAAAATTCCATATTTTTCTTCAAAATAAAATTTAAAAAAAAATTAAATTTTTTTATTTTAAAGAGAGATGATTTCTTGATTTGTGTGTTTAGTCGTGTGATTATTTTCAAACCCTTGTTGTGACAAGACCAAAATTATTTATTTACGGCTTGAAATTCTTTAAACTCTCATGAAAACGAATGACAACTTCTATGGGGCTGCCTGCAACTCATCGATGTTTCAATGTCGAGAGAAAGGGAAAGGAATCCGGACTGTGGCAACTCATCTTGAATTGAAGACGTTGCATTTTCGATCCAAAGTGAACATTTGGCCAGGGAGATTACGCAGATTCGTTTGGAGAGCTTCGACAATTCGAATGTCACGATTTTGGGAGGATGAATCACGCCATTCTGACAAATGTTTGCTTTTGTTGTCGACTGCATGAATTCTTTTGGAGGACCTCGGGTCTGGGTAGACAGAGGGCCCAAATCTACAAAGAGAAATTCACTCATTCTCGACTAGCTCACAGCCCACCTCCACGACTCCATGCGAGTGAAAAATTGGAACCAATCCACCATAACTCTGGATCCAGAGTTCTTGAATAAAACATGGACGAGGAGATTTCAGCATGTCGAAGTCAATTGAAAAGTAGTCAATCAGTGAGATGGATCGTATTGTCAAGAACATAGCGACTCCAAAGAGGCCCAAAGTTTATATCACCAAGGTCAGTGAAGAACAATGAACGTGTTGGTTGAAAATAAACCGAATTGAACAAACTGAGAGTCTCCTCATGTCCTACCAAAAATACTGTAAATACGTGTTTGGGGCCTCCGGTGCTGTCAGTGGGAGTTAAAGTGGTCGAGTGGTTCACCTCTGGCAACAAATACAAAGGATAGTTCGTGTCTTCTCAAATGTAGCCGGCTTATCATAAGCTTCTGCTGAGAATTCTTCAATAAGAATCAAGGCATATGCTTCAGTTGGATCAAAGCATATGTCGGGCTGCTCGATTCCGACCAGGGAGTGACCTCCAACTGCTCAACTAACGAATCGCCTCAAGGAGAAAGAGAAGCTTCACCTCACTGAATTCAATCTGCTCTTCAATTCAGTGCGGACTCAGGAAAACATGAGATTACCTTGCGAACAGTAAGATTCACAGCTCAGAAATCCTGACTCTTAAAGAATTCTAAAGACGTGGCGTTTTCAATCGAAAGTGAATATTTGGCGAGGAAGACTGCAGTAACGGAGGTTGCAACGATGAAATTGACTGACGGACTTGACTGGTGAAATGTGTCGATCAAAGGTGAGGTTAATACTGAAGAAATTGTAATTACACGCACATCAGATTCGTGTCCTTAAGTCCTGGCAGCAGCTCCAAAAATGATTGACGAGGAAAAAGAAGAAGTCCAATCAAACAAGATGCGTTCTCAACGTGTGGTTGTGAGTCGGGTCTACTGCGAAGTATGCATCTCAACCTGTAAGATACACGGGGGTATGAATCAACTGAGGAGTGTATATCAATAAAAGGGCTGGGCGCCAAAACATTGGAGACAACCTTCGCAATCTCCTTCAATTCATCCATGCTTTCCCATGCTTGTTAAACAGGTCTTCCAGCTTAGTAATGCCCTGTTGCACAACAATGTCAACTGCAGCATGCAGTCACCCTGGAATATACGCCCCTTTTTCCCAAAATGATTGTCCACAATTTTGTGAGTATTTTTCTGAGCCAATTTCATTGATCATACTGTGAAAAACACAATGAAGAAAGGTTTCAAATTTAATATCACTACAATCAACAAAGAGCATTGCATGTCTTCATTGCAACTCAATTAAAATTAGTCACAAGGAAGTCTCCATGTGACCTACTCAAAACAACCTTCAAAAAACATGACATTCAAAGTGGACAATCGTATCGGGACAAGGGACGCCACTCTGAAGAAGCCAGGCTACATTTTACATATCACGTTCCAGAGCTTGTATTCAACAACAGATTCTTTCAAAACCCCATCATATATAACCCAAGCAAACTAAGCACCTATTATAGGCATTACCACTTCCAATCGCTCCTCAGCCTCACGCTTGCATGCTGACAGCAAAGAACAGCACAAAAGATGACACAGCGTTCCACAAACATTCCATTGGGAGGTCGCCACCGAACCCTAGAAATCATCAGTGATAACACGAATGGGTTGTCTTTCATTTCTTTATGGCTGCATATGCTGTACCTTCGCACAAACAGAAGCACAAGTCTTCCCGTAATCGCGTAGTCTCTTGCGCAGGAGGTCAATCCGTTGCACAGTCTAGAGCAAGGACTCAATGATGTGATTGTGAGCAATTGGACACCTAACCTTGTAATTCGAGATTTAAGTACAAAGCAGATCAAGTCATTTCAAGCTCCTGAGCACACAGGAAACAGAAAATTCAAGCACGATCTGCCTTACTACAGCTTACATCACTTTGAACGTAGCTACCTCGTAACACCGTTTTTCTCAAAATCTCCATCAAGAGATGATTGCATACTGTCTCGCATCATTATCAGTGACACTAAACTTCAGCAAGGCCAATCACCTCTTCATAAGTGCCTCGCCCGAGCGTGAGCTCAAGAAGAGACTGTTCACAAGGATGGAGCTGCTGGCACGCTGGGAAATTCTTGATGTACCCCGGCCTTCCAAGGAATTGTCAACTCCTACAAAGAAAAAGCAGAGCAACCAATCAAGTTCGATGTCCAAACACAAACACTGCAATCGAAGATGTAGCGAAAAGGGAAAAGAACGACTAGAAGTTACCTTGGTTCGAGCATCCAGCTGCTCCCGTTTGGCAGTGTTCTGCATTCCGGTTACAGAATCCCTCATTACACAGAGCTCAGTACTACCCACTAACTCACCTTCACTGATGTCACATTCCAATTCCAAGGTAGGAGGTTCTGAAAGTGCAGAGGCTCTAAAATCGCCCACTTCCTTAAATGTACACTATTTGTATGTGTTGCTTTTTCTTAGCCTTCAGTAGTGTACAAACAGTGAATAATTTTGGAGGTGGTTGATTTTAGAGCTTTATGTCATTTCAACTTCAAAATTTCATAACTAATTCCACAAAGCTCCAAAAAATTATGAAAGAACATGGGTTAGATGCCCAATCCACTTGTGTTTGAAGGAGAATTTATTGAAATTAAAATATTTCAAGAGCTTCACATCCCCAAAATTCAGTTTGAGCTCTTAGGTGGACAAATTATGGGCCTCCTATCTTAGCATCATTGACCGCACACTCCAAGTTTCAAAAAGTTTTGAAATGGTTTAGCAAAATCAAAATTACAAGTGTAAAATGATTTGAAGTTTCTTTCAATTTGATGATTTAAATTTGAGACGTAAACCTCTCACAAAGCAAAAAGAGGATGAAGAATCATGAGTATCTTACAAACTATGAAGCATGATCCAAGTGATGAATACCCAAAAGTTTATTGACTTGTAAATGTGCAAGGCACCAAAATTTTGGTGTTGACAATACTTTGAAGTTAAATAAAACATGACCAAGTTACTGGCCAAGTTATTGTTTTGAGTAGTTTATATGTTTTGAAAATTTCTTCTTGAAGTCTAGTTTTAGCATCAAAAATCTAGTTGAATGACTATGATTTTTCTAGTCTAGATTTTGAGGTCCATTGCAAATCTGGATTTTCTAATGTTGAGGACTCCTGGAAATGAGCCTCAAATATACTAAAAGCTTGGAGAAAAAATTACATTAGAAATTCATTTAAAAAAATTGTGGAGTAAATCTTGAGAAGACATAAATTGATTGGAGTTATGCATGTTATACCCTTTTACCCCATATTTTTGGTGACAACTTTTTTTAGGTTTTGACACATGGAATAAAGAATGAAAGACTTCAAATCACTTTCACAATTTTAACACCCTCATGATCAAACATTATTAATATTCTTTCAATCCATAAGTTATATTGTTGTGTTTTCTTTTCCCATGTGATCTCTAACATGTCTAGTTTGAATTTGAACAATTACAATTAAAAAGAATTGATAGAACTTATCAAAATTTTGATTTCTTTTTCAATTAAGAGCAAATTGCAAAAAGCTCAATAAAGGCCTTGGACATTAACTTATTCATATAACCACAAATTTATATATAAGAAATTCATTCTTTGGAATAAGTGCTTTGAATACATTTTCTCCATTCAGCACTTTGAATGTTTCAAGTCTTTGAACCATTGCACGTTTTTCTTTGAATAAGAGGGATGGAATCTCAAATATTAGTACTATTATAGAACCACTATAGAATTAGTACTTTACGATACTCTTTTTGTCTTCAAATAGTGAAAGTGTTGTAAAATGGATTTTCTTACATTCATCCTTTAAAGTTCATGACGTGCTTTCACCAAAAAGAAATTAGAAAAGTTGTTGTTTCTAATGCAAAGAGTGTTAAAATTAAAAAAATTAAAAAATAAATTTCTTGAAAAGTCAACTATAAGATCTTGTATGAAAATATGTGAAAAAAAATTCAAACACTTGGATTATGTAGATTCTAAGATATTAGTATTCAAAGCAAAAAGAAAATATTCATTTTCCTCCTTTCTTAACTAGGTTTTGAGACTTTGAAACTGTTTAATTAAAAAAAATTGCACTAAAGAATATTGAGGCTCAAATCATTAAAATGGTGGAGGATTCACTTAAAATCTAGCAAAAATATATTCAAAAATGAAATAGTAATTTTTGTTCTTAACCCTTAAATTTTCGAGCAACCAAAAATCAATCAATTCCATTTTAGAACGGTCATTTTTTGACTTAGGAATGTAAGGAGTTACTTGAACTTGTTCTTAAGAAAATTAAGTTAGCTATTGAATAGTGTATTTAGATTTAGAAGGAGATTCACTATTGAATTTACAAAAATTTCCAAAGCATGGGTGGTATGGGGATGTGGCAAAGAATCATTGATCAATGGAGAGCAAGCATATTTTCATGTACCACCTAGTATTAACAAGGTTGCCCCCAACCTTGAGGATGAAAGAAAGGTGGTTGGAGACTTTTGGCACACTTTGAAAAATGACCCATGCCTTGGTAAGTTATGTCAAGAACATCTTAGGAGAAAAACATTGAAAATTGTCTCATATCAAAGAGTAATGAGGTTGGACAATGATGATGCTTTGAACTGTAGTGGTTCTTAGCCTAAACCATTCATGCCCCTTTTTCAATGAAGCACCCCATTATAGATGAGACTAAGAGTGACAATGCCCATTTCCATTTTATAATTCTTTTTTTAACCATTGGAATACACATCTTGCACTTAGGTCTTAGCTGTTTTTTAATTTTTTATTCCCTATAGTGTGTCTTTTCTTGTGTTCTTTCAATCTACCATATTCAATCTTGAATTTTGGCTTTGGATTTTATAACAAATCTTCCATTTATTTCATAATTTCTGAAGTTTAACAATGAAGTGGTTACAATTGTAAGACCATTTTCTCACTCATTTTTGGTCCTAAAAATACAAGAATTGTTTCCATGCATGTGGAACTTGGTTACCATGAGAAAAAACATAGGCAACTCTCAAACTCTCATTTCCTACTTATCATGGCAAAAGGATATCTTCCAAGCATCAAACAAATTCAAAAATTACATTGGTATGAAACTAACTAGCACATCCCTTAACCTCAAAAAAGATTAGAAAGCTACTAAGATATAATAGGAACCTATCAAAAATCTTTGAAAATTCATTTCAAGACTCTTGAACATGGAACTTGTCATTGTCCTATAAGCTTATAGGACAATGACAATTAAAAATATCTTATAAATGACTATTAAAAATTGTATAAACTAATGACAAATTTATTCATCCATAAATTTTGTAATTTTGCATGATTACTTTGGTAATAGGGTGATATTCTTCTAGGTTTAAAATATTAAATGTTTGTCAAATTCTTATTCCAAACGGTACTTATATATTGTAAGAAAGAATAGCAAACTCTACAAATATTTGATATGAGAAATCTTGCAATGACATCAAACTTCAAATGAAGGTAGTGACACCTTCACCCATTAGGTACCAATTACCAACTCCTATTTCTTCCTTCAAAACAACCCCCAAGTTCTCCTAAAACAACTTGCCTTGTATTCATGTAGGAGCCTAATTAGGTAATCCAAACGGTGATTCATGAGTGCTAGTTTTAGAGTTGATTCCTTGATCATTGCGACATAATTTTATTTCTGGTGGTTTAAAATTCCAAACTTGTTGTCTCCTTTAAAGTGTAAGACTGATGATACAAACATGCACATTTGCAACTTTGAAATTTAATACATGTTCTCTAAGCAACATCAAATTCTAATTCTACGTGCAATGCCTTTCACTCCAATTTGCTTACCAACTAAACACCATTTGGATTCCCTGCCCAGCAATTTCATCAAGTAGCCGTCCTGCACTTTGAGGTACAGAATGAGAATCGGAATCGACGTTGCATTCTGCAGTCGCTACCGAACTTGAAGGTCGTTAAGCTTCCATAGAGCTCCTTCTGATTCCTAGCGTTGTGACCTGCATCTTTTTGTGCCCAGAAATCCATTGAGCTGCAAAAGACTAGAGACTGATGCGTGAGAGTGAAAGTACGTCCAGCGAGGGAATTCTTTGGTGCAGAAATGCTGCTGGTTTCAACTGAATCCAAGTGTGTAAATTCCAAGGACTTGCTGGTGACCAAAACGAAACCAGAGAAGCACAAGCACGCGATGAGGTTTGCCAAGCAGCTGCGCAATCCTGTGCTCTTCGGTTTGCGGCATCGAAACACAAACCATTGGCAGCAGTTGTGGGCAACGGCAGTCCATGCCTCCATGGGGTTGATTTGGTAGAGTGTTTTGGACAGAATCCGACTCTCCACAGGGAGACCGGGAGGGCGATACCGGGGTATTTTTTTCAGGTATGTAACTATATCCCCCCAAATTTTCTTATTTAAGAAAATTTGGGGAGTATAGTTACATATCCGAAAAAAATATCCCCTGGTATCGCCCTCCCGGTCTCCCTGTGCACGGGGATTGGAAGGCTGGTTATATACAGAATACTGCTGAAAATCAGCTATCATATAGTGTCAACTTTGAAGCCTTCCTGCACGCACAATTCTTGGACTAAGTGATGCTAGAGAGGTGGTGCACTAGGTTAAGTTATTCTATTCAATTAACCTTGGAAAGATGCTAAGGATAATAAGTGTTCAATGAATGACTTTCTCTATTATTGTAGAAACATAGAATGCACCTATTGGTTCAAAATTTGAATCATTTGTGACGGAGTATCTATCACGGAGGGAGCATCCTTCAAAGGTTAACCCTTAAACAACGGATTGGTGACTGTGGAAATCATCCATTTTGATACTGTGGAAATCATTGGTTTAAAGATTCCATCTCATCTACTAGACACCAAATGTCCAATGTGAAGTTTGAGGGTTAACTTTGAAAGAATAAGACCTATCTCGAAGGAAATTTGCCCCAAATGACCTTCATTTGTAGACCAACAGGTGCTTTCCTCATTTATATATTAATTTGTAAAGTCATCCATCATCTACTTTTTGGCATGTATAAGATTTCAAGGTTAAAGAGCTCCAAACTTGCACTTGATTCATCCAAGGGCTTCATTGCTAAGCACTAAATCAACCATTTTTGGGTTGTTGCCTAATTTTTGGGCAACATTAATTGATAGAAAAAAATTCATTTAAAGTTTTTCTTTTAAAAGATTGTATTGTCTTTCAATATTCATATTCAAAACTAATATCTCTATGATCAAACAAAAATTATAAGAGAAATAACACAAAGTGTTTAAAATTAGTTTAGTGTTGAAAAACTTATTATTTAGAAAAAGTGTAGGGATTTTCATTACCAAATCTTATGCTTTCAACACAAATCAATAGAAATCACAATTTTGACCAATCAAAGAAAAAATTCAAATGCTAAAGATACAATTGTACTTTCCATAAAATTTTGAAGTTAAATCTTTAAATTTCATTTGAAGAGAACTAAAAAATAGTTTTATAATATTAACCATATTCTCTTCTTTGATACAAACTTGCAAAAAGATTATAGCACTTATATCTTATAACACATTTGTGTTTTGGCTAAATCCTTTGGCCTTTTAGGGATTCAATAAGGTTTCATTTTATGGTTACATTCCTATTCTCACTAGCCTTCAAAATAAGACTTGGAATTATGTGATGTTATTTCAAACTAATGCAATTCATGGCCTATAGAGAAAATAGATCATAAAAACACTAACACAAACAACTCAAAAACCAAAGAGTTCTACACAAGCTTGTAGGGACTCAAATCTACAAAATTTTCCATCAAGAGTTGGTTGGAACATGCCAGACAAGCACAATATAAAGTTGGTTACCTAATTAGTTCAAGTCAAGAGCAACTCCAATACACTCAACAAAGTGGATCCAAAATAAATCAATAGACAAAAGTCAACATTCTTGACATAATCTCAACTAAGTAATCATTGGATTGACTACACCAATTAAAGATTAGTACACTACAAAACATGAAAAGAATCCTAAACTTACAACTCAAAAAGAATGGATTTGGAAAAAAAAGTCATGAAATATTCATTTTGTAAACCACTAAGCAAACATCCAATTGAACACCACCTAAGACATATTTTGTAGCAATACCATCAATTTTCACAAAAATAATTTAATACAAATTCTCACACATGGCATAGACCATAGACCAACAAGTTTCAATACTTCAAATGAAAATATCTATTTCAATATTTTTCAAAAGATGAAAAGTTCAGCAATTGGATTATCCAATTCAAAAAACTTTTGCAATAGAATATTACAAAAGGCAACAACTTCTAGAAAACTGCTTTTGATAAATATGACCTAAAGTAGATTGATAATGCAAAGATGGTGAGGATGACAACCTCTCACAAACTTCAAAGAAGTCCGGTCTTTGTTGCGGATCATTATTCCAACACCTTTTAATAAGATCCTTCATCTCTAAATTTATTCGAATTGGTATTGGTGGCCTTTTTCCCCTTAAAATTGCTTCTCTATATGTATGTGGCTGATAGTCTTTTAAAAGTGGTGCTCCACCTAGAATCTCTTGACAAAGAATGCCAAAACTGTAAACATCAGCCTTCTTTGCATCAACATCCTTAGACACATTCGTGTATCTATACATCAAAATTTCAGGAGCAGCATACCGTGTAGCACATGTATGAGGATGATTGGAAAAGTCAATAAGCTTCACAATCATATCATCTGTATCCAATGCAGAGACCACTACATTAGAAGGCTTGAGGTCTCCATGCACAACCCCTTGATCATGTAAATATTTCATCCCTTCTGCAATTTCTCTCACAATCCTCCACCTTTTTGACGTCTCTAGATGTATTTTCATTTGACCCAAGACCACGGAAAGGTCCATTGCTTGCAACTCCATTATCATAGATATTCTATCATCTGATATTATAGAAAATCCAATGAACGTCACAATGTTCTTGTGGAAGAGCTTGGGAAAAGTTAGGAAATAGTCAACTCCCATATGACAACCGTCAAATGGAGAATGCAATAAAGTATCACGATCCCTATAAAATGTTTTTAGTGCATAAAAGACCCCTTTCCATTCTACTTTATATACTCTTGAATAAAAACCTTCATTTGTTAGGCCATTCACCATGAGCTCACCAAAAGGAATGAAATAACGTCCATACTCCTTCCCCATCTTCTTGTCATGAAAAAGGCTCTCAAAATGTTCCTGACCTTGAACCCCCATTGACATACATTCTGTCAAGTGCAAAGAAGCGCTAGTTGATAGCAACAATGGCCGGGCCACCTTCTCCCGAATTGCCAAAAGAGCAACACTCAAGATGTTAGAGATCTTTTCGAAATTAGGCCTCAACTCTGGATTCACATCCAAGCATTCCCAAATGAGCTGAACAACATCTTCAGATAAGTTTCGTTGAGAAATTGTTGCTCTGTCAAGTTGTGTAATGACTTCTCCAACATTCTTAGGGCTTTCATAAGGTTTCTTCCCGGTCAAAATCTTGAAGCACAATGCCCCAAACCCAAACACATCCACCTTATCAAGAAACAATTTCGATTCACGCTCAAATTGCTCCGGGGCTTTGTATCCAATACTGCCAACCTTGGGGTCAATGTTACCAACACCCATGACCTCTGAGCTTCCAAAATCAGCAATCTTCACATCCACATTGAACCCAGTCACAACCGACTCTCTCAGCAAGATGTTCTTGGGTTTCAAATCTCGATGAAAACAACCCTTCTTGTGAATGTGATTCATTCCCCTTGCAACTTCAGCAATAATATAAACCACTTGGTCATCCGACAATGGTCCCCTTCCAATATAATCCTCCAGGTCACAATCCATGAGCTCCATGATCATGGTGCAATCCAAAACTTGCTCTTTTTGTGTTGTAAGATAGAACCCCAAAAGCTTTAAGACATTTGGGTGCCGCAAACTCAACATACGATTCACTTCTCTTGAAGTCAAAGAGACATTGTAAAAGGTGCTCTCAGCAAAAAACTTCTTCACAGCAACCTTACGGCCCAACCACTCAGCTTCATGCACGGTCCAAATGCCTTCTCCAATCTTTTTCCCTTCCTTGATGTCTTTGGAGTCAACATTGAAACGTGGAGGCAAAGTGTCTCCATTATCAATGAAAATCTCCTCCGTCATTGAAGCAGGACCAATTCCACTTTTCATTGACCTCATATTTACTGGCTCAAAATCTTAACTCAAATAAGCTCCTTCCAAGGAATTGCCAAGACTCCACTATTAATATTCAAAGCCAAATGCGCAATAGCTGTAGTAGTAATACTTGGGAGTTTTAATATTGAACTCCAACAACATGCAAGGATAATGTCGGGTACTCCTTTTCCCACATCATCACATTTGATGACCTCAAAGGAATATCAAAAAAAGAAATATCCTTTTGTCAAAAAAACTTCCACAGTAAAATACTGATTGATGGCATAGCCTGAACCACAGTCACAAATAGAAGGAAGAAACTTAGAGATGAGATTGACATCATGTGCAAGTCCACTCCACGGACCTAGTATAACACTAACTCTCATCCACCTTTTCCTATCAACCCTTGATGCAAAATACAAACATCTCAATCAAAATGAAGAATTACAACGCTGCTGCACCACAACAACACCCTATTCTACCATGACAAACCAAACAATCTCAATCCACTTGTACTTCACAATATTCATGTAGCAAGGAACATTCAAGAGCAAGACATTAAAATAGACTATGTGTAACCACTCCTCGCTTTCAAAACAGCAAAAGAATCAAAAGAAAATCTGACACCCATGGACATCTAGATGGCGCACTATTCACACAGCCTTCTCCACTTCCCAACAACCCTAGAATCTCAAAGTAGTAGAAAAGGAGAGAAGAAGTACATACATGCACTTCAATACGAACAACCCAAGGGAGTTGTTGCCCTACAAGCAAGAAGTTCCCAGATGTTCGTGAACTACTCCACAATACCTTTGAGCAAGATTAACACCCTTGCATCCAATCTGTGCCAACACAAAAAAAGAATGAGCTTCCAATACGACAAATGCGTCCCAAGTTGAAAAGATAAATCCACGGAGAAGCACAGTTGCAAGCTTTCTAAGGGTGCGCCACAGAAGCACCCAAGAAACGCAGCAGCACTACCTCAGATTGCAATCAAAGCAACAAAGAAGCGCGGATGCAAGGCCGAACATACACTTTATTACGCGACCACACACACAACGGAAGAGAGTGAAAATGGACACCGTCAAGCAACCCTAATTCAATCGCAAAAGGAAACACGAGAGAGGTCGACAAACGACCCTCCCAAACCTTGCCCTGTGAGGCACTCCACTGTAGAGCACTGTATATTCTACAGGAGGGTGAAGATGCCACACCCAGTCCGAGGGATCACACTTATTACTCTGACATTCTGGCATAGTCCTCAGAGCATTTCTCGTCTTGGCTATGGCAGATCCCGGTGCTCGCAAGCCCAGTGCAGTAGCTGCACGTGCGCTCGCAGCTCCTGCAGCCTTACTACACGACGATGGCCTCGCTACACGCCTCACTGGAAAAATCCAGTTTCAACATCCAAACCCAAATTCCAGTTACAGAGCATGTGTACTAATAATACCTGGGAGTTTAATATTGAGCTCGAACAGTTTGCAAGGATCGCTTCGTCTACTCCTCTCCCCACGTCGTCAGATCTGATGACCTTAAAGGAATATCAACAACGAGACATTTATTTAGGAAAAACACTCCAGAGTAAAATACGGATTCATGGCTCAGTGCATTCTACAGTAGGGTGAAATGCCACACCAAGTCCAAGGGATCCAATTATTATTCTGGCGTAGTCCCAGGAGCGTTCCTTGGAGAGATTTTTTTTTCCTCCCAAAAGATGATTCTTTGAATCCCTGACTCAAACGAAGGGCATCTGAAACTGTTAAAGGTTTAATCATTCTGTAAATCGCGCAATTGTGACACATGCACACTGCAGATCCGCTGACCTAAAGAAATCGCGCCATCATGAAAGCCCTGAATTTCACACCTCAGAAACTGCTCTCCACAGGCTGCACTAAACGAAAATAAACTTCCATGACTAAAAGAAAAAGGACCATACACAGACAACAATTACCCTAAATAATCCACCCAACACAACCAAGCAATAGCGCCAACGAAACGGAGCCCTCACAAAGCACGAGTGTTTCAAGAATGATTAGTGAAATGCGTGTTTCAAGAATGATTAGCATAATGTAGAAATCTACTGAAACTCAACCAAGCCCAGACATGAAGTGTCCTTTCAGGGTTAATTCCCTGACGCAACGAAGAATGTCTGCAACTGTTCGAGGTTTAATGTTTTTGTAAATCACCCAATTGTGACACACGCACACACCAAATCCGCTGACCGAAACAAATCGCGCCATCATCAAAGCCCTGAATTTCATACCTGACAACCGACTCTAAACAAGCAACACTAAACGGAATCAAACTTCAATTACTAACATACAAAGGACCACACACAGAACACAATCAGCCTCAAAATCCCCTGCTACACAAACTATGCAACAACAACGAAACGGAGCCCTCGCGAAGCACAACCCGTGATTACAGGGCAAAAAACACGAACAAATATTTTCAATAGGAACACGGCATTCACACGAAAACAGCAAATGGCAAACCGAAAATTGTCCTTAACATTCCGCATATCGATCTCCCAAAACCAAATCGGAAACCAGAACAGCGTGGCCCTCAAATCCCACGAAACCCACGAATCCCACGAATCCGGATAAAACACTGACACTAAATTCCATCGCTGAATGCACCGCCTCCAAGCGTCCCCAAACTCCAATGGCTGGAATTCCACCTATTGCGCAATCTAGACCCTTTTCAGCCCCGGTACCCAACTATAAGAAGCGGCGCGAGAAGCTCCAAGACAAGATGGTGATTCACAGTCAGCGGAATTCGTTTCGGCTTCCCGACTGCAGCAGTTGATCATCGGCAGCAATCCCGTCACTAGGGCGAACACTCATCTCTCGTGACTCTGGAATTTCATCAGCTTCGTCGCCATCTCGCCTCGGCTATGGCGGACGCCGGTGATCCCAAACTCAATGCACGAGCTGCACGAGTGATTGCAATCCCTGCGGCCTTGCTACACAAAGGCGGCCTCGCCACACCACGAACTGGGAACAATCCAACATCAAGATCCAAAAGCCAAATTCCAGACACAGAGCAGGTGTAGTAAGAATACCTGGGAGTTTTAATAGGGAGCTCCAACAACATGCAAGGAGCCCTTCGTGTACTCCTCTCCCCACATCGTCAGATCTGAAGACCTTAGAGCAATATCAACAACATAGAGATATTCTTTTGGCGAAACAAACTCCAGAGTAGAATACGGATTGATGGCACAGCCTGGACCACAGTCCCAAATTCAAGCAAGAAACTTAGAGACTAGATTGACACATGTGCAAATCCACTCCAAGAGGGACCTGGCAAACACTACTCACTTTCATCCACCTTTTCTTATCAACCCTCGATGCAAAATGCGAACATCTCCATCTGGAAGGAGAACCACAACACTACTGCACCACAACAACAACCTATTCTACCATGACAAACATTCTCTATCCACTTGCACTTCACGATATTCATGTACCAAGGACCATTCAAAAGCAAACCATAGAAACACACCACGTGCTACCCCTCCTCACTTTCAAAATGGCGAAAGAATCAAAAGAAAATCTGACAACCATGGACATCTGGATGTCGCACAAATCAAACCAGCCCTTCCCACCACTCCCCAACAACCCTAGAATCTCAAAGCAGTAGAAAAGAAGAGAAGATGTGCATACCTGCGCTTCAACACGAACAACCCAAGGGAGTTGTTACCCCGCAAGCCAAAAGTTTCCTGCTGTTCGTCAACTACTCCGCAACGTCTTTGTGCAAGATCAATACCCTTGCATCTGATCCGATCTGTGCTAGGTGAGGCTAGAAAATGGGCACCGTCCAGTCGCAGACGGTAGCGCATGAGAGATGGAAGAAGAAGCTCCCCAACCCTTGCCTTCTGCAGCAGTGTACGTTCTACAGCAAAGGGCAGGTCGAGACTAAGTCTTGTTGGTACTTCATGGGTGTCCTGCATTGATAGCAACCCTTTTTTTTTTAACTACTTTTAGAGAAAGTGCCAGCGAGTTTGGCCGTCACTTAAAAATTGGTGAAGCATCACATTTCTGCATTCATCCATCTTTGGGACCAAAAAAATAATTTTCGTACACTTTTTCATATACTTTTTCTTACACTTTTTCATCCAAATTGGCAACTTCATCCACATTTCTAAATAGAAATGGGGAATTTTTGGAGAAAAAATAGATTACTTTTTTATGACAAAAAGTAGAAATTTATTTTGAAATGGTGCAATTTGGACCTATGGTGTTAAAAAGACACATCATTTCACAAATGTTCAAGTCCGTGGTATAATTTCAACAATGACTTCCATTTATAGATTTGTCTCTATACAAAAAATTAATTTGTAAGCATATGATTTATCCACAATTGTATTTTTACCATAGTATGTAATTTGTATTTGCACCAAAAAATCTTTAAACATGGAACTGACCAAAATTTGTGTCTACATTACAAAATTTAATTATTGAGAATATTATAAGCATCACAAATAAATATGACATGTTCAATTAACCCATAAAAAATGTAGAGGGCATTTTTTGGTTAATGACAAAGAATCTCTCTATCTAGGACAAAAGTGCAACTATTCATCGTCCAAATTTTGTGTGACAAGTGTAGATCTTTTATAGTAGTTTGTCTTCCAATGACTGCTTTTACATTTTTTTTAAGCCAACAATTGACATAAGACCAAAACAAATGATTTCCACAGTGACCAACTCATCATTTTTAAGGATTAAGAACAATTGTATAGAACATTTGAACAAGAAATATGAAACATTATTGTATATTTGTATATTTGTCAATTCAACTAAGTGCTCCAAAAATTTAACAATGTAGATGGGAGGAAGTTTTTAGAATTCACATTCAAATAAACAAGTACCAAAAATGAAAACAATAGATTAGATTAGACCTTGTATTATTTAGTACATGGGGGAGATTTGTATGATCCAACAAAGGAGTCTAATTTGGCCCTAGATGGAAAATTGGGCCCTCCAAAACCTTGTTCCAATTGCTACCTTGCAATTGGATGTTTTGGCGCTAAAACCACGCCACCTAAGGTGATAAGTAGGATGAGTTGCAATTTCAATCTAGTCCTAGTATAGTGCCCTTGGGATGGATTTGGAGAAACTAAGTGATTCTATTGGTTTAAACTTGAACAATTTATGAGAGAATTCTAGCTAGCCTTTAATTTGGCCCTAAGTATAAATTGGGCCTTATTAAGAGTCTTTGGTTGTTGATATCTTATACCAAGACTTTCTTTGTATAAAATTTTTAGGAGGTTGAGTGGTTATAAGGATGTTATATACTTTACCAAGTCCCAAAGCAGCTATCAATCAATTCTTTTTTTTTTTGGCATCTTGGGGCCAAATTGCACCATTTTAAAATAAAATTTTACTTTTCATCAAAAAAGAGTAATCTATTTTTTTTGCCAAAAAATCCCCATTTTTATAAAAAAAAAAATGTAGATGAAGTTGCCGAATTGGGATGAAAAAGTGTATGAAGATGATTGAAAAGTGTTTTGGGGTCCAAAAGATGGATGAATGTAGAAATATGATGCTTTTGTCACCAAATTTTAAGTGATGGCCATGTTGGTTGGCAATTTCTCTAAAAGTACAAAAAAGGGTTGCTATCAATGTAGGACACTAAATTGAGCCCACAAAGTAGGTCCAACAAAGTAATTTTGGGTTTTTTGGGGAAAAAAGTAAAAAAGCACCCCTTATTTTGAACCATGCCTAGGATATGTTCTAAACCCCTCCTCAGTAATTTGGGATCTTTGATTGCAAAATGAATTCAATATTTGCAAACTTTATCATGTGTGGAAAATGAAAAATCTCAACATTTTCCAGTACGCTGTGCATGTGCGCTTCTTTGCTGTTGTGATTGCAATCCAAGGCAGGATTTTTTTTTGGTGTTTAAACGCCAGTTCTGATATAAAGAAACGAATACCCTGATGTCCCTCCAAATATAATGCAATGGCATGCTACCAGGAACACAAGTTCTACAATAAAAAAGAAACGCTGATCTAAGGTAGTGCTTGTTAGTAAAGAATAATTTTTACTTATTAGTATTGTATTTGCAAGCTTAAATTTTTATAATAAGTGAATGTGAGAGTAAATTGTTGATGACAAAAGTGAATTCTTTTCTCCCAAATATCCTTGATGTTTATTTTGTTTGTTTTGTTTTGTTTGTTATGTTGAGATTTTTTGGACCATGTGTCCCCCGATTGTGTGCTTAGTACCATTGAAAAGCCTTGGGAGGAGTGCATAGGCTTTGTTTTGTAGCATTTGAATGTACGATGTAAAAGTTATTGAATTTCAAAGTTTTTATTGAATTAAAAAATTAAAAAAATTACCTTAACTTTTATTTTGGGTGTGGCAACAATACAAGACATATTAGTTCATTTTGAGATTTCCATTTGCTATTATAGAAGTATAATCCAATATTGTTACTTTGATAATTTGGTCATTGCACCTATTTTGATTGATTGATTTAAAAAAAAAATTGTTGCAATAGAATGACAGATTTTGAAGTTTTTTACATGAATTACACGGTGGTTGTTTTGTGGCATTTGAATGTACAATGTAAAAGTTATTGAATTTCAAAGTTTTTATTGAATTAAAAAATTAGGAAAATTACCTTTACTTTTATTTTGGTTGTGGCAACAATACAGGACATACTAGTTCATTTTGAGATTTCCATTTGCTATTACAAAAGTATAATCCAATATTGTTACTTTAGTAATTTGGTCACTGCACATGTTTAGATTGATTGATTTCAAAAAAAAAAATTTGCAATAGAATTACAAATTTTGAAGTTTTTCACATGAATTATAGTGAGTTCATTTTTTTAAAAATAAAAACACACAATTTGGTAGTCAAAGCTAGAACATATAGCTTCCCATTGCTATCTCTAGGAGGGAATTATTCTTGTCCTTTTGAACTCTATTGTGGCCCTTTGGACTCCCCACAAAATAGTGACTCTCCAACCCAATTCAACCCCATGCTCCAAATCCGCAAACAAATTGGAGAGAGGAGATTTGGGGTTTCCACAACTTACATTCTATATTCTTGGATTAGGATTCCAATCATCTCCAACTAGTTAGAATAATGTTTCTCGATATTCTACATCATTGTATAGTCGGGTCCAATTCATTTACAAACTACCTATTTGAGCCATTTAGAAAGTTTTGTACAATGTGGATTTAAATTGTTTTATTTTGGTGAATATAATTATCATTGCATCCTTACACAATCCCAATCAAGCATACCAAATTTCACTTCCAAAAAACCAAAACTCCATTTTTGGTGAATTTTCAAATTTAATTTTCATGATAATATAAGACAATTCATTGACAAACATTGGTGATGAAATTTTTCAATTTGATTATATAGATATGTAAGAGACATCCATACACACATCTTTCCTTTGACAAGTATCTGCAAAAAAAATTTCATAGTTCCTTCTATAGAAATTTCAATGTTGGTATGATAGTGTCTTAAATTGGAAGAATAGGTATCTCTTTATTGTAATTTGATTTTTTTTTTGCCCTTCACATGGTAACTAATTTTATAACACTTAAGCATGATGATACAATTACTTTGCCAAAATCTAATTTAAATATATAGATATCCATTTTTTCAAAGTTTGGTCATACGACACTTTTTATTGAATTCTTCATTACTCATTGGTTTGTTACTTAAGGGATGGTTTCTTAATATTAATGCATGTGGATGTTCCCTGCACATCGACCCAATTGAATTAAAAGAATTCATCATCAATTCATCATCAAACAATAGTGTAAAGTCGTGAAAATCAACTTTGAAAGTTCACCAAAAAAGAATTTTTGCTTTTTTGAAATTGAAATTATTGAGAGTGGGTAAGAATCAAGTATTAATTATGCAAGACAAAAAATGACAGTTTTAATTAACCCTTAAATGTTGGGCTGGTGACCGTGAAAATCTACCCTTTTGGAACCATGTGACATCATCTAAGTAGTTTAAAAAACCAAAAAATAATCATTGGAAGTCAAACTACTATAGAAGATTTTCCCTTTCCACCCCAAATTCTAAAGATGAATAGTTGCATTTCTATCCTACACAAGAGAATTCCTTGTCATTCAGACGACAGACGTCACGTTCAAAGGGTTAAATACTTGAACGGCTCAAACAGACAGTTTGTAAATGAACTGGACCTGACTGTACACTAAATCAGCTTGTGGAGAATTCTTGCAGGCAATTCTAGGGCGTCTTGACATGGGTTAGTAAAATTCTTATTCTGCTTTTCTGTCTCCAACTGAAACTGGTGTTTTCAATAGGCATCATTCTTGTTCTGATCGAATCTTCGAAAAGGTTGCAAGCCTCAAAATAATTTCAGTCAATATTCCTCAAAGAACGGGAGGAAGCAATATCGAACCCACTTTGACTCTTGCTTTCCAGTCTCTGGTTTAGGAATTATTGAAGATGAAATTAAAAGTGTGCTCGAAAATTGTCCTCCCCCTGATTGTGGAGACCTGTGGGTTATGGAACTTCCAATACAGGATGCTTTTGAAGCAGGGGCAATTAAGTACACCCCACCTGGAAATCTCTGAAACAATGTGAACAAAACTAACAATCCTGGAAAGAAATCGAGAAGGGTAAGATAAGACTGCAGAACTTTCTTCAAAGCAGAGATTGGGCGACAAATTGTTTCAACTAGAGTCATAAATCATCAATTCCAACCAACGCAGTATACAGATATCCCTAATTCGTACTTTCTCTGTTTTAGAAGAAAAGCAGACGAAGCATACTGTCTAAAAGAGCGTGGTTCCCTTGCCCTTCTTGTCTCCACCAATTTCGAAGTGCTTGCATCGCTGTTCAACATACACGTACTCGGTGAGCCACCAGATATGAACAAGGTACAAAGATGTCCAGTAAATGAATTCAGAATTAATTTTTGCTTAAATTCCAAAGCCCACATCCAAAGACGAGGATGCACTTCAGAGTCAAACCCATGTTCATTGACTATTTTAGAGTCCAAGCCATGCACAAGAGTGCGAGCAAGAAAAGTAAGCACCTTGATAGGATGCTGTGTCACATGCTTGCAGGACTGGCACTGCAACCTCAGCACAATCTTCTTGGTAGTCTTAGCCTGAGATCCAACAAGAAACATCGATTTGAGTTTTAGACTGGCCACGAAGCAGAAGTACAACAGTACGATTTCACAGCTCAGAGACTTGATGTTAACATGAAACCTCATCTATTCCAGAAAATTTATAACAATCCTGAAATCTAGATGTTCAACTGATCGCAACTCGGTTTCCTATGATATATGGTCCGTCTACAATTAAGAGAATTAACATATGTATACTAAACACTGAACACTTGCATAGATTCAACCCGTTAAACTTCAGGTGCCGATTATTGGACGTACCTTCTTGTGAAAGAGACCTCCGTAACCCGGCTGCTTCCTATCATAACGCCTCTTACCTGTCACATTCATAAATTAAATCTACAACAGTTTTGTCACCAAAACAAAGAACTCAAGAAAAACACGATATTCGTACCATGAATGACAACCCTAACTGCGGAAAAATTAATGCCAGTACGCAAACATGTTGAGTTCGAGAACATGTATGAGTTCTACTATTTTCAGGTGATTCGGCCCCGGAACCAAACATACTGATAAAACGAAAACTCCTGCAGCTGCTCTAGGGCTACAGTAATCATGAGGACAAAAGTAGTTTTTTCTCATTCTGCAGGTTAATTACAAGGATCTAGGAGTCACACGTATAGAACAAACCAACCTTGGGCGTACAGGCTATCCTTGCCCTTCTTGTACTGCGTCACTTTGTGGAGGGTGTGCTTCATGCCTTCCCAGGGCAGAAGGACTTCCTCGTCTTCGGAACGTTCACCTAAGCAATTCCGTACAAATCTCAAGGAGATTTCGCAAAGAAACCCTAAACTGGCTCCCTCAAACAAAAACAGGCAAACAATAGCCTCGCAAGCTAAATGACTAGATGAAAGCGCATGGCATATCACTCTCAATAGAAGCGTATTTGATAACGCAAGAATCGAAATACGCTTACCATCTTGACTGCGCCCACAGCCAACTCCTCGCCTTCGCTTCCGCAAGAGCTCCGTCTGCAGAGAAGCAAAAGAGAGACAGAGGAGCTCTCATCCTGGGCTTTGAGGGCCAACCTTAGGGTTAGGGTTTCTAGGTGATCATACCCTGTGTCCTCCGCCCGGGTAGACACTACGTTTTCTTTTGCTGCTTTCGTCCGGAGCTTCAGAAACTTGGAAACCGAAACCGTGCTTCTTTGTAGATTTGTCAGAAGGCAAAGGTTGGGGATCTTCTTCCACCTCTCGCGCGTCACCTTCACCTCTCACGCGTGACCTTCTGCGACTGGACGTTGTTTGACGGTGCCCGTTTTCACTCTCTTCTATCCTCGCCTTACGAAGTGGCTAGTAGGCCTTGCATCCACACTTCTTTGTTGCTGTGATTGCAATCTGAGGTAGTAGCTTGCTTCCGTTTTTTTGGTGCTTCCGTGGCGGAGCTTTAGAAACCTTGAAACAGTGCTTCTTTGTGGATTTGTCTTCTTGATTTGGGACGCCGATGTGAGTTTGGAAGCTCATATTGGCACAGATCGGATCAGATGCAAGGGTGTTAATCTTGCACAAAGACGTTGCGGAGTAGTTGACGAACAGCTGGAAACTTCTGGTTTGCGGGGTAACTACTCCGTTGGGTGGTTCGTGTTGAAGTGCAGGTATGCACATCTTCTCTTCTTTTCTACTGCTTTGAGATTCTAGGGTTGTTGGGGAGTGGTGAGAAGGGCTGGTCTGATTTGTGCGACATCCAGATGTCCATGGTTGTCAGATTTTCTTTTGATTCTTTCGCCATTTTGAAAGTGAGGAGTGTGTTTCTATGGTTTGGTTTTGAATGGTCCTTGGTACATGAATATCGTGAAGTACAAGTGGATAGAGAATGTTTGTTTTTTTATGGTGGAATAGGGTGTTGTTGTGGTGCAGCAGTGTTGTGGTTCTCCTTCCAAATGGAGATGTTTGCATTTTGCATCGAGGGTTGATAAGAAAAGGTGGATGAGAGTGGCCAGGTCCCTCTTGGAGTGGGTTTGCACATGATGTTCAATCTCGTCTCTAAGTTTCATCCTTCAATTTGGGACTGTGGTTCACACACGTTCATCCAGTCCCTAAATTTTTGTAAGTGAGGTGTTGTACAAGAGGTCCTGTGCGTTTGTCGATCAGAAAGATCATCTAACGGATGAAAACCATCAAATCTTCATCCCTTGTACAGTCTTCTTCTTCTCCTCAATTACCCTCCTCTGGGTTGTGGTTTTCGGGGTTCGCTATGGCATCCGCGGTCGCGCAATCCTGCGCTCTCACTTTATGGACACGAAATTCGCTAGTTGCAGTTTCAGCGAATGGCAGAGTATGTGGCCTACTCTCCTGAATTTTCATTTACAGTTTTGGAGTTCGTTTTTGGAGGGAAATTTTGCGCAGGTCAAGACTTTGGAAGCACGGCTCCCAGGTTTCAACGATGTCGTAGTCTTGTGCAGCTCCGGTTTGGTTGTATTTGACGATTTTGATCAATGAGGGAGTATTGTTGGGGAAGGGAATTTGTTGGAAATTCTTTGTCAGTAAATTTACATTTCCTCTTGTGTATTGCGGATGCGTTTGTTTTGCAGAGCAGCATAAGAAGTTTCCCGACGAGTGAAGTGATTTCAACCCGGGCACAGTTGTCTCTTCGAGTGCGAGCGGCCGCACAGAAACAAAAGCGAGAGAACGTCGAAACGCCGAACATTTCCACTCCACCGTTGCCCGTTGAATCCAGTCCATTGGAAGACACAAACGGTGAAGAAGACAACAGCGATCCCCTCACCGAGGCAACAGAAACCGAAGCTCAACCGGACGAGAGCCAGCAGTTGTCGCCAGATGAGATAGGGCAAGAGCTCAAGAAACTGCGCGTTTCCCGAGGGGAGGTTTCGACTTCTTCGCAAGACTTCTGGGGCGGAGTTTGGGAAGAGACGAAGCTCGTGGAGTGGCCGCAGTTCCAAAAGGTCCTCGGCACCACGGGCGTCGTTGTAGGGATCATCTTTGGGTCGGCCATTCTGTTACTGACCGTGAATGCCATTCTCGCCGAGCTTTCCGATCAGGTCTTCAATGGGAGCGGCGAGTTTGCCAAGTCATGGATCAGGGGAGGGTTTTGAAAGAGACGAGGAGGACGAAATTTTAATTGCTGTGACCATGACCTAATTCTTCAGCTGTTGATCATGCACATTTTCCTTGACAAAATGCGAAACGAGCAAGGGTTCAAGGATAATTGGAATATGGCAGCTCAGGGTGTAAGTTTGACATAACTTTGTTTCTTGCATTGAGTGTATATTTTTAGTTTAGTAGAGAGCGAACCATTTCCTGAATTATCAAAGCAGACAGTCGAAGGTGCATCTGTGACAGGAGAGAGTAGGGATTTTGAGCTTGGATTTGCAAAGTTGTGTAAAGCTTTCCAGAAATTAGACCAGGTTTTGTCTCGCAGAGTAAGCTGCACTTTGTCTTCTTTTAACTGTGCTCTTCGGAGGGTTCACATGGACTTGTAAAGGTGCAAAGTAGGTGACAATTCATAGAGTTCAAAATTCAATTGAATGAATCAGACCTCAAGAAAGACTCATAGATTTGCATTCAGCAAACTGCACCTGAGAAGAATCAGAGCAAGAAGGGAATATCGTGTTCACCTGTTGTTCATCAATTGCTGTGAGTGCTGGTTGAGAGAAGTTGCTACTGCTACTTTCTGCGGCTTCTAGGTTTCCCGCAGTATGCTGGGCTATCCGTTTGCGAGCCTTGGAGAAGCTGTCCATGGCACCATCCCTTCCAGTTGACTCCACAACTTGATCATCTTCTTGCTGATCTTCCCAGGACTTCATAGTAACCACGATGACATCAGCTTGCATGCGCAAATCGTACAAGAACTTCTTCATGTCTGTCTTCAACTCGTCGGCCTCACTGTCCTCAGCAATGCAGAACACCTGTCAAGTAACGTCCGTGCAGACCTCAGGTTGCAAACTACTCCAATGAGCTATTCTTGAGGTTTCACCAATCGACAAGACACTGATCTAATGGTTACTTCCGCAGAATATCAAGAATTGACAAGCAGCAGCACCTGAATCTTGCAGCTTTCATAGCAATCTTTGGCACGAAGCAACTGAGAGAGAAGCAGCATAAGACCACCATCACGAACAATCCAATACAGGTCGATCGTGCCGTAATGCTTATCAAACTCTCCAGGCCATTCGTCTAGACCTTTCACTATCACAACTGCTTTGTTAGACAATGAGCAATCGTTGATGATGCTGACGAAGCTCTCTGGAATATGGTTGCTTCTCTCATCTCTCCAAACCTCAGGATAACGCATACACACGATATTAGGCTTCAGGTTTGCCAGGCCCATGGCCTGTACAATCAAACGGAACCCCTCGACGATATTCGGAGCCACAATGACCTCGGCAACTCCCTCGCATTTCTTTTGCTCAATGTAAGTGGAAAGTAGTTGGCAAGCCTGTCAGGGGGACAAGAATCAGATGATGAAAATCGTCACAAGGTTTAATCACCGCCGAGTTGGAAGAACCACTTGCTACTTGGTCTGGAATGTTGCCCATGGAAACCAGTCAGCGTCTATTGTCTATTGCTGGCGAGCCCTGAGTAGTTGACACATACGTTTCGATACGTTAAACGGGGTCATTATTAGATTCAGAGGTTCGCAAGGAAGATACGATAAATCTCGCTTCAAAGGGTCAGAATGGTACCGCTCGGCTTTCATCTGTTTTCTCTTCATAGTCACCCTCCACAATGGACGCAAATATGGACATACCACGTCCCTTTTTCTTCATGCAGTTTGCAAAATCTGCCAGTTTCGGGTGGCACGGGACATCACTGGGCAGAATAGCCCAAGGCTTACAGAAGATGAGAGGAATTGGGTACCAATTTTTAGGATGCACAGGTGTGGCTGCACAGGAAAAGGAAAGTCATAAGAGATTACAGCCAATCCATACTGCAAATGAAAATGGCAAGACAGCAAGCAAAATCACCAGAAATACCAACTTACATGTTCGCAAACTGCGACATTCACTGCATATATTAGAAATGGATGGAAGGCCACAACGAAGTCAATTGACCATAAATTTGTATTAGATACAAACCTCCGAGTGACCGGAGACTACGCAAGGCAAGTTGAAAGTAGGCACTTTTGAAGCCATCTCCCCAGTCACCACCTTTGCCCTTGATACTTACATACCAATAGAGCAGACCGGCAAGTGCAAGAGCTATGGTGAATGCCCACGAGATCATGAACATGATAGCTGCGAAGAGCACGAGGAGAATTAGGAAACAATTTCTGCAGGACTCAAGTGCTAGTAACTTCGGACAAGTCAAAAGCACCTAGGGATGAAATTGAAACAAGAAATCCCACAGCAAAGTCTCAAAACCAAGTAAAATGAAGCAAAACTGGCAGAAAGAGAGCAAACCTTAAGTGCCTAAAGGGTCATTACAGGCCACTTACATATCTATAGAATAGAATATATTTAGGAAGAATCATATATTTATAGTAGTTACTACTAAAAGGCATTCCATAAATCATAAATACAAGGAAATGACGTTGAGTCTGAAGTACCCATATGGCCAAAAGTGTCTGCTTCCATATCTATAGATGTTGAAATAAACTATGTAGAAAGTTCAAGGAAAGCGAACAAAATGTACCGATAAAAAGAAGAAACCATGCCCACAGTAAAATATGTTTCGAAAATTACTAGAACCAACTAATAGGTTCCAGAGTGCACTACTTGTAGCTAGGGGTTATGGCTATTCATGAAATAAAGAGAAGAGGACAAGAAAGCCTGTACAGATGCATTAGGGACAGGTCATCCAGAAGTTCGAGAAAATCGAAATTGAAGCTAAGAACATCACTAGCATGAAAATGATCTAAATGAAAAGAGAAACATTTCATTTACTATAAGTCACTGATCAAAGAGCAATACGTCCCAAAACAGATCGCATCCTAAAATACAAGGATGATACAAGGACTATTTGTGTTTCAACAAATGCATGGAATGAGTGCGCAACAAGAAAGTGAGAGGTCGTACGTGAATCGTCAAATCGACCTGCTGTGACGATACCAATAAATATGCAGAACAGGGAGAGAATCACAGGAATCAAAAATATCGGGCTAACCCTGTTGATGATTTTGACCCCACCAAATACAATGACGCAAAGAACAGCTGTGAATATCAGTCCATAGACTTGAAGGTCATGTATACTAGGACTCTTCAGTACTTCAGGCACTGCTGACGGAGAGGGCGCGACATACAAATCGGTTATAGTTCCTGTCACAGCGAAATCAATACTTGGTGAGGGATGGGCTACAGAAATTGAAGCGTTGTCGAGATGCCAGCGGTTGATCTCAACGAAACAAACAAATCAATTCAAGAGCTACATTGCACTGATTTCAAGTGGTTCAACGGGAATGGGTGCCAGCTGCAATTCTAGATTTGCAAAGCAACCGAGATATCTCAGAAACTCAGCTATCAAGGCATTACTGGCATTGGCTTCAAGGACTCACGCTTAAAAATGTCGGCCCCAGGGATGGCATCTAAAAAGGTCTCCACTGCTCCCAGGATATACCTGCATTCCTTCAGAGATGTTCAGTCAGGTTCCTGCTGTACAAAGCTTCAGAGAAACCTATTTCAATATTCGGCACAAACACAAAAGGTTCTGTGATTTATGTCGAGGACCTCACAATACGCTATCAACATTTGCAGAATAGGCTCATACCAGGAAAAATCATCTGATCGAAAATGCGCACTTACATGGACGCAGCAACAGCATTTCCAAGGAAGAAACAGAGTCCAATACTCACGCCAACCTCAGGACCTAGCCGTGTTTTCAAAACATCATGGGCATCATCTTTTACATGCGATTTACATGGTGAGTCTATGATCTGACATATATAGAATGTCAACCAAGAACAATATTAAAGCCTTTGATTTCTAGGTTTCACTAGCTATTCGACTGCTTAATGTGAATTACAGTATTACCGACCGCGCCGTTTTCTTTGGATGGTTTCGCAGGATTATAGGAATAGCGGGCATTTGGCACAGCCTGTTGCTAGTGTGTTTCTGCTGCTGTTGCACTTTCTTGACTGCTGTCTCCCTCAGTGCTATCGCTACGAATGGAGCTATGAAGGTTCGTTTTTGGATTCCGAAAGCTCTGATCTTGATCCTGATTGGGGCAGTTGCTGTTGTAAACCCTGTCAATTTCAATGTGCCTACATTTTGTAGATCACTTCTGGGGTGGGTTCTCTACTAGTGCCTACTAGTGCCTACATGCAAGATTGAGTGGTGCAGCTTAGGTCAGTGTGCTTGCACTCGCCTTCTGCATGAAGTGATTTTTGAGGGGAGCGACATGGAAAGGAAAATTAACTCCGCCTCAATGCAGGGTGGAGGTCCTTACTACCTGATAGGACCCATCAAGGTTCCCATCTTTCCAATTTGAGTCTGCAAACACGACCACACATTAGTATGGAATTTTTCTCTTACTGAAATTCACAGTAAGAAGGTTAGGGGCAGGTGTGTAACCAAATTCCTGGATTCACCAGCTTCCAAAGCATCACTAGCACTGCAAAAACTTCCAAACGTTACGGTATTGCACCACAATAGCGCTACAACTCTATGGGACGAATTCATCGAGCTGATTAAAGTAGATAATAGCCCATCTCAAGTGAAAAAACCCTCTCAGAATCAGTTACAAGCGCAGTGCTTTTACATTACTCTCCAAGTGCCCAAGGTCAAAATATAATTTCGGAAGCTAATAGTTGAGTATAACAAACTTCAAAACATTCGTTCAAAATTTCAGGGTATGACTACTTCTTTCTGTTGGTACATTTTGTTACCTTCTTTGGAGTTTCCTAAATAATTCATTTCAACTCCAATGGATATGGAAGCGGCCACTTTTCCCCATTGGAGCACTTTAGGGTTAACATGAAATTGAAGTAAAATCCAGAGACAAACCCTAATCCTGAGAAATGCTCACTCCGAACGATAATAAAAGACTTTAATACTAGAGGTCTTCTACAAGCAGCAGCCAGATTTCATACCTCAATAAACAAAGATATATAACCCGGATTGTCGTTAGGACCGTCAGCATCCATCGAGTAATCCTCCGGATCCCTAGGACTGTAAGGCATGGCATGTTGCTGGCCTCCCATACTGCAGCAAGAGAGAAAGTTTAGAATTACCTAACAAAGCAGTTAGCATCTTACAAACTCTGTTTAGTGCGCATTAGGAGTGGCAAACACAACATTACATTGAGAATTTACTAGTTTGTATGATGAGGGTGTGAAAATTCACCTCTTGAGCCCCCGGACATCCACCAGAGGATCACTGCGATACAGCTCCAGCTTGAAAGTCTCCATCTCTGTTCGATCAAAAACCTCCTGGTGGTCACGGTGGTCATCTCCTGGTCGCCATCGCCATCGCCATCGCCGTTTTCGGTGCCTGGCGTGGCGCGCCCCATTTCCTTCCATCATTTCGGCAGCACCATTTCCCGAACTTCGAACGCGACGCCGTCGTCATGAAGGTCGCCATGCATTACCTCGCTCCACACCTCTCCGTCTTCATAAAATATCGTGCTCCATCCCGACTTCGCCCTCTCCAATCTTGGTGTAACGCGCCTCGTTCCTCATCTTTGGTAACCCGAGATTTTGGCAGCTCGGTATCAGGTAAGTGGACGCAATGCAAGCACTTCTAGGGTTATTACACCGTTGTTGGAGTATCATTTTGTAGAGTGCAATTCTTTGTTGGAGGAATTTTCCTTACGAGTTTGAATTCTGAAATTGTGATATTGCAGGTTGTGAGGGAGGAGCTGCGTCGTCAAGTAATGCTAGGGTTCATAGCTTCTCTCTTGATAAGCTGCGTGTCGCCACATCCCTAAGCGTGGGTGTCGATGAAGTGGCGGAAAGAGTTGTGGATTTGCCGGAATCAGACGAGCAGGCGCAATCGAGTAATGAACAGGAGACGAAAACCAAGGTAGGTATTCCGTTGCGTCAATGTGTGAGTGAAAGTTTGAGGAACGCTTTCAATTTGGCTTGTGATTGGTAAACGTGGTATGGTAGAGGATACCAATTGCGTCACTTTAAGTATGCTTTCACTATAGAGTTGTGGAGCCAAACTCTCTTCAGATCAAGTTTTCATCACCGTTTTTTATGCAATCGTGCTAAGTAGGAACCATAACAAGTGGGATTAGACAATGCCATTTCCATTCAAAGATCACTGGCCTTCGACATGTAGCCAAGCCATGCTTGTGCTAATTGACTGCCAACCAGGTGTATAAATAGATGGGTTGCTGTTGGTAACGTGGCCGATGAAGGAGAAGGGATCAGATCTCTAACGGTTTTAGTGTCCTCTACCTTATTGGGGTTCGAATAGGTTGTGGCGAGAAGGAGGGATATTGGTGCTTTTCAGCAGCTTCCAGTCGTGTCTCCAGGATGTGAAATTCTCGGGACTGCACTACGGCGTGCCAAGATGATCAAGCCTACTAAAGGTGAGTCCCTCCCCGTTGTCCGGCTGGCAATTCTGTCTGGGGTTTAAGGTTTTCAGGTTTCAAGATTTCGGGTTTAAGGTTTAAGCAAATGAGTTCGTGTGATTTTCATAGCCTGTTTAAGATCTTTTTCTTGAGTTCCTTTGGATGACTTCTGAATTCATGGATAGGGTGGACATTCCATTGATTGCACACTTCCCATTCTCCATGCCCTGATTGCACACTAACCGTGCGGAACGATTGCACGACATTTTGTTCACTTTTGTAAGAAAGTTGGTCGGTTCTCGTGGATTCTTTCCTCGTAATTATTGATTGTAGAATTGTAAGAAACTTTCTTGTATGACCAACTTATACTCCGTAAGCAAGGGGAGAATAACTACGTGCGGTGAATGTGTGGTGAAGCGAAAGAACTTGTTTTAAATATAATTTTGGACGTTCATCACTAGATGCGTCCTAATTCGTGAGACATTTCATGATCCTTTAACTTTTCTCCTTTGCGAGAGGTTTAAGACTCAAGCATCGACATTTGGAAGAAACTTCAAATCATTTTACATAATTCTGATTTTGCTATACCATTTTGAATTATGTGGTGTGCGGTCAATGTCGTGTCTACTAGAATTGGAATGTGACATCAGTGAAGGTGGTTAGTGTTTAGCCCTGTGTAATGAGGGCCTTCGTGACCAGGAATACAGAACGCTGCCAAACGGGAGCGGAACCGGGGGGCCAAGCAGTTGGATGCTCTAACCAAGGTAACTTCTAGTCGTTCTTTTCACTTTTTGCTACATACTCAATTGCAGTTTTTTGACCGGACATCGGAGTTGATTGGTTGACCTGCATTTCTTTGTAGGAGTTGACAATTCCTTTGAAGGGATACATTAAGAATTTTCCAGCGTGCCAGCAGCTCCATCCTTATGAACAGTCTCTTCTTGAGCTCACGCTTGGACCAGGCACTTATGAAGAGGTAATTGGCCTTGCTGAAGTTTAGTCTCACTGGTGAAAAATGCAAGACAATATCCAATCATCTCTTTCTGGAATTATTAATAAAAACGGTGTTACGAGGTAGGTTCAAAATGATGTAAGTTGTAATATGGCAGATAGTGTTTGAATTTTCTATTTCATGTGTGCTCAGGAGCTTGAAATGACTTCACCTACTCTGTACTCGTTTCTTTTTATCTGCTGGACTTTGAATTGCAAGGTTACGTGTCCAATTGCTTACAATTGTGTCATTGACTCCTTGCTCCAGACTTTACAACGGGTTGACCTGTTGCGCAAGAGACTGCTTGATTACGGAAAGAATTGTGCTTCTGTTTGTGCTAAGGTACAGCTTATGCAGCCATAAGGAATGAAAGACAATTCATTCTTGTTTAAACTAATGATTACTATGGTTCGGTGGCGAACTCCCGACAGAGTGTTTGTGGAACGCTGTCTCATCTTTTGTGCTGTTCTTTGCAGTCAACCAGCAAGCGTGAGGCTGAGGAGCGATTAGAAGAGGTAATGCCCATATAAGGTGCTTAGTTTGCTTGGGTTATATCTGTGGGTTTTTGAAAGAATTTGTTGTTGAGTACAAGCTCTGGTACGTGATATATAAAATGTATCCTTCTTAAGATTGGCATGCCATTTAGATTTCAGGGTGACTTACTGTGGTTCACATCGTTGTGCAACAGGGCATTACAAAGCTGGAAGACCTGTTTAACAAGCATGGGAAGGCGGTGGATGAACTGAAGGAGATTGCGAAGGTTGTCTCCCTTTCTTTGGCGCCAATCTTATTTTCTGATGTACACTCGTTCGTTGATTCACACCCCCGTGTATCTTACAGGTCATAAGAAAGATACTTCGCAGTAGACCCGACTCACAACCACACGTTGAGTATGCATCCTCGTTGATTGGACTTCTTCTTTTTCCTCGTTAATGATTGTTGGAGTTGTCTAAATTCCGCTGCCAGGTCTTACGAGCTATGCCAGTAGTGCACCCACGCACACCCACTGTTTGCCTTGTTGGAGCTCCTAATGTCGGCAAGTCCTCACTCGTACGAATACTTTCGTCGGGAAAGCCGGAGGTCCATCTTGGAAACACTTACGCTGTTTTTTTTAATATTTACATCTCGTTATGAATCCAAAGAGATTTAGAGCTCGGAATATATATGTACTGCCTCTTGCAGTGAATGTGTTAATCCTCTCATTCTATTCTCCGTTCCTATTTTCTTTTCCTTTTGTCGATCTTCTCCATTTGGGTTGCTGGACCTCTTACAAATTTTTCCTGTACTGTGACGTGCTTCCTTGTATTAGTATAGTTGCAGTTTTATTGGACGTTCTTACTCCCTAGCATGCTTCGTTATAGTCATTGAGCTCAATTTTAATCGTGGTTTGAGTGTTTTGCAGGTTTGTAATTATCCATTCACCACGAGAGGCATATCTATGGGCCATTTTTTTGTAGATTCCGTTCGCTATCAGGTACTGGATTGTTCATTTCAGCGAGTAGTATTCGGGCTTTGTTTTGTGGAAGGATTACTAGGGTACTCACTCTTGATTCCAGGTTTTCTTTGATTATTAGACTTGTCTGTGGTGTAATTTTACTAGTCCCTCTTACCTCAATAGAATATTCTTGATGTAGTTGGGAGCGTTGTTACCAGACACTTGTTACGAAACCACTAAATAGTATTTGAAGTCCTGCCACTAAATAGTATTTGTGCTGCCATGGTGCTGTCATCGCAGGTGACCGATACTCCTGGTTTATTGAAACGCCCGGATGGTACGAAATTGTTGCCTTCTTTTCCCTTCTGGAATCAATAGGCTCTCATTTGATGCGATCAGTGTCGTTATAGTTCCAGATTGTTGATGTGCTCGTCTGCCTAAATCATCGGAATTGCTTTCCTGACTGACGCTTTCCAAGTGTTGTCAACAGAGGAAAGGAACAACATCGAGAAGTTGACCCTAGCTGCTCTAGCACACCTACCAACGGCTGTTCTTTATGTCCATGATTTGACAGGCGAGTGTGGTACGACGGTCCCTGACCAGGTACAGGATTGTGGGCTCATCTTGGGAAAATGATGGCATACTTTTCATTCCTGAATAGGGCACAAAGCCTTGCGTACTTCTTTTGTTGTTTCCATTCGCATTCCACCTGTTCGACGTTCACTATTACATTCATCACCTTTGTATTGTGGTAATTAAGCTAGGATGGGGTAGACGGTGATATCTTTTCCAGTCTCTTTGGTGGTCGTCTCTGTCTATGAACGTGTCTATGTCTCAAAAGTCGCTGGCAGTTGGAACGCTTTCCTCCTCCTTTCTCATCACATGCACTGTTTCCCATATGCTCTTCTTTGAGGCCGTGCGGCACATTATTAGTCATGAATTCTGAAACTTGGTACTTTGTTCTCTCCTCGTTTTGCGTTGTTATGCAGCTTTCGATTTACAGGCATATCAGATCACTGTTTCCTGATCGTCCATGGCTGGATGTTGTCTCGAAAGCCGACCTGCTAGAAGAGCCTCCTGTAGAGGTTCCCGCTGAAGAGGCGGAGTCATACCTGTTGGCAGGCCCAGCTGGTGCTCTAAGAGTGTCTGTGCAAACCGAGCAGGGTCTTGATGAGGTGGTTTCTCAACCCAATAGAAAGCTGGATTCTTCGTTGCAATTAGTCACAATAATTCGGTTTTAGCCTCGTCTGCACGAAGCATGTAGCTTTCTACATGGCTAACTGTGCTATTGATTAAGGTCCATTAGCTACCAGGGACTCCCTAAGATTCTGTGTATTCAAAGTGCGTGCCACTCTATTTTGAGCAATTTTCTTTACTGCGGCAATCAGCTTGCATCGACTTATTTAGAATGTAATGTCTTGATGATCATCATTGACACCTCTATATGCTTCAATGTCAAGTAGGGTGACCACCGTGCATATTTCAGAACCCACACCAAGATAGAAAGGTGTAAATAGAAGTTAACTATCCTTTTATGTGCTTGCACTATAAGTTTAGGTAATAGCTTGGTGCAGACCCATTTAGCACTTCAACCATTGGTAAAGGCACAATTAGTTTACTCTTGTAAAATTGTGGAGTAAAGTTCATCGATGGAAATGAATATAAATTGAATACAAAATAGTTAGCAAGAGCTAGCACCAATTTTGCTCACTGACACAATCTCGGCAGTGCGGTCATGTAGTCACTAGTTCTAGCATGCTACGATTAATACTTTCTTATTATCGTTGCCATGTAGAAAAGTTTCAAGAAAATGCGTCTCCCTCTCTAACCATGAGACTTTTCAATATCGACTCACGGAAATTGTTGATTGATTCATGTGCAGTTGGTGCGAAAAGTTCACATGTTGCTTTCTGAACACTCCAAATCGCTTCGTGATCAATCTGGTGACAACTTGCCTCAGAAAATGTCTTCTTCTGGTAAAGAGCCTCTAGGGTCTTTCTATTCTCCAGCATGGCCACATATTCAAGGCTGATCAACCTTTTCAAGGTAACCACACCTTATTGCGACACTTCAAGCATTTTGCATAGTTTCTATTATTAGAATAAACAAATGTTTAAATGCTTATCTTAGTAAGTCTAGGAGGATTTCCAATGCATCAATAATTGCAGGATTTGAATATCATATGCTAAGGCTATAGTGGTTCAAGGTTTTCTTGGCGGAGGATCTGAAACCGACATGAGTTTTGATGTTTGGGAGTTGGTGTACATTCTCAAATTCAATATGTGCTCCGTGTGAAAATTGTGCAAGGTTTTGGAGTGTTGCACTAGGTAGGCGTCACCTCACTTTGCTTGAATTTGCCAGCCGTCTACGCAGGCATATGGAAAGTGAAGCTTCTCTTTATCCTTGAGGCGATCCATTATTTTAGCATTCCCTCCCTGGTTGGAATCGAGGAACACGTCGTATACATTGATTTTTACTTCAGATTTCTTAGCAGTGAGAAACTTAAGATATGCAAAGCTATTTTGGGGATGACATGAACTGTCCAACATATCTGTTGCCAGAGGTGAACCAACTTCTGAGACAATTGTGCTGTAAGAGCAACTGGGTGAAGTGTCCGATTTAGGAACTTGAAATTCGAAGGAAAAAGAATTTGAGGAAATCATCCTTTTTGTTGGTAGAATACAAGAGAAATCAATAAGTGACCAGTAAGTTGGTGATGACTACTGTAGGCACTTTGTGGCAATGCGTAGTTGTATTACTGTGTGGTGACCTCTGTGAGTTGGGCTTTAATGTTCAAGACGGTTGGATTGTCCAGACCTGTAAAGAGCTCTTGGATGAAGTGCTCAACCTATAAGTGCCATTTCAAATTCAGGGTAAAAAACCAATCAAGTTCGAGAGAAGAATCTATTTACAGATCGAAATAGAAAGGATGACCATGATAAGTCAACGAGTCAGACATATGTTGTATGGTTCATATTCCGTGTTGAATGCTTCAGAGACAGTTTGTGTTATCAATGTAAGTTTACGAGCTGTTGACTGAGAGACTCGTGTGGTGTCCAGCACTCCCCTTGAACCTTCTGTATCTGGAAAGCCTGAAGTGTGGTCCACGTTTGGGCTGCATCAATCATATATAAGGTATGTCCTGTACACATCGAAGCCTCTAACGGAGCGTTCACTTGGAGCATGGTTACTATTATTGGATTCTCTTCGGACCTGCCGGTTGGGAGGGACGATTCCCATTCATCCTAGCTTGTATTTTTCGATTGTCTTGTAAATGAGATGTATTTTTCATTGAGAATTCAGACTGGAAACTCAGTCCTGGCTCCCCACCTGCAGTCAGGCATCTGGAGTACAGAATTGGACCTTTTCTACAACACATCAGTTCACATGTGAAAACGGACCATGCCTACTCCCGAACATGGCATCCAAATCGAAGGTGGGGTACAACAAAGGAATTCACGAGTGGCAGATGTCGACTGGGCGGCCCAAATCTGCAAATACTGACCCAAACCAAGAATTCCAGGACTTGAGGAAGAAATGGCGACTACGTCAGATCCACTTGCTCCCAGTGTAACTTCAGTTGCTTTCCAATGCTAATTTACCCTGGTCCAGTCGTTCCAAGTGCTTGAATTAGGTCCTCCGTTTGCTAAAGTAGCTTGCAAGTGGACGCTAGGTACTCACCTGTCTGTTTTAATCAAACCCTGTGATCAATGATAGTCAGTATATCTAGACTCGAGAGAGAGAGAGTTGAGAATGGTGTACAGAAGAGGATTCCTGACTTGAATTCAATTTGATCAAGGAACTCCAGTTGGTCAACACGTTGAAAACAATCAGCTGAGAAACTCTGAAAACGGTACGTTGCGATTGTTTCATTTTCTTTCGTTTTGAATTCATCCTGGTGATGGAGCGAGATTCGTGTCAGGAGAGCTGACGGACAAACCATAGGGAGTCAGACTCTGTGCTTGTACTTGAAATGCTCAAACCTCCTTGTCGGAGTTTTATTCAAGAATTCTGGAAAACTATGGTGAAGTGATGCCAATTTTTCACTCGCATGGAGTCGTGGAGGTGGCCTGTGAGCTACTGGATAATGAGTGAAATTCTCTTCCTAGGTTTGGGCCCTCTGACTACCCAGACCCGAGGTCCTCCAAATCATTTCATGCAGTCGGCAACAAAAGCAAACATTGGTCTTTCTATGCGAAGTAGGGCAGAATTCGACAAACTCATGGTCCAATTAGATACAGTGGAGTATTTTGGAGCACCGAAAGTGTGCCATTCAAGTGCTCAGTGCTCTTGAAACCAAGACCACTACAGATCAGAAGCCCGACGCTGGCACGTAGAGGGTGACAATCTCTTGCAACTTCCCCGTTTTGTGCCGTGGGTTGGTCTGAGTGCAGCTACTGCGAGGCAGCAGTGGGCGAATTCCTGAACACTTCAACGTTCTTGGCCGCACAAAGTCAAAACCCGAGCAGAATAGGAATCCTCCATTCATTCGAGGTTGTGATTCCGAGATGGGTTGATATATGAATTGGTGTTTAATTGTCCAGTCGACTTCAGGAGCAATTGGAGAGAGAGCTCGCACCGTCCATGACACTCTAGAAAAAATTAAGGTCTGTGTGCAATCCTAGAATGCGGTCCACAGCATTCCCAGTCCATTTTTTTAATACTCCGTATTTCATAGCAGTGCACTGGTGGGTTAGGGTTGGTATTTTTGTGCTCAGGATGGTCGTTCATGGGAGATAGAATGTGGAAGTTTATGAATGTCCGACAGCGAAAGGCGATGTCCAGCAGCGTGGGTGGTGACTGTAAAATTTTCCATGGTTTTTTATGCAAGTCTGATTCTCGGTTCAGATTTCAGTACACTGATACCGTCAAAATTTTCATGTCAATCCAAGTTGTTTTTGAATGTTTGGGAGCAATTCAAAGTTCAAAATCCCAACATTTTTGGATTACAATGAACTTTGGCAGATTGTTTCTTCTTCATAAAATGTCCATTTTAGATAATCTTTTTGGGAGGAGGGGGGGAAGTTGCACATACTAGTCTAGTTTGCATGGCTAAAATTTCATGTCCATCCAAGAAGTTATGAATGACTAAGAAGCATTTTAGTAGAAAGAGGTTCAACTTCAAATGTGTTTTTTCTTGCTATTTTTTAAATTTCTAAGCCATTTTGTAGACACAATGAATCAATTGAATGATATTACTTACACCAATGTATTTGTATGATGGTCTTGAATCACTTTATAGTTTAAAGTTTTTTTATTTGAATAGGATTAGAAATTGAATTTCACCTCCAAATGTATTGTTAGGAAAATTTCAGCATCCTTCTTCAACACTAAAACATTATTATCTTGCAATCTATGTGGCCAAATGACTTCAAATTTGATTCACATCATCTACAACACATACATTATAAGTTATTGAATTTCAAAGTATTTATGAATTCCAAAATTGAAGTGAATTATCTTTTATTTTGGAAAAAACATAACTTTAATGTTGCATGTCCAAACACCACCCAATAAGCCCTTGTATTCCTTTGTATAAAAAGGCTTCTATTTGTGCTAGTTTCATGACATTTGGACCTACGGTGTGAAAGTTATGAATGTTTTAAATAAAAAATTGAATTAATAAAACTTTTTTTTTTGACATTACAAAAAATTTGGGCCCTCCAAAGGGGTGCATAAGAGTTCCATTTACTATCTCCAAAGCTAGAAATGCACTACTACTATTGGATGTTGGATACAAAAAATCAATAAAAAAAAATTTGGAGGAAACATAAAAAATTCGCAATGGAGACAAAAGTAGAGCCATCGGTTAAAATTGGTGCCTTCACCAGAGCGTCCAAGTCACTTCCTGCGTCTTGGAGACCCCAGAAAATAAGCACTAGAATCATAGTTGGCTCCGGTGAATGATGTGCTAGCACCAATACAAAGATTAAAACCTCTTTAAATAATGGAGGACCCGCATTAAAAAAATGGAGGGCAAGGAAGGACAAAAGTTTTTTGATGAGTGCATTGCACTTTTTCTGAATAAAAAAATAGGTAGTCATTGACGGGGTATGTTCAAAAGTTGTCATGACTCCAAGTGAAGTTGGAATCATGTACCCATTTTGTCCAAGTACCATTTAGAGACTACGAGTATTTTCCATTATTTTAGTGGAGGTTTCATCCATAGAATATTCATTTTTGTAGATGACAAATCAACTGAGAAGATGATCTTGGATGAATCAGGGCGACGTGAGACCAAAGTTTGTTAACGTCCTCTTCTTGGTTTATGTGCCAAGTCTTTGCTAGCATCAAAGTTGGCACTACCACATGGGTTTCAGTTTCAGATTCAACTGCTTGGATTCCAGACCCAAGACTTTACTATTTCATGTAATCTCAAATTTGTCAAATTCAAAGAGGCAGTTTTTTTCATGTCTCTTAGTATGAGAGAGAAGTGTATTACTTCAATTCCAAAAATTGGTAATGGCTTAAATTGAGATTACGAATAGGGTGGAGGTTGCAGACCCATATACTCTGAATGTGTTTCTTGCTCCACAATTTTCTGCGTTGATAAAGAAGGGTCGTCCTCTACATAAGCAGGTCCCAAGATCTGAGTTTTGTGCCTACAGATCTTGAGGTGCCACCAATATTGATTTGTGGGTAGATGGAAAAATTTACCCTCGAGATCCTCATACAAGAGTCCCTCCAACTTTTAGAACAATCAAACAATGGCTTGAATTCATCTACCAAGGAGAAGAAAGGTTGCTAGGATTTTGTAAAAGGCTTGCCAATTTTGGTAGTAGTTTAGAAGGGGCAAATGTGGCATTGAAGGAAACAGTTTGGAACTATCAGGTCTAGATGGACCTTCTAAATAACACAATTTCAATACTTCATGCACAATTGCAGGAGGCCAAAGGTCAACTCTGTTTAGCTCTAGAAACAATTTGTGGACAATGTTTACAACATCAAACTGTTATTGAAAAGGATAGGGAGCTAGAAAGGCAATGTGGAGAATTAAGGGAGAAAGTTGTTGGATTTGGGAATTATAATGAGGAGTTAGAGGAACTAGTGAAAACACTAATGGAAGCTTCAAGTGTAGGCAAAGTAAATGAATTGGAGGTAGAGATAACACATTGTAAAAAAAATTGATGACTATAGAATCCAGATTGTCTATACTACAGGAGGGTTTGCTTGGCTTGCGACTCCATAGTTATCATTTGAGAGGTTTGGATGACCTAACTCAAGATTGAGGACAAGCCAAGAATAGGAGAAAACAACTAAGATCAATGCTACAACTACAAGCTGTTGACTCCATTCACAAATTGAACAAGGCTTCTAGAGGGCAAAAGAGACTATGGGGAAGTGACATGACCCAAAGGAAAATTGCGGTTGCATTGGTGAAAATTTTATCAAAACGAGAAGCTTTAGCATTGGTGGAGGAACCAAGGATGCATTTAGTTGGAACCAACATTGCCAACATTGTCTTGAAGAAAATTGGAGCTAAGATTGGAACAGATTCAATGTTGGCAGCATGTGACATGGCTAGTATTCTACAAGAGGCATATGGCTTGGTATTCAAGACCATGAAAAGGCGGATGAAATTGTTGGATCTAATATTGACAGCTAACTTGTTGCCCAAATCACATAAAGCAAGAAAGGGTGTATGAAACTTTGTTTGTGTCTTGCCCTAGAGATGTATTTTGTAATGTATATCCTTCAACAATTTCACTAAGTGAAGTGGACTTCTTACTGAAACATATAGGTTGCCCTACTATGAAGGGAGCTCAATGCCAACCTCCTACAATTTATCAAAGAGTATTGCCACATTAAAGGTAGATTTACTTTGGAGCCTCTAGCAAGGTCAAAAGGCAAAGCCGTTCTAATCAAAGAGGTGCAATTGGATGACAAAAACTCACTCTTTGTGGACCTCGAGGCCATCCAGAGAAGCATGATTTTGTTCTACCAAATCATAGAAAAAGGTATGTTTGGAAATCTTCTATACCATTTTGTTTGGTCCATTTCTTGTAGAGTCTTCGAGATGGCGGTCACTAGATCCACCATTTGCTTTAGTATCAATACCATTGACCGAGTTGCAATTGTACATATATTCCAAAGCTTTGTGGTAAACCCCTCATATTCATTATAAAGTTGGATGAGGTGAAAATCATGAAAGGAAAGAAATTCAAGTGAGTGAGCTTGACGCTTATGAATAGAACATTGGATCCAGAAATTCAAAGAGATAGCTCTAAGTTTTTTTGTTCCAATCCAAACAAGAGATCTGGTTGGTTGGGTGTTTTCAAGTCCAAAAAGAATCGTACCATGTTCTAAAATGGGTGTTTGACAGGACTAATTTTCCAAGCTTGATCCAAGCTCAAGAAGATGACCAAGTTTTAAAAGAAGATGGAGTAGACAACTTTCAGGTGGAGTGGCCGAATGGCACTTTAGTGCGGACATGAAGACAATAAAATGTATGTATGGATTGGGACATGGAGCCAACGTTGCTTACTCCTACAACTATTGCATGCAATAGTGAACGAAGCTTCAACAAGGAAGTAGCCAAAGTGCTATTCAAGCAAGCCAAGCACGAATGAAACACTTTTGGAAAGGTGGTTTGTTTGGAGGTAGTGTCTCGGCAAAACTAGTTGATATGGAGGAACACTTGCGGTAGAAGCCAATTTTGTCAATTCCACTTACAAGGGTGCACATATGCACACTCCATCTGCAAGTGTCCATGTGCGAGAAGATCATTCACCACCATTTTATGTTTGTGTGGAACATGCACAATAAGGTGCAAAAAACCCTTTGCAATCCAACAGATGGAAAAAACATTGTCGGTTGTTGGCGCTCATGGTGGGAACATGGAAATTGCAGTGGATCCACAGCACTTTGGAAAGAGCAATAGTGTTCCTCAAAAGCCGTCCATCAATGGAGTTGTTGCATCCAGGTTGTTCCAAGCTAGCACTTGGCCTAGAAAAGATAAAGTATGGATGGACATCTGCCAATTAGAGTACAATTGGAGCCTCCAAGATAACCAAACTCAAAATGTAGTAGGCTTTTGACAAGTTACAACCTTACCTCACTGGTCTCACTTTAACTTTAGAGCAGAGGAATACTTTTAAGGAAAAGGTCAAGGCATGGGAAAAATTGTATATCAAGGCCTTTGGGAAGGAACATGTAATTCATCACATGGTAAGTTGTTGACTTCCGTTCTATTTTACTTATCCCAGAAGCTTATATTGTTGTTGACTCTAGATGAAACTAATGTTGTCTCTAGAAGAAACTGATGTTGATTTAAGATAAAATTGATGTTTATTCTGTTAGGCTTATGTCTTAACATGCGAAAGGATTTAGGGTCTCTCTAACTTGTGGACTGGGGGTGACTGGATGCAACATAACTTTGTGACTTTGTGAAACACGCTCCATACTTTGTTGAAAAATACGACGGTTTTTCAATTTGGAGTTGTCAAGGCATGGAGAAAAGTCATTATGCAGCAAAGGTAACCAACCAATGGCATATACAACATAGAGGTGGCCAAGCTCGGAAGAATTGTATTCTCCAATAGTACAAGTACTGGTATAGAAATATACAACACTAATATGCAACAAAGGTACAAATGGATCTCTAAGCCAACGACGTCATCCATAAACCTAAGGATGGATCAAGTCAGCTCCAAAGAAGATGTGTTGCCTCCAACAATTCAAATGCCTTATTGGAGCACTAAAAGTGGTGTACTACTTGTGTTCATTCCGGAAGCGTTTATATTGTGAGGGAGTGTATGGAAGGAGATCAAGACGCTTGAGTTTAAATTGTGAATAGGAGTGTGTAGATTTTGAGTTGAAAGGATTTCACGTATATTTAATTCCATAGTACGTGTACATTGATTTCTTACAAATCTAGTGTTGGCATGAAATATTCTTTATAGAAGATAAACTGTTGGAGGAGCTAAACATTGTCAATCAAATTCTCATATTTGTTGCAATTTTGTAAATAAGTAGAGGGTCCAAACTTCAATGGTGGTCACTACTAAAGGACAACCACTACACACAATCCAAACAATCCAAGCTGCGAGTTCAGCTCAGAATAGACTTACTTCAAAAGCACATTTGAATTAAGATATGAATAACATAATTTGTTCATAGTAGAATAATAACTAATATATTTTAAAATTGAGTGAATGACAAATTTACATATTGAAGATCTAGGCTCCTAGAGATCCTTAAAGTTTATAGCATGCTTGTAGACTATGGAGCTACCATCCTAATCTGCTACTATTCACTCTAATGCATGGGTATTACTGCATCAAAATAGCTACAATAACGATATCTAAGACATTCCTAAGTAAAAAAGTAAGTAAGTAGACTTATCTAAACTACTAGCTTGTGAAGGCCGAATTGGAGGATCCCAAAAGTAGTGAAGACGCAATGTCTGAGGTTGGAGCATCCACCATTTCAGATGGCACAAACTGCCCAAGTTTGGAAGCATTGCCCAACGTCTAAGTTGAGGTGCTCTAAGGGAACATTGACAGTGATGGATGAAGCATTCTAGTTAGTCTTCACTATAAGAAAACCACGTTTTGGGTGTTGTTTCTACAAAACAGGTGATGTTTTTTCAAAACAAGTCATGTTTTCTATATCATTGAAAGATGCCACGTCAACAAGTAGATTCATTTTGACTATGGATAAATTTGTAAAAATTATAATGATCAATAGTAAAATTTTGACCATATGTGAAAAATTGAAGGCAAAGGCAACCACATGGCATATTTTGCAAAAAATAAAGAAAAATGAATGGATGTCCATCATGCTACTATGGATGAAAAGAGCTAATCTTTATACAAGTGAGGTGGTGGGAAATGAAGCAATCTATATAGGACATCTAAAAAAAATTTGTGTTCAATATAAAATGTTTGTGATGTTTTTCCTAATGTCCAAAACAACATGTAAATGTTCAAAGCAACATTTAGATGTTTAAAACAACATTTATATATCTAAAATGATGTCAAGATGGACAACGACAAAGTTCCTATATTCAATTATCTCATATCTTTTGTCTCATCATGGATGAACTATAGGTATAAGTATGACCTCTTTTCCCTTCACTCTCACTAACTTTTAATGAAGGAATTCCTTCATTTCACCATAAAAAATTCAAGGAAATAGTAGATGGTGAGTTTTCTTTAATTCTTTTTGAATTCAATAGTTTTTTAGTTTTTATTTATTTCATTTTAGTTAATTAATTTCTATTGATATTTTTTAAAGATATGATATGCACTAATTGATGTCTTAAAAAACATCTAATTTGATGTTTCAAAAAACAACATTAAAATTTTTAAAAACTAAACTGACATCAAGTGCCAGGTCAAGAGCCACGTCACTTTTTTATTAGGTCCATATCATCCTCCATGTCATGGATGAAAAAATTGCTCCTATAGTACTTTCTATTCAAACATACCCTCCACATGGCATACTATTAGGTGCTTCCAAAACCTTGTTGTATGTGATGTTTTCTAAAAATAAGTTGTGATTTTGCACGTTTTTTTGAAAACAAGGGATGTTTTTTACTTGTCTTACATAAACGGATTTTTGGTCACATTGACTCAAATACCATCCTTGTCAAACTAAACATCACTTCCTATTTTTTTAAATATCAAATAAAACACTAGTTTCTTATAGTGCTTGGAGACATTTTGACATGGGCTTGGTTTAACCAGGGCTTGGGGCGGAGCCATAGTCACATCAACTAGTTCAGGCGGACCAAATATGATTCGATCAATGCTCAAAGGTTTTGGAATGAATGACTTGAACAGGTGAATGGCATTCACCTGTTCAACTCTATTCTAAACCTCTTCCTCTAGTCCAAATTATTAGGCTCCACAATTGAAGATCAATAGTAAACTTAATATCAACTACACCCAATATCCATGAGTTTAGAGTAAACATTAGACAATTGGTCAAACTTTAGCTTCCACTATTCAATTTGAAGGATCTGTGGCATCTGTGGAAAATTGTTAGTGTGCATAATCACAAAATCATTTTGAGAAGAGGATTTTGAGTTTTGACCACATCCCAATCCACCCTCTTCAAGAATGACAGGAAATAGAGGTTTAGGACTTTGGTCAGACTTCCACAATCCGCTAGCACTCAATTTAAATGTCATTAAACATGTACATTGTTTTCTCAAACCTGCTGGCAATAGCTACCCACCAATTAATACCACTTATAGCTTGACAACAACTATAAGCCATGCACCTCTCTTTGATGATACTAGTTGGTGGGGAACTATTGACTTGTCCCAAAGACCCATCTCTACAAAATTGTTGGCATCCAACGTGACTAAGATGTCTCTAGCAGTTGGCTTATGAGAGACAAGTTGATGATCTTTCCACCGAACCATGGAGCAAGCAGCCTAGACTGAATTCCATAACCTCATTTTGCAGCCTACCATCAAAGGTTCTTCAGTTTGAAGCGGAATTGCAATAGGTTGCGACACAATTTGAGAGGACGAACTGTTTGACTAGTTCACTCCATCAACCAAAACATGGCGCGAGGTGACTTTGTTCAAGAATCTAGCCTTCATATCAAGTAGTGTACACAAAAACTCAAAAGAAACACGTTCACAAGAAAAAAGGACAACAATAGCGGAGAAGTGAAGTGCGGTACAAGGAAAAGGTTGCCACCAAGAACTTCTTGACTGCAGTAGCCTATAGGCAGTACTTTTAATTTGAATCTAGAGAGCTACTAGCATTCCATAAAGAGCAATTTCGGGGGGAAGACCACTTCAAGTATTAACAATTGTTTTATATGCCTGGTACTTGGTATTCTTGACATTAAAAAAAGGTGAACCGTGTAAGAGAAGAGAATATAGTCTCTTGAGCTCAAAATGCAACTTGACCATTGGCTGTTAAATCAAAGAACAATTATTAAACTCGCAAGTGGAGTTAGAAGTAGAGCAATCACTACAACAATGGCAGTGTTTTATGACTGTAGAATTATGACTGAGGATGACTGACGACTGCTTGCAGTCATATTCTTGAAGGCCAACACTTTAGGGAGAAATATGACTGCAAAATATGACTGTCAGTCATTTTTATGCCTTGTACGTCACAAGCGTATACTATACGGCCATTAGGAATACCAAAGTACTTCATAGGGAACGTAGGGAACATGTTTGGGAACATTGGGAACATGTTTGGGAACATTGGGAACATGTTTGGGAACATTGGGAACATGTTTGGGAACATTGAGTCATATTATCACTAATGTTTTCATATAATAGTGATTTTTTTTTTTTTTGGGCAATTCAAGAAAAATTTGGGCAATTCCAAAAAAATATAGAGAAGTCATTGTTTAAAATTTTGAAATCCTAGTCATCTACTTTTTTGGATTTTGAATCCTAGTCACCACTTTTTTAGGGTTTTGAGACCCTAGCCGTCATTTTTTAGGGTTTTGAAACCCTAGCCGCCACTTTTTAGGGTTCTGGAACCCTAGCCGTCACTTCTTGTGGCTCTTCTTTCTTACTTTTTATTGTCTCTTAGCTCTCACTTGTTGTTGCTTTTTGTTGCATCTTAACTCTTGTTTCTTGTTGCTCTCTAGTTCATGCTTCTTGTTTCTTATTGTTGCATCTAAATTCTTTCTTTCTCTTGCATTTGAACTCTTTCTTCTTCCTAGTTCTTTTTTTTTGTTTCCTCTTGTTTTATAGTTCTTACTTCTTTTTTGTTCTTGTTGTATCTATACTCTCATTTCTTATTGTTTCTTGTTATGTCTTAGTTGGTGCTTCTTGTTTTTTCTTGTGTCTTAGTTGTTGCTTTTTCTTTCTTCTTATGTCTTAATTGTTGTTTCTTGTTTTATGTTGCTTCTTGTTTCTTATTGTGTCTTAGTTGTTGCTTAGTTGTTGTTTTTTATTCCTTGTTGCATCTTAACTTTTGATTCTTGTTAACTCTTAATACTTATCTTCTTTTTCTTGTTTCTTCCATCATTAATCTTATTCTTTCTATCCTAAACTTGAGCTAAATATTTTGTGTTTTTGTAAGTCTTTGAAGGTTAGGCTTTGTTGTTCAATCACTAAAAACTAACCTTTCATTTCTTTAATTGTATATATAGGCATCAAAAGTTGAAACAAAGACATTGGAAGCTACTTGCAACTTCATGAAGCCAAAAATATGACTCATAGAAGTCATATTCCATAAAATATGATTGCCAAAAGTCGTATTCTACATCACTGCAAAATATGACTCATCTCAGTCATATTTCATAAAATATAACTACCAAAAGTCGTATTCTACATCACTGCAAAATATGACTCACCTTAGTCATATTCCATAAAATATGACTGACGAGAGTCGTATTCTACATTACTACAAAATATGACTCACCTCAGTCATATTCCATAAAATATGACTGACGAGAGTCGTATTCTACATCACTGCAAAATATGACTCACCTCAGTCATATTCCATAAAATATGACTAACGAGAGTCGTATTCTACATCACTGCAAAATATGACTCACTTCAGTCATATTCCACGTCATTCAAAAATATGACTGACCGCAGTCATATTCCACGTCATCCAAAAATATGACTGACCATAGTCATATTCCACGTAGGATTTTTTTGTTTGCCTGGGCAACTCAAGAAAAAGTCAAGACTCCCCTAGGAAAGTCAAAGTATACGCCATGTTGGCATACTATGGCTAAAAATGGGTATTTATACCCCTCGGAAAATATGACTGCCAATATGATTGATGTCTGAAGCGACTGCTTCTAAACGACTGGAGTCAGTCATATTCCGAGTCATCTACAATGATTTCTGCGTGAGTCGTATTTTTTGATTTTACGATTCACTGCAGTCATATTTTGCAGTCATAAAACACTGCTTTTGTTGTAGTGAATTAGTTAGAATTTGCCTCTATATCAATTTATCCTAGTGCCTCCACTATGGTTTAAGAACCCCAAAAAATAAACATTAAATACACAAATGATCACTTCATTTCACAGTGAGTAAATTGATGAGGACAAGTAAAATAGAAGAATGTATATTAGGTAGAGCACCGGCAATCAGATCCAAAAAAATGCTCGTAGTCGCTAATGTAACTATAGATGTGAAGGCTATGTATATCGACCGGAAGTTAATGTCTCCACTATTGGGGGGGGTCACTATTGAAAGCAATATGGCTTATAGATAGTTGTGCATATTATACAAACTAGAGAATTGAAGGTGGTATGAAGAATAGTGATATTGATTAATGATTCACCAATGAATTTTTAAAGAGCCTAATTTTTAATTCTCTCACATTTTGCTATGAACTGACACTCTAAACTCAGAAATAGTAGTATTAAAGTAAATTTTTCAATTTGTTGTAAATTGGATCCATAAAAATTCCAACAGTCTAGAAAAGGTAGGGCTACATGAGCCATTATGTGGGAAAAGAAAACACAACAATATAGTCACTTAGTGTGGATAGGAAGCTATTATGATGTTTGATCCACTAGCTTTTGCTACTTTGCATCCTGTACCAACCAATCTAGATTTGCATCCACCAATATAATGAAAGAGAAATAGGGTTAGGGTTTAGAGTATTTAAAAGCAAGCTTTCATTTTGAATAGAATTAGGAAATCTAAGGGTTAAGTATGATGTACTCACATAAAGGTGCAAGTGCAACAAGGGTCGACTTAGCTGGTTGAGTTTTCATTACTAGTGGGGTATTCAATCCAGTATCACCCTCAGGTAAGCAATTTTTCTCCATCTTGTCCTAAAGCATGGAATCAGCAGGGTCTGCATCAAGCTCGGACAAGTCCAATTTCTACTTATGTGATGGTCAAATTGGTGCAGGTTTCAGCTTTTCCACCCCTTTCAAGGCCGCTTTCCCATCTTCATTCAGTTGCTGCACCACCTTCAAAGCCTGTTGCATAGCAGGAGGCAAAAGACTTTGAAGTAGTTGATATCAAGAGTAGCCGTTTCTACCTATTGGATTTTAGTGATTTGAAATTTGAATTTAGAAAGGCTTATATGAAATGATTTCAAAGTTGGACAACAATTGAATTATTATACTTGAATTACCAGCAGAGAGTCCTCAAAATTATAAATTTTGAATAGCGTCACATGCAAAAGATGAAAACACATTTAAAGTTAGAAAATGGAGGCTCTTTTATTGTGAAGATGATAAGTTCAAATGCAGCTTGAATGATTATGAGGTAGTTGAGCAAAGAAGGAATGATCTTAGTGATCGTTGATGTCATCGTAAAGAGATGTCTTTCCATTTAGAGAAGCTCTGTTTAATTGGATGAAAATACATTCATTAGACTTAGAGAGTGCTATATATAAGCGAGATGGCAAAGCTAGTACCAGAGAAATGGAATTAATTTCATAGTAGTTTTTTCCTTTTGCAGGTATGCCAAAGGGTTGTCATAGGAAGAGACGTAAGGCGGGTCTTTTGTTTTCTAGTAAGAAGCAGTTAGAGAAATTGAGGATGGTTTGACGTTTGCAGAAAGCCAATGGAGCTGATATTAGTAGTACTATGTGGACCTTGTCCTTTGAGGATGATGGATTTGAAGTCGGACATATTTAGTATGGAGATAGTTGTTTATAAATTATAGAAGGAGGAAAGGTTGCTGAGCTTAATAGCGTGGATGAAATTAAAGATGGTGTGCATCAATAGAATCCACTTGCATTTTGTTGGTAAGTTCATCTATTTTTTGATAGAAGATGATTCATTAGAAATTCAGAATGTGAACTTTTGAATGTACATGAAATTTTTTCTTAGAGGTGTATTTGGAATAGAACAAACATCATATTCATTAAAATGAGAGTTTTCCAGTGAAATGGGAGTGGAGGAAGAGACTTTCAACCATGAATTTAATATACTTGTAGACCAATGAATACCAGAAAAGCATTGCAATGACACAGAAAGTGCATACAAAAGGTACAAATTCCAAAATCGAAGGTCAAAATTGTGACTTCTTCATAATTTATAGGAAGTCATCAAATATACATGTATTGGATGTATGCACTATAAACATAGTATAATCCATGTACTAAACTACTACTTCCATTGTGGACTACACTTGTATAAGATACATATGATGTAAAACGTAGGGTTCAGGAAGCACTACGACTGAGCACTAGGACTTCTGTGAAATTGACAATTGGGTCTACAAAATGAAGGCTTCGTGACCAGAAGGCTATGAGCCTGCTTTTATCAACAGTAGAGACAAACGTAGGGATTGTCAAAGCCCGGATATTGGAGAGTCGAATACCAGCTGTTCCCCCACCAAATATTCTCAGACATTGCACCGGAGAAAGTGCAATGCAAAAAGATTATTTGGTGAGGGAACAATTGTTATTCAACTCTACAACATCCGGGCTACGACAACGTACTGTCCATAATGACTATGAGGTCCAGGATTGTCAAAGCTCGGAAATTGTAGAATCGAATAACAGCGGTCCCTTCACTAAATATTCTCAGACACTGCACCGGAGAAAGTGCAATGCAAAAGATTATTTAGTAAAGGGGTCGCTGCAATTCCAATCTACAACTTCCGAGCTCCGACAACGTACTATCCATAGTGACTATGAGGTCCAGGATTGTCAAAGCCCGGATATTGGAGAGTCGAATACCAACTGTTCCCCCACCAAATATTCTCAAACATTGCACCGGAGAAAGTGCAATACAAAAGATTATTTGGTGAGGGAACAGTTGTTATTCAACTCTACAACATCCGGGCTACGACAACGTACTGTCCAAAAGAACAGATCATAATGGCATATGATCGCATTGTACTTTGCATTATGGAGGCTTAACCATGATGCTAATTCAACATACTATAAATGTGATACCATGACTCTAACTCTACATACTATGACTGCGTCCTACTCTTCAGTATCTATATTGCCTTTAATATTTTTGGCCCTCGACTATATCCATTACTAGCAGTGGATCTTTGGCGGGCACTCTCTTGCCGTTGTATCTTCAAGGACCTCCGCTCCCAAGCATCCCACGATCCATTGCTACAATGAAGAGGAGGCAATTCAACATGTATTTTACATTATCGTTTCACAATATCCAAAGAAGATAGTCGAGGTAGAGTGCCTTTAGCTACTGCAGGCCGCTTCACCAGTTCTATAGTCTTTATACCCTCAGAAGTGTTGCCCAACATGGCAACAGAAGAAGGCATTGAATCCTGCACCTGCAAAAATCAGTAGAATCAGACATTTGCAACCTACATAGTCTACAATGCAAAACTTTAAGACAACAGACCGCATTCAGTTGTTGATTACACACCTCAACAACGGCCACGACAGCCACTTCATCATCGTAGAGCTTTCTTTGCATTTCTAGATTCACTCCAGACCGATCCCGTGGAGTTTTCGAATGGGACTTCAAAGGAGATGGAGAGTGCATTAATGCAGGGCGCTTTCCTCCATTGGGAGGACTATCAACAACGCCATCATCTATGTCCATCATAGAGAAATCTATTGTAGACTGTGCAGTAGCCGCCGAGTACATGACATGCCGAATTACAGGTGCCATAGCATTCCTAACCTCCTGGGCACAACACAAAGATATTCACTGCAAATGAATGAAGTATTGTATTTGCTTCACCAAAAATCACACTTCAGGCGTACTCTTCCAATACAACGAAGGCGACCACAAAATCCATGAGATTCTACAAACTTCATGTTGCGGGAGGCGGACAAGGATAGAAGAAGATGTCTTCTACGCTAAGCTCCTCGCGTTTCGCTGCGGTTTTCTTCTTCCAGGGGATGGCACGTCCGAAATCATCCACTTTCCGCTCACTATGAAGTGTATTGGAGACTGCAAGCGCCCTCTGCAGTTCCTTGTACTTGGATTGGTCGAGATCATGTATGAGGTGGATCCCCCCCACAGCATCGTCTCTCCGAAAAAGAAATAGTTCCCAAGGCTTCTCTACATGCACTCTCTTAATCCAAGGTAGAAGTTCACGTACGAGGACCATGTCTCTCGGCCCCTGACCTTCGAATGACCACGTATCTAGGAGCACTACGTTTGTGGGGTCATTCAAGAAGTGTTTCTCAGGCTTATCGTCCACTATTACAGTGTTGTCCTTAGTGAAGATGGAGCCCTTCAGTTTGTATAATCTATCCAATGGCTTCAAATATAGGTCTTTGCAAGATCCCAGAGACCTGTAGTTTTGTAGCGTCCCATCTCTGCCTCTACATTTCATAACGACACATTGTTCTCGGCCTAGGACACCATAAGGGGGGATTAGTCTGCGGAAGAAGAATTCAGCGATGAGCTTGGCGTAGGATTGGTCCATGGAGCTCCAGACCACGACGTTTGCGATGGATGTCAACTCCCACAAGAACCTTCCAACATGGGGTCTAGGAGTGACCCTATGCAATTCCATGACGTCGTGGACGGCCTCACGGACTACCTCTCCAGGATAGCATAATCTTCTTTTTCTTATGTGATATCTTATATCATCACACATGTACAATAGACCATTCAGATCTAGAACGACATTGAGCCATTTCTTAGTGAACCTGGACATGCATGGTCTAAGGATTTGGACTTCCGCCTCACAGTCAGCAACAATTCCCTCTGTGGCACCCTACTCATAAGGAACAGAGACACAGAGAAAATTAAATGGGTGCAAATTTGAATTCAACGGCAGCACCGAAGCCGCGTATCGGAGACTATGAATTACATCGAAGAGGTCAAGAAAAACAAGGGTTTTCAACTAGTGTCAGTCACAGCGACCACGACAGTGAAACGTACATGACAAAGTACATACCGCAATATCAACTGAAGGATCTAGGGGGGAGCATTGTGGATCCTCTCTTTCACCGCTCGGAGCAATATCACCCATCATCTGAGCGTCATCAGGAAGGGCTTCGAGCACCTGTGCGTCTTCGGAAAGGGCTTCGAGCACCTGAGCGTCTTCGGGAAGGACATCGGGAACCTGAGCGTCATCGGTAACGAATTCGAGCACTTCAACGTTGTGGCCAGGAAGACCATCATCCTCGAATCTCACTTCCGCAGGACATGGCAAACATGCCTCATGTAGAGGTTCATCGTTGGGAGCCACAACCTCTTCTGTGCCATGCGCAAGGAATTCCTCCAGCAACGATTTTGGAACAGCGTAGAGAGGAACATCATTGACACACATCAAACCCGCGACTGCGACATTCAAGCCAGACAATGCTTTGTGAGAGAAAAAATATATTACAAAAGCTCATTGAATGAGAAAATGTTACATTACATACAATGGACTAAGAAAATTGAACCTATCTGCTAGTCGCTACTCTACACTATCCACAAGAACTCGGAAGAATTTCAACTCGTATCGAGTTGAAATGAAGGCTGAGGGAGTCACAGGGAACAACCTAGAGGCATACTAATCACAGGGCCCTGTGACTGTTGGCCCTCTATTCCATCCGCGGTTCCTTGTTCATCTTCTAATTGTGTGGCAGAATCTGGTGCAGTGTCGACATTTGCATCTCTCTATGCTCCAACATCCATCACCATCAAATCCCGCTCAATCGGTGCAAAGCTGGTTGACGCATGCGCCATCAAATTCTCCGACATGGTCGGTACAGATGGGATGACTGGAGACGCAGCCCGCGCTTGCCTAGCACTATCCGCTGAGCCATGTGCCTGATTTGCGATCATGAGTTGGGGAGACATAGCAGCCGGGTCCAGCATCATCATTGGTCTTGCAGACATCATTTTGCTCACGACCTCAGGCAAGGCATCGATCAGTTGAGCGATCAGTTGATTGCTTTCTTGCCGAGACCGCTTGTTTTCCGCCCTCATCTCCTCTCGCTCTTCCCACCGTTTCCTTTCCTCCGATTCATTATTCTTTTGGATAATATCCAGGATCCATTGTTGACTAACTGGAGCATCAGACGGTGGCGGATGTGCTTTCCTCTTCTGGGAGAGGCGAGTACGCGAGATCGGCGTGTGAAGTTCTTGGGCCGATGAACTAGATGATCCCCTCATCTCACTGGTTTCAAGATTCAACGCCGCTGCACCAGGCCTGTCAGTGCTCAATTCCAATACACTGTCGACGGGGTCGACCCATTGTGCCTCCTCGTCGTCGTCGATTTCTACAAGGTCAATCTGATCATCTCCCCGAGACTAATCAGGAATCCTCTGTTGGTATTGTCGCGCAGATTCCTTCCCCTTTCTTGAGGTTGACGCTTCTTTGTCCCGAGTAGATGGCGCAGGCCTTTCATTCCTTCCATCGAAGTCCTGGTCGTCCAAGAAATACACGGATTCAAGGAAATCATCCTTGTCCATGTTCTCAAAATCGACGCACAAGGAGAGGAACTCATTCTTCTTCTTGCTATCACCAACAGCATAGTGATCCAACGATAGCATCTGTATACAACATACAAGACTGTAGTCAGCACAACAATTTCCACTCGACTTGAGTTAAACTCGATTCAAAATTGTTGGCACACATAATGATAAGAACATGATTTCGTATGCACACACACTTACCCACGCAGCACATGTGAGTTTGCCTCCCGCAAAATACGACAACACAACATCCCTCGAGCAAACGAACAAGTCCAGCACATTTAAATAGAACTCCATTCGAAGTTCTATGTCATAGATCCTGTACTCGACCTCCATTGTTTGCCTCTTAGCGTTGTAATGCGATTTTGGTGGTACCGAAAATGATCGCGGAATTTGGCGATTCTTCATGGCCGCCCCATTCTTCACAAGGAAGAGTAGCTGAATAGGATCCCTCGCGCGACTGCTCCTCTCAGGAATGTCACCTATCCTTTCGAAGTTGGATGGTTGATAGTCGGCATAGTGTACGGAATAATGCGTTCCGAATATTGACGTCCTGATGAATCCGCGGAGTTCCAACTCCACGTCCTTGTCTTCTGCGATCTAGAGATACACCTATGGATCGGTGAGGTCATTCTCTGGATCTTCTTTGAGAATTCCTATGAATTTCTCGAAGAATGAAGAGTCCTGCACGCTTGAACCCCTATTGATGACGCCGGGGATGTTTCTGAAGTCAATGATCGCCATCTTGATCTTCGACTGCACTTCCTCATCCCAAACATTCGCATCCCAATGGCTGAGCTCGTCGTCCTTCGTTTCATAGGGCCGAAAAAAGGTGCTTGCTTGCGGCTTTATGAACTTCCCCTTGCTCTCCAGGAAGACCTTGAAGAACTCCTTGGCCATGGGAGACAGCTCATCGATTGTCTTCTTCTTGTTCGATGGCATCTTCATTTGAGTGAAGAATGTCTCCCCAGGCCTTGTGAGCAGCGTATTCATCATGGCCTTGGTAACGTTATAGTCACGCTTGAAATCCTTCCAAGCTTTCCTCCTGGAGTTCCCGTCGTTGTCAAATAGCCGTAGCTTGGAGTCAAAGTGGTGAAGCTGAATCCTCACAGCGGCTTTCCTCTTTGTTCGCTCCAACCAGTCCTTTGTAGTGTAGCAATCAGGGAGAACTAACTTTGGCACCTTCATGACAACTTTCGGGTGACCGTGCACCCGATTCTTCGTCCTGAAAAGGAGATGTAGGGCAAGCCTCCTCAGGTCATTCTCAGTGACGTTACCGATCCATTTGAAAAACTCCCGAGATATGACTCCATCCTTGTCCGGGTCCCAACCCTTGACGTCTTTGAACGCCATCAATGAGTCGGGATCGATGAGACCCCCTTGGGACTGACTTGAAATGACCTCGGCCCAGAGGTCATAGACATCCTAAGACGTAGTAATGAGTTTGATCTCATTGTGAATGTCAGTGTCCCTCTGGTTCTTCTTGCCGAGGTAGCCCTGGTTCTTCTTCACATCAATCATAGAAAACCTAAACTTGATAGCGGTCTTGAACTCCTGCAGTTCATACATGTCATATTCAGTTTGTCAGTGAGTGATCTTAACTTGAGGCGAGTTAAATATGCAGAAACACAGACAAGGACCAAAAAATAAACGTTTTAACTCGGCTCGAGTTGAAGTTCATGAATTTACCGCAAACAGTCTCTAATTATAGCCGTCTGCCTTTGTCTTCTTTCCAGCAGTTATCATCTTCCCAAGCTCTATGGGCTCTCTAGGTGGAGTTGGACTTTCCATACTTGTCCACACAGACCTTGATGCAAGAATATTGGTGGACCATGTTGGCATGAAGTTCTGGAAATGGTTCACCCGATTATAGTATGCCGAGATTTTCCTAATGACATTGTCGTCTTTGTTCCAAACCACAAAACAGTCCCACTTCTTGAACTTCGCCTTCTTGTCATCAGAAATTTGCTCCATCCCTTGCATTCGCTGAGACGCTGCCACGCAATGTTGGCCATTCACCATCCAGAACTTGGCGTCCTTGACATCGTCAAACCTTGCTAGCCTTGTCTTTAAACCTTGGGGATAGGCGCAAAAGGTCATCTTCTTGTCAGGGTCGGGCATGTTTACCAGGAAGTTCAACGCCCTCAATACACCCTTTTCTTCCAACTCTCGAATGTTGAGATTTTGAGGCGGCTTCTCCAGCTGGTTTATGGAAATCTCAAACTTCTGACCGATCCCTTCGACGTACGATTCCGTACATGCAGACCAATAATCGGAATACGATTTACACGCCACCTCGTAGTCGATGTCCTTTACATTTCCGCCGAGGTCCTGTGGAATGTCTACAATCTCGGATGACAGACTGCTTTCAGGTACTAGCGATGTCCTTCCTTTCAGAGTTCGGGGTTTTGGCGTAGTCGACGGAGACCCTGACGGATCTCTTCGACTGAATCGCTCGGTTTGTTTCAAACGTGTGTGGCTTCAACCAGTCTCTGGTGTTACAAGCACGAGGGATCCATGGCTGGGTTGGTTGCTGTAATCCCTCGTAAGTGAGACTAGCTGCAGTCTGTCACTTTTGCTTGCCAGTGATGTCTTGAAATTACCAAACCCGTTGATGAGTGAATTCACCCTCGATGCCAGTGTAACTGACTGCAGAGGGCCTCCATCTTTGTTTTGCCACCTCTTCTCCTCTAGCTGCTTCTCGATAGTCTTTTGTAGCGCTTGATAATCTGTGTTCTCCAATGTCTTGTAGTACGCAGACACGGAGAAGGAACACTTCCGGCTATTCACGACATAGGAGAATATGTACTCCTCCGCTTGGTTGGGGTCCACGGTTTTACAGCAAATGAATAGCAAGCCATTCGGACCTGTCAGTACCTCCCGCACCGCCTCCGTTAGTGTGACGGGGAGGTTGTCTTCCACTTTCTTGTATTTGGTTTTGAATGACAAGTGCTTAGTCATGGGAACAAGGACAATAGTCCAATACTCAACTTCGTGGGGTTCCTGCCACTCCCAACATTCACCGAGCATGTCGGCGTCGCCGTACTCGTCTCGGTCTTCTTCAGGAATGGCAAATCGCTTCAGATACACCTGCAAGCCGGAAACCTGTGCGTCCATTTTTGCAATGGTATCATGCAGATCCAACTGTTAACTCGACTCGAGTTAAATATTATTTAGTCATAAATGCATTTTCAAGAGCATGGTGGTTTGCTTGAAATTCTGCGGGTGAAGTGTGTTATCGATGGTACTCATTTAGTTCGACGCTTACCGTTTGCATTGCTTTTAACTCGGGCCGAGTTAAGGTTTCTATTTTAATATGGTTTCAGTTGTTCTTGTCTTCCTATGAAAATGGTTTCTTTTACAATTATGTTATTTGTCGAATTGGATTATTGCTGGAGTTCAATATTTGTTCTTGTTAAGTATGTGAATTCAGTGTTTACTCACTATTTCACTCGAACCGAGTTAAATAGATTTGGTTACCAAAATAACCAATGGAGGTTTGCCGCTGGCATTTAACTCGGTTCGAGTTAAACTGGTCGTCAGGATTGATTTTCAATATGTTTCTGGGCTTTCTTCATCCACAGATTACATCGTGCATGGTCATGACAGTCAAGTCGCGTACAATTTTAACTCGAACCGAGTTAAAATCTAGCGATGCTTTGAAGGAAGAGCTTCTGAATACCGAGTTATCGAGTTAAACTAGCATCGAGTTAAATTGCTTCGTATTAAACGTACATCGTGATTGGTTTCAGGGTTTAGGGTTTCTACTGGATTTACTTTGCTGTGTGAATTGAATGGGTTCAAACAGTTGCACACAATGAGAATTGCAATGCCACAGAGACTATGAATTCAATGCTACAAATCTAAAAGCTTAGAAACTGAGTATGCAGATGCACAGCAGGATTGGAATGAAAGAAGGATTGCAATAGAAGGAGGATTGCAATGAAAGTAAAATTCTGTACGAGCTAGAAATTTTGCGTACCTGCAGACTTCAGTTCTGTACGATTGACAAACAAGAACAGAAACCCGAACAAGTTCAAACACAACAACTCCCAAAAATCTGAAAGCAAAGCAACAACGGAATCCCAGAAACCCTAAACGCTTCGCCCTTTACTTTGCTCTGTGAATTGAATGGATTCAAACAGTTGCAGACAATGAGAATTGCAATGCCACAGAAACTATGTATTCCATGCTACAAATCTAAAAGCTCAACAACTGAGTATGCAGATGCACAGCAGGATTAGAATGAAAGAAGGATTGTAATAGAAAGAGGATTGCAATGAAAGTAAAATTTTGTACGAGCTAGAAATTTTGCATACCAGGAACAGAAATCTGAAGAAGCTCAGATGCACGAACTCCAAAACATCCGAAAACGGAGTAGCAACGGAATCCCACAAACCCTAAACGCTGTGCCCCCGAAGAAGTAGAAAACGGAATCCAGCAAATCCTACACGTTGCCTCTCCCCACGAGCTTCACACACCCTAAATCCAAATCAGGAACTCGCCAACTACTCACCACTCGCCGAAGCACACAAACTGAAAACAAACCAGTCGCCGAAACGCGCCAAGTACTCACCACTCGCCGAAGCACCGAAGCACGCAAACTGAAAACAAACCAGTCGCCGAAACGCGCCAAGTACTCACCACTCGCCGAAGCACCGAAGCACGCAAACTGAAAACAAACCACTCGCCGAAACGCGCCAAGTACTCACCACTCGCCGAAGCACGGAAACTGAAAAGAAGACTAGGGTAGGGTTCCAGCGCGCGGACAGGCTTGGGTTTCGGGGAGTCATGCAATCTGGGCCCTCCATTGGAATTGATCGTCCAGATTGATGATTGCTGTCTCGAGCGCATTCAGCCTCCAAATTTGGCATTAATGACATGCTAGTTATGGTAATGAAGTTGCTGATTTGGGTTTGGGGCATGCTGATTTTTAATTTTTTTAATTAGTTTCATTGACACAAACGGTAGAAGGTCCATACATGGATTTTCTAAGGACCTAGAATTGAAATTAGGGTAGGTGAAACATCTTCAAATTTTTTTCAATAAATTTTTCCTAAACAACAAGTAGAATTCACATCTAACCCAAAATGTTTCATATTTTGGGGAGCTTTGTGTAATTAGTTATTCAATTTTGCAATTGAAATGGCATAGGGCTCCAAAATGGCTCACCTCCTAGAATGTACACTTTTGGTACATTACTAAGGACTATGAAAAAAAAATGTACAAATAGTGTACATTTAAGAAGGTGGGCCATTTTAGAAAGAGTGCTATTTTAGGACCTCATACCTTAGTACATTTCATCCTGAAATTGTCAATATCATAACTCTAAACCCCTCATGTATTTTGATAAATACATTTTGCATACTTCATATATCACATTTCTTTATGGGATTCTTAATATTTCATTGATAGTCATCAATATTGAAAAGGTATGACAAAAATTACGATACGATTTCCTAAACCCTAAACCCTAAACCCTAAACCCACATTACTAATTATTTGATACACTCTCTATTCCTACTACAATGCGCTTGAAGATTCTTGAATGTTCTTTTCTTCACATCTTAAGAGTACCTTTTTTTTATTAATTCTTACGAAATTTAATCATATAATACCAAATGTCCTCACTCTTTACAATTCCATCTTATAATTAATTTTTACTATTTGTGTGTATATATTAGGGTTCAAGTGAAATCTAAAATGAACTCATAAATGCCAAAGGCACCCAAATATGGTGTTTGCAAAACTTTGAAGTTAAATAAATCTTAACCAACTTAGTACTTTTAGTAGTTCATATTTTTGAATGTTCTTAAAGTCTAGATTTACCTCCAAAAGTCCGATCTTGAAATTAAATGACAGTGATTTTTCTATAAGAGATTTTGTGCAAGAGTACCCTGTGGAATCTTGACTTTCTTAAGTGTTAAGAGCTCTTAGAAATGAGCCTCAAATTATACAGTACATCTTGGAGAAAAAATCAGATTTTAAATTCATTTTAAAATGTTGTAGAGAGAATTTCGAGAGGTCGTAAATTCATTCGGGTTCTTCAAGTAAGGCAAGTTAACCTCAAATTTTTTTTGTCATGGAATTTATAGATTTCACTTGCAAAAAAGACTTCAATTGTTTTTTGCTATTTTAGCACCTTCATAATCAAACATTATAATCTTTCACTCCATAAGTGATATTGTTGTACTTTTTTTTCACGTGAATTTCATGACTTTATATTGATTTGGACATTAAAGGACAAGGCAAGGTTCTTGACCCTATTTTCTTTATTTCACGTAGAAGGTCATTCAAAGTGATCACCAATATCATATTTTTTTGAATGCTTGAGTTTAGGATTGATTGCAACTTGGACAACATGTTTCCCATTTTTTTCACATGAATGTCCACTATTATATAGTTTGGGACATTAAAGTACAAGGCAAGGTTCTGGCCTTCATTTTTTATTTCACATACAAGGTCATTCAAAGAGACCAACAATTGCCTACATCTGTGTCTAAATTCTTGAGTTTATGAGTGATTGCAAGTCGCACAATATGATTTCCTTTTTTTTTAAATGATTTATTCTATTGACGATATACTAGGGCTTGGATGCTATTGCAATATTTTCAAAATCAAATTATTCATGCTTAAAGTAGAATTCAAAAAGATCCTTCCAAAAATTTAAACTACCAAAAATAGCAATCAAGTAAGGGTTCATATAACTTCAAAGTTCTTTACACACAACATTTTGAAAGAACATGCTCAAAGTAGAATTCAAATTTTTTGAATACCATTATTTTTTTGTTTTTTTTTCACTCTTATTAATATTGTATTCATTCTTATTAATATTGTTTTCAAGATGCTCCATCCAGACATAGAGGATGGGCTTATTGTTAGAGAAGCTGGCACTCGCCATGGCATTGACAAAAACACCCCTTGGTCACAAGGATTATCTTCATCATGTGGTGCATACAATGTTCCAGAACTCCCAGTCTTTATTGATGACGACATAGGAGAAATTGATATTTCTAATACTGAAGAAGAGCCGATGGTCTTCAAAGACAAAGATCCCTAAGTGTGTGGGGTAGTTCGGCCTAATCCTCGTGTTCTTTTTGAAGACCTATTGACACTAGTAGATGAATATGATTTGCATGATCACCGGATAGCCGATCTTCAAGCCATTTGAGGGAAGTATAAGAGTATGGTAGCACAAGGGGTTGCCAATGTTGGAGCATTCATTAGTACTTGGTCTTTCCCTGAATTGCTTGGTGATAACAATTTGATACGTCGCAAAGGATTCTTAGAACCGAAGTCCAGAAAAGTTCAAAAGTAGCATGTCATTGATACATGGTAGGTAAAGGTTTAGCCATTTAATTGTAGGTCTACAAGTATTATATGTCAACACTATTTAGAAAAAATGAAAGAATATGTTCTTTTGAAATTTTTGAGTAATTTAATGCCTTAGATTTCTTTATGATTTACATTCTTATAATCTAAAGACACAAATAATCCTACATGTTTTAATTTGCAATGCCATGGCACAAATTAGAGTATTTGAATCTTATATTACAAGCATTATGAATTTGATTTTCTCTTCTGTTTTGTATATAATTGAAGTTAATTATTTTAAAAAATAATAATAATAGAGTTTCTATTCTATTGATTTTTCCAAAATTTAAATGAATTTATTGAATACAAATTTATCACAATTCAAAATTCGTAATACAACAAATTTCAATTAACTCACAAATGACCAAATAGGTTACTTTGGATTTTCTGAGAACTTGTGAGTCCTCTATTGGTTTTATGATTTAGAATCTTTACATGAATTTCATATAGTGGATGTCATTCATTCAGATTTATACGTGAAGCTTTGTTTCATGTCATTCCAAAAAAAATTCCAGAAGTCTTAAGTTTAATTTTTTATGGTAAAATTGGGTAGTAAAAAATTTATTTCAAAAGAAATATTGTATGTTTTTTTAATTGCATGAAATGATACTTTCTCCTCAACTTCTAAACCATTTAATTTTTAATTATAGAATAGAAGTTATGATTGTATACATTGATACCTACACCTAACTTTTGAACCATTCAAATTTTTAATTATGAAATAAAAGTTACGAAGAGTTTCATTTTGCAAAAAAGGAAAGGTTTCTAAACCTTAAGAATACTCAATTTCAAGAGTTGCCAATATGAATTCTCAATTCCACAAAGCTTCAAAAAATATGCAACGACTTGGACCAAATGTCAATTCTCCTTGTCTTTCAAGGAAAATTTACTGAAAAATATTTCAAGATGTTTCACCTCCCTAAAATTCAGTTCCAAACCTTAGATGGTCGACTTATGGACTTCGTACCTTAATTGATGAATTCATTTTTGTACTAAGGAATGGACTAGTAGCAGGAGTTGGGCTAAGCGAGACGGAGTTGCTGGATTGGAGGGAGTTGCTGCGCGAGAGGGAGTAGAGGGAGTGCAGCCGGGTAGGAGTGCAAGCCGGGTAGTTGGTCCTGGCAGCCTGGCTAGGGCCCATTGCCTGCCACAGAGGCCCCCCTTTCTCTCGAAGGGGGGTGTTTAACGTCACGCAAACCCTAAACCCTAAACAATAGCTGGTCAATCGTAACCGGAACTGAACCTGCAAATGCTGGACGTTAAACACACACCCTCGAGCAAAAAGGGGGGTCTAGTAGGTACAGTGGGCCTCTGCTTCTCCTTTGTTCCTTCTGTCCATTCCCTTCATCTTTTGCCTTTGTTCTTCCTTTTCTCCTCCCTCTCTTGCTCCCTTGCTTCCTTCCTTGACTCCTATCATTTGGCTACAGGTTTCTTTAGCTTCAACCTCATGTTTTTGCCTTTATCCCCTAATTGTCCAAGGCATCGAATTTTCGCGTTTCAAATATTGTGATGTTGAATAAAGCCTTAAGAATCAATTTTCTTTTCCTATGTGATCTCTAACGTGTCTAGTTTGAATTGTACAGTTACAATTCAAAAAAATTGATTGAACTTATCAAAATGTTGGCTTTTGTTCAATTTCAAGCAAATCTCGAGAAGCTAAAAACAAGCCTTAAGCATTTAGGATTAAATGTTTTCTTTTGCATCAAATGTTTTATTTAAAATTTCATTTCAAATACTTCTTAAGCACCATTCATTCCAAAAGCATGGTTATAGTCTTCATCAATATTTTTTTAAAACAAATTCAACCATAGGATTCTTTGGTTAACTTGTTCAAGTACATTGTTCTAAGATTATAAAATGACTTTTACTACCAATTGCAAGTTCAATGTCCTAAAAGTTAAATTTAAATGTAGGCTTCACTAGCACTTCTAAAAGGTGAAGGCTTTTGTATTTCAACATTTTTAGAAAAGAAATATGTATGTGTTATAACTTGTCCATGTAGTCAATATGTTGAAAAAGTCAATATGTTCAAAAACCTTCCAAATTTCTTTTCACATATGAAATCTAAAATGTTGGTCACCCCCAAAATATATGAGGTTATAAGGCCCAACATGCACAACCCCAATCAATTTATGGCTTTCCAAAATCTATTCTACAATTTTTTTAAATGAATTTCTTATGTGATCTTATTTCCACAATCTAGTGTATTTGAGGCTCATTTCCAAGAACCCTCAATACTACGTGAAGTCAAAATTGAAATGGGTAGCCTTGCACAAAATCTTGAATAGAAAAATCATAATCATCTATTTTAAAAATCGGATTTTTAATGCTAAAATGAAACTTCAAATATAATTTTGCAAAAAATTAAACTAATAGAAATAGAAAGTTGGTTAGGTTTTATTTACCTTTACAATATTTGAAACTTGAAAATCTGGTGCCTTGAACGATTAAGGGTTAAACACAAAGACAAGGTTGAGGTTGAAAAAATCTGTGGCCAAAGGATAAGAGTGAAGGAAGGGAGCAAGGGAGCAAGAGAGGGAGGGAGAAGAGGAGGAGCCAAGGCAGGACAGCGAAGGGAACGGACAGAGGGAACATACTAGGAGGAGCAGGCCCCATTGCGCCTGACAGGCCCTCCCTTTTGCTAGAGGGGGGGTGTTTAACCCTTAAATGCCGGACCCATGACCATTGATTTCAAGCCTTAGTGCCCATCACTTATTTTTCTTCCATTCTGCAAGTACATATATATGAAAAATTTTATATTTATTTCTCAGAGATGAAACTACATGTCTTCTTTAGATCACAAAAAATTTAGATTTTTTTGGAGCAAAATTGATTTTTTTGATCATTTCTGAAGAAAAAGTGAAGACAAATCATATCAAATAGAAAATTAGTTCAAAAAATCCGAAATTTTCACCATGTGTGTATATTATAGTGATAAACATCATGGTGTAAACTCAATTTCCGTGTCATCCTATAAATAGAATTCTATAGAAATTGAAAATACATCCAAAGTTCATTGGAGTAGAAATTAATGTACATGACCTTCGTTTCACTAGTTCAGCTCAAACTCAGAAAACAACATTTTTGTAGAGAGATTTCAGATTTAGAGCAAGGAACCACAACTTCCCAAAATACACTGACTGAAATAGCATATTTTGTAATCCGTTTTTTTACTTAATCCTCAACTACATACCCACAAACACTAGTTAGACTAAAAACTCAATTGGATACTCTTTGTAACTCAACATGAAAGATCAACAACAAGAAGTGGATGAAAAAAATGCTTCTCATCTCTCTTGAGAACCCTAGACTATCATCCAAACCCTAGACTGTCATCCAAACTCTAGACTGTCACCCAAACCTTGGACTGTCATCCTAAACCCTAATCCTATGCAATTTGCACTAGTGGCATTCCGAGGTTAACATCCGTCCCTGCAAATTGCATAGGATTCTTCCTTTTCTTTTCCTGAATTCGACAAAACAGACAATTAATATCGACATTTGGTTCTGGAAATAGGAGTTTTTTTGCGTAAAAAAGTTATACTGGCGACATCGAGCTAAATATTCTTAAGTAGCTAAAAGTGGAAGATTCTAGGCTGTCAGAAATTAATAAATGCACTTGTCAACGGGAGCAAAAGTGCTGGCGTATTTCTATTTGCGGTTCATGAGAAACATTTGAAAATCCCACGCCTTGTTCCCAGGATAACCTTTGCGTAATGCGTTTAGCGGCAAGAGTGTTCCTCCCCCTTTCCCTCATGCGAACTTCCCATTCTCATTTCCGCCATCCACAATCAGAATCCTCCCTCAGGCAGAACTTTCCATTGTCATTTTCGCCGTCCGCACTCATACACCTCCCTCACGCACAGCTCCCCGTTGTCATTTTCGTTGCCTACACTAAGAATCCTACATCTCTTTTTGTAGTATGCCACACACCCGATCTAACAAAGGTCATTTTATTACGTCTTTACTAGGACAGTAAGTAGGCATCTTTGATTTTCGTAAGGGTCGCTGGCGACAATTCATTTGATTGGATTCCGGGTTCGGGTACGCAATACATGTCCCTCAATCTCTCTTCATTTTCTTCCAACAATCGTTTTGTTTTTTCCATCAAGCATTGTCATTCTATCTCTCATGCGGCCTCTCTGACAATATGCTCCGCGTATCTGCAGTGCACATCATTTGAATTTGTGTCTTCTGAATTTTACGTAATCCAGTTGTGGGACAGTGGAGAGTACGCGGATTTCATAGGGTGATTGGAAACGTCTTGTTTGCTACTTGTAATTTTTTGTAGATTTTGAGGTCTTTCAGTGTTTTCATTTTGGATATGGGACTTATTGCGATCAACTCGGCAAGGCTCTACGTCACATTCCATGGTTAATGGTCTGGTTTGTGGAAATGAAATCCCCGAATACCCGCCGCATTTTTAGGATGATCACTATATAACGTAATATGAGAAACCTCCGTGAATTGCGGTAACGAACTTCCACTCGACCCGAGTTAAAATATGAGTACATCATTCGACGAGAATCGTGTTACAGGAGGAATTTCAACTCGACCCGAGTTAAACTATTAGTACATCATTCAACGAGAATTGTGTTACAAGAGGAATTTCAACTCGACCCGAGTTAAATCATATGGGAGGAAATGATTTAATCTCACTTCTACCTGGTAGAGGACAAAAGTAACTGTAAGTTTGGAATATACGAATAGAACCGTTATTTTCTATTTAACTCGAGTCGAGTTGACTTTGTTTTACCTTTAGGGCATGGTGTCTTGTTTCAGAAATGAATTAATATCTATGATTATATGGAAGCATATGAACTTTGATATTCAGTCAGCCATGAAATTCTGCAATGTCACATTGTATCTAATCGTGCAAGTACTTTATCTTGTATCGAGTTAAATGTTGAAGTATATTTTAGATAAAATTCTTCTTGCGAAAGGTATCATGTGCTCTCAATCCTAGTTCATTTAACTCGAATCGAGTTGATAATTTCAAGTGGCATGTTCACTCTCTTCAAACTGATTTCTTGATTTACTGACTTGAAATAATCGTTTACTGATTTCGTCCGTAGGATATTTTAATGTTCTGTATATCTCACCCTCGTAAGATCAATCATCGATGCCCTCTCAATTAACTTGATTCTAGTTAAAGCTCAGTATCTTATAAGGTCGTTACTTACAGTTAACTTGAGTCGAGTTAAGTATATTCATCCGCACGGTCATATCAAATGATTCAATATTAGTATCCATGTCTAATAAATTGTTAATTTCACGCATAGTTGATATGGCTGTTCGCGATCATCCTTTTCAGGAGTACTCTTCTGATGAAGGAGAGATTGAGATTGATCCAATACAAGACATCGTCATTCCAGATTGTGACGGTATCCCTCGAAGACTATGGATCACGAAAATTGTTGTCCTCCACAACTCTGATGGGGAAGTGGTTGCTGAGGGAATCTGTCATAGCGTGAATTCCGAATATGTTGTAGGTAGCAATGGTCCCCTTGGAGACTTGCTTGTCACTGTTCAAATATCCAAATCTCTAATACCTTAACCTTTAAATATTTTGAACTGTGTTTTCACCAAAAATTCAATTCAATTCATAACTAATGTTATTTAAGTGTTATACTAAGGAATATGAAAAGTGTTAAAAGTATTCTAAACCAATTTGTAATAGAAATATAAAACACTTATTAAATTTCTTAGGAGCACAAAATCTATATTTTGGATTACAAAAGAATACTTTGAAGTACATTATTTAATTAAATTTTCATTCACTCCAAATAATTCTTGAATAATCAGAAAAATATCCAATTTGATAAAATAGAAAGAAGTATCGTAGTTAAAAAGGTGGTATTAAGAATATGTTCAACTCCCATATTACTACGCGCATTAGAATGTGATATTAAAGAGAACGTAGTGTATACCCGGGCGGAGGAAACACAGGGTATGATCACCTAGAAACCCTAACCCTAAGGTTGGCCGTCAAAGCCCAGGATGAGAGCTCCTCTGTCTCTCTTTTGCTTCTCTGCAGGCGGAGCTCTTGCGGAAGCGAAGGCGAGGCGAGTTGGCTGTGGGTGCAGCCAAGATGGTAAGCGTATTTCGATTCTTGCGTTATCAAATGCGCTTCTATTGAGAGTGATATGCCATGCGCTTTCATCTAGTCATTTAGCTTGCGAGGCTATTGTTTGCCTGTTTTTGTTTGACGGAACCAGTTTAGGGTTTCTTTGCGAAATCTCTGAGATTTGTACGGTATTGCTTAGGTGAACGTTCCGAAGACGAAGAAGTCCTTCTGCCCTGGGAAGGCATGCAAGAAGCACACCCTCCACAAAGTGACGCAGTACAAGAAGGGCAAGGATAGCCTGTACGCCCAAGGTTGGTTTGTTCTATATGTGTGACTCCTAGATCCTTGTAATCAACTTGCGGAATGAGAAAAAACTACTTTTGTCCTCATGATTACTGTAGCCCTAGAGCAGCTGCAGGAGTTTTCGTTTTATCAGTATGTTTGGTTTCGGGGCCTAATCACCTGAAAATAGTAGAACTCATACATGTTCTCGAACTCAACATGTTTGCGTACTGGCATTAATTTTTCCGCAGTTAGGGTTGTCATTCATGGTACGAATATCGTGTTCTTCTTGAGTTCTTTGTTTTGGTGACAAAACTGTTATAGTTTTAATTTAAGATTGTGGCAGGTAAGAGGCGTTATGACAGGAAGCAGTCGGGTTACGGAGGTCAGACCAAGCCCGTCTTTCACAAGAAGGTACGTCAATAATCGGCACCTGAAGTTTAACGGGTTGAATCTATGCAAGTGTTCAGTGTTTAGTATACATATGTTAATTCTCTTAATTGTAGACGGACCATATATCATAGGAAACCCAGTTGCGATCAGTTGAACATCTAAATTTCAGGATTGGGATAAATTTGCTGGAATAGATGAGGTTTCATGTTAACATCAAGTCTATGAGCTGTGAAATCGTACTGTTGTACTTCTGCTTCGTGGCCAGTGTCAAACTCAAATCGATGTTTCTTGTTGGATCTCAGGCTAAGACTACCAAGAAGATTGTGCTGAGGTTGCAGTGCCAGTCCTGCAAGCATGTGACACAGCATCCTATCAAGGTGCTTACTTTTCTTGCTCGCACTCTTGTGTATGGCTTGGACTCTAAAATAGTCAATGAGCATGGGTTTGACTCTGAAGTGCATGTCTTTGGATGTGGGCTTTGGAATTTAAGCAAAAATTCATTCTGAATTCATTTACTGGACATCTTTGTACCTTGTTCATATCTGGTGGCTCACCGAGTACATGTATGTTGAACAGCGATGCAAGCACTTCGAAATTGGTGGAGACAAGAAGGGCAAGGGAACCACGCTCTTTTAGACAGTATGCTTCGTCTGCTTTTCTTCTAAAACAGAGAAAGTACGAATTAGGGATACCTGTATACTGCGTTGGTTGGAATTGATGATTTATGACTAGTTGAAACAATTTGTCGCCCAATCTCTGTTTTGAAGAAAGTTCTGCTGTCTTATCTTACCCTTCTCGATTTCTTTCCAGGATTGTTAGTTTTGTTCACATTGTTTCAGAGATTTCCAGGTGGGGTGTACTTAATTGCCCCTGCTTCAAAAGCGTCCTCTATTGGAAGTTCCATAACCCACAAGTCTCCACAATCAGGGGGAGGACAATTTTAGAGCTCACTTTTAATTTCGTCTTCAATAATTCCTAAACCAGAGTCTGGAAAGCAAGAGTCAAAGTGGGTTCGATATAGCTTCCTCCCGGTCTTTGGGGAATATTGACTGCCAAATTATTTTGAGGCTTGCAACCTTTTCGAAGATTCGATCAGAACCTAGAATGATGCCTATTGAAAACACCAGTTTCAGTTAGAGACAGAAAAACAGAATAAGAATTTTACTAACCCATGTCAAGACGCTCTAGAATTGACTGCAAGAATTCTCCACGAGATGAGTTACTGTACAATGACGTGGAATTTCCAGAAACATTAGTCTAACTGGTTGGAGATGATTGGAATCTTGGTCAAAGAATATAGGGTGTAAGTTATGGAAACCCAGAAGCCCCTCCCCGCAATTCGTTTGCAGACTTGTGGCATGGGGTTGAATTGGGTTGAATAGTCATTGTTTTGTGGGGAGTCTAAAGGATGACAATAACAATAGAGTTCATAAGGATAAGAATAGTTCCTAGAGGTAGCAATCGGAAGCACTGTGCTTTTATTAAAAAATGTTCATGTGAAAAAGTTCAAAATTTGTCATTGTATTGCAACAATTCTTTTTTGAAACCAATGAATCTAAACATGTGAAGTGACTGAATTACCAAAGTAACAATATTGGATTATACTTCTGTAGTAGCAAATGGAAATCTCAAAATGAACGTTTGGGAAACAAGAATTCCCTTCACTTATTGTAAAAATTTAAGCAATACACATTATTGCAAATACAACACTATTAAGTGAAAAATTTACTTCACTAACAAACAAAAAATTTCAATAAGTTTCCAAATATATTTCTATCATTTGAAGATGATTTTTCCTTTCTACAAGAATATTTCATTACTTTTGTTCAAGCCTTTCAAATTCTTTATTTTCAATATATATAAGAATGGTTATTTTTTATTACTTATTATACGCAATGAAGACATAATCAATGAAAAAATGGGGAAAACTGTATTTAAAAATCAATTTTTGATCGAAAATGTATCCACTATTATACATTTGAAAAAAAAAAGAAACTATGATTTCCAATGAAATTCTACATATAAAGTCATTTTATTGGTACAAACCGATTATTTAATCCTTCCAAAAATTACTTTCTACATTAGATTCAAAATCTCATTTCTAGACAAAGATTGGTGATAATTGAGGCACAATTGAGGCACAATTGGGGCAAAAATTGTGAAAAACTGTCATTTTTTAGAGCAATGTGAAAAAAAAATTTAATTTAAATTTAAACATACAAATTTATAATAGACTATTGAGGGAATGTATGGAAAAAAATTCCAAAGTTTTTAATGCATACATTAAAAGATTGTAACATTTGAAGTTATAAGAAAAAAAAAATTTAACTATGCCCAATAGGGCCAAGAAACTTTAACTCCTTCTAAAGTGAGATTTTTACATTACACATGGTTATCTTTTGGAACATTTTCATCTTGTATCATATTAATTATGCATTTGTCAAATTTCAAAAGTAAGTAAGGAATTTTGTACATGGTACCCAAGCTACCTCAAAGCTCAGGCTAGTATAACTTTTGATCCAGGCATCCAATCGCAAAAACTTTATATTCCTATTAACAAGATACTTATTCGCACCTTGTGTCAAAATTTCATGAACATTTGATCAAAATTGACTTCATGTATAACTACCCCAAATCCTTGTGTACGTTGAATGGTCATTTGGTCCTTTATAGGTTAATGTAAGGCATCCAAATTGGTCTTCTTGAAGGTTCTTTTACTTTTTCAATTATTCCAAGATTTTTAGTTAATTTTATGGCTAATCTTCTTGTTTTTACCTTAAGTGGGATGCACAATTTTTTTTCTTGACATATAAACAATATTTTGAGGTATAAAAAAGTGTAGAGTAATTTTAAAATGTTTGTAAGAAGCTGAGTTTTTTTGTCATAGCTTCTTAGTGATCCCCCTACAATTTGTGTATTTTTGGGGCATTGTTGTACATACTTTAAAATTATAAACACATGTGATTTACCTGTAAAGACAAGGTCAATAATGGTGTATACATTGACTTCAACTAGACATAAAATTCAAAGAAATGCTTGGAAAATGTTTAGATTTTTTGCTTGACATCCACAAAAAATCTTCACGTGCTTTTACTTTTTCTGTCAACATTAATTATTGGAAATTCATTTGTGCTTTATGCTTTGAGAATACCAAGAACCACAACCATACTTTGTACAATCCACATTGAAGGTACTCAAAGGTACAAAGCTTGTGGTCAAGTTTTGCTAGGAGGGGGATGTAAATTCCCTTCATGACAAAATTGTCACTTTCAAATAGCTACAACTCCGAATCCCTAAGACCAAACAAACTTGTGAGATCCTATACTGGTCATTGTTTACCAACCTATTACAATGTAAGGACTTTCTAACTTATACCTATTCATTCACCTAAAAAACACCTCCAATTGCTTACAAATCTAGGTATTCATTGTATATAAAGATAAACTACTTTATGGCAAACTCGAAACAACCCAAGTATTATAATAGAAGAATTCAAGGTAGGTATTACAAATCTTTTCAATCAACATGAATGTACAAAGTCATCTAAAGAATCTAGGGATTTTGGTAAGTTAGAACCAACAACCTAAGACAACAAGGTGTATCCAATTGAAGTCAATGACCATGTCACCTCCATGATGTACTTTAGTTTTGCTCAAGTATAGTGGTCTGACAAGAATACTTGGAATCCTAATGTTGATGTTTGTAAAATGTGTAATTGTAGACCAATATATTCTTATTCACATATAATTGAATTGTATAAGTGCTCACAATTTTATAGTTGGATATTTTCCCTAATATATTACAAAAATAGGATGTTTTTGTAGTTTTAAATGTTTCCATGGACACATTGTATCTGTAAGATTTCAAGAGTTTTTAAAAATTTGCCAAGATGGTTTGAGACTAGAAACTAGCAATCTTCAAGCATTTGTTAGTTTTTGATGTTTATATATACCAAATAGAAGGTTGCCACTTTATCAATACAAGAAAAATAAGCTAAGAATTTGAAATAATTGAGAAAACAAATACATCTATAATGGATCCTAATAGTATTTAGACATTTTGTCCAATGATAAGGGAGATTGTATTTCTTGTACAACATATTACTAGCTAAATTGTTGTCTATAATTCTATTCATGTAGTAAAGACATGTTGTTTAAAAAGAATCCTGAACCCAACTTTATCCCCTAAAGGACCAACATGTGTTTTCTAGCAATATGGAAATTTTGGACAAGTACATGTGACTAGAGATTTGCGTATTTTAAATTGACATTTTAATAGAAGATAGAAACAAGGAATATCTTTCATGTGAACCAAATTTCATGACATTTGGAAATACAAATCAAAAGTTATAGCCAAATATGTTACTTTTTCCTTGGCTAGACGCCTAGACAATATGGACAAATTTTAAAAAATCACTTTTTTTTTAAACAAAAATTTGAAATTGGTTTTCTAGGGTTATATATATGTAAAAAGCTTTTAATCATTCCGTTTTGATCAATGAGATGAAAATTATGAGGAGTTTTTGTTTGTGGGCAATTATGGATTACTCTAAAATAAACTTTGAAGTTCTTTATTTTACTCTATTTTCAGTATTTTTTGAAAAAAATCATAGGATGTAGATTGTTTATAACATCATTTTGACCATTGGTATTGGCATTTTTCAAAATCGTTAAGAATTATGTTATGGAATTCAAATTTCTGAATTTTTTACCACATGTTCTCAAGTCAGCATACTACAAGATCCTACAATTATATGTGTAAAAAAAGTTTTTTTTTTAAAATTTGGCACTTATACTAGAAGGTAGTTTTAGAGCGTTTTTAGTGAAAACATAGAAATGGAACTATTTGAAATGAAGAATTTGTCTTTATGTCTCTATGACTTCAAATAAATCATTTGGAAGTTTGTATAACAAACATTTAGATTAATACCAATGAAAAATTTACTCTATAAAAGGAAATAAAAAGAATGAAAGAAAGTTATTATTAATTTATTATAAATGAATATTGACTTGTTAAATGTACTTTCTATTTTTAATTTTTAAATAGATTAAATTTTATCCATCATTTCAAATGCAATTTTTTTAAGGTAGAATAATCTAAAAGATTTCTAATATATTAGAGTTTCTTACAATTTTGTCTATTCTAAATATATATATATCACATAATGTAAATACTTAAAGTAACATGTTGTAGTCACTTAATTAACTTATTGGCTATTGTCATTTAAGATCATTATACTTTAAAAACACATACATGTATCATTTGCTCATGACTAATGCAAAAATCTACCCATTGTCATTTATAATACATATTTTCAAAATCATTCATCATCAAAATCTTAAATAAATTCTTGTGAATCTTCTACTTGAGTGAGCGTTCTTTTTTAAGCTAAATATTATTAGATTTCAACAAATATTTTAGTCTAGCTACAAGCTTGTAGGAATTTAACAAGCTACATGAAGTTATTAAGTCTAATTCTATAATAAGTTATTAAAAATTTATTGTAAATTGCCAGAAATTCTATTGTAGCTATCAACATTAATAGTCAAATCATTATATAAAAATTGCCAAGTTGGTAGCTTTGATTTCATTTTTTTGAGCTACCCCATTAAAAAACACAAATGAAAAAAGAAAGGTTGCAATGATAAGTACCAATCCTTTCTTTTCTATTTTTTAAATAAATGCTATGACAATAACCTCTAATTATTTGACAAAGCAATGTATTTCTACATTCATTCATTTCCTTGACTAAAAAACACTATTCAATTTTGTTTGTACATTTTTTCATTCAAAATTGGCAATTTCATCCCTAATTTAAATAAGAATGGAAAGATTTTGATGAAAAAAAGATTGCTTTCATCTAAAGAAAAAATAGAAATTTATTTTGAAATAGTGCAATTAGACCCCATAGTGTAAAAGAAAAAAAAACAAAACTACTTTATATTATAGCCTAGTTGTTGGTCCAATTTCAAAATCACCCAAATCACCCAATAAAAATGTTGAAATCCTTAAATTGTTTCATAACTTGGGCCCATAGACTTCATATTGCAAAATGAATTGATTTTTTTCATCCAATGGTTGCTTAGATGGTGTTTAAGGCTTCTTGCCATGCTCCATTGATAGATTAAAGAAGCACTAGATGACAAGAAGACCTCCACCAATTGCTTGTTGGAGTGGATGAGCGGAAAAGGAAGATTTCATGTATCATTGACTAATGGGTGGATAATCCCATTGACTAAGATTGGTCAATATTGAGGGAATGAGTATGTATGAAATTCCTAGTCGATCTTTCCTCACCCATCGGGGCCTTATGATAATACAATTGCTCATTTGGACCCTATAGTTCCTCCTCCTCTATTGAATTTTGCCCACTGATGGAGCATGGCAAGAGACCATTACATGACAATGTTTTGGCACCAAAAACTTAAATCCAAGTGCTAATGCCTTAGCCCTTGCCAATTTTTCAACTTGGAGCTGACTTGAGTTGGACCATTGATAATAATAATAAATTAGGTCAACATTGAAGGGGCCGGGCCCTAATATAGAGTGGGCCCTATAGTATAGGATGAGAGCTTCCATGAGTGTGGCACCGAACTTTCATCGTAAGAAGCCCATGATGACCCGCCCTGATGAAGCTCCTGAGATTGAGACCAACAAGCATTCCCGAAATCCCGAGTGAGATCGAGCAACCATCCCACCTCGGAATGTGCAGCAATCTGCGATTTAGCCCTTCTGCGATGGACGCCTCGGTAACAGGCTTCCTTGCGACGTAACATAGTGCCGCAGTCGCTTTGCAAGCCACTTGAAGTTTATGAAGATTTAAACGTGGAAGAGGCGAAGGAGGATTCGCCGGAGATCGCATTCCAAACTTGCAACGATGAATGCAAAGCGTTCGGGGAATCCGAAGTGATCATTCAGGGCTCCCGTTGTCGTCCTCTTTTAGGGGTAACTCATCATTTGTAGTGGCGGTATTTCCTCTGTCTTTTTTCTTTTTCCATGGAAGCTGCCTTCTGTTGTCTTGGTCAAAGCTTCGCCCTCGTCGCAGCAGCTTCGCAGTACTGAGTTACTGAAGACCGGACCATGGGGGAGGACACAAGCCGCCTAGGAGTAGAGTTCGTTCTCAATGCCATTGGTCGCCTTTAGAGTTTAGCCTAATCTTTGCTCACTTCGAGGTCACGTGGAGTTCCGCAGAGTTTCTCGATTGAGCGCCTGGGGTGAAATAATGATTTTGGGTTCGCAAGGTGAGAGTCGTATGAGTGGATTACGCGGATTCCTGCTTTTGAATTTCGGGTGTGAGGGTTTGCGTTCTGCGCCAAGATTTGTTTTCTGTGACGATCGTGAGGGGAATTTAGGTTACTTGCGGAGCAAGCAAGAAAGCAAGGAAGTGTTGTGCCGTTTGTGACTGATTGAGCACGAAATGTGCTACCACGGGATCGCCACTTCTCGTGCAGAATGTTATATATGGAGTTTGTTTATTAAATAAATTTTTTTCTCCGTTGGGAGGGGATCAATTGTGACTTGGAGAGAGGAAGAACGTCAGACCCCCCGGCTCTGAATCCCTTTGTGTGATCGGCTCTACAGTAGGAGCAGGCTAGGGATGAAACTATCGTGAGAGCTGGTCACCTCCCGAATCAAAGGGTTGCGAAATGATGGAAGAAAATGGGGCGCGCCACCCGCCAGGCACCGAAAACGGCGATGGCGATGGCGACCAGGAGATGACCACCGTGGATCTTTCCTCTTCTCCTACTCGTGCTTCTCCTCCTCCTGTGCCGCAACAACAACATCATTCAGCAGCAGCTGCTGCGTCTTTTATTCCTCGGTTAGTAGTGGATGCCTGCCTCGTCAAGGGAGTTGATGTTTGGTACTTTTCAAAATGTAGAGTATGATTCCATTGCTGCTCGACCTCTGTTTTGAATTGCATAGCTGTGAAATGTTGCAATGCAGAGCGTTGCCTTCAATTCGAACTCGGGAACCGGAGATTCGATCGCAAGAACGAAATGGCCACGATCAGGATGGGGAGGTTTTTGATCGAACGGAGATGGAGACTTTCAAGCTGGAGCTGTATCGCAGCGATCCTCTGGTGGATGTCCGGGGGCTCAAGAGGTGAATTTTCACACCCTCATCATACAAACTAGTAAATTCTCAATGTAATGTTGTGTTTGCCATTCCTAATGCGCACTAAACAGAGTTTGTAAGATGCTAATTGCTTTGTTAGGTAATTCTAAACTTTCTCCCTTGCTGCAGTATGGGAGGCCAGCAACATGCCATGCCTCACAGTCCTAGGGATCCGGAGGATTACTCGATGGATGCTGACGGTCCTAACGACAATCCGGGTTATATATCTTTGTTTATTGAGGTATGAAATCTGACTGCTGCTTGTAGAAGATCGCTAGTATGAAAGTCATTTATTATTGTTGGCAGTCAGCATTTCTGAGGATTAGGGTTGGTCTCTGGATATTACTTCAATTTCATGTTAACCCTAAATTGCTCGAATGGGGAAAAGTGACCGCTTCCATATCCGTTGGAGTTGAAATGAATTATTTAGGAAACTCCAAAGAAGGTAACGAAATGTACCAACAGAAAGAAGTAGTCATACCCTGAAATTTTGAACGAATGTTTTGAAGTTTGCTATACTGGACTATTAGCTTCCGAAGTTATATTTTGACCTTGGGCACTTGGGGAGTAATCCTGGAGGCTCTGTAGAAGCACTGCGCTTGTAACTGATTCTGAGAGGGTTTTTTCACTTGAGATGGGCTATTATCTACTTTAATCAGCTCGATGAATTGGTCCCATAGAGTTGTAGCGCTATTGTGGTGCAATACCGTAACGTTTGGAAGTTTTTGCAGTGCTAGTGATTATGCCATCATCTGCATCTAGTAGTCTCGTGTGTAGCTTGCTTAGCTTTGGTGATTTGGAAGCTGGTCAATCCAGGAATTTAGTTACACACCTGTCCGTAACCTTCTTACTGTGAATTTCAGTAAGAGAAAAATTCCATACTAATGTGTGGTCGTGTTTGCAGACTCAAATTGGAAAGATGGGAACCTTGATGGGAGTGTTTGTGCCGTGTTTTCAAAACATCATGGGCATCATATTTTACATCCGATTTACATGGTGAGTCTATGATCTGACATCTGTAGAATGTCAAACAAGATTAATATTAAAGCCTTTGATTTCTAGGTTCCACTATTCGACTGTACAATGTGTATTACAGTATTACCGACCGCGTCGTTTCCTTTGGATGATTTCACAGGATTATAGGAATAGCGGGCATTTGGCACAGCCTGTTGCTAGTGTGTTTCTGCTGCTGTTGCACTTTCTTGACTGCTGTCTCCCTCAGTGCTATCGCTACGAATGGAGCTATGAAGGTTCGTTTTTGGATTCCGAAAGCTCTGATCTTGATCCTGATTGGGGCAGTTGCTGTTGTAAACCCTGTCAATTTTAATGCGCCTACATTTTGTAGATCACTTCTGGGGTGGGTTCTCTACTAGTGCCTACATGATCGATTGCAAAATTGCGTAGTGCAGCTTAGGTCAATATGCTTGCTCTCGCCTTCTGCGTGAAGTGATTTTTGAGGGGAGCGACATGGAAAGGAAAATTAACTCCGCCTCAATGCAGGGTGGAGGTCCTTACTACCTGATAGGACGGGCACTAGGTCCTGAGGTTGGCGTGAGTATTGGACTGTGTTTCTTCCTTGGAAATGCTGTTGCTGCGTCCATGTAAGTGCGCATTTTCGATCAGATGATTTTTCCTGGTATGAGCCTATTCTGCAAATGTTGATAGCGTATTGTGAGGTCCTCGACATAAATCACAGAACCTTTTGTGTTTGTGCCGAATATTGAGATGGGTTTCTCTGAAGCTTTGTACAACAGGAACCTGACTGAACATCTCTGAAGGAATGCAGGTATATCCTGGGAGCAGTGGAGACCTTTTTAGATGCCATCCCTGGGGCCGACATTTTTAAGCGTGAGTCCTTGAGGCCAATGCCAGTAAAGACCTCATAGCTGAGTTTCTGAGATATCTCGGTTGCTTTGCAAATCTAGAATTGCAGCTGGCACCCATTCCCGTTGAACCACTTGAAACCAGTGCAATGCAGCTCTTGAATTGATTTGTTTGTTTCGTTGAGATCAAGAATAATGCCGCCGGCATCTCGACAACGCTTCAACTGTAGCCCATCCCTCACCAAGTATTGATTTCGCTGTGACAGGAACTATAACCGATTTATATGTCGCGCCCTCTCCGTCAGCAGTGCCTGAAGTACTGAAGAGTCCTAGTATACATGACCTTCAAGTCTATGGACTGATATTCACGGCTGTTCTTTGCGTCATTGTATTTGGTGGGGTCAAAATCATCAACAGGGTTAGCCCGATATTTTTGATTCCTGTGATTCTCTCCCTGTTCTGCATATTTATTGGTATCGTCACAGCAGGTCGATTTGACGATTCACGTACGACCTCTCACTTTCTTGTTGCGCACTCATTCCATGCATTTGTTGAAACACAAATAGTCCTTGTATCATCCTTGTATTTTAGGATGCGATCTGTTTTGGGACGTATTGCTCTTCGATAAGCGACTTATAGTAAATGAAATGTTTCTGTTTTCATTTAGATCATTTTCATGCCAGTGATGTACTTAGCTTCAATTTCGATTTTCTCGAACTTCTGGATGACCTGTCCCTAATGCATCTGTACAGGCTTTCTTGTCCTATACTCTTTTATTTCATGAATAGCGATAACCCCCAGCTACAAGTAGTGCACTCTGGAACCTATTAGTTGGTTCTAGTAATTTTTGAAACATATTTTACTGTGGGCATGGTTTCTTCTTTTTATTGGTACATTTTGTTACCTGTCCTTGAACTTTCTACATAGTTTATTTCAGCATCTATAGACATGGAAGCAGACACTTTTGGCCATATGGTTACTTAAGGCTCAACGTAATTTCTTATGATGTTCCTATGATTTATGGAATGCCTTTAGTAGCAACTCCGAGGATCTTCATTTGTTCTATCTGCTATTTGGTTTATGCATTTGGTAGTGTATTAAGATGTGTTTCATCCAATGCTGCATGCAGTTGGGGTGACGGGACTGAAATCGAAGACACTCCGAAGCAATTGGGGTTCTCAGTACCAATTTACAAACGATGCAGGGATACCGGCTCCTTCTGGTTACTACTGGGACTTTGAGTACGTATTTAGTCATGACTTTTCTCTGTCTCTTTGTGTGGTTGACCAATGTCTGAGTCCAAGTCTGCTCTATCCATGCAGAGAATACCATTTCTGAGCACCATTATCTTTTTCTGTGAGCTCAGATGGGGTTGAATGATTTGCAGGAGTTTACTTGGCTTGTTCTTTCCTGCGGTCACTGGAATCATGGCGGGATCTAATCGATCGGGTTCACTGAAGGACACGCAACGTTCTATACCGATGGGGACCTTAGCTGCCATTGCTACCACTACTACAATCTACTTGGTTTCTATCTTATTGTTTGGATCTGTTGCTACACGGAATGAGCTCTTAACCGACAGGTAGTTTGCCGTTTTTTCTAGTACAGTTGTGTCTTGTTCCTGTGTTGTGACCATGCGTGCAGTGGTACTCACTAGTAGAAAGTCCACCCTCCCAAGGTATTCCAGAAACGTGGGCCTCTCACAATTGGCAGGGTTTTACGTTCGACACTATCTTACCCCCTTAGCGCCTGAATCCTTTCTTGAATTTTTGCATATTTTTGCTGATATCTTTCTAAATATGAATTGAATTCCTCAATTTTTCTTAATTTCCTTATATAAAAAGTGAGGATTTAAAATAGTCAAGCGTTGGTTTTGATGACTCAGAAGTTCTATGGTCCAAAAAGCCCCTGGAACCTCTCTGGTGTTCATCGTCCCGATGTTGGACGTCCGAGCGCTAAGGGGTTTACGGCAAAGTATGATGTGTCCAGGTTAACCTATGATACGGGATTCGCTACCAGTGAATGCCGGTTGAACCAAACTTATCTACTCTATGTAGTAAAGTTTTGTGAGGATATGAGTTACCCACTCAAGCTTTCTATTTCGAACCATATAGCATGCTCCGGACGCTTTGGGGATTTGATTCCAGATTTATGTTGTCTTTCCTTGCAGGTTATTGACCGCAACAATTGCATGGCCGGTGCCTTGGGTTGTACAAGTTGCAATCGTTCTTTCCACTCTCGGGGCAGCTCTTCAGAGTCTCACTGGGGCGCCTCGACTGCTTGCCGCAATTGCCAATGATGACATCATCCCGGTGCTGAAGTACTTTAAAGCGCCAGATGATGAGGAGCCTTATTATGCCACCGTTTTCACTATGTTCATCTGCGCTGGCTGTGTCGTGCTCGGCAATTTGGATCTTATCAGTCCTGTTACTACCATGTTCTTTCTGCTTTGTTATGGAGGAGTCAATCTGTCATGTTTCCTGCTGGACTTACTGGATGCACCTAGCTGGCGACCCAGGTTCAAATTCCATCACTGGAGCCTTTCTCTTCTCGGTGCTCTCCTTTGCATCAGTAAGTTGTGTAACTTCCGTTTTTTGCGACAGTGCGTGCTTCATGTTCTTTAGCGCTTTGTTTATTTCTGCAAAATGCTTAACCCCCTAGTGCGTGAACTGAAAATTGAAAATTCACTTTGAAAGCTCATAGCCAATTACGAAAAGTTTGAAAGTTTACTGGTACTATTCAAACAGGTAGGGTATGATTTCGTTCTTTTCATTGGTGTATTTTTCTACTTTTCTGAATATATTCTATTCTAAAGATATGGAAGTGGTCTGTAATAACCCTTTAGGCACTTAAGGTTTGCTCTCTTTCTGCCAGTTGCTTCATTTTACTTGGTTTTGAGACTTTGCTGTGGGATTTCTTGTTTCAATTTCATCCCTAGGTGCTTTTGACTTGTCAGAAGTTACCAGCACTTGGGTCCTGTAGACCTCGTTTCCTAATTCTCCTCGTGCTCTTTGCAGCTATCATGTTCATGATCTCGTGGGCATTCACCATAGTTGCCCTTGCACTTGCCGGCCTGCTTTATTGGTATGTAAGTATCAAGGGCAAAGGTGGTGACTGGGGAGATGGCTTCAAAAGTGCCTACTTTCAACTTGCCCTGCGTAGTCTCCGGTCACTCGGAGGTTTGTATCTAATACAAATTTATGGTCAATTGACTTCTTTGTAGCCTTCCATCCATTTCTAATATATGCAGTGAATGTCGCAGTTTGCGAACATGTAAGTTGGTATTTCTGGTGATTTTGCTTGCTGTCTTGTCATTTTCATTTGCAATGGGGACTGGCTGTAATCTCTTATCACTTTCCTTTTCCTGTGCAGCCACACCTGTCCATCCTAAAAATTGGTACCCAATTCCTCTCATCTTCTGTAAGCCTTGGGCTATTCTGCCCAGTGATGTCCCGTGCCACCCGAAACTGGCAGATTTTGCAAACTGCATGAAGAAAAAGGGACGTGGTATGTCCATATTTGCGTCCATTGTGGAGGGTGACTATGAAGAGAAAGCAGATGAAAGCCGAGCGGTACCATTCTGACCCTTTGAAGCGAGATTTATCGTATCTTCCATGCGAACCTCTGAATCTAATAATGACCCCGTGTAACATATCAAAACGTATGTGTCAACTACTCAGGGCTCACCAGCAGTAGACAATAGACGCTGATTGGTTTACATGGGCAGCATTACAGACGAAGTAGCGAGTGGTTCTTCTAATTAGGCGATGATTGAACCTTGTGACGATTTTCATCATCTGATTCTTGTCCCCCTGACAGGCTTGCCAACTACTTTCCACTTACATTGAGCAAAAGAAATGCGAGGGAGTTGCCGAGGTCATTGTGGCTCCGAATATCGTCGAGGGGTTCCGTTTGATTGTACAGGCCATGGGCCTGGCAAACCTGAAGCCTAATATCGTGTGTATGCGTTATCCTGAGGTTTGGAGAGATGAGAGAAGCAACCATATTCCAGAGAGCTTCGTCAGCATCATCAACGATTGCTCATTGTCTAACAAAGCAGTTGTGATAGTGAAAGGTCTAGACGAATGGCCTGGAGAGTTTGATAAGCATTACGGCACGATCGACCTGTATTGGATTGTTCGTGATGGTGGTCTTATGCTGCTTCTCTCTCAGTTGCTTCGTGCCAAAGATTGCTATGAAAGCTGCAAGATTCAGGTGCTGCTGCTTGTCAATTCTTGATATTCAACCCTCTTCAATTCTGCGGAAGTAACCATTAGATCAGTGTCTTGTCGATTGGTGAAACCTCAAGAATAGCTCATTGGAGTAGTTTGTACTGTAGAGGACTGGGAGGTCTGCAAGGTGGTCCTCTTCTATTACTGTCCCACTCGCTGAAACCACGTTACTTGACAGGTGTTCTGCATTGCTGAGGAGGACAGTGAGGCCGACGAGTTGAAGACAGACGTGAAGAAGTTCTTGTACGATTTGCGCATGCAAGCTGATGTCATCGTGGTTACTATGAAGTCTTGGGAAGATCAGCAAGAAGATGATCAAGTTGTGGAATCAACTGGAAGGGATGGTGCCATGGACAGCTTCTCCAAGGCTCGCAAAAGGATAGCCCAGCATACTGCGGGAAACCTAGAAGCCGCAGAAAGTAGCAGTAGCAACTTCTCTCAACCAGCACTCACAGCAGTTGATGAACAACAGGTGAACACGATATTCCCTTCTTGCTCTGATTCTTCTTAGGTGCAGTTTGCTGAATGCGAATCTATGAGTCTTTCTTGAGGTCTGATTTTATTTGTTCCATTGCTGAGCATTACACACCACGGGATTCCATTCCCGTGGATGTTCTTGAGTGGTTTTCTTCTTAGAGTGAAGTTTTTGTTAATGTAGATCTTGATCCTTCTTTTTAGAGGAATCGAATGCACCGAAGTTTGTTGTACTCCATATTTGTTTTTTTAATTTTTAGATTATGATTTTGCGAAGTTTTATTCAAGAGGTTTATTAAGACCATGGTTAGGCTTTGACTCTGCAGCTGTGCATATTCTTAGGTTTTAAACATGTAAATGTCAGTACATTGCTTCTTCTATGGCCTATTTGTGGCCTGCTATCTGCAATGTCTCCCTCGAGAGTGGGCTTAGTACCTGAAGACCTCTAGTTTGGGTTAAATTGACTTTGCATTTATGATGCATGACTGCACTTAAGGAGTCATGGACAGAATCAAAAATGGAATAGGAAGCATGGCTTGATCAGCATAAAATTGGAGACTGATTAGAGAGTTATGTTAGCTGGTGTCTGAATGAATTTTCTGAGACTAATAGTAGTTTGTGATGCTTGTGATAACAGGTCAACAAATTCTTGTACACTTGCTTGAAACTGAATTCAATCATTATGCGGTATTCAGTCCCTGCTGCTGTTGTTCTGGTGAGCTTGCCCCCTCCTCCCCCGCATCACCCCGCTTTCTGCTACATGGAGTACATGGATCTCCTTGTTGACAGCATCCCTAGACTGCTTATGGTCCGCGGGTACAAACGAGATGTCGTCACCATTTTTACTTAAAAGACTTGAGGGTAGTGAAATTTCTCAGCTTGCAACTTTGGTCAAGACACCATCTAGTGTGGTTTGTTTGCAAGCTTCAGTAGTGTGCATGGATGAAATTTCGGAGTCAATCATTCATCGAGCGCAAAGTAGTTGCCTTAAATTGGAGTCGACCTCCCTTCCGTTTACTAGTTTTGCGGCCTTGTGTGCATAGCCCCTGACCATTGTTGGGTAGTCCAATTTTCCTCTCTAGTGCGGCAGAGAGACGGCCATATTGAAAATGTAGGACATTAGACCTGCCTGCTGTTGAGTTGAAGGATCAATTGTGTTGGCCATGTTCTCAATTGTTAACAGAGTTACGGAGCATGTACCAACAACTTCTTATGTTCAATGAATTGCTTGGCGAATCAGAGCTTTTAACCGCCCTTCTTACCAATTACTTAAGTGTATGGATGGAATATCTTGTATCGCTGTATAAGCATCTATTTTAATGTATGCAAATGCTGTACCTTACCCCTGAGATTAGTGTATGGATGGAATATCTTGTATCGCTGTATAAGCATCTATTTTAATGTATGCAAATGCTGTACCTTACCCCTGAGATTTGAAAAAATCCAATGAACTCTTGGAAAAAGAGAGAAAAAGAAAAAGAAATCCTTTCTTGGTACGAAGGTGTATTTGATTTAAATTAAGTGGATAACTTCTAACCAGTTTTGTTTTTATTCCATTTTGAAATTTTGGAAAATATCAATGAGCTCTTGCTATTGCAGATTCCCAAGTTTTACAAATCAAATTATCCAATCTATTGTGATTTTTTATAATGAATATCAAAATTTTATCAATTAATTTCTGTAATGATAAATTTACTTTGACAGTAGTAGAATGAGAGTGTTTTCCATGTAAGGGGCCCCTAATAATGTTATGTATGGGTGTTTTGAATGTAGAACACAAAACAATTTCTTGAAATTAGTTTACGCTATTCTTAATGGCTACTTTTGGCTTGTGAAGAAATTTCAAAATAACTGGATTGATGTTGTTGTATTTACCAATTTATTCACTTTTTGCTATAAATTGATTAAAACAATAAAAATGACAATTTTTTTCTTGAATTTAGCAGATAATTTCCACATTGATAGACAACACATTGTCTCATGCAACAAAAATATGACTTTGAAACTCAAATAATATTAAAGGTAAAATTGATCTAAGAAATGATGTTTGACCACATGGCAACAGACTTGATCCTCTCAGGTGTTCAGCTGTCTGCCTGCGGTCCCAAAAAATGAGTAGATATTGTTTTGGAACATTTGTATCGATGTGATGAACTTCTGCATCATTGGATCGGACAACTGAAAGAAAATAAAAATACTCGCAAATGAAAGAATGCTTGATTTAATGAGATTTGATAACTATGCTCCAATCTGGGTATACAAATGCACTGTTCAGTGCCTACTGAAAAAATGTCTATTAACCTATTAAATCATTTTGCAAGTCTAGAAATGCTTGCCATTACCATTAGACTACGATTCAGATGCCGGCAAACACTACATCAGGCGCCTCCTGACGTATTTGCATCAGCCGGTTTTCAATGCTCGTTAAAACAGGTTTGTACCTGTAGAAACACCCCAACCTAGTTAATAAGAAGCCTTGAAAGATGGCATATCCCTATTCTATAACGTAATAAAATTGATAGAAAAAATAGCGGTTAATTGCAAGTCTCTTTACCCCAAATAGAGCTGTCTATTTCCATGCACCACTTGGTAACTAAAGCATACATCTCTACATTTAAGTATGCAAAAGCATTGAGGTGTGCAACATGGTTAAGCATTAGTTTTGTTAGATTAAGAATCGAAAACCTCAGCACACATAATTGACAAGCTTGGAAGGTCATTTTTCCTATGAGCACGTTACAATTCTACGAGGCGTGAGAAAGAATTTCTAAACGAAAGAATTCATGCTACTATTGCTTAGTAATGAAAGAATTTCTCACGCATAAACCATGATGCTATTGCTTAGTAATGAAAGAATTCATGATACTATTGCTTTCAACACATTTCTCATTTTCAGAGGGCACCAGAACTCTCTCTTTTTTTAACCCACCCAATGCTTAGTCTCTCCCCATGCGATAATGACAACAAAGATAATGAAAGAGAACTCACAGACTGCTGAGGCTCGTCAAAGCCTGGACAGCACGATTCAGGTCAGCTGACTGCTGGGTCAGTTGAGCACTTAATTCCTCAGATCTTGCCAATGCCTTGGCCAACTCAATCTGTGAATTGAATGTTAGATTGTAAACAAGGATTAGAAACAGTGACGTCAACACCCTAGAGATCAGTCTGAAGGAGGTTCATACAACAATTTTTTGTTACAACATGTCTGTTTTTAAAGCGAAAGCTTCCTGCAGATAAATAGATCCTGCTAGGACAATCGTCTTTGTAAATATGGGGTTGCTGTTACCTTAAGTTTGGTCCTTTCAGCCTGCCAGCTCTCTGTGGCAGTTTCGTTGCCATGACCTTCATCTCCAGCATGTGTCTCTAAACTCGAAGACTCCTTCTCAGTTGCTCTAATCATAGAGGATTGCTCTAGACGTAACTGGTTCAACATGGCTCGCAGTTCAGTGTTTTGCTGAATACATTCTTGCACCTGAACAGTAGAAAAACAAAAGTCACCAGATGTTCACAAAAGTCACCAAAGTCAATCACTCCGCAAAATCAGATCCTTACAGAAGATCTTAATTGTAAGATTAACACGCTAGGGCTGGTTGGAAGAACCGGAAGTAAATCACCAGCAGCTAATCGCAAATGTCTCTAACCCAAATAGAAATGTATAATTTTTCATATTATTGTTTCCATATATTCCACATTAGAATACGCCATTTGCAAAAAATAAATATTGAATATGTATGCTATATTTGAACAAGAAATAATTTTCTAAATACGAAAGAAAGAAAACGTTATTATATATGTATTTCATATATTTAAAATAAATAGAATCATTTATGTTAATAAAATTCCAAAATATCGAATTGCCACTTGTAATTCATAAAAACTTCAAAAACCCTATTCAACAATCTTACAATGCTCCTATTACTATGACTAGAAATTCTACAAGACATAGGAATTCAATCTTTGAAGTGATGGGCCCTAACATGCTACTATTTCTTTTAACCCATCTCATTTTGATTGAGCACTGGAACTTTCTATATTTTCTGAACCATGGCCAAGTCTCTCCCTTTCGGACAGACAACAAAGGAACGAGTGCTGCAATAATTATGATAGGAAGTTCACTGCTCACCTGAGCCTCCCACCGTGCTCCAAATTCATTGGCTTGAGTCACGTTTCCTCGTAGTCCTTCGTTCTCGACAAACAGCCTTTCTATCTCCAAGGATTGTTTGTCTATCTGCAAACATCGCTCTCCCGCATGGTTATGATCTAAGCGGAAACCGAGGAAGTATCAACACGTTCTCAAAAAATCCAAAGAATCTTCCAGGCGTGCTTTCAGTACGCAGCTGTAAACTCCCTTGCCAAGAAACTCTCCAAGAAAAGACGTTTCATAATTGTCTGAACCCATAAAGATGGCGTAAAGTTTCAAATAGTACCTCGGCAAGTAATGTCTGACGACCAATTTCTTGTCGCTCAACCATAGATGCCAGCTCCCGAAGTTTACTCTCGGCAATACCTTTCTCTTCCTATGTCATAACAGAAACAGATCATTTAGGAAACTTGACAATAGAATATGAGCAACGTCAACATATGTGCAATATCAGTTGACCAGCCAAACGATTCAATTATCAACTGTCGATTGGCACAGATGAACTGGAGAAGCACTAGAGAAAAGACAACAAGAATTCTCTGTCAATACCTTAAGCTTCTCATTGGACAACGATTTTCCATCAGAAGAAACTACCTCCTGCATTTAAGAGTTACAAAACACATCACCGTCAAAAAATCCTGTTGACTACGTCTACAGATGATCTATAAACAACAATGAACGAGGCTAATCATGTCGTTCAGAATGAGCAGTTTCGTACTTTTGATGTTGCCGAGTCTGTTAGTGGTGCTTCGGTAAACGGAACAGTGACGCTGGTGCGACTTTGCTTAGGTTCTTCCATTTCTGCAGTTCAATACCAATTTTTATCAACCATAACCACTGGTTAGAAAACTGACCCTGTAGCACATTCATGATCCTTGGGGCTTAGAAATTCACAAAATATATTAAAAAATACACGAAAAATTCAACCATCTGGCGCAGTGAGGAAGTCGAAAACGCCTAACCCAAAAGACATCGTAGAGACAAATAGCATGCGTATACAAAACAAGCGATTGCATGTATTTACATACTTAACTAGTACCTGTCAAGAAACAAATTCCCCGGAGTGGAGCCCATCGAAGACTCGACTATTTTTAGATATTGGGAAATTGGGAAACTCACCAGCAAGTCTGGAACTCATGATGAATAGCTCATTTTGAAGCTCTTGATTCTGAGCACTTAAGTTAGCAGATCTTTGGCGTTCCATTGCTACCCTCTGCTGCTCTTGCTGAAGCGTCAACAACGCCTCCTGATGTAGAAGAGCACAAGGTTAGTACTTGAAGAGACGAGGGCTCCACCATAAAAATAGCTTCCTTGCTAAGTGAAAGATCGCAGAATTGGACGATGCATTTTGAAAGTACGTACAAAAGTTCACCCAGCAAATCGCAGCAATCAAACTAGAAAAAAACAATAGTATTTAAAACTCATAATTCTTCCACAACTAGGGTTCATATTTCCATCACCCTACTAAAACTAAACCGGAAACTACCCTCAAGACTGAGAGCGCGGTAGAATGCAGCGACAGTCGCGGAAACCATTCAGGAAGGATATACAAACAGAGGAATGAACACAGACGTTGCCACAACAAAATACATCTTTATAAATCTTACCTGAAGCTCCTTCTGGAGAGCGTTGTTATGTTGCTCTGCTAGACGCAGCTGATCAGACATAGCCCCTAGGCTTTCAGACTGATCCTCATTTGCCTGGAGCAACTTAATTTCGGCCCTCACAGCTGCTGCATCCTCTTCGGCCTGTAAAGGGTCATTGAGAACACAGAATCACCAAAAACTTAGTGAAGGAAAGCATACCAGGTACCTTCTGACACACCTTCCAAAGCTTCTGTCAATGTAGCCATTGAAACAATACGAAAAATCTCTGAAGTATACAGCAGGAAATTCATGCGTCAACACTGGCATGATTGGAATTTGCTGGGCACGACTGCAGTGTCCAACATTCTCATCGTGTTGCTCCTTACAAATATTCCATACTACGAAATCAGATAACAAGGTCAGTCTAACCTTATATTGCTCTTCCTCAGCCTCTTGCAGTCTTCTCTTCATAAGGCGTAGCTGCGCAACCATGTCCTCCTGCTCTGGCCAGGTCTCCAAAATTTAAAATATATATATGACTAAAATAAGAAAAAGTAGTTCAATCCTATCTGCTCCAAATTGCTCCAAATGGTACGAAATATACAAAATAAACACGCACCCGAGATATGAAGGCAGCATCTCGCTCCATGGTAATAGTGTCAAGAGATTTTCGCAACATTGTGACGGTTTTCTCGTCCTGCAAACAGAAATCAAGTCTGTTAAAAATACACAAATACATTTACGGAAAATTCAGTTGACATTATCGAGGACGCTGACTCGTTATCATTACATTTAATTTCATCGACACCCGATTCACATCGGGAGAGTATCATGAACTTTCACAATATATGTAAGACTCAACTTAGTTAAAGTTCTCAACTACCACTTATTCAACAATTGAGACATATAAAATTCCTATGCGCCCGGAATCGCTTCCTTCAAACCAACTTCATATCTTTTCATAAGAAACGAGTCATTGATCATACTTGAGAAACTTGACCACGGGCTCTATCAAGGTCATCTTGAATGCTCTCAACTTTCACCGACGTCTCTTCCTTTTGCCTGCGTAACAAGTCCCGTTCTGCTTCCACTTGTTGCAGCTGTATGGCACAAACCAAAATTTAATAAGTTGCTAGATGACCGTTACCATCAACGGCATAAGTAAAACCCATGAAGATCCAAAAGCAGTGCCATCACTCTAGAGGACAAAGGAAGACAGTGCCACCAGTGGACTTTAACTCTGATGGTGTCTTGGAAATATAGCCGAATCGTGTCTCTAGAGGACAAAGGAAGACAGTGCCATCTAGAGGACAAAGGAAGACAGTCCGATCGTGTCTTGGAAATATAGCCGAATGGGTCATTCATGAATGTGAGGTGTATATAAGACACTAACTCGAGCTTAGGTCAGGTTATTGATCAACCAATAATATTACAGCGCTATCTCCTCCATGGCAGAATGGTAGCCTGCCTGTGGCAGAGCAGGAGGAGGTCCCAATTTCAATATGAAACAAAAACACTGGAAACACGGCTGCTTTTATGTCCGAACTAGCACTATTAGTTGGAAATCTTATGTGCTTTCATGTAAGTATGAGAGTACCTTGGTAGTACCGGTGAACTAGATAACCATGATCCGGCTATCTGAGACGGAGGACTTGTAGTATTCGCCTACTTGAAAGAGCTGGCAACAGTAAAGCACTCGACTAGATCTCATTCGTTTAAGGGCAAAGCGAGAAGGAGTCTAAATCACTGGACAGAAATGATTTTCAGTTATGGACTTTACCTGATTGACACGGCCACACACTGTTTGAAAAATAATGATACAGAATATTGACACCCACCGACACTGACCTTTTCTTCCATCGTTTGGAATCGAATCGTCATCGCTTCCAGCTCCCCTTGAGCACCATTACCTGAACAAAACAATTAACCAAAATTGCTACAGAAGAGGAACTGAAAAAACAGCATAAAGTCTTTGAAGTAGACACAACCGGTGTTCAACATCGCTTTCCCAAAATCTCTACAAAATCTCAGTTTTTTTCAATGCAGACCACGATGCAATCTATATGGTAAGTTAAAGCGTCGACTAACAACAGCTCTTCAAAGCCAAGACATACTGTCTACAATATGAAACCTATCTCCGTCATAAATTATAAGTATCATCTCGAGCTCAGCGAGATCAATCACCTGCCAACGCCGCTGCTTTCTTGCGACGCAAATCCTCCAGCTGCGAAACAATTGCCAGAATCAGTTACACACCGCAAGGATTATTCGCACAAAAAGACGGTAAGACAATGAATCCTTGAGAATTCACGAAGTCGTAGAGTCAATTAAAGATGCGTGCCTCTGAGATAGATCTCAAAACCTTCACAATGGCGATCTCGCAGATCCAAAGTCAACTCGACAATCCTCCTTTTTAAATTTTGTCTTCGATTCACAATCTCATCTTTCCATGTGATTAGACTATTTTAAAACAAAGAAGAACAAGGGAGCTGCCCTAAAAGTCGATCTCCCGCAAAAACTGAGAAAACATGCATAATTAATTCAATCCTCGAGTTTCAAATTCACCTTTTGTCGCCCTTTCAAAGCGTGCTGCGCGTCCATCGATTACGCAGCACAATTTCACGCAGTCCTTCAATCTCCTTCAAATTGATCGACCAAACACTCCCCGAATCGGCGAAAGTTTGTTAAATCTCGATCTAGAACCTTCACTTAAGCTCCGAGAACCGAGATTTGCAAGAAAAACTTGAAATATACTCCCAAATTTGCACAAATTGGAAGGGCAAACAAAAAACACATCTGCACACAAGGGCAATCGAGTCTAGCACGGAATCGATGTCGGATTAGGGTTTGGTGCTCGTCACTCTGCTCAGTTCTTCAGAGTCATCCGTCCTATTTACAATTATTTCATTCTTTCGAACCCGAACGGATGGATGAATTCGTACACCTACACCTCTTTAATATCACCTTCTTTAATATTTTATATTAGAAAGATGTTCCATATTATGTGCTTATTAGAGTTAATTCCTAAATGTTCAAGCCTTTTGAAGTGTGTTTTTCCTAAGAAAAAAAAACATAGGCTTATAGTTATCTCCAATGAAGCAGGCTGGATTTTTTCAAAATCTAATCATATAGATGCTTAAAGAGTTTGCTTATAGCATGTATTTCAATTTTGAGTATAAAATTGCATTTCAAAATCTAATCATATAGATGTTTAAAGAGCTTGCTTATAGCCTGTATTCCAATTTTGAGTATGAAATTGCATAGGATTTGTGAGATTATAACAAGAAAAATGTACATATCCTATATTTAATATATTGTCCTTTTCCGCAATGTTTGAGAAATTTGCATATAAGAGTTTGGGGGAATTGGAAGTGACATGAGAAACTAGAAGTTGTGTTAGCACACTAAATTGCACTTCTAAAAACCTTGAGTTCAAATGAAGAGCTATCAAACTCATTACACAATCTACTTTACAATTGTTGAAATACAATTTTTTTTATAAGTAGAAATCGCAAATAACTCCCAAACAACACTTGCATCTTTAAATTTCCAATGGTGAGAATCATAAAAACACTTTACTCTTTCCATTGGGACCATTTTCAAAACAAATGGATATATATAATTTTTTAGATCTCAAATCAAGTGAAACTTACAAACTTTGCTCAAAGTTGGGAAATGAAGTAAAATTGGCAAGCTTTACTTTGAACTAATGGTATATACATGCATTTGAAAACCTTTCAAAACCAAATGTTTACCATTTTTGTAAAAAATGAAAGCTTCCAATAGTTAACCTTCAAAACTACATGTAAAAAAATTTACATCAATCAAAGGAATTTAATTGCCCACACCAAAATGAACCTTAAATTTCCAATTGACTATATATGGTCAATTGGGCAGTAAAGAATTAGTTGGTAAGTAGAAAGAAAGAAGTCTACAGGCACAAGTTGATTTTGAAATGTAATCCTAATAATAAATGCAAAATTTTGGTTTTGAGATTAAGCTCTAAACTCAAAATTTCCATTTAGAGTTACAACCCCTTTACCTACATGGTACAAGCATGTGAGTTCTTATTGGTGAGAGCAAACTAGGGACAAAATTTAAAAGAGATCTATTTTGAACCTAAAAAGAATTTGATCCCTAGTTCTTTGTTTTTTGCTATTCTAAAGGACAAAATCCTAGTTTTTTGTTGCTTCAAGGGTAAGAAGCCCGGTTTTAAATCTATTATACTAGGGTTTTGATGTTGTATAGAATTGTAGATGATATTTTTTAACACTTTACTTTTCACACTTTAAATTTTTTTTAAAGCTAAAAGTGAAGAGTGGAGATCCACCAAACCTTTCTTATTACAATAAAGCATGAAATTCAAATATAAAAATATGTTATATGTAGCTTACAATAGAATAAATCAACATGTTTGTATTATACACTATTACCACATTAGCAACATGACTTGAATTACAAGCTAATTTCAAATCTAGATTTTGAATATGGACACCAAGTATCTCACATGCTAATTTCACTAATGTAATTGGCTACTATACAAATCCTTGCAAGGTATCATTTCTATAAATTCAAAAGGTGTTCTATTCATCACAATTCATATATCCAGAAATTTGTACACTTCAACATGGTATTGATTCCACCATAGGGTCCCAATATTTTATTTCTAAATTTCACAAAATCAAAAGTTACTTTGCCATCAAGATTCAAGTTACAAACATCTTTGTGGACATAATAGATCTATTGCATCACTAAAGGTTTAAAAGGAAGAATGTCCAAGGGAAAGGGGAGGAGAGATGTATTTTTGTCCAATAAAAGAGTCTACACTTAACCATCTCTAATAAAAGGTTTTGCAATTGGAGGTGCACATAGCATACATTGCCCCATACATTGATATAGTATAGGCCTACCAATTCCTATTGCCAATTACAATTTCTTCTGACCTCAATACACTTGAAGAAGACAATCACTTCATAAAAACAACATTACGAGGACAAATGGGCTTTTAAATGTACTTTTAGATGCATGTGTTCACAACTTGGTACTCCTTCTACCTCAAAATAAATCCCTGATATTTCTACAATTTTCCATGAAAAACTGCATATTTATTTTGAGACAAAGGGAACTACATGATGATTGCCTAATCAAATACATATACAACAAGGTTGGGTATTTCAATGTAACTATGTCACCAAAATGTCTTGAAAATAAGGTGGACATTGAAATGAAGTAGATCTACCTACCTTCAATAGATTGTTTTTCATCTAAGTCTTTGTACCAAAAGTTCTTCTACAATCCTTTTTATTCATACAATAAATCGGGATCAAATACAATTCTGATTGTATATCCCTCCTCCTACTTGCTCAATTCAACCTCAATAATAAACAAATAAATATTGTCATTGTTCTAATAAATCAATAGGCAACTTGCGGAGAAGCTTTGGCCACATTTTCGAAGACCTTCCACACATGAAGGGCCAAGTCGGGTGGGGGAATGGTGTTCGTGTGAGGCACATATGCACCCACCCACTTGGCCGTGGTTGTGTTTTCTTTAGGACCAGGCAAGAATTGCATCACAGCCGAGAGGTACTTGTACTTGGGGTCACCGTGGAGGACGGTGTACCCCCATGTCTTTGTGGATGGGTCATTGATGTCAACCCTCTCCACCACATGCTTCCCCCCAGGAATAGCTGTGTTTACAATCCAAAACAAGTCTTAGTTTGGTGCTCAAAGACCTCTTTAATATGACCTTCTCTACAATCTTGAGACATGTCTCAAGATTGTAGAGCGACCCCAATAGACTCTTCATTCACGAAGATAAAATTTTCTTCTTCTAAATATACCAATTCTCTTCTAAATATACTAATTCACAGCATGAATCTGACAATTCATAGTTTCTTATTCATTTTTCAGGTCAGGAGAAGCATTTGCAATTTGCTGCGTGAATTTCAAAAAGTTGATAGGACTTTTGAGCAACTTAAAGTTTTCTTGTGACTATCAATACATAGCATTTAATGGGAGTTTCTTTTCGCTATGTGAATCAACTGAATGACTACAGTGGACTACCCAAATTTTCAGGTAGGAACCCACAGCAAGCTCAAATTTCATTTAGCACAGTGTCCAGAACTAGCCAGAAGAAAAACACAGCGATGAATGCACTACTTGCATGAATTTTGGGTTCTGAAATTTCCATGGAAACGGCCAATTTATGTACAACGACAATCAACTCTTTCAAGTGGTTCACCATTGTTGCATAAGTTCATGAAGCACCTTCACATAAGTTCACTTTTAAGGGATGGAAGTTAAATGCTTTTAAGCCCCTTCACATGCTGAGAATTCGTCAATTATAGTTGTGGAATTTGCAAAGGTTTCTGGCATACGTACCATGGCCAAGTTGGAGGAGACGGATGCTGCCAGGCTCGCCTTTGCCTTCCAAATACTCAAAGGAAGCAATGATGTGCGGAATAACCTAAAAGTCAAGTACACCCAAAGTTGTGATTAACCAAAAAACATCACGTTGTTTAGAATTTTTGCCATGAATGAAGATATTAATTTTGAAGATGAACATTTCTAGAACATCATATATAGCCCATGCTAGTGTCAGTTTTACAATACACCTTCTTTTTGCACTTTGAAAATTCATAACTTATTCATACAATGTCAAAATAATGCATGCTAAAATGCATTGGAATATTAAGGCTCTTTCACTTGCCAGTAAGATCCAGTAAAAAAATGAATTTTTTGGTATACAATAGTCACTAAGCTCAGTTGCAATTAGTGGCGAATTTTCTGCACATATTATACCTTGGGAAGAACCACACCCTCATTCATCAAAAGGTTCCAGATGGAGTCCACAGGCGCCTCCAACGTCCGCGTGTGCCGCACTATGCGTTTCTCCTTCACAGCTTGCTCCAAAGTCTTCAAGGTGATCACCACCACCTGCTTCGCCTATGGGTTCGACACAAGTTCATTCGTTTTTATTAGTCCAGATTTTTTTAGTTTTAGCTTAGGTTGTGAGAGAGAAAAGGCAAAATTCAGTTCCAAAGAAAAACGAAATTTAGGCAAATTGAGTGCATACCTCCTCCGGTGTTGGACTTGTGGCTTCTCCAGCTGCAGGCTCATACTTCAACGTCCATGTGACCTCCGTCTTGTTGGCCTCCGTCGCAGTGAACTGCATTTCGGAGCTGTAGTTGGCGGTTTCTCCGTCTATCACAGTGTAGGTTATTGTTTGGGTGTCGTCATCAATTTTGTCGATCCGTTGCTTCACACTCCCACCTCCAGGCATTGCTGCAATTTCAAGAGAAAAAAATATTTATATGTATGTTAAGTAGTACCACTCTTGAACCAAAATAAATCAATAGAGCTAGGCTCATTCTGACCTCAACTGCAAGACTAGCTCTCCTCTTTCTTTCTATTATATTTTCTCAGAATTTAGTAGTCTTCTTTCAGAGTCAGTTCCTCCATCAAGAAAAAGGCAACTCTCACGCTCTGAGCAGTCCTACAAGAGCCTGCCTAATAATTCTTGCCTAAATTATTTGGGTGGTAGCTAGCTTTGAGTTATTTAGCTGCAGTCATTATGGCTGCAGCTAATTACTGCAGTCTGTGCAGGAACTTCAAATTTAAAACCACCATATCCATTAAAAAGGCGAGACTTCCAAAGATTAACAGTTTCCTAAACACTCAACGCTCAAGAACCTCTGGTCTAAGTTTCACCAGTCCTAAGTTAGTTTCTGCAGCTTTTGAGCATTTCAATGTCACAAATTTAACGGTCTAAAACACCCCATATTAACTCAGATGACCAACCAACTTGCAACCTTGAGTGCCACTTTAATTAATATCTCTAAAACTCTACAAAATTTTGCATCAACTGACATCAGTCCTAGTTTCTGCAGCTTTGTTTGCTGTAATGCCACAAATTTGGCACTCGAAAGCACCCCATATCAGCGCAGATGAGCATCATTCCAATTCCCAACCTCGAGTACCATTTTAATTTCTCCCAACTCTACAAAAGTTTGCATCAGCTGAAATCATAGATAGCTTAGTTAGATTGTGCACGAAATCAATACACAAATTAATTAAAGAGATTTAGAGTTCATTGTACCAGCTCCGAAGTGGAAGACGCCAACACTCCCAGGCCCTCCCGACCCCGTCTCGAACTCAGCTTTGGAGAAGTACTGCGGTGCGAAGTCCGGCAAGAGCGCCACCGCATGTTTACACGCCACCCACAAATCCGCAGCTTCGCCATTCAAAAGCTCCGTGTGCTTGACTACAGAACCAACCGGCACAGCCTCAAGCACGGGCTCAAACTCTCCAACACTACTGGTTGCAGCCATGATTGATCGATGAGCTCTGAATGATACAGATTCAGTGCGAAATAAAGCTTACTATCGATCTAGACTGATCGAGGACTGTTGGAATGGGTAAGCTGGTGCTTCTATTTAAGCTTTTGGCCGGCATTCATTCTTGTGGGAGTCATACGAGTTTCTCAGAATGGTCGATCGAACTCCTGTACTGACTGACGACTCCTGCACTGGTTCAGACTGGAAACTCCTGCTTTCTCGAGCTTCAAGGACCGACTACCACATGGGGTGGGAAGGTTCTAACGGAACTGATAAACTACTGAAGCTGTCGGATCGCGGAACGGCCGGCGGTGTGGCGTCGGCTCTTTCTCGGAAACACAGTCAGAATTTCCTTTGGGGAACGTGGAATTCAATTTCAGTTGAGACTTGGAACTGGAGTTTGAGAGAGTCAGGGTGAGTGAAAAAAGTTTTGCCAAAAAGAGATGTACTTTAAAGGTATTTGGGGATGTATTTTTTCTCATTTGCAGTGGATGAAATTGGTGAGTTCTTATATGATTTTGGAATGAGTGGGTTTGCTCATGTTGCCATGTTGGGATGAATGTATTAAGTGCTTTTGGATGAATTGTTAAGTTTTTGGTTCATATTTTCATGTTTCATCCATGCTTGTGGATGTGAATAGCTTCTTTGCTCCATTTTAGAAGGTGGTTTTTTGTACTCTTCAAAAATAAAGAAAAGAGAAAATGTTGGATAGGGTCATTTATTTCATTTATTTTGGGCATTGAAGTATGGCATCTTATCTTCTATCAATGAATATTCCCTCACAAAATGTGTTGGCTTTGAGAAAAAATTAAGAAATAATTTCATGTTTGAGTGTTTTCATGAATCTCGAAGGTAAACCATCCTATAATAAGCAAACCACACACCATGGTTGTAATACTGGACAAGTTACTATTCATTTCTTGTCCTGTAGGACAAGTTACTATTCATCAAATGTACCTCTCAAGTACATTTGATGAATAGTAACTCGTCCTATAGGACGAAAAATGAATAGTAACTTGTCCAGTATGACAACCATGCTACACACAACAAATATTTAGAGAATGATACATTCACTAAAAAAGAAAGGGGTGTTTTAAGTGATTTTTTAAGTATAGTCCTAAACCTAACATTATAAATAATGACTTTTAAGGAGATTTTTAGTAAAATTTTATAAAAAAATACATGTATTTTCAATAAATTTTTATTGAACATCTTTTCAAAGATCATTATTTATAATCTTATATCTATAATTATACTTAAAACTCACTTAAAACACCCCTTTCTCTTGTAGTGATTGCAATCTTACATCAATCCAATCCAAACTTTTTTTCAATAATTAAATGAGATTTGGGCTAAAATCAGGTTGAATAAGTGGCTACAATCAATGTCTTAAATGATAGTGATAGAGTGATTAGTGACTGCAATAGGAACTTCCATCTATTGAGTGTAAATTCATTCCAAAAATTGAATTTCTTAAACCTTCATGTTGTGTCCATGTTAGAAAATATTGGGGCTTCTTCTAAATGAATAAGATGACCATTATGGATACACTTTTTGTTGGTTTTGAAGGTAGTCTAGAGACTCTTTTGACATCACACCTAAAAAATCCATAATAAATCCATACTTTGTCAAAAGCAAAATAAAATAAAATTTCTCTCTCCATTTCACACAAAATTCCGAAGATGAATAGTTGCACTTTAGTGTCTTACACTAAAAGATTCTCTGTCATCCATCCGACACCAAAGATCTACCTCAACATTCACGGGTTAACCCATTAAGGCCCGTGGTTGATTTTGTGGGCAGGCAAGACCTTTTTTGATTTTAAGGAGAACATGATAAAAAAAAAATACCAAACCGCAATGAATTTGGGAGATCTGTCCATACCAATTGAAATCCATGTGAATGCTTGGGGCTCCACAATAAATTTCGTGGCATTTGAACATCCTGATTTAGATATCATAATGCATCTCCGTGTATTTTCAGCCCATACAGCATTGGTTTTTTCAACCCTTAAAGTGCATGCTAGCATAGAATTATCCGATTTTTGTCCCAATACATTCATGTCCAAATTCCCCTTTCATCCGTCCAACCCCAAATTCTTTATCAAATGTTGGTTAAAAAGGAAAAAGTGTCAATTTCGACCAGAAAGTAGTTGGTCGTCCAGACCTTAATGGGTTAAATGCTGGGCCCCTTTTTGCAAGTTGGGAAGATCATGTTGTTTCTGATCTGCTTACCCATTGGAGCATGGTTTTTGTAGGTGTCCCTTCATTATGCGGTTCCCGGTTTGGTGGACACTCCAGTGAAAGAGCGCTTCACCTGAAATGCTGGGCTGCTTTCGCAAGTTCATATTCAGTGTTCATGCAGTTCCTGCATCTTTTGAGCTCATTGTTGAGTCTGTTACTTGCCCCCCGCAGGCCACTCGCAGCTGGGTTCTTTGAACTTATTTTTTCTTGCACTACAGGATTCTATGCTTGTGTCAAGAATAAGATTTTTAAAACGAAAAAAAATCATGTTTGTTTCCGTTTGATTTGCTTACCAGCAGGTGCCCTGTCAAGAAGGCGAGCATATTCATAATTATGTGAAAAGTTTCGGCAAGTGGCCAAGCGTCTGAACGGAAGCAGCCAACCCAAGTCTGATTCACCACACTTGCAGCGTGCCAGGCTGCTCAGTCTTTGCTTTTCATCACAATCAGTCAGTTATGAAAGCCTGTCTGTCTCCCTGGCTTTCATTTCATTGTGGCGATCAATCTCAAATGTTGGAAGTCATTGCAAACAATAGGAGTAGTCACACCCACTCCAAGAAGCAAATTTTCTAGTAGAATACAAGCGCGGTGAGAGAAATGAGGAGCCAATCGGAAGTTGTTCAGCAAGAAGATGCTAGAGGTTGAGACTAATTCACTGTCATGAATGCGTGTAGGTGGTGGAGAATGCAAGTGGCGCAAGTGCAAGCAGCGTAGAAGCAAGAATGAATTGGGGGGGTGGAAAACAAGATAGGCTTCATGCAAGGTGAAAGTGATGTACGTTAAGCTGAAAAAATGATGGAGAAAACTTGTAAAATTCTTGAAAATTTACATTGCCCCTACTCTCCAACCCATTTCTTCCCCTCCAGAGCAAAAGAGTGCCACCTCCAAAAACTTTGAGGTTGAGAGATGCAGCAAACACAAACACCCACTAAGAATGTTCCATGTGTCCAACTTCTAAGCATTGTTTGCTTCTTGGAGGAGGTGTAACTATCCCTAAAGCAAACACCTAGAAGCAACATAATTTTTATGCAAGAAAGATGGAAGAAGAAAAAAAAATCTAAACAACCTATTTTTTGAAGTGGATGTGAATTAAGAGTCTGTTCATCTTAAGTCCCACTTGAAATTCATTTGAAACAACAAGAGTTATATGAGGACTATATAACTTACCTCCATTAGAAAGGAAGTCTCTATATTAGTTGTACATACCTACATAGAAGGGAGTTTGAATTTTTTCATGCAATGCTTAAATGGATGGAGTGCATGTAGTGCCTCTAGCACTAGTTGGGGTGTTAGTACACTACAATGAGTAGTTATGTTGTCTAACCATAGTTTGTTATATTGTGTATGAGATTGTAATATTTGTAAATGTTGTGCTTGACAAATTTAAAAAGTATTTATTGTTAGAGAATGTAAATTCTATGAATTATATGGTGTGTTTTTTAAGTAAATTATTTAGAATCAAGTTCACTTATATGTGGTAGAGTTCATATACAAAGTCTATAGATTGCCACAAAGTTTTCATATACAATTGCAATTGTCTTGATTAGAGCATTGGTAGGGATACAATCATGCATTCGTTAGGGTGAAGCATCTTGAATTTGTGGATAAAATGAATAGTTTTGTATTTCTTGTATTGGTGTATGTGTGTGTGTCCATATGTATGTTTGGTTTAGTTGGCAAAGTGGACATATGGTATTGTCCAGGTTTGAAGTTGCGAAGGTATGTGCTTTGAGCTTTGGAAATGTTGTTACCCTTAAGTTGTTGGATAATTTGTTGTTGACATTTCTATTTCTTGTCCATTTATTTATGCAAAGAAATCAAAATGTAAGTGGTGTAGAATGGACATGTTTGCAACCATTGTAAAATTAGTTTGTGTTCTTCATTTTTGACCACTACAAGTACATCTACTATTCATTGAGATGTATATTTGAGTGTACTCTAATTTTATATATAGTTAAAACACTTGTACATTGTTTTAACAATTGTGTATTTGATATTAATATGCTTTTATCAGAGTGATTAATGTGCAATGAGGATTTTTTAATATGATTAATAATAAGTAGATGGAATGAGGGATATTTTTAATAATCATTACAAATATGTGTTGGTTTTTCTAGTCTTTTTTGTGGGAGCTTTTATTGGAGTGTATGCATATATGGTTGTGATTTCTACCCAAAGTCTTGCAACTAGTTCTATTTTATGTTCACGGTTTTATTCCCTATATGCCAAAGCTCCTACAATTCAATTTCTAAAGTCTAGTGAGGGTTCATCTAGTGGTATAAAGGAAGTGCTAATGTAATAAGAATTAAATTTTGCATATTTAGATTTTAGAGGCATATTATACTAAGGCATATTGGAGATACTTATTGATTGTTCTGTTGTAGTGGGAGGAAGGTTAGAATTTTCCTTAGGGTACAAATTTTTATATAATGTGCATGGAGGACTGAGGTTCATAAGTCAAGTATGGATCATGAACGTATTATAAGAGTATGATTGGCATATCATATGTCTAAAGATAACACTCAGATGATAATTACAAAGATAGATATAAAGTTCAAATTCAGTTAAAATTAGATCTTATTTAGATTCAAGAACAATTGTTATCATAATTTATTGCAACATATTAATTTATGAATACTTATCATATCATATTTAATAATTATATAATAAGTTGCAAACATTGGATGGTTTCCTTCTCTTTTTCACTATATATGTAGGTTTTTGATTTATGGACATATCAATTGATTTTTTGAATGATTAAAATGATAATATTTTAATAAGTTATATATCTTTTGAAAGCCCTCAAAATCTCTTATCATAATATCAGTCAAAATAAGAAATGTAAATTCTTTAAAATTAGTATAGATTTGAATTCAATATCTACATATTTATCATCAAAAAAAAGGTCAAGGTCCTTCTATTTATATAGTGAAAAGAGCCTTGATAATAATGGGAACCAAAGAGTGTCATGTTGGCATTGAAGTTCAAGAATGTTGATTTTTCAAATACTTGCCTGAATAAAGAAGAGTGGCATGCGAGTGACATTGACAACATAGTGACTTCATTGTAAAAATAAAGAATACACATGTTGATTCAATGATCAAAGCATCTTGGTTAATACCTTCACTATAACAAAACATGGTAAAAAAAACTGAACTCAAAATCAAGTGTGATTCTTTTTGCCACGGTTTTGTACATGTGCACGTAGTGCGCATGAAGTTTTTTTTTGCAATTTTTGACCTTTCCAACGGTATATCACACGCCCTGAAATTCTAAAAATTCCAATAAAAAATTGCAAAAGAAGTTGATTGTGTGTAGTAGTAGGCCTGCACAAAATTGTAGCAAAAAGAACCGCACTTGATTTCGAGTGCAGTTTTTTTACCATGTTTTGTTATGGTGCTTGGACCATGTTCTTCTAGGGTTAATGGTGAATTTCATTAAAATGGTGGCAATTTTTTGCCATTTTCCATACTATGTGTGCCATTCTAATGGAATGTTGTGTCATCTTTGACATATTCAGTGCCATTTTAATGAAATGTAGTGCTATTCTATAGAAATACCGCCATTTTAACAAAATCGCCTATGTTAACAAGTTTTGACAAACAATCCACGCGATGTAGTGGAATATTTAGTATAAACTCTTTGCATGTGATCCCTTCACAAACACTCCCTTGACCACCTTTTCTTCTTTTTTTGACACAAATGAAACTGAATGCCATTGCAAAAGGAGTAAAGTACGAAACCACCATCCACAAGTAGCATGGTGGAAAACCCATACACACAAAACAAGGACAATATGATATTATATGGTTACAAACTAGTTCTTTTAGCGTCAAGTCTATTAGGAAGATGAAATGGAACTTGGGGCATCTCAAGAAGGGAGTTTTTGCCTGAAAGTTCAAGCCTCCTTTCTTGACTTGCCAAGCTCCTCTATTTTATTTTGTTGTGTTGGCATATGTTGTTGTTTAGTGTTATTTAAAAAATCAAATTATTTTCGACAAAAATCACATCCCTTAGTTTGATGTATTGTTTCCCTTAGCAATGAAAATTGTCCATTTGTTTAAAACAAGACAAAACAACCAACAACAAGGACAATACACATCAGGTCTATTAGGAAGATGAAATGGAACTTGGGGCATCCCAAGAAGGGAGTTTTTGCTTGAAAGTTCAAGCCTCCTTTCTTGACTTGCCAAGCTCCTCTATTTTATTTTGTTGTGTTGGCATATGTTGTTGTTTAGTGTTATTTAAAAAATCAAATTATTTTCGCCAAGAATCATATCCCTTAGTTCGATGTATTGTTTCCCTTAGCAATGAAAATTGTCCATTTGTTTAAAACAAGACAAAACAACCAACAACCAACAACAAGGACAATACACGTAAGACCCTAGACCGGACATATGGACAAAAATGACATTCACCCCCACAACGAGCACAAGGCTGTGAGGCCTCTCACGGCCGGCAAGGTGAGGCGGTGACGCCTCGCTGCCGAGACGGTCAAAGGAGGTTGGAAGACAAAGCCAGCGTGGGGACCAGAGGCCACCCACCTTGGCTGGTCAAGCACTGGGCTTTCTGGTAGAGTGGTAGTGATTGAGTAGCGACATGATTTAGCACTCGTGCCGATCAAATTATAACTCCACCCGAGACGAAGAGTTAGTTCAATTATATGCTACCATTTGTTTGTGCTGCAGTTTGTGCCATATGGAAAATGCAGACTATAACTTATATAACTTATTTGCTTCATCTCGTAGCAACACGTGAGAGAGTTGTAGGGTACTTGTGCAAAATCTGTTGTACAACAGCAAGTTAACTTATAGTTGCCCGGCCGGCCAGAGCAGTGGTCTTCGACAGGTGCTTGACTGACCAGCGAGTATTCGATCCTCAGCAAGCTACAGTAGCTTACTGCTGGCTGGCTGGCTGTTTTTTCTCATCAGAAACTTGAGCTCCCATACCTCAGGCAGTATCGATGTCAGTGACCACAGAGTCTTGGCGATCATCCGTGTCACGTCAGTCACGCACTAAGTGATTGATAACTGTAGGACTGCTGACTGTCAGCTAAAGTTGGTGGAATATCATGTTATGCCTTTCTACTTCCGTACAATCCATAAGCTAGCCTGGAAGGTACATTTTGACGTTGTACAGTACAGCAATGTTTCAACTTTCAACAACGCGCGTTTGTGAACAAAGCTACGAAACCCTGTGGTGTGGCTGCAGACACTGAGGTAGGAGTCTTCTCAAACAGCCCACCTCCACAAAAATGTACCCGATTCGTGTATGTCGTGCTTTTTTTTTATCCTTTAGCAATATTTTTGGATAAAACTTTCCTCTCTTTCTTTCATGTTATATAGGTAATGTTTTTAACAATCATGGGTGAAACCCTGAACAACAATGATGTGTGAAAGGCACAAGGTAGAATGAGGTCCGTATTTTCAAGCACGTTTCACTAACAACCTTGATTATATACAAGTACGGTTTGTATTTCTTTGTCACAAATACACAATGTAGAAATAGTTCAAGGATGGCATTTGAATACTGCATGACTGTAAAAATTATTAGAGTTCAAAGTTCCATTCATAGATTGGAATCTCAATGTCTTCTTGGCAATGAGAACATATATAATTATAGGCATATTTTGGGTAGATTTAATTTGGTTTTCATTCATCTTACCTTTGTACATTCAATACGTCATGTATTGTCATGTATGAAGGGTATAAGCGATTGTTGTGTAAACAGACTCATGGTTCACGCCAACCAAGAAAAAATCGAAGTTCTTCTTCTTCTTCCTACGTGATTCCTACGTGATTCTCAAATACTAATAGTTGACATGCTACCATACAATAGACTGACTACGGACCACAAAAAGCTGTTTAATATTGAATTTCATGATCTTTTGCGGCTGAGCGAGCTTTAATTTGCCATAAATCTGAACTTCTCTTTGCACTTCCTCTGTACGTTCACTTTGCTCTCCGACAACAGAAGAAGGATTGGAAGGACCACAAGTTTGACTGTCGTCAGACAAGGGACTCTTTCTGAAGTTCGTACTGCAAAGTGGCAGCTAATCGCCCACCTCCTCAAATGTAAGTTACAGTCCCCTCCAAGAAGTCTTGCATCTCAGCCCATGTTTTAAAAGAGACCATTTAAGGGCTGCTCTGCCTTTTTCACAGGTTTTCATTAACAAAATAATTTTTGACTCAGAGAAAGAAAAATAGATGCCCAACGCAACACAAGTGGTTTCATATTTTTTGACGCATTTTTGAATTATTTATGAAATTTCATAGAAATATGTTGTAGGCGCCTATTTGTGACCCTAGGTCTCCCAAAATACGTCCACTTGCAACTTCTAATCAGAGTTGAAGAACTGATTGGCTCTTGCAATAAAAAAAACATTTTTTTTCCTAATTCAATCAATAGCTAAAGAGGTCCATTTAGATCTCCATTCCTCGATTCATTCAATTGCTAAAGAGGTCCATTTAGATCTCCATTCCTCGATTCATTCAATTGCTAAAGAGGTCCATTTAGATCTCCATTCCTCGATTCATTCAATTGCTAAAGAGGTCCATTTAAACCTCCATTCTCCACCTAAAAATAGGGGCAATTTGAAGGAGACGGGTGGTTTTAGAGCATATTTGTTGATAAGCTTAGGTCCTAATTGAAATTATTCCCTAAACTACTAGTATAAAATTTGTTCCTAGGGAGGTCAATTAAATAGGGATACTTCTACATAAATTTCCTATTCGGTCATTGCAATTATAGAAAGATAAGAATTTTGTTCATTAACCACAAGCATAATGTTTTTCTTCTCACGTGGTAATACTAATTACTAAATTCATCCACTCCACTCTTAAAGGCCACAAAGGTTAAGAATATCTTCCAATTATTTATTTTTTATTCTTTTAAATTGTATTCTCCTTTTTTTATATTCTTTCTTTTTTATCAGATCTTTTTTTTCTAATTCAACTACGGTTTCAAATCGGCACTGCAACTAAGATACAACACTACCAAGTCGGAGTTGAGCTAGGCACAATTTGATATAGCTCACCAACTTCTTACTCAGACTAAATCACCTCAACTTGATTCTTGTCTTCTTTCTGAGCAACCATAGGATCTTCCTCACCAAATTGGAATTCACAATTATTGTATCAAATGTTGAAGGAGGATAATAACCTATTCGTAAAGTATCCTATTAGTATAATAAATTCGTTCCAAGGGAGACGATCAAGTAGGATTTTTCTATGCTGGATTAAAAACCTATCAGTTAATTCTTCTATGGTAGAATTTTAAAATTGTGTACTCTAATCACTAATTAATTTCCTTGGACATCCAAATTGAGAAATTATGTTTTCATATAAAAACGTGCCACAAATTTGGCATCGTCATTATGAGTAGCCATTGCCTCCGCCCATTTTGTGGCATAGTCAATAGCCACGAGGATATATTTTTTTCTCCCATATTTAGTGGCTGGGACAATGGGGTCGACAAAATCAATTCTCCATTTTTCGAATGGGGCCAATGCCATAAGGGATATTAACGGCATAGCCGTGGAAATGGTGGGCTTACCTACCCTTTGGCAAGGATTGCGTTTCCTTGCAAATTTGTGGGTATCACGAAATAATGATAGCCACCAATATCCTGCCAACAACACTTTTTGTGCTGTGGAAATTCCTGCAAAATAGCCACCACATGAATTCGAGTGGCATCTTTGGAGAATGTCATTTATCTCACTTCTATATATGCACCTCCTAAATATACCATCATGACCCAATTTATACAAGGTTTTATCTAATAAAGTATAAGGGCTACTTTTTTTAATAAGTTTTTTTTTTGCTTTAAACTATAATCTTTAGGAAATAAACCCGTAGACAAATAATTAAGAATATTAGTGTATTTCGTATGGATAATATCAACTTCAAATAGGTTCGCGTCAGGAATATCATCTTCCAACGCTGACCCATCTGAATTTGATGATTGTGCAATACGAGATAAAAAATCAGCATTGGAGTGTTGTTTACTAGGACGTACTACTACGTCAAAATTTAATTCCTGAAAAAACAACACCCATCTAGTCAATCAGCCGCTTAATTGGGGCTTATTGATTACATACTTGAGGGCATTATGGTCTACGTAAAAGGTAAATTCATAGCCAAGTAGGAAATGGCGGAATTTTTGCACTGCATAAACCATACCCAAAGCCTTGCACTTAGTGGTGGTATAATTTTTCTCAACTGGTATAAATTGACGGCTAGCATAATATATAGGATGATTTTTATTATCCTTGTCCTTTTGACTTAGGACACAACTCATAGCTACATTACTCGCATCCACATATACATGAAATGGCTCACCCCAATTTGGTGAAATTAAAACAAAAGCTGTTATCAGCTCTTGCTTTAATTTCAAAAATGCCTCATCACACTCATGTGTCCAAATGGGATTAGTGCCTACTTCTAATTTTTTTAGGAGAGTAGTTAAGGGTAAAGCAATTTGGGCATAATTTTTTATAAAATGCCAGTAATAACTAACATGGCCCAAAAAAAACCTTATTTGGGTAATAGTGGATGGAATAGGCAATTTGGCAATTTTGACCACTTTATTAGGGTCTGTGGTAATCCCCCTTTTACTTACTATATGGCCTAACAACTTCCCATAAGGCACCACAAATTGGCATTTAGCTGCATTTAATGAAATACCAAATTCAAAACATTTATCAAAACATTTCTTAAGTTGGCTAGGATGCTCCGATTTGGTACTAAGTACACAAAAATCATCCAAGAAAATCTCCATAAATTTACAGAGAAAATCATTGAATGCCAAAGTGACCACTCTTTGAAATGTAGCTGCTCCATTACATAGACCAAAAAACATAATCCTACTAGCATAAATACCCAAATCGGTAACAAAAGCTGTTTTAGTTTGATCTTCTTTTGCAATTTGGATTTGGTTGTAACCGGAAAACCCGTCCATGAATGAATAGCATTCATGACCAGGCACGGTATCAAGAATACTATCGGTAAAGGTAAGGGAAATCCGTCCTTATTTGTCACTGCATTCAATTTCCTAAAATCCTGACAAATCCTAATTCGACCATCTTTTTTAGGTACAATCACTATAGGAATCACCCACTCACTATTAGAGGTTGGATAAATAAAATCAATATTAATTAATTTTTTCTATTTCATCTTTTACTAATAGGGAATATTTGGGATTTAACTAATGGGGCCTTTGCCTAATTGGTTTGGCATCATCTTCCACCTCAATATGGTGCTCACAAATTTTTAGAGACACTCCCTTTCAGTCCTTATAAGACCAAACAAAGGTTTTAGAATTTTCTTTAAAATAAATTTTTTTATCCACAAACCCAATTTAGTAGAACTTAACCTATTAGATATTTGTATATTTTTTTCTTCACCACTAGACCCTATGTTTATAGTCTGGCAATGATTTTTTGACACATAAGTCCTAATCAGAACATCCTCCAATTGGCTATCATATACATCCTCACAATCCTCACTTATTTCCCAATCGGAATTAATACCATAACTTGGTGAATCTATCAATCAATTTTAGATGGCCTTGTCTGAGTTATCATTGTCATCATAAGGAATGACATACTCACCAGGGCCAACTTCCTTATAATTTGCTATCGCTAAATCCATTGGTTCCCTTGCCTTAGTTTTTACATTAATCCTATTCGTAGACATTTCATCTAATTCAGAATCATATCCAAAATCACTAGTACTTCCTGGTGATTTCCATTGGGTTTCACCAAGATATTTAGATGGATACATAGTCATATTTATGGCTTGATTTCCTTGAAAATTTTTCATAACACCCTTGCCCCAATTGTCCTTAACTCTGGCTTGATACAACCATGGCCTATTTAATAAAATAGGGTAGGATGTATTAGGAGTGTTTGGTTGAAAAATAACATAATCAATTAAAAATGTCAACCCTACTATACGAGTTTTTATTTTAGGCAAAATATCTAAAGGCTTGACCCTACTATGGTCTGACATTTGCAAGACCAATTTAGTTTCTTGAAGATCAATTAGGTGAAGTCCCATCATTGTATCATGGTTCATTAAATTAATGGTGGAACCTCCATCTACTTGGACTACAAAAAATATTAAGCCTTTTATTTCAACATTTATGACCGGTGCGCCAGGATCTGGACTTAATGCCACCTCATGGACTTGCCTACTTTTTTTCACCAATTTGGACTTTAGGGTTGCCCTACACCTAGGAGCAATTTCCAATAGTTGTTTGATTGTTATGTCAACCTTAACATTTCCCAAATTGTCAATGACATTATATAAATCATCTTGGTCCATTATCCCAATTTAGTTATTAGATTCTTTTATCTTCTTATTAGAGGTTTTAACTAATTTTCCAATTTGGTTTTCATAGTTTGATTTTCCACTTATTCCCAACTTGGTTTTATCCTACTCTCTTGGGTTATCAAACTCGATCCAAATTGATGGGATTACTAGTGGCTCTTGGTCACTCAGGTTCACTAGTTCCGCCAAATTGGATTGAGTATTGAAACTCCTCTCTAAACCCCAACTTGGCTCTCTAACTGGAGCAATCATTGTAATGATTGGTCCAAATTGGACCAACTTCCCATTTGGTTTAGCTGCAGCCTGATTGGCTGGGGTATACATTATCTTGATTTGGTTGGCCAACAGTTTTTATTAACTGAGGATTCAATTTGGAACCAATTTTTATTCCTTTCTGGTTTTGTAACCACTAATTGTTGGGCTTCCTTTCTAGTAATTTCCTTCTCTCTTAAAATTTCCAATTTCCCTTGAGGATTTTCCTTAACAATTTGGCCCCTAGTAGACACTTTTTGGACTAATTTATCTTTAATTGGTAAAGTAGACCGATCTCTATATTCTACTTGGACAAGGTAAGAGGTACGATCCGTATTAGGTTTAGACTAGTTATCCTCATCTAATAATACTATTTTAGGACTATTATCTATTTGTTTATTACTATAACCTTCATGTGGCTCATCTCTATGTGGACCATTACACTTCGCGGCTGTATGGCCGTTTTGCTTGCAATTCCCACATAGAGGCACATAGGGCTCACTAGCTTTTGCACTAGGACAATTAGACTTATAATGGCCCAGTTGTCGGCAATGATAACATATTACTCCTTTATTTTGACTCCAATTTGGTATTTGTCCCCCATATATGGGTGGACCTTGGTTCACATTGCCAAATGACATTTATGCCCAACTTTGGTTATTACTAGTAGGTAATTGTGCTACTCCTTGGTTAAAATTATTAGTAAATCCACCATTATTAAAATTATTAGGGCTAAAATTGGGATTAATATAATTTGGGTTTGAATTAAAATTTTGCCCTTGATTATAATTTGGATTAAAATTGCGCCTTCTAGACCAGTTGTTATTAAATCTCCAATTTTGAGTATTACCCATGTTATTATTATTGTCTACTTGATACATGTGTGATTATTTATTATTGCAAAATGGACATTTAGGTGGTAAACCATGTTAGGAGGGACAATCAGGTAGCATATGCCCCTGTCCTCTACAATTCATGCACCATATATGGGCACGATCATTATTAGGTTGATTTTTCCTTTCGACCGTTATTCCTAAATTCACTTGCAAATTTTCCAATTGTTTAGTAAGTTCTACCAATTGGGCCTCAATAGCTGTTTCTCGCTCAATTGGTTGTTTTTGGACGGATGGAACACCTACTTGACTAACCCTATTTGTATCAAATGGGATACTTGAAGCTACTTGGACTGGGGCTATGGATATCATATTAACATAATTGGGTTGAACATAGGTAGGTAAATTATTACCTCCTATGTCATCCCTTCTTTCCTCTACTTGGTCCACATAATTTCTTTGCCCAACATTGGGAGGTAAATATGTTTCACCAAAGTGAACTTCTTCCCAAAGTTTCGCTCTTTGACATGCATCAAGCAATGTTGCTGGACTATCCTCTTTTACATATGACTTAAGTCTTGGGGGATACAACCCTTTTATAAATTGCCTCTTAATATGGGCATCAGAAAGATCATGATTTGGTAATCTTAGAAGTATATCTTCTAACCGTCCATAGTAAGCATCTACTCTTTCACCCGCAAACATTTGTAATTCTGAAAATTGTTCATGCAATCTATCCTCATACGAAGTGGGTCTAAAATGGGCTAAAAATTCATTTTCTAACCCATCCCATGTAGTGAAATGTCCCACTAGCTAGCATTGAAATCAACGCAAAGCTTGTTCATTTAATGTACCACGAAAAATGCTAAGAAAATGCGCCTCTGTTCTCGCGTTATTTGCATTACAACATGTCAAAAATTGATAGATATGACTATCTGGGTCTTCCCCCATTTGGCCATAAAAACTTAGAAATGGCATTAATGAGTACGGCCGGTCGGCCTCGTTACCAGGCCGCATTACTACCGGAATTTGGGGAGGGGAAACCATAGTGACAATAACTTCTACTATAAGGCTATTTCCACTAGAATTTGAGGAATTACTTAATTTAGATGATTTTCTAAAATTAGAAAATTTTGTTCTATCCAAATTTCATGCTACTACCTGTATGTTCAATCCCTCTTGAAAAGCTAATGGTATCTCTACTTTCTTCCTACCGGAGCTCCAAGTTGGATTTTTATACCAATTTGGTTGATTTTGGATTACATCAAGCAGTGTAGATCTTCTTTGGAAAGATCCTAAAGGAGATTCTACTAAGGAAGGATCACCTAATTGTAGCAAATTCTCCTCAACTACTTCCAATTTGGTTTGTTCTAAATATTCCTCCTCACTTTGCCCTTCATGAGAGCCTTCGGTGAGGGAGTATTAGAAATACAAATTGGCTCACATAAGGTATGATGCTCTTTAAATCCCTCTTTTACTTTAATTTTTTTTTTCTAATTCAACTTGATTTATTTCCTCAACTAGTAATTTCTTTTCTTCTAACTCACTTTCTACAATTTCATGACGACCGTGCCTATGTTGGAAATAATGTTTCAATGGAAACGAATCTTTCCAACTCGGTGAGGTAGGCTCGAAATTAGCTTTGGAAGTAAATTTGCGTTTTCTATCTGCTTCTCTTTTCTTTACTCTTTCATCCCTAGCTTGTTTACTAGATTCCGCCGGTATAGACATGTTGTTCATCACTGTGCAACATGTCTATACAAACGAGCCAAAGAAAAAAGAAAAGAAATTAAACCTATTAGGACACGTCCCTGGCAGAGGTGCTAAAATGTTGATAAGCTTAAGTCCTAATTGAAATTATTCCCTAACTACTAGTATAAAATTCGTTCCTAGGGAGGTCAATTAAATAGGGATACTTCCACGTAAATTTCCTATTTGGTCATTGCAATTATAGAAAGATAAGAATTTTGTTTCTTAACCACAAGCATAATGTTTTTCTTCTCTCATGGTAAAACTAATTACTAAATTCATCCACTCCACTCTTAAAGGCCACAAGGATTAAGAATATTTTCCAATTATTTATTTTTTATTCTTTTAAATTATATTCTCCTTCTTTTTATATTCTTTTCTCTTTTATCAGATCTTTCTTTTCCAATTCAGCTATGGTCTCAAATTGGCACTAGAGCTAAGATACAACACTACCAAGTCGGAGTTGAGCTAGGTACAATTTGATATAACTCACCAACTTCCTACTCGGACTAAATCACCTCAACTTGATTCTTGTCTTCTTTCTGAGCAACCGTGGGATCTTCCTCACCAAATCGGGATTCACAATTACTGTACAATTTGACTTTGGATAACTTCTACACTTGCAGCACTTTCACTCCTTCCTCACCAACTTGGCTTTGTCTCCAACCAACTCAACATTCTCCATTACTAAGCATCAATTTTTTTTTCACTTCAAATTTATTTATTTATTTTTTACAAATATTCAAGATACATATTCATTAATCCATCTTATGTCTCCCACAGCACCAATTTGGTTTACAATCAAAAATACATTCAGGCACTATTTAACCAATTAGGACTAATATAAATTTCTACATTCCATCTTCATCTCAGTATGATAAAATTATTAAAATTATCTCAAGAAAACTCCTAATAGTAAATCCAAGTGATACCACTGATTCCAATCTATACACTCTTACAATCACGCTACAACGACATGCATACAAAAATCCAATTTGATTCAAAACATTTTCATATTTAATCTAAATTGGTGATCCTAATAGTTCATCGTTTTGCACGACTTCCAACTAGATCTTCAACTAAATTGCATCAATTTGTTCTTAACTCATCTACCATCTTAATTGGATCTCTAATCTTTGCTACAACCTTTCTCCTGCATCACTGATTAGGATTCACATAATTCCATTCCACAAAATACCAACATGGGAACCAACATACTCAAACACACAAACATACTCAAACATAAAATGACACATACGAAAAACACAAGCAAGAAAATACACAACACTACTTGGCTGGGACATGCACTGGACTTTCACTCAACAACCGGTAAAGAACATGAAACCCAACTCGGACTAAAAAGATTCACAGCAACGGTTGCCAAATCGGAGAGGAAGATCAACTGACTCAACTGACACCTACTAGGAAACTCAAAATCACAATAAAATTCCAACTCGACACCAACCCAATCTACTCGGATTAACATACAATTCACGCCGACTTGGATTGACACATATAGCTCCAACTGGACTGAATATGTAGACCATGCCAACTGGAAACTAAACTTCAATCAATCCAATTAATATTGGCGACATGTTTCATACCAACTTGAGCTCAACCCATTAAGTCAAAACCAACCAACTAGGAACTCTCACTAAGACTCCAATTGGATCACAACAAACAATCAAAAGAGTCCAAATTGACCTTACAAATGACTAATTGTTCTCAAAAGACTGCAAAATGCGCTCCAATTAGCTCAAAATTTTACAAAATTTAATCCTACTTGGTTATCTACAATATTACCTTACAAAATATAATTGTGGTAGGTAAATTTAGATATTTGATTGAGATTTTTTTGCCTTGGATATGGTGAGTCATGTACCTTGTCGTAACTCATTCCACTTTTTAAAATCTCTCATTTTTGTGAAAGGTGGTTGATGTTGGAAACACTAAGATGAGCTTAAAGGTACAATGCTAAATTGTAAAATTTCATTATAGAAGATCACAAGTAGTGGATTTCAACCAACTTTGGAGTTAAGAGAATCAACATTACTACATGCATGCTTTTAGTGATTGTTACTTATAGACATAGCCTAGAAGTTTTGTGAAAAAAGATTGATGTTTCTTTAAGATATTGTGTTGTGATGTTGCTAGGAGTTTTGAATGGCCATCAAATTTAGTTGACTTCAATCCTGTAGAAAACATATGGAAACAAGTTAAGATTGAGTTCAAAAAAGATGTAGACCCTATAATAAAGACCAAATGTAGACATCAATGAATTTAGCATGGGAGGATATACCTCAAGAAAGTATCCAAAAATTAATTTCTACAATGCCAAAGTAAATGGAAGCTATGATAGTAACTCAAGGTGGTAGTACTTGATGGCAGTGGATGTACCACTTTGTTGCAAAGTATTTGTTAGTAAGCAAGACGTAATGTAAAATTCATGTTATAGTAGGCTTTTTCAATAATATAGCTTTCTTATTATACACTATTTGACAACATTTGTTCAATTTTTTAAAATATATGAGTTTCCTTTCAATTTCCTTGAAAATGTATGAAATGAAATTGCAAAATACATTAAAACCATGTAGAGGAAATTTTTACCTACATAAAGTGAGCATTTGTAATATGAAAGATGTGAACAATGATGTTTCTTAAATACATGTGCAATCAAATCTTAAAAAATCATCACATATATTTTTCAATTAATTATTATAAAAAAATTATAAAAAATAATAATAACCAAAATTTGGGTTTCCTATTATTAGATATTAAAATTTTCATATGTTATTAAAGGTTCCATAAAGCAATAGATTTATTAGAATAGTTTTAATAGGATATTCTTAAAATGGAGTTGAAAAGGAAAACTTTGAAGGGCTTCATTGTGGGGTTGCAAGACTTCTTGGAGGGTACCAATTTACTACTTGTACATGTTGCTTTTTTGTAGCCTTCAACAATGTACAAATTGGAGGTGGGCAATTTTAGAGCCCTATGTCATTTTAGCTTCAAAAGTTCATAACTAATTTCAGAAAGATCCAAAAAATATGAAAGAACTTGGGTTGTATATCAATTCCACTTGCACTTCAAGAAAAATTTACTAAAAAATATTTCAAGAAGCTTGTCTTTCCCAAAATTTAGTTTCAACTCTTAAGTGGGGAGATTTATGGCCCTTTTACCTTAATTGTGGAAAGTGAATTTAAGTGCTTCAATGAAGTGGTGAAGATAGACTAAGTAACTTGAATGAAGTCCATGAAGCATATAGGTATCCCTCCATCCCACTAAAACCCTCTAAATTATTGCAAGAAGCTTAACCTTCCCAAATTAATTCCCAGCTTTCAAATAGGTCCCATATAAAGGTCCCATCATATTTCTACAATCATACCTCAAAAAATGGTAACAATACTAAAAATGCATATCAATTTTCTAGCATCCACAAATGGATACATAATCCAAACATCAACTACAATTTATCTAATAAGTTCAGGTCTAACTCTAAAATTACAAATAAACAAACCACTCACCACCTCAAATTGCGATATGGACAATACATTGACTATGTACAAAAACACTAGTCCTATTAGATGAAATTTGGGGTCTTTAGAAGACTATGAGTTCCCAAGCTTTGAAAATTGTCTTAATTGCATGGGAATGCTGCCAGCTCTGCAGTTTGATGTAGTCAAGACTGTGCCACATCATTTTTTGAAAAAAAAACTTTTTTTTCAACTTTTTTTGCATTTTAGAAATTTTAATTAAATTTTTTTTTTTTGACAACCGCCCACGTTCTTTTACTACTATGGGAACAAAATCAAGAACGGGCCTAAAATAGTCTTTTAGAGGCCTCAAATGTTTTCTAATGCCTTCTAGCCCATACAATAAATTTAAGATGCTTCCTCTATACTAATGCTGGAAACATAGACAACCATCAAACAAGAACAAATGATACTCCATTGGCTATTCCCATGCACATGCCCAACTACTATCAATGTAATGTACATGTATAACAAAATAATGCTAAATATAATGTGTGTGCATATAACACCATATCTAAAGACACCACCTACAAGTCCTTCAAAAAATCTTAAAGTATAATTTATTGAATTTACATATTGTAATGATTGCTTCTCCCCTAATTTTGTATCTTTAAAAAATCAATAGATATCAACTACTTTTTCTAAACATCAACACTTATACTTGGAATGTATACCCACTAATAGTAATTATTTAGATTTGGCGCAAATAGCACCACCCATATTCCATCCATTTCAAAACAACCACAAGAATTTAGAATTCTCAAAACACACATTAAAAACACATTACACAACATCAACAACATTGCCATCAAATACACTAGATATATTCTTCTTCACAAAAGAAAAATAGGAATTACCAACCTCTCCCTACTAATATCAACACCTCACAAACACCGACAACCTAAATTAACTTCATCTCTAACAATAACACTCTAAAATTAAATAGCCCCCACTATGTAGATAGTATAGGGTCTTCCCTTTGACAAGGGTATGTAGTCTTAGTGTCATTATTCATTTCTCTTAAGATCTAAAGTTAAACACTAGGTGAATGGACTCTTAATTTAGATGCATAGTTGGAGTTATTTTTCTCTCTTTTGTCAAATCATCACAATGTCAAGATTCCAAAAATAACACTATTTTATAATTATGAACTTCTAGAGGTAGAATTTCTATCCATCTCAAACTTTGTAAGAGATGGAAAGTGCTTGATTACACTAGTATAATTTTCACTACCACGTAATAGAATTACCTTTTAAGTCATGAAATATTACCTTCACTTGGCCCCTTTTCCAAAGTTTATTGTAGATTCTAAATTGAAATTATGGCATTTTCCTTACAACTTCAAGCCACAAAATGATGTCCAAAATATTTTAGCATATTTTTTGAAGAATATTTTTTTTCACCCCTCTTAATAGCTTGAACAATTGGAGGTACAAATGAAGCACCCAAACCTTAATTTAGTCTTTAATGCTTCAATCCTTTCTTACCAATTTTTTGCATATTTATCTTAATTCTTAAAAAATATATATTTACCTCAATTGCATTGAATTTGCCATTTACAAAGTTTTAATCAAAAGAAGTCAAATGTTGATTTGGATTAATGAGAAAATATATGATCTAGAAAACTTCTAGAACTTTAGTGTTTATCATCCAAAATTGGGACATTAGAAAGTTAAGGGATTAATATGGAAACAAGACAATTCAATGTAGCAAAAGTACATACAATTATGCATTGTTATTATAAAATTTGATATATAAACCAAATTATTTTCATGAATGAACCCCTAAAGGCCCAAGGCCATTACTCTGTTAAAAATATTCAAAACTTTCATTTTTGATGTATTTGTTGAAGGAAACAAATTTTCAAAATCTTACCATAGGATGTTGTAATTTACTTGTCTAAGATTATGTAGTAAAATTTTTACTTTCATTTTTGATGTATTTGTCGAAGGAAACAAATTTTCAAAATCTTACCATAGGATGTTGTAATTTACTTGTCTAAGATTATGTAGTAAAATTTTCATAAAATTTAATTGTACATACTAAGAGACATTAAAATTCAAAGTTTATTTATTTATTTATTTTGAATACTAGCCTACAATTTTAGATGTCTTTGACAACCATTTATGAAAAAAAATTGTACTATGAACTTTGAATTTAAAAAAAAAATTGTACTAAAAAATTCAATTGAAAGTCTAAGAATTTAAAAAAAAAAAAATTTCATTTTCATTTTCTTTAGGTTATTAAGTAGAAATAGATTTAAAATTGAAAGAAAAATTAAATCAAAAATTACTCTAAGATGGAATTGAAACACAATAATCCCAACAATGAAGTTGGTCTAACAAACAAACCTAACCTTGACAAACAATTTTTTTTGCAAAATTGTGAAAATTACATTCAGAAATGAATCCTATGAGTTATTTTTTCAAGAAGATGCTTAAATTGCCCCCCAAAAAAGATTGTTCATAATTTTCACATCACTAATTCAAATGGAATGAATCAAAACTTTCCATGTACACAAAAATATGATCTATAAGAAAGAAGATTTTAATTTAATTTCAAATTTTTATAAATTTATTTTTCTGCTTGCCAAATGAAAATTTGAGCTTTTTGTAATATAATTTTTGCTCCAAGACAACAATTGAAACAAAAATTATATTCCCACAATGCTAATAAGTTTTTCCATCTTATGAGAAAATTTCAAAAAAATTCACTAAAAATTGAGTTCACATGAACCTACCCAAAATCCATTGGGGCAATGTGACAATGAGCGTTTAAATACATCATGATGTACAAGAAATATACCTAAAAAAACCTTTTTTTTCACATAATATACACCATTCACACATTTTACATATGCTGATCACAATCTGTTGACGCCATTTTCATATTGAAGCAACATAAATCTTTCAATCCAACCAAATGTAACCCGTAAGGACCAACGCATAGTCCAAATTTTCAAAATTGTGAAGATGTATATTGAAATGCAACTTAGAAATAAAACATATGGAAGAAAAAGCAGGAAAGACACCATAGGTGCTTAAAGGAAAAACGAGGAAGAGATTGGCGTACAGCGTCAAAACCATAGAGCGAATCTACCATTACAGAACAAATTTGTATGAAACGAAGTCTCACACTCAAACAGCGAGTCACAACTCTAAAATCGTTACAACTACGAGCGGTAGCGCGAGAAAAAAAACAGGCAATTATCAAGTGATTTAAGACAGCTCTAAGGAAACCCTAGCAGGACTCCTTCGTGAAGAAGAACGACAATCTTCTCCACGGGTTTTACTGTATTATGGTTTGAGCTGACCAAGCCAAGCTCAGGAGCATCACGATACATTAGCCAGAGATTAAAACCCTTGCAACGATTCTACAAAAGGAAAATTATGACTTTACCTTATTCTCTCATTCTCTTGCGCCTAGCCTGAACCTCGTCGACAATCTTCTTCACGGTTGGATTGCAATTCTGAAAGGACACTCTGCCTATGACAGTCCCAGGCTTGGGGTCACCTTCAACAATCACCTTACATCGAGAAATCACAGCTGTGGGTGTCACCTAGTGATTATCATCCGCCGCAGCTGATCCAAGCTCAGCCCTCTCTTGCCTCTTCATCTCATCGTCCCTGATTTTTGCCCTCTGCATAAACTTCAACCCTGCCAGCCGCCTGGACACCGACTACTGGACGGTATTCACAGCCGCCATGGCTGCGATTCCCAATCTATCTCAAAGAATAGTCTCTAAATATCCAACTTGCTCGAAACAACAAATAAAACGTTGCAAACAAAGCATTTATGTTCAAATTTCCAGACTAAGCAGGCAACAGAAGATAATTGGCTCAAGAACACTTAACCTTTCAAATCGACAGTTGGACAGAGAGGACTGAAGCAGTTCGAAAACCTCGCAGGCTGTAATAATCACAGGTTCCTTAAACCGTATCTGAAAAAATCCACGTTCACCATGACAATTATAGAGAGTAGTAATGATGCACGAACGAAGTTGGCAACAGCAATAGCTAAAGAATTGGAAATCTTGTATAGAGTTGTCCTTCCTTTGGATGTGACATATTAAGCACTACCCCAAAACGACTAAGAGGAAACGCAAACTAACGATCGACGAATGCATGCCGCACATAGTCGAGAGTAAATACGACAGCCCTTCAAGGAATTTGAAACTTCAACTTCTGCTACGAAAGAAACATGTAAGGAACTTTAGTGCAACATTTCGTTCAGCTATTTCCCAGTAGACATCCTCGTTTCAAGAGAAAATTCACATGGACATTGTGCTTCTTAACATTAAAATGTAGATAACTCATAGTTATAATCAGTTGCGGAGAAATCTTTAACCATACTGTAACTGCCCGTAATCCTCGCATCCCTCGACATGCAATGAACATCTTGAACCTAAACCCTAATTCGAGGAAAAATACAGACTGACGCCACAGAAGGTTTACAAAATCACAGATGATTGACGATATGCGATCCTGACGTATAGCCCCGCGAGTTACAAAACCACTTCAGCACATCGGCACTTTACACGGCATGATACGTTGAAATCAAGTTCCAAATTCTCGTCCAAAATCTGAACCTAATTCGACTAGCGCCAAGAAAATGATTCTTAAAATCACCAGATGATTGACTATACGTGACCTAGACGTATTGCTCCACAAATTATAGAACTATTTGCAACACGCCGTCACGTTTTCACAGCATGGCATAGGCCGAAGCACCAAATTCACGTCCAAAAACTAACCAAAGAAACGTAAACTCGTCGAAGTGATCTCCATCCTGACAGAAACGAACAACATCTTGACCCTAAACGCTAATTCCGAGAGAAAGGAGACCAGACGCCACAAAAGGTCGAAACAATCACCAAATGTTGATGATATGTGACCTGCGAATTCCAGAACTCATTCCGGCACGTGCACACGTTAAACCGCATGAAACATCCAAGCCCACGTCCAAAAATCAACCGAAAAAGGCCTAAACTCATCACTCTCCCCCTCCTCTCACCCCTGACCAACATCTTCCACCGAAACCCTAATTCCAACCTCCACCCCTCAAAAGGTTCATAAAATCACCAGATGATGGACGATATGCGATTCCCGGACGTCTTCCCCCGCGAGTTACAAAACCACTTCCTGCAGGAGTATGATTCTCACTGTACTTGTACGCATGCTCTGGCAGATGCTTTTTCCAATACTCGAGATTCTCCCTCCTCCTCAGCGTCTTCGAAATTCAGCTCATTAATCCCTGCCATCACGCCGGCCACGATAATCTTCCCCTCGTCCAAATCACTCCCTCCTCTTCCATCCACGACGCTAATCGGACAGCCCAACCCTGTGACGGATTCCCATTGCCTACATTGGAATTCTCAACGGGGCCTAATTTAGAGGGTTTAGGGTTTAGGGTTTAAAACCTTGTGACTCCTCGTTTGAGTGCGAGAAGACTTCGTTTCGTATAGATTTGTTCTGTAATGGTAGATTCGCGGTCTACACAAGTAGGTTTTAAGTAGATTTTGACACTGTATGGCAATCTCTTCCTTAAACCCTTAACCCTTAACCCCTAGAAGTGAAAGTGCCCACAATTGGGTTCACAAAAACTTGACTTGGTTAGTATACTTTTGGGGAAAATGAAACCACAACTTGGAAATGCCGATAGACATGGATTCACCGTTGAAATAGCCAAAGGACTTTGGGGTGCTCAGGAGGAAACAATTTCTGGCACTTTTCACCAAGGCAATGCGAAAATCATAACAATCAAAGGTGAATTGACTTTGGTGGAAATGAGGATTTTCAACAAGGGGAGGGACTTCAGAATGACCTAGTCCAACGTTGAAATGACCAAAAGCTCGAAATTTCGCTTGCTGATGCCCCCTTCAAGTACCCCGTTTTCCTCAATTTCTGGAAATTTTTGGACAAGTCCGTAGCACTATTTCCAAGGCAAGAATCAAAGAACCCGGTTGCCAACAAGGATCATTCTAGTAGCCACATTTCGCCTTCGTTTGCCAAAAACAAAAATTCAACTTTTGACCCGGTTTTCTTGACCCGGTTTTCTTGACCCTCCATGACTATATATACATTAGTCCCTCCACAATCGTCCCACTCTTCCGCATCATATTCGTACCCCCTCCTCTCATTAGTACCATTTTTGGTCAAGATTATTTCAAATGTTGACTATGCTTTCCAAAAAATTGATTTCTAGCGCCCTAAATTTAGTACCTAGGGCACTTAGGGGTTAAAGGATTGGTTATTTTTTTTCATGGAGACATTGTGAAAAAAATGCAGGGTTTGGGGATGTTATTCAAAAATGAAAATTGAAACTTCAACCATACAAAACTAAAGTTAAGCATTTTACTAGAATGTAAAAAACATTTCAGCCCATTTAATTATGTGGATTGAAAGATTATAATATTTGAAGTGAGAAAAAAAACTTTTCTTCATTCTTGGAAAACAAGGTGAGTAGATTTTGGGCCCTTTTGGAGTAGAATTTTTACTCTACAGATACATGAGAGTTTTGACCATTCATAAGTGTATGATATTAGATTCATCCATGAAAAATTTTAGAAGCAAATATGGAGTCTAACTTACTCTAAATCACCTTACAATGCAAACAGGTTAAGCAAATTTGCAATATACTAGTCATTTTTTATGATTTTTTGTACAATGAGAAAATGTTTTATATGAAATCCGATCAATAAAAAGTTAAAAACAAACATTTGGAATAAGTGGAAAAAATTTCAAAATTTTTGACAACATTGATTGAAAGATAATAGGACTTGAAGTTAGATGAAAATGTTGTTTTTCTTAAAACCACTCCAACATAGCTAACAAAGTTTAACTCCTTTTAGAATGTGATTTGAGGACTAAAATTTGTTTTTTTGTGGACAATTGTATGCCATATTTTATTAGTTATATACATGCCAAATTTCAAAAGTTGATGATCTTTTTTGCAAAAGATTCCACAAAGATTTCTAAATTGCTCAAGCTACTCCAAAAGTTCTAGATAGAATAACTTTTGATTTGAACACTTGATTGGAAAAAAAAATAGTTTTTTATGAAGGAGGTACTTGTTTACACATTGAATCCAAATTTCATGGACATCCAACTTAAAATGACTTTACTAGAACCTGTTCAAGATTTCTTGCATACATTGAATGGACACTTGGTCCTTTAGGAATTAAATGTGGACAAGAAAGTTTTTTGTTTGATGGATGACAAAGAATTCTTCTAGTAGGACATAGTTGAATAAAAATACAACTATTCATCCTTAGAATTTTGTTGTAAAAAGGAAAGGTCTTCTATAGTAGTTTGACTTCCAATGAATGCTTTTGCAATTTTTTAAATGTATATTTCACATGGTTTGAAGGGATAATTTCCAAGATCACCAGTTTGTCCTTTAAGGGTTAAGCACCTTGGGTGGTGGTGCTTTCTTTCCTATGTTTCATTTCTAAATTGCATTTTAATATGCATCTTCACACTTTTGAAAATTTAGACTACCCTTGATCCTTAAGGGGTTAAATTTGGTTGGATTGAAGATTTATATTGTTTCAATATGAAAATATCATCTTGTGATAATCATATGTAATATGTATGAAGAATGTCGCATGGCATCTATATTATATGGAATTTTTTTGTAGGTATGTTTCTTATACATCATGATATATTAGAGTTATCCTTTAAGTCATAAAAATAATAAAGCCTTCATATGATCCGTATTTCAAATTTTATGACAACAAGGCATAATTGCATGCACTTTTGTCACATTGAATTGTTTTCTCTATATTAACCTCTTAACCTCTAAAGGACTAAACAACATTTTTTGGACAACTAAGCGATTTAGGGCAAACCACTACAAAAGGATATTTTTTTACTTTGAAATTTTCACACAATGTGTACCCAAGGAGTAGCTTTAAGGAGCAAAAATTTTCATAATTTTTAACTACATGGTTAAAAAGATATTGCATGATATGTAATTTTGAATGCTTAGTGAGCAACTTAGGCAGCTCAAAAAAATCACTTTTAAAAAAATTTAAAAATATCTACTTGGTTTCCTAGATTTGTATATGTGTGGAAAGCTTTGAATTATTCCATTTTCATTAACAAAATGAAAGTTATGAGGAATTTCAGTCTATTTTGAAATAAACTTTGAAGTTTTTTTATTTAATTCAATTTTCAATATTTTTGAAAAAAATAAAAGCATTGGATATAGATTTTTATTACAACATACAATCAATTTTTCAATTCCAATACTAAATTCTTAACAATTTAATATTTTAAATCATACTATTTTTAGACTACACAACTTCTCATTAATTCAAAACCAACATTTGACTTTTTTTTATATTGAAATTTTGTATATGGAAAATTTGATGAAACTGACATAAGTATATATTTATAAAGAAAATAGGAAAAATCACTGCAAACCTATATACAATGTCCCAAACAATTTCCATTATAACCTAGTGTGCTATTAAAGTGACCATTTAAGCCTACCTAATTCATCATTGACAATAATAGATTTTTCAAGCAACATCTCACCCATCCTAAATAAGTTTGCATTTAGAACATGGTTGCTTTCAGAGCAAACTTATGGTGTCAATGTCATCACACAATAATTTTCAAAACTCTATTTTTTGGTGAATTTTTCAAAACCAAAAACCAAGATGCTTTGTTATTCCTTAGGATTTTATAATTTGTCTTGAAGCAATAACAAAACCTATTATCATTTTTGGATAGAAATATTTTTTCATCTACACATCTGAACTTTATACATTCAATTTTGATAATTTCATCTGGGTTTTAACAATTATCATCTATCTTTTGGCAACAAAACAATTACTCTCTGGATTGAAAATTAAGTTCTAAGAAAAAAAATCTTCTTACAATCACTAGAAGAAACTCAAGTTTTTTTTCACTATAAGAACAATTGTTTTTTAGTTGATTGGAACATTTGCAACTAATGCATATTTAGAGATTCACGATAGTTGAAGACAAGTTGTTTTTGGAAATGTAGTTGTAAAGGACAATGAGGTTGTTTTTCATCCAATAGCCTAGTTGGAACTTCATCACCATACTCTTCTTACATTCAATCAACATTCAACTTCATGAACTATATGCCATGTCACTTTCACAAATTTCACGCAGATTTTGATGTGACAATGCAAAATCTTTCTTCCCAAATACCTTAGAATACATTGATTTTGAATTTCAAATTTTCAATAATGAAGGTTTTGAAAATGTACAACTTATAAAATAATTAGAATCTTCATTTGCAAAAAAATTTGACAATGTACAAGATTGCAAAATATACCAATCAAGTATTTGTATCTTTATTATCTTATAAAATTTTGTGCATTTGAAGGATTTCAAATCTAGTCATATTCTTAGTCAAATGAAGGAAGGATTCTAATTCTATTTAAAGAAATCTAACTCTTGTAAGACCTCCAATTCCATATAATCTTTCAAATCTATGAAATTCTAAATTCTTAAATCCAAAATCTTAGAATTCTTAAATTTCCTAATCTAATCTTTTACATCTCAAAAAGAAAAAACTTAGCCCAAATCAAACAATTTGGATTAAGAATACACTTACTGCTTGTACTTCGAGTAAATAATACTTGAAAATATTTTTGAAATGAAAACAACTTCTATAACGTAAAACAAATTGATCTACAACTTCATTGCAAAGTATTTAAGTGAAATCTTAACTTATGTCTTAAAAAATAAGTGGAATTGCACGTGGTCCTCTTCTTTGTTCACCCAAGATATAAAAATGTTACCACAAGACAAAAATCAAAAGTACAATTGTACTATATTGTTGATTCTCCTAAGGCCTTTAGTGGTCTTGGAGAGTAAAACCATCAATCAACAACAATTAGCAAGAGTGTTGTACAAAGAAAATCATAAAAAACACTTCATTATCACGAAGTCACTTTATAGAAAAATCATAATTATATGCTACCTCTTGAAGAAAAATGTTTCTGATACAATCGACTAAAAAGCGACCAAGTGTCCTATACAATTGTCCTACAACTATAGCCCTCTCTATTAGCACCAAATCTTTCATAATTGTATTACATTATTGTTTCACATCATTAGTACATTGTTTTAATTGCAAAGCAATCATAGAATGAAGTGTAGGATTACAAACATTGTAACAAAGTTCAAATTTAGAATGAATGTGAGTTATTCTTCATCCAATATTCATCATAAATGTTGATGTGAACAATTCTATGTTTTGTTGAATCCATAATGTCAATTTGCATCTATAAAAAACAATTCGAAAAAGAATGCAACTATAAAATGATGATAGCCATTTCCAAAGTTGTTTCCCAATTGTCTTATACCAATTGTCATATATTAATGGTCAAGAGTACCAATAGGTTAGACATATATAAGACTTATAAGTTGTTGTATTCTTGTGTAATGAATTTTGTTAATAAAATTCTAAGATTTCTACAATCTATAGATTTTTATAGTTTGTAGATTTCTATTGACTACATAAATCTAAAAATATTTATAGTCCAATAAATTTAAGAACCTATGAAATTGTAAAGTTTCCTAAACCAATTAAATCTATTAAATACCAATATTTGAAATTTTGAAATCTATTAATAAAGAAGGTAGATTTGAAATTTCAAAATCTACAAATTTACAAGTCACAAACAAGTTGCAAATGAGTCACAAACGAGACACAAATAAATCATACATTAGTTGCCAACAAGTTGCCAACAAGTCATACAACTCGTTGATTGAGTGACCAACCTCACATGGCAACAAGTATTACACAAGCAACCACGTTAGAAGAGTTCATTAATGAAGTCCCAAGTAGGTTGTTGAATGAGAAACACCCCCATTGTCCTTTGCAAATTTTGCAACTTGTCTTCAACTATAAATCTTCAAATTATCATTAGTTGCAAATTTTTGATGAATCTAAAAATCCAATTGTTTTTTGTAGTCGTAGAACCCTTCATTTTTTCTAGTGTATCATAAAATTGCAATAAATATTGGGACAAATTTGGAGCAAATTACTTGAAATATTAGTTATGAAAGTTCAACTTATCGTTTTTAGGGTAAGTTGGCAAGTTCCAAAGCCTTCTTCCTTCAATGAAAATATTTATATTGCAAAAGGAAAGGGTAGGAACAAATTGGCTAACAACGAGAAATTTTAACCACATGAGATAATTTTACAATTAGACTCCAAACAAAACTCTAACTAGCCAAATTCCTATTGAAACTATAATTGGGAACCTTTGCAAGCCATATTTAGTGGTTAGTCTACATCTATGAAGATGTTATAAGATAATGAAAGACTTGATTGTCTGATAGTTACAAATGCGAAACATCATTTAGATTCTCTCCTACTAAACCACTTTAACATTCACCAAATTAGATAAGAAAAATGAAAGATATGTGATTCAAAGTAGACTTTACTAAGTTAACACTTCACCTTAGTTCCACATCTGCTTCATCAATTGCTAGATAGTTTTAAACTCATCTAGAGCAACATGTGACATAAGTAATTTCATTATATGGGAATTGAATCTACCAAGGGGCTTTGAGTTTTTTTACTAATTTAAGTACTAATTGAAGTGAATATGAGGTTGTCCACATCCTCATTTCTAACTATGTAGGACCACTAAAAGTTGATAGTGACTACTTGGCATGTGAAAATTTATTGAAGGCAAGTACTAGCCATCTTCTATGACTAAGCCAAGAAAATTTGGAGATAGATTGGGCAATGGAGATGAGATTGTGCAGATGGATTGGATAATCATGACAAATATTTGAGTCCATGCAAATCTTGGCCCAATTAGCAACTTGAAAAGACTCTTTCTCATCCCAATTTTTACAATATGAAGTGTCCCCTTTTTGGTTCAATTTTTTTCTAATGCACAGAACAACTATACAACAAAAATACAAAGAAGCAAGTAAGCAAGTATGCCATGTTTGCAAGAACAACATCAAGTGCAACTTCATCAAGTAGTTCATGTTTGCCTATCCAAGTTTAGCCAATACTTGCTTTGTCGCTCCATCCACATCCTCCTCACACAACTTCTCTTTCAAATTCTTCTTGCTCTTTGAGCTAGCCATCACTCTTCCCTACCCCTCCTCCAAATGAAAGTTTTGACTTCTTTACACTCTTCAAACCCCTAAAACTTCACTCACTAGAAAACTATGTACTACTTGAAAAATGAAACATTGCTATGTGGAAATAAGAGAGACAAGCCTAAACCCTAATCTTCACCAAGTATCAGCATTGATCATCATTTCTCTGAAATTTAGCTTTTGTACAACTTCAATTGCAGTCATTTCTAATCAAATTTTTGTGACTACTGTAGTATAGTTTTTTTTACATAATTCAATTCTTCAACTCCCAGGAAGTCCACTCATGGAAGACTCAAAAGGTTTCAATTTGTGGCTAAAGTTGTACATAATTAAGACTATGCAAATTTGAATGGTACTAATTTGACATCTAGACAATTTAATTTCAACTTTTCATTTGCTTGATCTCTTTTTCCTCCTCTTGTACAAATTCTTATGATTTATTTGATTCCAATTTTTACTCAGATTCTCACACACAATTTGATTCATATGATCCCAACACATATTTACAATTTTGTAATCGGATTAAGATATTAAATTCTCATGATAAACAATTTACTAATTCAATAATCCACTCACGGGTGAGCCTTATACTGCATTGTAAGAGCTAATTCAAAGAAAAAAAAAGAAAAAAAAACTTTTATAGGGCAAATTGTTAAAAGGCACAACAATTATCTACCACCTTCCTAATAGTCACGGCCTTTTAAAGCACAATTAGCCTCTTTACACATTTGTCAATAGTTCTTTCACTAAAGTAAGCAACTATTCGTATTAGCTTGCCCTTTAATCCTGCAATTAGCCGCCTTTATGTACAATTTATTATATGAATAAGGAAATTTCTTTTTGAAATTAAAAGTTGTGATGACAACTACAAATCGACATGCTAAATTCCATAGTGTGTAGACTTGTCCACATTGACAATTGAGATGAATACTAGATGGAAAATAGCTTACATTAATTTGAATTTGAATTCTATTATACTCTCATAATCCTAATATACTTCATTCTATGATTGCTTTGTGACTAAAACAATGTGTATATAAGATTTGGTGCTAATAACAATGGTTGTAGTCATGGGACAGTCATATAGAACATTTGTTGTTGTTTAACTAGTTGTGGTAGAAAAAGATTTTCTTCTACTATAATGAATTTTATTTTTTGGCAAAATGTTACCAATAAAAAAATCGCTACCTAAACATGTTATAATATATGACAAAGCCTCAACTTTATTGAAGTTTGCATTTGAAGAAAAGATTTCAAATAAAAATTGTATCTCTATTCAACATGGCCAATCTTAATAGACCTTTTCAATCCAACATTCAAAATTCCCTCAAAAGCAAATTTTTATGTTTAGTATTTTAGTTTAGATATGATAGGCCAAAACTATGATGTAATCTAATAAATGGCATAATACTAAAATATGCTCTTTGCAATTTGCACTAAATGCAAATCTTTAAAATGTATTTATTCAAAGTTCTATAAAGTTAAATTTATATTGACTTTTTAGCAAAAGAAAAACTTTGGCACTAAGTAAGTTGATTTAAATAATTTTTTAATGAAGTGTAGTATGTGAATTTGCAAGAAACCATTAGCACTTTATTCTAGAAACTTCCCTAAAGCATTGAAATATATGTCTATTATCATCAAATTTATTAGAGGTTTCTATCTGGATGAAGGACAATTTGAAGAAAATTAATGTGTCTTAGAAGTAGCATTTGGCAATAATAGAAACATTGGAAGATGTTATTTTTAAGGCTAAAGAAAATATTTTCTTATTTTGGCCTTTAAATTAATAGAATACTCAATACACTCATAAAAATATATTCATAAATAAGTATTCCAAGTTCTATAAAGCCATTAATTGGTTATCAAAACATTCACACTATACAATGTTAATTGCCCTAACAACAAGTTTAATTTATTTAAAAGAATTGACTTGCAATGCTATAACCACTAAGTGGAAAAGTAACCAATTTATCATCTCAACAAAACATTAAGCAACATTAGTCCTTTTAGAATTAAGAAAACAAATTCACAACAATGGCATGACAAAATTCCATGCCACTATGTATGTGTAACGTACATTTCAAGTAGAAACATGCACTACTCATACATAGTGTGTGGTTCAAATAAGTCACAATTGAATTGTGTCACAAATAATAGAATGGCTTACATTACTAACCAAGTAACCATCAGAATTCAACTTCCAGCCGAAGTCATTTTTTAAACTTTAACCAATTCCTTGCACTCTCTGCTCAGATTTCAAAACAATACTCTTTGCAAGGTACAAAATTTAGCCCAACTGAAGCAAAATGATGCCAAATTTCAGAACTAGAACGTCCAATTTTGAGATAATTACAATTCAAAAAGCAATAAATTAATAGACAAAATCCCAGAATGCAAATCTTCCTAAAGTCCCAACTGAAGGTCTTCTTTCCTTCAAAATTCACTCAAAACTGCCATTTCTATTGCAAAGTTTAAAAAAAAAAAAATTTCATTTGTTTTTCTTACATATCTAACAATAGGATTTTGTACTATACTAGTAGAAGAATGCATCAATGGAAAAAATTTCAGAAACTTTGACCGTGTAGATTGCAAGATATTTGCATTCAAAGCGAAGAAAACAATTTTTTTTACACCTTGATTGGTTAGATTTTTGGCTTTGAATCTTTTTAACTTAAAAGCTTTTGAAATCTTGATTTTGATTTTCTATTTCTTTTATGTTGAATAATTGAGTTGAAAATGTATGGGAAAAAAATTCAACAAAAAACCATTTAATTTTCACTTATTAAAAAATTGTTAAGTAGCAGTAGGTTCAAGATTGAAGGGATAACCAAACCATTAATAGCTCTAAAATGGAATTGAAATACAATCATCCAAAAATAGAGATCGTTGTAACAAGAAAATTTAACCATTCCTAACAATTTTCTTAGAAAAATTATAAAAATTGCATTCAAAAATGAAATTTATAAGTTATTTTTTAAAGAAGATGCTTAAATTGTCCAAAAACCAAGATTGTTCATAACTTTCTCATCACTAGTCCAAATAGAATGAATCCAAGCTTCAGATGTAGACAAAAATATAATCTATGAGAAAAAAAATTAAAAATTAAAAAAATTTAAGTTTTTGTGATATTTTAGATTATCCCTTCAGTTGCTTTTTGGACTCATAGTGGCATAACTTTTGTTTCTGGGTGCCAATTGAAATTTAAAAAATTATATGCAAAGAAAGCTAATCTGATTTCCTATCTTCAAAAAAAATTTCAAAAAATCATGTCAAAAATTGAGATCACTTGAGCCTACCCAAAATCCCAAGAGTCCCCTGTAGGGACTTTGGGACTTTAGGAGTTAGCTAGTTTATAAGACTTGTCAAATTGTGTATCTACAATTGTAGCATTTGTATTGTATTAGGCTCTTATAGTGACCATTTAAGAACTAATTGCCTTTGGGGGGAAGCTAAACTCCTTGAAAAAAAAATTAATTAAATTTTTGTAGGAAGAAAAATGGAATCGGCATCTAACCCAAGCAGTTTCATATTTACTAAACCTTCATGAAAATTAGTTACAAATAATTGAAGTTGAAACTCAATGGTCACTAAAAGCAACCACCTCTTGAAATGTACACTTTTGGCACATTGAAGAAAGCAAAATGTACCTCAATGTTACAATCACTTTTAAAGTAGATAATTTTTAAAAAAAAAATTGAATTGAATACACGGTGTTAGAGCAAACTACCTTAGTTAAGGTAAAACCACCCATTACCAACCAGAGCCCCATTAACAATCAGTAGGATGGCAAGGAATTCAAGAGAGGCTGAGACTAATTTCCAAACATGGTTTCTTGATTTCCTACCATCAATTCCACCATTCTTTTCTTGATACATCTGCTTTGGTTTAGAGTGCCAAAGTGAACAAGAAGTAGTCTCTTAAATGAACGGTTCTGAAATAGTCTACAAATTGGACATGGGTCCGGACCAAACTTTTGCCTTCCAAAATTGATGGTAATTTCAGTTCAAGCGATAAAATTACCAAATTTTGGCAATCCCCCTCATTTCTATCTCTGCACCTGTGGAAATATTTCCTTCACCTTAGTATACTCCACACCATGCCCACAATTGCTTATTCAGTGTGAGTCTGAGTGGCGATTGCAGTGATCATTTCCATCTCTGATTCAGCCTCTTCATTAGCCCAGTCTTGAATTATAATGAACCCCAACTGAATGCTATTCTTTTTTTTATGATTCAATCTAAAATTTGATGCATGATCCGATCTAAATTTCTAAGCGGCACAGAGTTAGCTGAGCTCCGGAGTCCCAGGAAACATTCGTATCTCAACCCTTTGAGCACTCTAAAAGTTATTCCACTCAAGTCATTGTAGCTGGAAATCAAAATGTATTAGATAACCGATGAGCTGCACTAGTGGCAAATAGTTTATCACACATAACTGGTCGTACATTTTTCAATCACAACCTTTGATCTTTATAATATAAGGGTGCAGGAAACAAGCTGGAGAAAAAAAAGAAAAAAGTTTTGAGTTGCAACTTGTGATGCCAATGGTGAAATTGTTTATGTTAGCATTGAAAAGTCAACAACCGGTTATGTTCTTACACGTCTTGAATAAAGAAGAAGTGCATGATCGAGCATCTTGAAATTAAAATGTGTTATCCAAACTCACAAGTGCCGCTCAGAATATGTTGAGAATCATCAAGTAACTATTTGGCAACCAGGTACTCCTTTGAGGAGGTCACTGACACAATTCTTCCCCTCAAATAACTAAGTTATGGCATAACAGAATCATGCAAACATGCAAAGGTAGTGCTGAATCCTGACATGAGGGAGGAGGTCCATCAATTGCCCACCTAAGAGCTGAAACGGAATTTTTGGGAGGTGAAACTTCTTGAAATTATTTTTTAGTAAATTTTTCTTGAAAGAGAAGTGGGATTGGCATCTAACCCAAGTCGTTTCATATTTTTTTGAGCTTTATGGAATTAGTTATGAATATTTGAAGTTGAAATGGCATAGGGCTCTAAAATTGCCCACCTCCTAAAAATGTCCACTTTTTGTACTTTGCTAAAGGCTGTGAAAAAGCAACGTGTACAAATAGTGTGCATTTTAGGAGGTGGGTGATTTTAGAGTATGATTGTGTGCTTTTAGAATCCTCTACCTCAACACTCTAAAAGACCATTGTCTCTTTAGGGGACAAATGGGGTTTTGGATAGATACCTACAGGCTGAATTTTTGTCATGACTTTCTTTGAAGATACAAAAATTGATTACCTTCATGGTGTTATAATCTTTTTTCAATCAATGCTTGGGAACAAAAGTTGTGTCCAAATAAGCTCAAAACATGGGAGAGGGAACAACAAAAAAAAACTCAAAATTTGAATTTTGTTTTTGAATTTTTTTTCTCATAGATTACATATTTTTTTCTAAATGGAAAGCTTTTCTTCATTCCATTTGAATTTGTTATGAGAAAGTTATGGACAATTTTGTTTTGGAGGCAATTAGAGCATCTTCTTGAAAAAATAACTTGTAGGATTCATTCTTGAATGCAATTTATACAATTTAAAAAATATTCCAAATGGTTTAGTTTTCTTCTTAGAAAAATACCACCATTGGAATTAGTGCAATTTAATTCCACTTTAGAGATATCAATAATCTTCTATCTCATACCTATTTCTACTCAATAATTTTTTAAAGAATAAAAATTAAGTTAAAATTTTTTTCCTCCTAGATTCTCAACTCAATTCCCTATGAGAAAGATTTCAAGCTCAAAACTCTATACTGCAAAAAATTTAATTTAAGAAGGTTCAAAGTCAAATAATCTAGTCCCGCAATGTGTTGAAAAATTTGTTTTTTTCACTTTAAATGTAGATATCTTGTAATATGTGTATTCAAAATTTCTGAAATTTTTTCTACACATTCTCATACTAGTTAGGTGTAATATCCTACAATGAAATGTGCATTAAAAACAATTTTAATATTTTTTACCCTTTGCTATAGAAATGGCAGTTTTGAACATTTTTTTGGCAAAAAAGGCCTTGGTCCTCAGTTAGGGCTTAAGGTAGAACACCTTGTGACCACCCAAATTTACAATTTTTTTTCTTGTGCAATTTTCTAATTATTGCCTATATTTTCAAGTGGGATCATCTTAATCCAAGTGTAAGAATTGAATTTGATATGAATTATCAAACTAGACATATAAAACTTTTAGTAGGTGGGGGTTATGACCATCTTAAAAAAGTTCAAAATCAATGATACCACCCTAATACTATTTGATGAGTGTTAAAAAGCACAAGTTCAACATTCTAATAGCACTTCTTTTATTGGTTGAAGCTACAACTTATTCTCACAAGTATTTGTTTACAATTAAGTCCACCTAAATCAACATTCATTGAACCATATCTTTATCAACCTTAAACTGTACATAAATAGATATGAACTTGATGTCATTCTCTAGCAATAGCATCCAATTGCTTGCCCAAAAAAGATTACTTACTTATTGTGCAGAAAAGGATGAGAGATTGGCATAAATGGGAGGATCATGTAGATGTTGTAATTGGATTATTGATGGCATTGGGCTAATTGAATATAATTACAAGTTGTGTCATGTTGTTGACATAAACTTGGCTGACTTATTGACTTCAATGAACACATCACATAATGCATAAAACACCAAGAATACAAGGGTTGCTCCATCCAAGAATTGGTAGCTCTCCAATGCCATGGCTATCTAGTCAATTGAATTCTCGAGTATATACAAAATATTTTGATACAACTTGTGAGTATTTCATCCTCAATTATAAGGTCCTAAGTACAACAACAACATTGCAATCATGTTCTAGGTTTTCATTGTGAATATCAGATGAAATAATTGGATGATATTTTTGCGGGTGAAAACATGACAACATTTGTAATATGGGTGATGACGCTGCGTACTTAATATAATAGATTAGAATAGAGTATGAGGCAATGCAACAACACCAAATAGGTTTCATCAAGTTGCAAGGTTTCATTGAGAAGATGTTTGCATTTATTAGGATTTACCAAGAATAAATGAATACATGCATCTATAGTCATCATATCTTGCATTAAGTAAAAAATTTCAAAATTTGAATAAGGGAATAACATGAGATTCTTAATAGATAGTAGAAAAGACATATTGAAGTTGAAGTAAATTAAAGTAGAGATCTTCACCCCCCAAATGGAGAGATTTTCACTTTTAAACTTTACCTACTAGTAGGTAGAATATTCACGATAGATAGAGTAGGATTGCTCATAATTAATCAAGCACAACACATGTTTAAAAAATATGCATCGAACACAATAAATGGTGAATTCACATAATCACACCTCACATTTCATTGGTCATCATGTGAGTAGAGTGAATAATAAGTGTTAGAACATACCCACAAGGGCAAATAATCTAATAAACACCAATTTAATTCGTTAAAATGATGATATTCCACAAACCAACAAACATTCCAAACATTGTGACATCTACCTTCTCAAAGGTCTAATTTCAAGCCAATAACTAGGACATGCACATATGCAATAGAATCTCTCTAAAGTAATCTAGTTCCCAGCAAGACCAGATTCAAGTCTCCGTGCTCAAGAATCTCAAAGAAACTTCTCTAACCTTTATGGTTGGGAGTAGGTAAGACAAATCATCACTTTAGACTCCATCACTTTAGAGAGGTCATTGCCTTAGAAAAGTTCTGTACTACTGTAGATTTTAGTTTTAGATTCACTTGCATGGCGTGAATATCGCCAAAACCAATTGAATATTGCCAATTGACGTTAACATCTTTACACATTGTGGGTACCATCCTTCTACACCTCCAAACAGTACAGGCCAGGTGCGTGGCGTGCACAACAGTGTCCTATTCAGATTCAAGTGTTGTTGTCAGTCTATGACTTTCCTCAACTTTTCAAAGCTTTACTGTTTAAACACCTGAAAATTGTTAAGTTGTACAAATACTTCGGCAACTGTATATATGCGCTCAGAGCGGTCAGCGAAACGCAAGTTAGAGTCCTTCGTTTTTCTCAGTTCACAACTCCACTAAATTGAAGGACCAATTCCATTGATGCACATATATGAAATTGGTTGGACTCTCTAGCTGAGTCCAGCCGTGCTCCAGCGTCATGAGCGCGGGCATCAAAAACTGTTGACGTTGAGCTTAGAAGCGCGACTGAGCAGCAGATGGCACAGACTCGCGGAGTGAAAGAGGAGGATTTTTTGGTTCACAAGGGACAAAGAGTCCTAGAAACGCGGAGATCACAACCAAAAGATAGTTTCCACATTGACTGAAGGAAAGAGAAGCATCTGAATCAGTACAGGGAAAAAAAAAGAAAAAAAGAAGAAGAAGATTCAATGCTAAAATATGGTAAAGAATATGGATTCGAATTTCGAGATAAAGGGTTTTCAATCCTCGTGACTCCGACACCCCAAAAGAACTCATAAAAAACACCGTGAATCTTCGTCGACCTGGGAAAGATTCAAGCAGATCCTAAGAAGAGTTGAAGAGTGTTGATAGCTAGGGATGAGCTAGCCAGTCAACAGGAGGAAGGAGTCCTAATGTGTTTTCGCCGCCTTGATTTAAGGGCTACAAATACAACAGACCAGCTTCTCTTCTAACAACGAGACGAGTGTTTAAGCGGCAAATCATTCAATTGTGTCAATTATGATAACTTGTGGAAGTGACGCTCTTAGATATATTCTGAACACCTCGCAGGCTCTTCCGTTTTCAAATTTTGATTTATGCCAGGATTATTGGAAGCACTATTGTTGAGGAAAGCTAGGGAGTGTCTGTGTCTGTGACTGTACCTGGAATGCTCTGGTTTGTTGAAGAAATCTTGTTGCGATGGTGAAATTTGGCAAGGAGCTGCAGAGCCAGCTCGTACCAGAATGGCAGGAGGCGTACTGCCACTACGCCGAGCTGAAGGGCGACTTGAAACGCATCCAGCAGCATCGCACCATGGGGGCGACTCTCACACGCTCCGGGACGTCGTTAGGCCTGCTGCGATCCATTGCGTCCATGAAGCCGGCCAGCCTCAAACAGAGCCTCTCTCCGCGGACCTTTTCCCACACCCCGTCGCCGCGGCGACCGGACTACTTCCCTTCGTTCTCACCTAAATCGGGACAGCATTCTAGTGACGCCATCGTGGTGCGTAATTTCACACGCTCTCCAAGCCTGGATGATGTATTCGATTATGACGTTCAACCTTATGAATTTGTCCTCCTTTGTACCTAACCGATTGAGCATTCCAAATTCCAAATTAAATCTAGTTAACTCAGTGTCGGTTTAATTTAACAAAGTCCATTTCAGAACCATCGATGAAGACGAAGTAGACGATACATGCAGGTGCTTGAACTCCAATTTAATAACCGCAATTCAGGTTATGCTTAGCCTCCTTCCACACAATTAGGTTTGATGATACGAATTACAGGCCGAGCAGCTACTCCAACCGCCGACATCGAGGCCATGGCAAGCAAGCTGCCAAGGCTACATTGAAGACTGGAGCTGTTGCCTAAGCCCTAAGAAATTAGTGCTAACATCAATTGATAAACTGTGCACAGATAAACAAGAGACGGATGGAGGATGGAGACGTTTACGTGACTGACCTACGAGAGCCACTGTCTCGGTCTCCCCAAGACAGAACCTTCTTCGCTCGCCTGGACGCAGAGCTGACAAAGGTCAACAAGTTCTACAGGAAGAAGGAGGCTGAGAACATCTCCCGTGCAGGTGATCTGGAGAAGCAGATGCTCGAGTTGATCAACGCGGAAGAGGCCATAGCTCGGCAGAATCTTCCTGATTTCGAATCGCATTTGGATTACATGCACAACGACAAGGGAGCACATGCGGCTGATGATCATCTTCAAAGTAAGCGGGACAATGAAAGCAATGTGTATATTTCAATACTTATGCTTAGATACTTAAAGAATTAGTCATACTTATTCATCTCCATCGGTTGCAGATCCGAAGGAATTGTCTGGCGAACTTCCTCTCATCCAGGAAGGTACGCAGAGATCCAACTCTTTTCTTCTGAGGCCGTCAGTATCGGGATCCCACGGGGACAGTGATGAAGATGATGAAACAGAAGACGCAATTAAGGATTACATTGATCGTGTTGTGTCAAAGAACTTGAAATCGGGACAAGCAGAACAGAGAGAAAGTGCCTCCGCAGGAAGCATACTCAAGCTAAGATCGGTCATGAAAACACCCTCTGTCATTCCGGAGCCTTATGAGCCGGAGAAGGAGATGGCGCATATCCCTAGAGACAATGACATTGAAAATCAGAAAATGTACTCTAAGAGAGAGATGGATCACGCTAGGAAGCAATTGCAAAGGGCATTTTTGGAATTTTACAGAAGCCTTAACTTGCTCTCAAGTTACAGGTATGTCATTATATACGAGAGTGCAAACTCAGCCCGTTATTATCATGATATTGTGTTGCCAGAATTTTTGCCATGAGATTAATCTTATTGCGCTCGCAGATCTGTGAATATTACAGCCTTTGCTAAGATCATGAAGAAATACGATAAGGTCACAGGGTGGCACCTCTCCCCAATCTACATGAAGGAAGTCGAAAGTTCCTACTTCGTCGTTGCAAAGAAGGTGAGTTCGCTGGCGTACCTATCCGCATTCGTGAAAATTGCTGTGCCGAAGTCACCCGGAGAGGAAGAGTTCAGATGAAAAGTTCTCAGAAATTGAACGAATTGTCTCCCTATGAATTGACCACGCAGATTCACAAGCTGTCAACTAAGGTGGAGGATATATACACGAAGCATTTTTCTAATGGAGATCGAAAGAAAGCAACTGCACAACTGCGACCAGTTCGAAAGCAGGGCACTCACAAGACAACGTTCTTTCTAGGTGAATCACGAGAGTAGAATTCAGATTTTGTTAACGATTTCTTTCTGCAATGCTTAGTTTCTGTCATTGCATCTAAATTAGAATGAGCTACAGATTGATTCACATTGTGCTAAATAACTCGGCTTTTGCATACGGCGGGAACTTAAACAGGTGTCTTCTTGGGCTGTTCCGTAGCACTTTTCATTTCCTTTTTCTTCTTAGTGGCCAACCCTCTGGCACTGGATAGGGGCGGAGGCGCAGCATACTTAAATACAGTCTTCCCCGTGTTCAGGTTAGTACTCTCAGCACTCGTCCTTTCTATATCTTTTCATTTCGTGAATCGAGCTCTTCTGGTAATTTCTAAAATATAAGAGAAGCTGACCGATGCTTTGTTGATCACTGCAGTACTCTCATGCTGGTGGCAATCCATATGTATTTCTACGCCTTCAATGTGTACGCATGGCAAAAAACTCGAATAAATTATCCTTTCATTTTCGGCTTCTCTCCCGGCTCGGAGCTTCGGTACCGCCAGGTCTTGCTCCTGAGTACGGGATTCACAACATTCTTGCTGGGAGGCATGAACATTCACATTGCAGTGACGTTGTTGACACATCCAGATCCCGTTCCCACTGACGAGGTCGCCGCATCCCCGACTGCATCAAAAGGCTCCACGGTCACCGATGTCATTCCTATGATCCTTGTCTTGGTAAGAGCTTGCTTCAATTTGTACGTTCGATTGCTTGGAACCTACAAGCATCATATCAGTAATCTGTTCACCCTAAAACTGCACTATTTTCTGTGCCCTAAATTCAGGGATTAAAATACTGACGCTCTTGCATTTTCTGCGCTGTGCAGACTACTATATTAGTTTTGTTCCTTCCTATCAATATTTTGTACAGATCCTCGCGATCGTTTTTCTTAGACTGCTTTCGACGTCTGGCTTTCGCACCCTGGTTCAAGGTTGGTTTACTAGTTCTTCAAAATTGATGAGTCATTGTTCATTGCTTTCCTCCCGCTGGTGTGAGATCGTCCTGTGAATTACTCACACATTAGGTCTTGCAGCTCTTTAAGCTCCTAGCAGTGGAAACCGTTAACGAAGGTTTTCTCAACCACTTCTTTTTGTATGATTTAGCGCGTGTATGCCCTGAATGATGCAGGTATTACTGTCTGATTTCTTCCTAGGTGACCAGTTTACAAGCCAAGTACTGGTATTCCGAAATTTGGAGTTTATAGCCTGCTACTACTCCGGCGGATTCTTTTTAACTCAAGACGACCAAGTATGTAAGAAGAACGCAGTCTACCAGGGGTTTGGATACGCGGTAGCGTTACTCCCATATTGGTGGCGTTTTCTACAGGTACCGTTCTTTAACGCCATAGATCCACTACTAGAACAAGATTAACTGAATATACATTCGTTTATTCAATTAAGCTCTCGAAGAAGCGGCAAAGCCCTGCTTCATGTGCAATTTGACCGTTTTGACAAGACATCAATAGCTATGAACAACTTTTGTTTACCAGGTCGTGACATTATTCGTTTGCCGTGCTTATAGTGTCTGAGGAGATATCGCGACGAGAAGGACAAGCATCAGTTACAGAATGCTGGAAAATACATGTCTGCGATTGTTGCCGTAGGGCTGAGACAAGCATATACGAACTACCGCACTTCGCCTGGATACGAGTTGCCGTTGCGGGTGTTGTGTATTATTGCCTCCATCATTGCAACCGTCTTCACAACCTACTGGGATATATGCCACGATTGGAGCCTGTTGAAGAAGAAGTCGAAGAACAAATGGTTGAGAGACAAGATCATATTGAAGAACAAGTCCATATATTTCGTTGCCATTGTAAGTAACCCTAAATTCAGTATATATTATTCTCTGTCACATGTGTAGATGGTGACTTCAGTTCATAACACTTTTGTGTCTTCCTGCCAGGTAACGAATTCTATCCTGAGGTTAGCATGGTTGGCCACACTCCTTCAAGTTCAGTCGTTTGGATTCAACCAGAATGCTTTCGATGTAATAATGGCAGGTCTGGAGATTCTCCGCCGAGCGATTTGGAATTTCTTTCGGTACCAGTCCATCACTCAGCTGCTTATGTTCTGTCTCACGTGTTGATTTGTGTAAAGTTTCAGCAATTGACTGCATTAACTCATTTTGCTTAGATCTTCTTCATACATCGTGTGTAAATCATTTTTAAGCTTGCCTTGGAGCTCTATCATTCAAGGCTATAAGTTCTTTGACTTTGTGATGACAAGCCTTATGCATCACTTAGCTAACACGAGGTTGTGATTGTCTGATTTGTGTAGGATTGAAAATGAGCATTTGAACAACGTAGGAAAATACAGAGCTGAAAAATCTGTTCCTCTGCCATTCAATGATGACATGTGAATACAGCACGTTGTACCTTTTCAATTGCGAAGCCTCTAAAATCACAAACTCCGGATCATTGGCTCCCATAATGCTATAGAGATTTTACGCAGTCCAACATTAGTTACCATCACTAGCAAGTGAGAATCGCTACATTGATTCATCCCTGTTAGAGGGAGCACAAAATTAGCAGAGAGCACAAATAGTGTCCATGGAAAAATGCTTCTTTTATGGAAATTACTAATAAATAGTGATATCCAAGCTTGCATTAAAGCAAGAGTTAACATGCAGCTTCCTGGCAAACCTTCTCAAATCTTGATGGAAAAATTTCCTTTGATCTTTACTCCAGTTTTTCAGTGCCAGTCTAACCCTTCAATTTTTCAGGCCACAGTAACAATACAAGGACTTGAAACTTATATGGGCATCTGAACAGTTGAGAATCTTGAGGAGAAAACAAAGAGTGGAAGCTCCATTCCTCATTGTGGCTCACTGAAGACCTGATGAGGATCTAATGCATTAATTTACCGTCAAGGTCAAAGTGTCGTGCAAAATTGTGCAAACCAGAAAATTTTACAACCAGTAACAACTCTCTAGCAACCTCAGAATCAAAAGATGAAATCCGTGAATGAAAAAAGAGCACCATTGGGATTCAAGTGTAGTAAGGTAAAACAGCCCATTCTGGTCAGAATTAGGAGTTTGACCTCATGTTGTTGCTGAAATTTTTCAATTTTTTTTCCGCATTATTACAAGTCTGAGAAATAGTGAGAGCAATTGAAATTATGTTTTTTTTGACAAAGTATGAATTTTTTGTGAATTTTTGAAGTGTTCAATGCATCATGGCCCAAAAGAGTCTGTAGATTATCTTAGTACCAACAAAATCTGAATCCATCATGTTCATTTTGTTCACCTAAAGCAGTCATTGTATTTTCTAACATAGAAAGTCTAAAAAGTTCATTCTTACAATGAATTCATACTGAAAAGTAGGAGGTTCATAATGAAGTCACTAATCACTCCATTACCGTCACATAAGACATGCATTGTGTTCAAAATTTGACATACAAAAATAAACCATGATGGGGTCATTCCCTAGCTGTCCACTATGAGTCATCTGACCACAATGGGCTGTTCTACCTTAATCCAGGGTAAGATCAGATTTTGGTTGTAGAATAAAAATGCTGATCGCATTTGGCAATATATACCGTAATGACGATCAAGGTCGTTTCTATCAAGAATTTGTGAAGAAAACTTGTCGTGATAGATGCTAACTCGGAAATTATTGCAGATAATTAGGTCCGAGATTGCCAGTACCCAGTTACTGATTGGTCGCTATTCAGCTTAAAACATACTAAGAATCATCTAAGATTGTGTTCTGATTGTGTTCTCCGGTGAAGAACAAGCCCCAGCCCAAGTGAAGGACACTATTGATTGGAAAACTTTGCAAAACTGCAATTTCAAAATCCATATTCTAATAGAATGGAAGCAGCTACCAATGTAAGCTCACACTCCAACATCGAGCCCCGAAACATGGATCCCATCTATTCAAAGTGCACTCGATTGATTCCTCTAATCACTATTGCACTCTGATACATTATAAACAGTTTTGAAACCCAATGCATAAACCAGAGGGAAGAGATCGAGAACCGAACCAGAGACGAGATGAATCAAAATTGCTGTCAATAATTAAGAAGCAGTATCACTCAACTATACAAGTATCCAACAATGCCATCGTAAGTGCAGAATCATCTCTCCTGCACGAGCTTATCCCCCAAGCTAGGCCAGATCGATTCAGGTCCACTATGCTCAAGTCACTCGTTATTACCGACAGTGCAACCCTAAAAATGTTCAATAGTACTGGCAGTGCGTGCAAATCGCCTGACATTAATCCTCACTGGTAGCTATGGAAGCTTTTCGGTCACCACAACCGAGTTGGATTCAAGCCTTGGCGGCAGATTCGAAGGCCTTCCACACAGCCACCACGAACTTGTTCTCCAAAGTGCCATTCTCTTCGACGGGCACGTAGGTGGCAGTCCACGTAGCGGTGGTGGTGCCCTCGGTCGGGCCGGGAGCGAATTGCATCACCGCGGAGACGTGCTTGAAGCGCGGGTCGCCTTTCAGCACCGTGTAGCCCACTTTCTTCGTGGCCGAGTCGAGCACGTCCAGTCGCTCCAACACTTCTCCGCCGTTCGGAATTGCTGCACACATTCAACGCTCGATGTAAGCATTCACAGTAATGTCAAGCCCCTACCCTCTGTTTTCGCCATGGCAGACGAGGGCAAATTCAACTGAGTAGCAACTCTACTGGTGTGAAAGACGATGTGAAACATGGGGAGAGAGAAGCTGGATCGATTCTCTTAGCAAATTAAATGTGCGTACCAGGGCCCATCTTGCACGAGCGGACGCTGCCAGGCTCGCCGCTTCCCTGGACGAACGAGATGGATTCGAAGATCTGAGGCAGGGCCTTCGGAAGGACGGCGTTCTCGTCCTGCACCACCTTCCAGATGGCGTCAGGCGATGCGTTCAGCACCTCCGTGTGCGTCGCGGTTTTCTTCGCCAGGATGGCTTTCTCGAACGTCTTGAACATGAGGATGCTGATGTCCTTGACGTGTTCCGGAGGGCCGACTTCGCCCACGGGATCGTACTTCGCCGTCCAGGTGACCTCCGTCTGCTTCTCGCCCTTGGCTTCGAAGTGCACGTCGGCGGTGAAATTGGCGTACCTCGGATCGCCCTCCAAAACGGTGTAGCTCAACGTCTTCGTGGCATCGTCCACCTTGTCCAGACGCTCCTTCGCAGCTCCAGCTTGGGGAATGGCTGCACACAAATACGTTTCCAGCAGTTAGCTACCAGGAGAGTAGCTGCTAAAACTTAATTAATCCCTCGCAATTAATGTCACTGATGTGCCTACAGATTGAAATGAATCACGCAGCAACGATCAAATTGATTCCTCCCAGAATGCCAAGGAAGGGACGAATTCCCACATACCAGGTCCAAAGTGCAAGACGCGGACGGTGCCAGGGCCGCCATTGCCTTCCAGAATCTCCGCACTGGAGAAGTACTCGGGGAGAAGGTCGGGCAACACCTTGTCCGAGTGCTTGCAGCATTCCCAAGCGTCCTGAGCTCCGCAGTTGAGGACCTCAGTGTGAGAGAGAGTTTGCGCCATCTTCTCTGGAGTCTAGAATCTCACTCGCGGAAGACAAGACTTCTCACTCGATGATGCAAAGGGCAATCCAAACAGAGAGGAAAGACGACCTTGAGCACTGACGATTGATGGTGAGAGACTGAGCTTGTGCGGGGGTATATGTATTGCACCGCCACCAGCTCCTGGTTGCAAAGCGTCCCGGAAGAGTCTCCAGAAGTCAATAGCACCACGACCATTTGCTAATTCCGATGCAATCTTGTACCGCTTTTCAACGGGGCGTGATTATTCAAGAGTATTGACACAGGGCAAGACGGACCTGTTGCTTCCTGGATTAGAACCATTTCTGATAATAACTTAGTAATAACTCTGCCTGTCACTGTGTGCTTGATCATGAATCGTGTTACATCTAGATTGTGAAATCTACTTTTCACAACGATTTCTTCTAACGAAAACAATCTGCAAGTACGTGGTAGCTGAAAATTAACACTTTCTGTGACAATACCCCTTAATTTGTGGTCACGTCGTTCTTTAGCAGATTTAATTTGACTTGGTCGCGCACCACTTCCAAAATCCAAAACATGGGTAATTGGGTACCAGGCACCATCTACGTCATCGTCAACGCTGGACTGGTGTTTTTTGTCAAAACTAAACTGTAGAAGGACTCCTGAAGACAGTCAATCCATTCAATCAGCTTTTGTTGAAATTGTTAGTTTACATCCCGCTTGAAAAACTGTGGCAGCATAGAAAAGCAAGGCGTGATTGAGGTCAGCGCAGTTGAAATTGCGACGCAGGCGAAGACTTTGGCACCGTGGTTGACCCTCCTCTGCAGCACAGTATCCCTTTTTTCTTTCTCAGTTTTCCGGGGTTCACACATCCCAAGTGACGCAGGTTCCACAAACTCCGTCCATTCGAGGATTGTTCGCTTCCGCGACTGTCTGCGAGAATTTCGAAAGCTCTCGCTTGAAATCGATCCAAATAGAAGGCCGCGGCGTGTGTGCGCGCAACGAGCTCCGTACAATGTGAACTAGTATAGAAAAAATCTAATAGGAAAAAAGCAGGAGCTTATTATTTATTTCCTCCGTCCCAAAATGATCTTATTGCTGGGCTTAATTTTTTTGTCCCAAAATGATCTTCTTGTTGGCCTTAATTTTTTTGTCCCAAAATGATTTTCTTGTTGGCCTTAATTTTTTGTCCCCAAATGATCTTCTTGTTGGCCTTAATTTTTGTCTTCAAATGATCTTCCTATTGGCCTACCTAGCTAGCTACCTACCTATTGCAAAACAATCCAATCTAACGGCTGAGATCTTGTTAGTTTCTAACATTTTAGGGAAAAAATTCGACGGGCTCTCGACCATAGTTTGGGTCTCCATTTTTGGCTTGCCCAAACTATGGTCGAGAGTCCGTCACCATGTAGGCATTCGACTGCCATGTAGGTAGTTTGGAGGGCGACGGACTTTGGGTTGTGTCCAAGTTGTGCTTCCTAGTATGAAAGCTCAAGAGGCCAAACTTTTGGTTTCAAGAAATCTAATTGGTGGAAACCCACGGCCTCTCAACCTTCACCCGTTGTGAGAAGTGGCCCTTAATTTTTTCTTGTTGTACTTTGTGACGTTGCAAACTAGTCAAATTTGGTTTTCGATTGCTACTTGGGACCAACAAAACAACTTCAAGTAGTAGTTTCCCCTTCATCAATGCAAACATCAGCCAAAACACCAATGAAATGACTGAAGGGGCCAATCAACATTATTCATTCTTATTTTTTGCGTCTCTTTGAATATTGCCTAATTGAAGGAGATGAATCTTTGACTAGGAGGCAGAACAAAGGGCAACATGTAGTCTTGGGCATATATTAAATGCCTATAAAATGACAACCTCACACTCAACAATTAATTGAGTAGTGGTGCTCCTTGAAAATGCCCTCCAAAATTTACTTTCCAATATTTCAAAAATATACTTTCAAAAGGGTTCTGAAATTCAAAGTTTTTAGAATGCTAGGAGTACACCAAATTCTATTTATAGCGCAAAATTAGTTTTTTAAATGCTATTTTTAGCCTTAATCTAGAACATTTGGTCCACTAAAAAGATCATTCTAAAATAGAGGTAGTATTATTTACTATGGATGATAAAATTTTGGAAACACTTAGACAAATCTTCATTTCTTTGGACGTGGGTGAAGATGAATTCCAATGTATAGTAGAGCCACCCATAATTGACCAAATAAGCAATTTGTGGCCATGTTCTTGAATAGTGTAGGGCAAAGCAAATATTCTTAGAGGTGCAAAGATAGAAATAATGGGGATTGCCAAAATTTAGTAATTTTATGGCTTGAACTAAAACTACTATGAATTTTGGAGGGAAAAAGTTGGTCTGTAGATTAATCCAAAACTACTCATTTGAGAGATTACTTCTTGTTCATTTTGGCACTTCAAAACAAGCACATGTGTCATGAAAAGCTTGGAAGAATTGATGGTCATAGCTAAAGAACTCATATTTGAAAATTAGATATTGACCTAGCCTCTCTTGAACTTCAAACATTCTATTGATTGTTGATGGGGTTGTGGTTGGTGATGGGTGGTTCTACCTTAGTTCAACAAGAAGTATTCCATCTTGAAGGAAACATATTAGTATGGGCTAGAATGATAGGGACCCAACAAGAATCGAATGCAAAAGCAATGAATGTTGTGTAAAATGTGCAAGTTAGTGTTAGCACATATTAGCTTGCCTTCAAAATAAATTTTTTTCAATGGGTAGTCATGAAATGTTTACTTGGAAATGATGTGGTTGTGGATTTGAAACATTGGTGACCTCTTGCTACAACAAGACACATGTTTCTTTTTTCTATGGATATGGACACTTTAATTTTCTCTTAAAAAAAATGTTTCTTTTGTTGTGAGAAGGTAATCCTCACATTTTTGATAACAAGCACTACACCAGTAACTAAAGAACATGAAATCCATAGGTGCCTCCTAATTAACAATGGTACACTTTTTTACTTTGAAGCCTTCATACTCCACTCTTACATACACTCATTGTTGATTTGTATAATTATTCTATTATGATTAGTTGTACACTTTTTGTGTCTTCCATATCAATCTTGTATATGGAAGAAGTATTTATTTTGGAAAGCCCCTTATCATGGTTTTTAAGATTCATCTATTGTGAACATACTTGGATGCATTATTCATTGAGAAAGATTCTTTGTTTGCGCCTTCTTGTCCACTCATTTGTCTTCCTTCCTTGCTTAAATAGAAATCCAAAGCTAACTACAATAGGTGAGTTTATGAAACCATAATGGGTTCCAATGAAAAACCTACATTTATATTGAATAAAAAATCCATTCTTGGTTTAATAAAATTCATTTTTTTTGCATTCTTTCTCATCCTTATGTTTGTCTAGATTGAACTCAATTTCTCAATGAAATTCCCTCCTCATGCTTAACCCTTAAACAACGAGCCGATCACTGTAGAAATCATTTGTTTGGATATTGTGTAAATTGTTGACTTAAAAAAAATGAAAAAACACTCATTGGGAGACAAATTATTGTAGAAGAGGTTTCCTTTTCCCACAGAATTTGGAGGATGAATAGTTGCAGTTTTGTCCTACAGAGAGAGATTCTATATCATTCATCAACCAAAAAATGTCCTCGGTGTCATTTAAGGGTTAAGTTGGTAGGAATATGTACTAAACCACATATAAGAACTCTTTATATTTTCTAAAACTCATTTTGATGTACGTAAAAAAACATGTGATGCTCTAACAAAAAAAGTACAATCCATGTGTATAGTCTTTGCGTGTACTTGTAATTGATTAATTTAGAGCATATATTGCAATTGCCTTAATGGTCCAAAGTCTTCCATATGTGGCATATGTACTAGTATGGTAGATACTATTTTACTTCTCATTTGTAAAGTAAAATAATAGATTGTATTGTACATGTTTCCGGGTGATTGCAAGAAAGATCAATGATTTTGGTAGGATTTTGCCAAACTAGTTTTGTCTTCTGCTACTACTTATGAATTTTAAATTTAATGTCAAAAATTTTAAAAATATATTTCTTGATGTTTTGATTGTAAGTATGTCCCTTTTTTCAAAAAAGTTTAATAATCAATTAGTATTTAAAATTCAATTTCTTTAATTTATCATACTTTTAGTTTTTATTTATTTTAGTACTAGGGAGTACCCAAATTTAATATACTAGAGCTAAAATTTTGGTGATCTATTCCCATACTAAATGGGCATGTTTCATATGAAGGGCATCAAAAAATATATGATTTAATGTCCTCCACATTTGTGCAAATAGGCCAAAAAAGGGGCTCCATGACATGCAAGCTTCTAAATATTAGAGACAACTTCAAGTTCATTTTCTTGGTGAAATCTCATTACCATCAAGTCTTCACAAATGTTCAACTTTTAGGATTTTAAAAAAATTTCTATTATTGGTTTATTAAAAATCAAAAAATTGATATATTCTTATTCTACCTTCAATTCTAAATGTCCCGAAAAATCATAGGGTCATATTCAAAAAGATGGGGCCAACACCTTAATGCAAAAGAACTTCTAGAGTTTATAGATTCTATTGTATGAATCAAAATCAACAATTGAAATGATTATATAGCACAATATCAAAAGTAAAATAGAAGGTATGATTTTATGGGCCTCTAATAAGATTTGTACATTTTGTAAAAAAATTAATTCATAATGTGATTCTAAAATGTAACGTGACTCATTTTAAAGAGACAAGTGCAAGTATAATAATAAAGAAGACAAATATTCTAAAATTTTGTGACCTTGGTGTGTACTAGATTTGTATGGAAAGTCGTAGAGTCGTATGACTATGAGGTAGTTGCATAGCAAGGAATCGTATCTAGTAGGTCTTTACACAATCTCTACATTGTCAATTTCATAAGTATCATATTCCCTACAAACACTATTGCCTTAAACAATAAAAATAACTACCACAACATAACATAAAAAATAATGTGCCCTAATTGCATCAATGGTTCAAGTGAACCTCAAAAACAACAAATCTAAATGAAAAATGAAAATGTGCATAACAAAAAGATAAATTTACCTTCATTGTATCAAGGATACTTTTCGCAATTTCTTTGGCTTCTAGACTAAAGGCTTTTAGACTAAGGTTCTTAGCAACAACTTATCAATTAAATCAATTGGTTGAATCTTCTAAACCAATGGTTCTAGAGGAGTGTTGTTCTTGATAAAGTGAGAAATTCATTTCTTATGTTCAAAATTCACTTATAATTTCATATTTTATTTTATTTTCTTGCTCCAATACTTAATTTTACCTACTTCATTTAGACGATTTTTATAATTGTTGAAACAAAAATCACATTTGAAAGAAAGCTAATGCCATGTCAAGGATAAAAATGCAATGACATCACCTTATTGAGGATAAAATGCAATGACATTTCTAAGAAAACAAAATTTGTTGATTTTTTTCCATCCAAAATCTTTTCTATACATACACCATAGAATTCAAAAAAATAAAAAATATAGAAATCACCAATACACAACATGAAATTCATCAAAAATCAAGTACATTATTAGCCTTTAGAAGACATTTCATATCTAGGCTTGGTCAAACTTTACTAGATTTCTATATTAAAACATAGATTTTAAAATTATGATATTTTCACATGTAGTCATACATGTCTAAAGCTCAATATCTTTTTTTCATAATTAAAAACATCAAATTGAATTTGATATGATTTTTAAAAGAAATTTCCATATAAAAATCATAGTAATTACAAAAATATATAAAATAGTATGAATTCTTTTTTTTAAATGGTGTAATAATTGTGACAAACATCATGGTGTAACTCATGTATTTCTTGAGATTATACAAAGAGAAGTTTGATAGAAAAAGTTCAAAAGTGGTGTATTTTGAGTTTTCAAGAAGCTATGTTGAAAGTGTCACAAAAATTATAATTTATTAATTTAAAAAAATTAAAATGAATTAAAATGTAGATTATTGGAGCTACGTTTTTTTAGTTGAGTTTAAAAATATTTAAAATCAAGAACTATACAAAAATTCAAGTTTTGACTTTTAAAATGCCCAAAGGACTCACATTGTTCTTTAAGGGTTAAATGATATACCTCTTTCAACCTACATAACAAATTCATATTCATAGTCATCCCCATTAATGTAGATGGGACAATTGTAATCACAAGTGACACTAAATATTGTGAATGGGAAATTTCCAATATGAGTCTCTTCCAAACCCAAACCATTCTGTTCTTGTATTTTTTGCAAAATTTTTTAAAGTTGCGAAGAATGATATTCATTCTTCTAATATTTTTTAACATTGTGTCTTTCCAAGTTCCAATGTTTATACCTACACAAATACAATTCAAGTTAAAATGTCTTAAATTAAATAGAACAAGCTCTTAATTAACATTAAACTTCATTTATTTGATTTTGTTAATAAAAATAGCATCCCAAACAGATTAATTTTTATAAAAGACTCTATGTTTGATAAATCTAGCATATAAATGTTTTAGCCAAATAATATTCAAATAAAATACTACTTCTAAAAGAAATAGAATGTTTTTATCATCTTATGTTGCCACATGCCAGTTGCAATTCACATGCTGCAAGTTGGTTGGATCTCCCTTTGCTTCAATCTAACATTCTACATAGTCTTTAGAATTTTTTTAAATATAATGTTTGTTGTAAAAAAAATTTATACCTATTATACTAAAATATTACTCTTTAATCTAAAAAACTAAATTTTTTTTATGAACCTTTTTTATATAGAGAGATATTCATGTAGTAGAACTAGCTACTATATACAACTAAATCACATTTAATGTCATATTTATGTAGGCACATATTTCTCCAATAGCTACTATCATTTTTAATAACACACTAAATTTAATTTAGTTATTTTAAGATTTGATGTATAAAAGAATGTGCAATACATTATTTTGGTGCAATAGGTTGCCAAGCATGATTGACAAGCAAATATTTGGGATTTGAGTGGGCATGTTTGTCAATTAAAATATTTTGCCAACTTATTGAGTTGGAATTGGCTCCTTTTGATTATTATTCACCATTCTCCTACATAGTAATGTCACATGCCTCCATAACTAGTGATAGAGTGTGAAATATTTCTATATGTGAATTTAAATCTAAAGTATTTATTTGTGGGTTTTGTTCATAGTATACATGTGCAATAAAAAACATTCAATTTTTTTCTTTAGTCCAATTTAAAACTTTGCTCATTGTTTTAGAATAGAAATCTTTTAATAAAACTAGCCTTCTATATCTTATTCCACAATATTGTTATTTTAAACCTTCAATTTTATTACAGACATTACTCTTACAACATTCACATTTTGAGTTTGCATACGTAATTGTAGTTCATCTAATCCAACAACTTAGGGTGGACTAAAGGAGGAAAGTGAAATCCCTTTAGGATGATTTTTTTTTATTGATAAAGGCACTTGAAGGCACGTTTTATGCTTGAGATTTAAGAAATAAAATCCAAAGGGGGCAAAGATTGAGTAGTGTAAAGGAAGAGAGATACAATCAATCAAAATGTACATTCATGTTTTGTATTTGCCCCTCTTTTTTATCCCCTATATATGTATCCTAAACACTTGGTTCATTTAACCAAGGTACATGTTGCACAACAAATAGACATTGCCTCATGCGACCTTTATTATTTTGGACAGTTTGGTCTTATTGATTAGTCCTACATCTGGAGGGGTCTTACATGCTTGGGGGGTGCACTCCCTTTTTTTTTTTTTTATGTTAGCGTGCAAACAAAACTTTGGACCCCTATATACTTTTTGAATTTTAAATACAATTAAATGAAAAAAATATGAATAGATTTTTCTACTTTGAAAGTTTATGTTTTGAATTATCGATATTTTTATTTGTTAATAATAATTAGTTACAAATTTTTGAAGTAAAAAGATACATTGTAGAGTTAAAAAACAACTTCCACACCCCTATATTATATTAAAAAAATATTGTTTAAAAATGAACAAAAAATTCTTAAAAATAACTCTCTATTGAAAGCTCATTTTTAGTTGAATATTGATGCAATGGTCATCTTAATGTGTTCTTTAAAAATATTTGAGTTAAAAAAATATGCCATTTTAGTGCATTTTTAACCTCTTCTAGAAACCATTCCATATTTTATTGAGTTTGAAATTTTGGAAGTAGAATCCTTTAGTCAATAATAAACAATGCTCAAAATTTGAAGTTAAAATCATAGTTTATTAAAAAACACTTGTTCGCATGTGGTTTGTTGAAATAGAACTAAGTACATCCGCCAGTCCTACATGTAATAAAAGTCAATGCTAAGATTTTAAGTAGGCTTCTCAAAACCAACTTCTCATAAGTCAAGGTCAAGGCCAATTGTGACTTTTCAATGTGCCCAAAGTAGAAGATTGGACAAGTGTACAACCACTTTGGATTTGTATTGGACTAGCAAAATCCATATAAAGCAAAAGGTCCATAAAGTGTTTAGGCTCTAAAAGCATTTACTTCCTAACATGTGTATTTTTTGTACATTTTGCTTTCTTATTGCACCAACAATGTACAAATAAGGTAGACTGAGGCTCAAAAATGGAACATGTAAGGAGAAAAACAGATGTGTGGAAGAAACCGGCCAATTAATGATTTCCATTTTTTTGGAGTAGATAGAGAAATGGAAAAGAAACAAATTGCAATTTAAATTGTAATTTTCTCACTTCGAATGAATTAAATACAATTTTTTTAAGTAACAAGTTTGTAGATCACTATAAACAGTTGTAGACTTTAACAATAATGAATTAACATGTGCTTTTGAAAGAAGAAAAATAGTACCAAAAAAGATGAATAGGGTGCTTAGTATGTTCAAGAAAGTTTCATAATGCATGAATGCAATGTCCTAAAGCAAGCAAGAGAAATGTGTACCATGAAATTAATATTTACCACTTTTGTTTCACTATCATTTTGAATTTTGTGTTAAATATTAAATGATGGATTCATGATTCATACATGACATAATAGTGGTCCAAAAGCACTACTCACTATCCTAAAATCACTCACTTGCAAGCACATTTTCCTACCTCAAAAAATGGAATCCATTTGAGCAACCACATGCACTCATCATGGACCTCTTCCTATAGTGTATATTTTGGGAGGTGGATGCTCTTTGTAACCACTACACTTCAACTTCAAAAATTCATAACAAATTCTATAAAAGCTCCAAAAAAATATGAAACAACTTTGAATTCCATTTTGTCTTTTAAGAAAGAAAAATTTACTCAAAAATATTGCAAGTTTAGTCTCCCCTAATTAATTTCCAGTTCTTCAATGGGTGCTTTATGGACCTCTTGCCTTACCCAATTGTATTGTACTGTAAAATTTGCTAAGTGCCCATCATCAAGCATCACATAGTACTATAAGAGTAGACCCACAACAACACACTGAAGCAACACTATGAAGCAAATCAATGGAGGACATCCCTCATTATTAAAAGATCAATGGTGTAGAACCTTTGTTTAGCATGTTGCTGTGGGGCTGCTCTAAGGTATTTGCACCCAAAATTCCCACTTGAAATGAATGCAATCTATGCAATTCATATTGATGACCAAGCTTTGCCCCTGTTCCCAAAAAATGACATTTCTGTAAAACTACAACTACAACCATTAATGCAAAGTATTAGCACATATGTACCACAGAATATATATGTACCCTGGATCCACTACCTGTACACCCAACTGATCAGAGGATACAACGATTATCTAAGTTACCCAGAAAATTCAGCAGTGTCCCAGCTAACTTACACATTAACTCGCAGAAATCCGTGTGGAACTCTGCGTTTAATTATCAAGGACTTTTCTGGTGACTACTCATAAATCAAAATCATCACAATGAATAGACATGTTTGAGTTACTAGTGGAGAGAAAGTGCCATTCAGAATTGGACCAGGCACTGAACAAGAGTACTGATTAAAATGTATAATTCGCTGCATAGGGGAAATTTTATTGCTGTCATTCAGCCATTGAAAAACACGATTCTGATACCCATCCTATCGCAGAAGTCCGGCAAGACTTGAGCAGTTCATGCAACTCAATCCCACGTTCAAACCAGCAAGCCAAGATTCAGGTCTTCTACAAAGAGTTATTGTGCTGCGGTTCATGCAGAAGAACTGCAAGGATAATAATTGTCTCAGAATGCAAGTAAATAGGTGTTGCTCCTGGTCAATTCTTCAAAGAGACAGGGCTGCCAAGTAATTCGCTAAGTTCTTGCTCCAATAAACTTACCAACTCTGCCTTGCTCCGTCGGTACACCCACACATTGTCGTTCGTCACATAATCAAACCTTGCTGGCCCACTGATATTCATGAAGAGGACTAATGTCAGACGCATACCAGAAGTTTCTACACCACGATGCATCTCAGTATTTCAAGGAATTCAAATCCCAATCCTTCAGACTTCCAGATTCAGATTCACTTCAAAAAATGAACTTGCAGGACAAAATAACCCCTGAGAGTTGTATAATATCGTAAATGATGCTAGTTAGGATTAAAATAGGATGCTGGCTATAATCAAAGAACAGAACACCAACGCTACAAGTGCTACTCAATCTGGTGTAATGCAGAGACCACTTCAACCACATCACATGCTCAGTGATAGAAATTGGCGTAAATTTAAGACAACACAAACCTCACGGGTGATGACAACCAAATTTGACGATTTGGAGTCTGTTTGTTAATCACATATGTGCCTAGATCTCCAAGTCTAACCGTCATAACACCATCCTGCATAGTCAACCGTCTGTGAGTAATCTCGTTTTCGTGAATGATGTTTTCAACAGTCAAAGAAGCTCATCCAACAGCACAAAATATTCCAAACAATCCCATCAGTTACATGCTGACGTGTGTCTTGCCACAGAAATTGATTGATGGACAGTAAAGCTTAGTATTTAGTTAATTATTCCCATGATGAGGTTCAATATTAGATGCACGTACCGAGTAATTCATGTCAAACCCATCAACGTCTAAATCTTCTCCATGTGCCTGCAACATCAAATATCAAACTAATGTCCATCAGGGTAGTTACATTCGACTATGCAATGCAATTCGGTCACAAATCCATCGAAAACCCTGTGGTGATAAACTTGGTATGCCATGAGAGAACGTGAAAGTGCTCTCTGGAGTGTTAACTGATACTTACCTCAATTTTTTCTTGCAACATATCTAAGGTGTCATTCGCTACCGAGTGAAATGTCTCCTCCGAAATCAAGGCACTGTAAAAGAACGCAAGTAAACACCACGTACTTAGACTATTTGCGTGTTATTCATACCAGCAAGCTCCAAGCACCTTCTGAACACTAATAATTCATTCAGAGTAAGACCAACGCGGAAGTTGAAAATTCACAGTGCATTGATACACATTCCAATATTCACGAAACCCAATTCTACATTGCTAACAAACATCCGAGGGCAAACCTAGCGAATATCAAATTTGAACGACGTTGTTAGAACACTATGAATGAAGTTAACACTTTTTCATTGTTGCATCCTTTTAGCACCACAATCAGAGGAAGAAAATCGATCATCAAACCCTATGAAATTAGGGTATCCAAAAGACTCGAGCATCAAAAAACTAAAGAAACACTCCCCCACCGCTCAAAGTGAGTATGAAGAGCAGCCCTACCCGGATTCACCCTCGCCACCAGAACTGAACAATCTCAATTGATCCCGCAGCGGATGCGAAGTCTCTCTCGGTCTCACAATCCAAGAAGACGAGCTCAAAACTCGTAAGCTTAAACCCGCCGGTGACGAAGGCGACGTTGCTGACAGCGACCGGCAGAGCGACGAGTACAAAGGCCGACGCAACGATCGCAGAGCCTTGGTTGCCATTATAATCGAAGATCGTCTCCTCCAATAGAATCAAAATCCTCAAATGCGCAAAGCTCCCGAAGATTTCAAATCTTTGGTAAGGTCGATCGAAACACTGAGTAGCACATTTTGTAAAGGTCTTTGGAGGTTAAGGAGAGAGAATTCAAAGAATCGAATTGTTAGAGAGGTTGGGGAGGCGACTCGATTGAGTAGTGATCGGTGCTAACAAAATGGAATTCAAAGTGCGACGGAAACGGAATTCAGAAATGTGAAGCGTGGACACTCAAAACAGGGTGGACGCGAATTTGGCAGGCTTCAGAGAGCACTCGCAGTTAGGTTGAGAACCGGAGGACTTCGCGAAAAGCGGGTATCAATCGGTGTTACAAATGGAGGTAGCAATGAATGTAGGTTAGAGTTGGACTAGATTTACCTTGATGACACCATACTTAACATGGGGCGCTTTATACAACGTAACTTTTTAAGTTTTGATTCAAGGTCAAATTTCAAGTTCTTTGGATTGTAGAAAGTAAATAAAAAAATATCAAATGTAGAATACAATGTGAAGGTCAAAGTCCCAACTTGTCTGTTGAATAATATTCTATAACAATCATATGCCTAAAAATTGAATCAAAAAGTGAAAACCTTGTTTGGGGGCACTTTTTAACAAATTTCAGTAGAATTTTAGCCAATGAAGATGATTTATATGGTGTTTTTATCCTAATTTTATATTTAAAGCAATAGTTAGGACTTGGAGGCTGAATAGGGTCTCTAATTTTGCTAAACCTTATTTGACCTCCAAGTTCCACTTTCTTGGTGCCAAAATCTTGAAAAATATTGCTAAGTAGGTGTTTTAGAGTGATGTGGAACTTGGGAAGTAGTGTAAAGCCACATGTTCCAATTTTCAACTCTCCATCCATTAGATTTTTAGAATTTAGTGGGACTTGGAATGAAGTTTGAAGTGGCTCTAAGTCTAGTGGACCATAAGCTTTAACATTTCATTTTGCACTAAAGAGGTATAACATTCTTTAAGAGTCAATTGACCACCTTTTCAAACGATCTTTTTTACTCATAAGAACATTTGTTTTGAAGATAGAGATAATTTTTACTTTATGATTGTTTTCCTAGACATTTGATTATTCCATCATTTTTTTGCACTATTTTCTTCATCATGTTCTTTTAGCATAGGTCTACCAACCAAGTCTTTTTTTTTCATTTTTTAAGAAGTGCCAAAGTGGCAATATAAAATGTTATAGTGGTGCTCCAAATCTCAACATTCATCCACATATTGGATAGAAAATATCACATTAGCACATATTACATGTCCATAATTTGGTTTTCATTCATAATTTGGCAATTTCATTCAAGATTTTTTTAAATTCAAATTGTTTTGGCAATTTCACCCAATTTTTTGGCATTATTTTTGGCATTTTTTAGCCAAATTATTTTTTTAGAGCAATGTGGCACTAGAAAACCACATTTGATATTGCAACAATTTACAAGAATTTTAAGGAAAACAAAATTTGGTATGTTCTATAGATAATTATAATAAATTACAAAAAATTATAATTTTTTTGAGAATAAATGTATTTTGGTATGCCACATTTCTGGCCACATTTCCGGCTACATTTGATATTGTCATTTTACAATAATGCAAGCACCCATCAACAACTTAGAACATGGGAACAATCCTTGTGTCTACCAAGAAAATTTGAAGTAAATAAGTGAAAGCAAAGGACCAAATTCAACTCATAGCACAATCGACTCACTTTTTCTTCAAGACAACAGGTTCAACATTTGACTTCATGCCCAACAAGTCATACGCGTACTTCATGTCACAAGAAAGCATTTTAGTCACTTGTAAATTAGCCAACAATCACCGAGTCAGACTCTTACGGAAGAACATTGAATAAGGTAAATGAGCCTATGATAGGCAAACTCACTAATATAGACATCTATCAAACAACTCATTACAGTTTTCCATCAATCTATGTTAATTTTTTTTTAATTAATGTAAACAAGACTTCATTAGGTAGGTTAATGACTGAAATCAATGTTTTGCGTGATGGTGATGGAAATGTTAGAGACTGTTTTAGGAACTTACACCTTTCTATTGTAATTCATTACATAAACTACCTTTTTTTATTCCTTTATGTCATGTCCATGTTAGGAAATATTATAACTACATTAAGTGGTTTGATGACCACCATGAGTATAGTTATTGATGGCTTTGGAGGTAGTTGAGAGACTGTTTTGAGCCATTTGGCTAATTCACTTCAAAAATTTGTAACAAATTCATACTTTGTCAAAATAAATAAATTTCAACTACTCCATTTCTCATGTTTGCATGTATATGAAAAAAAATTAAAAAAATTAAAAAATATCAACAAGGCAAACTAGTCAATTTGCCTATTATAGGTTGGTTTACCTTATCACCACAATAATTCATTCTAAAACCAAGAACCAAGAAGGAAGTTGATACTAGAAATACGAACTAACAAGTATACATGCATAAAGAAGAAGTTAATCATAAAGAAGAAGTTAATCATAAAGAAGAAGTTAATCCTTGAAAGGCCTTTGGTTCCCTCTATACAACATGTATTTAGCCTTATAATTCTTTAATTATGGTTTAATACACAAATTGTAATACACTATTAAATTTACATACTAATATGATCATTAATTTACTTTGTACTAAAAAATATTTGGTTAATTTTTTTCTAATCAAATATCACTAATTTCACAATATACTATACAACTACAAAAAGTTTAGTTTTAGGCTCTTTAAGAATTTAAAACAATAGTGAGTGTACCCAAAATTGACCATTTGTAAGATTGTCACCTCCACAATACTACTTAAATAGAGTTGCACACTACTAAAAATGGCCACCAACTCCACCTTATACTTGTCCTTATAATGTGCACCATTTGGGATATCTTCCCTATTTAATTTAAAAAAAACCTAGAGGGTCAATTTTGAAGAAGGGTCCATTTTAGGTGTAGTTATTATATTTAAAGTGGCCAACCTCTCCACATCTATAACTAAAGTACAACAAGCCACAAAGAAAAAAAATTAGTTGTGAATTATATGTATGTATATATGTATGTGTATCTATAGATATACATGTATGTATCTTTGAAAAAATAATCAATTTTATTATTATTAATATATGGTTGTAGAATGAGAACATATAGAGAGAGGAATTTCAAGGTTTGGAAAAGCAATCATGAGGGCTTTTTATTTTTGCTTTTTGATGCCACATTGCACAAGAAATAATAATTTGGCTAAAACATGCCAAAAAAATGCCAAAAAAGATCCCCCCAAAAATGTCAAAAAACTTCAATGAAATCACTAAATTATGATGAAAACCAAATCAAAGACATGTGATATGTGCTAATGTGATATTTTCTATCCAATATGTAGATGAATGTTGAAATTTGGAGCACCACATCAGGAAAGTATCCCCCGATTGTGACAGTATTGTTTCAATGCTTGAACAATAGAGTACTAAAAACATACTATTGCAACACTACAATAGTATATTTTCAATGGATAGAGTACACCCTCTATTGAAATTGTATTGTTGCAGTAATGAAAACAATATATTTTTTAGTACTCTACTATTCAAGCATTGAAACAATACTGTTGCAAAGGGGGCTTTTTCTCGATGCACTATAAAATTTTATATCGCCACTTTGGCACTTCTTAAAAAAAATTTAAAAACAACAAAAAGAATTGGTAATCATAGGCTCGTCCTTCTAGGAACAATTCTTTAATATTTTTGGTGCTGATTTGACACAACGTTTGTAGATTTGAAGGGACAGAGCGTTGACTGAGCTCCACTTGACGACCTGCAACGAACTACGTAGATTCAGGTATAGAAGCGTAGATATTGAAGAAAACAGTACAATTCAATCATACCCTGCAGATGATTCGTCGTCGTGCTCGTAGATTCGAAGGCACAGCCCGCAGGGTTTCCAAGCGTCGCCCCATGCTTTTCCACTTGCCTTGATGCGCCCCGTCGGGAGTGAAATACGTAGATTGCATTGAAAAAGAGTAGATTTTATGGTAAAGTGACCAATTCGACTAGATTGTTTCGAAGATCTGGTTGAAAATCGGTAGATACAGAGGGACTTGTGAGTAAATTTGCAAACGCTACACAAATTCCCTACGAATTCCCGTCTGATTTCAGGGGGACACGAATGTTCTCATGTGGTACATAGCCTAACGTGAGATGAGAGTAGACATTAGTTAGTTATCAACGGTTTAGTTTTTCTTCTATCTTATAGCTTTGATTTAACAAATTTTTCAAGAATAAAAATCAAAAGTGGAGAGGGAAGATGAATTTTTTTTCCCGAACTTTCAACTCAATTATTCAACATAAAAAGATTTAAATTCACAATTGTATACAAATTTTTAAGTTAACAAGATTCAAAACTTTATAATTTATATTGGATAGGGGTTTTAAAGAGACCCATACTAATTAAATGACATTACACACTGTATAAATATCTCCCTTTTATGTACATCAATAGTTACTTAAGTGTTTGGGAGCTATACATCATGTTTCAAACATCTACAATTTTCCACAATAAGTCTCTTTAATTTTTGTGTCTCCTTAATACCCCTATAGAATGTAGTTAGGCTAGGAGCAATATAAATTCTCTTTCTTCACTTTAAGCGCTTATATCTTGTGATTGATATCATCAAAGCTTTTGAATTTTTTTTATAGAAATTTATTTTTTTATTTTCCCTCATTTAATCCATTTGCTTAATTTTCTTAATTTTCCAAATAATATTCAAAATCTTTTTCATTTTAACCTCCCATTATTCTCCTATAATTTCTCATCATTTTCTCCCAATTGCATTTTCTAAATTTTCCACTAGTCTTCCTAAGCCCTTATTGCTATTTAACCCCTAAATGCCTAAACCTTTTGAAGTGTGTTTTCCTATGAAAAAAAGAACATGGGCTTATACTTATCCCCAACAAAATATTTTTTTTTCCCTCCAAAACCTAACCATATAGATGTTTAAAGAGCTTGCTTAATTATTGAAGTGTATACTAGTTTTGATTGTAAAATTGTATAGGAGTTGTGAGAGTATAACAAGAGATATGCATGTATCCTATTTTTAGTATGATGCCTTTCCCCACAATGTTTGAAGAATTTTGTATACAAGAATTTTATGAAATTGGAGGTGACATGAACAACTAGAAATTGTGTTAGCATACTAAATTGCACTTCCAAAAACCTTAAGTTCAAATAAAGAGCTATCAAACTCACTACACAATCCACCTTGCAATTGGAGAACTGCAATTATTTTAAGAAAAAGAGATCGAATATAACTCCAAATCAATTATTGCATGTTTAAATTTTCAATGGTGGAAATTGTAAAAGCACTTTACTCTTTCTAGTGGAACAATTTTCAAAGCAAATAGATAAGTACAAATCAAGTGACATTGGCAAGCTTTACTCTTCTACTAATGGCACATATATGCCTTTGAGGACCTCTCAAAAATCAAACATTTACTTTTTTCAATGAAAAATTAAAACTTCCAATAGCTAACTTTCAATATTGTTTATAAATTCTTTTGAAAGGTCAAAAGAATTTAATTACTCACATACAGATGAGCTGAAATTTTGAAATGACCATATATGCCTTTGAGGACCTCTCAAAAATCAAACATTTACTTTTTTCAATGAAAAATTAAAACTTCCAATAGCTAACTTTCAATATTGTTTATAAATTCTTTTGAAAGGTCAAAAGAATTTAATTACTCACATACAGATGAGCTGAAATTTTGAAATGACCATATATGCCTTTGAGGACCTCTCAAAAATCAAACATTTACTTTTTTCAATGAAAAATTAAAACTTCCAATAGCTAACTTTCAATATTGTTTATAAATTTTTTTGAAAGGTCAAAAGAATTTAATTACTCACATACAGATGAGCTGAAATTTTGAAATGACCATATATGGTCGCTTAGGTAGTTAAGGATTAATAGGAATTTCTTCAAATCATAATTTTGTATTAATCTTTCTCTAATTTTGCAATTTCTCCTTGTTTGTTGAAATTTTCTAAGTTCAAAATTGTGAGCCAATGTAGGGCTTCTAAGAATCTTTCATGTGTCATTTCAAATGTTCAAGGTTTTCATAAATTTATTCAATTTTTATTCAATTTTTTATATTGTTGATTTATTGTTTTGATCATTACCATATTGATGAGGCGTCAATATTAGGTTTTATCATGACTAATTTGGAAAGGTCACATTTCCTATAAATGTTATTAATTTTTTGGATTCATGTTTATACTCTACATCATCATCACGTTGACAAGGTCTTCATTTTAAGGTTTTAAATACGTCATTGAAAAGATTCATGTTTTTTATGTGTGTTTTTATATATTTTTTGTAATATGTAGTATTGATGATCTACGATCTTAGATTGTGACCACATTGATGAAATGTCAATTTTAAATTTTTTTATACATCACGTGGAATGATAAGGTTGTTCAAAATATTTTTAATTAAAAAAATTTATAATTTTTTAGTATTGGTACTAGTTTAGGATTTTACATTATTATCTTATTGACAAGGTATCAATTTCAAGGTTTTAATTGTCTTGGTGGACAAAAATTGAATATTATCTTAATTTTTTATTACTTAAATCAATATGATGGTTATGTTAAAGTTGGGGCAATAGTATTTTATAGATGTTGATATGAGCCTTATACTTTGGGAGTGTTTGGATCATGTAGTCTCCCTATACTGCACCTTGTCCTCACCCTCAAATTGGCTAAACACACTTTGTTGTTTGGACCTTTGAGATTGGTACTACATTCTTTGTTCATTTACCATTTGCCTTTGGCACCTAATTCAAGTCCAAATCTTAAGCCACTTGATAGAAGTCAAAATTGTGGGTGTTGGGTTTTGAACTCATATGTCCCCTCCCTTAGCCCCCTTTGCCTATGCATTACACCACCCCTTCTAGGCCTCCCATTGACTATTACTATGGCCACACCCCCAATTCAAGGGATTGTCAAGGCAAATTAGGTGTTTCAACAAGTTTGGAACAAGTGCTTGCAAACAACCTACTGTGTCTACCTTGTTAGCATCATTCTCATATTGGAATTGGATATGAGGCCCATGCACAACTTCATTGGCCATCCTCACCCTTATTAATGTGTTGTCTATTTTGTATGCCACCAACACTATAGTCCACAAATTCCCTTAGATTTGTACAAGACTACTATTTTGTACAAATAAAGTCTATAAGTCATGGCAATTCGTTTGGATGCCCTTTTGGAATCTAATCATATATACTTAGAGTTCTGAAGTATTGTTGATAGAATAATTGAATAAATAGCATCAAGGATTTCCATCTAGATGAGGAAGCCAATAGTGATTGGCAAAGGGATCAACAAGGTCCAAGAAAAATTCTTCCTACAAGCATGACATCAGTTTGGCCACCTCATTGGGCATAGTGTTAACTATAATAAAAGTTGGTTAAAAAAAATAGTTGAAATTGTTGTGGTTCTTTTATCAATAGTTATGTATTGACCTACTACAACTATAGTCATTTTTTTTAATTTCCTAAATTTGAATACCTTTCCAATAATATATTAATATTTGAAGAAATAAATTGTTGAGCAAGAGTAGTCTTGGCAAAGTGTACACACACTATATCTTTTCTAAAATAAGGGTAATCAATATATATAGGGATCAAAAGGTCAAATGAATAAACAAAAATGAAATCAAATGAATGAATAGTAAATGAATGAAGTTTAAATTAAGCTAAACCTAAGTGTTATAAGAGTTAAATTTCAACAATATTGCATGCCCCAAAATTCAAAAAAATTGCAATCGGAAATAAAAAAAGAAGTCAAATACGAAGCTAGGACAGGACTATGGATAAAAGGATCAAAGTCAATTTTGACTACATTTCTTTTCTACCAACTTTTGATATAGTGGTTGTAATATGTCACCATCTAGCCTTCCAATGCCATTTCAATTTCCACATATCTTCATGTGAAGCTCTTAATTTAATCTAAAGAAACTTCAAAAGACTTGCACATTCTTTTGGAGCTCCTACACTTTTTTTTTTGCCAACCCTTATTTCAACTTCTTTTAGTGCCAAACATTGAACTAAACCATCACTTATAGTCTCCAAGCTGTAAACACTCCTTATATTGATGTCATTAGGGGTACACCCAAAATCTCTTTTGATATTGATACAATTGTTGAAGATCAAGCTAGGTGCGCATCCTCAACCAACTGCATTGACTATTTGACTCCTTTGTAAAAATTGGAGTGCATTTCAATTTTGCAACTATTTGAATCATAAATATCCCGTATGAAAAATGCACCCCCCCACAAGAATAACAATTCTACTCATATCCTAAACCATCCCTCGAGAGCTCTCATACACTCAGATCAGTAAAAATGACTTTTTGAGGAGCAAAGACTGACTATAAGGGTCAGCTTCATATGCTATGCCAAATTTGACAATAGTATACCACTAGCTATAGATGGTAGTCATGGTTGCTATCTCTTCTACAAAATGACTCTAGAAAGAGCTTTGTTGGCCCCGATTGGTGCACCGTGACATACAGCGCACTAAACCACCTAGCCTACACTCACTTGTAATTAATCCTCCACTATGTCTCACCTTTGTCTCACCTTTGTGTAATATTTTGGGTAGTACAACCCCTTTTGGCAACAAACAAGCTTTTATTTAATTTTAGAAGGCTAGATTTGGGGCAATGGGGTGTTCAAGGGTTTATATGCATTGATGGCTTTTGTGATTCCTTACCCATGAATTCTAGAGTGTCTACCTACATGGTGTAGCCTACATCTTGAAAGAGAACACATAGACAAGTGAACATCCTTTTGTGATAAAAATGTCAAAAAGCAACCATAATTTCTATAATTGATTGCAATTCTCAATTGGTAGATCTAATTTTGGGGCCACTTATACAAAAACTTGAATCTTTCCAAGTACTAACCTCTTGTTCTTTTCACACAAGATTGACAAGAACTATAGCACTTCATTGGACACTTCATAAACCTCTGACATTCCTTCATTGACTTTCAGCTTAATGTGTTAGACTTTTAGAGCTTGTTTCCGTTAGAAACTGGAATTAAAAGCCTATCCAAATTGACCATGGGTAGAGAATTCAAAAAAATTGAAATCTTGGCCCACCTTACAGTTTTGAAAGCAATCTATGGTGAAGTATCCAATAAATCCAGTTCTACTTTCAACTTTTGTAGATCTACAAGCTAGAGGTTCTGATTGGGATTCTTTTAGCTTTCCATTGGAAACGGACCCTTAGAACTACTTGCTAGTACCTATTTAGAGCTCTAGCTACTAGAAGGGGGCCGAAAGGTTGATTTAAGTCCTCAGGAAAAAAAACCCTTTTCATTTGGCCAGACATCTATAACATGTAGCAGAATCATGAGACCCAATTGGAATCTTGTGGTAGAGAGGGAGTTTCTCACGAAGCTTCTTGATCCTATATGCCGTGGAATTTGTTTGCTTGGTTGAAATAACCCTTCCTAATGGACCTTCCAACTCTATGTTTCTATTTCATATAGACTAGAGTCTGGAAGGTTGGCTAGACAAATAAGTATGTGTTAAATTTTTTCCAATGGAGAGCATCTATACTTCTAGGTATAAGAGGTCCATGAGCCCAATAGCAATTAGACCTTAGTTATCACCTTCCATTTTCAAACACTATTCTTTGTATTCTGACACCTCTAACACATTGAGGTCACATACTTGGCATAGAATAAACATGTCATATACCACACAATTTCAATTACCGGATAGTACCCATACTAATTATTGTACTAGAACCATACAATTCTAGAAGTGAATTTTGTAATATTGCATAGTCACCACATATTGTGCGGTAAAGGGCCAATAGTTTTTTTAACAAGACTTTAGCCTTTTTCTCTTTAATTTGGAATGAAATTTGCATAAAAATCTTTTTGAGCATTATTTTGAAAATGAATCTTAACATAGCATTTAATAATCACGCCAAGTTTCTAGAATATTGTAGAGAAGGATTTGAATTTTGTTTGTGTAGTGATTAGTAAATTTACATCCATGGCCTTTGCAATTGTGAAGCAATAAGTAAAACCTCTTATTTTTTTGCCTTTTTTCAAGTATATCAACTATATGTTTTGACGCTAAGTAATTTCTAAGGAAATTGTATAAGTAATGTAAATGTGTTGTTACTGTGAAGCTCTTGCAAATCTATAGTATTAAGATTTTTTAACATGTGCTTCAACATGCTCTACCAATTCTACATGTACTTTGATTAAAATAGTCTATACCATAGCTAGTTTATACTACAGTTGCATAGCAGCAAAATCTCCTCTATTGATTTGTTATTATTACGTATACAAATATAAACAAAAATACAAGTAGGTAGCCACAAGCAAGCACGTAAGAATGAACAAGTATTCATTAGAAGAAGAATATATATAAAGCAAAGATTGAGAAGATAAATAGTTCTTCTCTATTATTGGTTCAAAGAATTCCTATCTAATCCCTAATTAACTCTCATACCATGATGAGTTGGATGAATTGGAGAGCGCATTAATAAATAATATGCTTCTTAACACTCCTTGCTTGACATAATGTATATAATGTCACACATGGTAATTTCCGTAATCTCACAAGATATACGTTTGCTGCCTCATTAAAACTTTATCTAGGAAAACCTTGATTATAGCCAAGGATAAAACTACAGATGAAAGATAAAGAGTATAGTACCTTTATCAATCCATTCTCATGGTAAAACCCAATGGGAAAAATCTATAGAAGAATATTAAATTTTTTTTACAATTTTCATGATAATGATAAATATTTACTAAATCTTTTATTCAAAAATATTGAGTCATTGCATTCCAATACCATGAACAAGTTGACAATGAAATCATAATGGAAGAGCCTTAGTGAAGAGGTCAACAAGATTATTTATTGATATACCTTTTTTTGATTTCAAGTACTCATGACAAGCGCTGTTGTCTTCATATAAAATAGTTGGAGAATCATCATATAATAATCCACAATTTCTACATGATTAGATGATGTTGCAGTTATGTTTGCTTTATTGATTTCCAAGATATTGCATTTGGTTGAAATCAATTGATAAATTTATTCGAATAAACTGTGGATTACCACATAATGATTCTCCAACTATTTTATATGAAGACAACAACGTTTGCGTTACATTAATGCAAATGGGGTTTGTTAAAGGTAATCAAAGTAAGATTTGAGCTTATGCCAAAGCTCATTTGAATTCTAAAACTCTAAAATTCATGCTGTAAAAATGGAGCTCAAAGGGTGCAAGAAGGAAAGTGGAGGCAAAGAGGAAGCTAGTGAAGGGGACAACTAGGAAGAAAAAAAGGGGGGAGGGGTGCAACGATCAAAAAGAAAGGTTGAGGTGTACTAGAAGGGGAGGAGGGAAGTGGAAGTGGTGTAGTGAGACGAGGAGAAAAATAAAAGAAAGAGAACAAAATGCAAAAAGACAAGGAATAGATGTATAGGGTTTAAAACAAAGGTGGAAAAGAATGGTGGAACAATTGGACATAGTTTGTGAAAAAGAAGGACTGAGCCACGAGGGAGTGGAGAGTTCAGAGAGAAGAGAATGGAGGTGGGGTTTCTAAAACCTCTTCCAAAAAGTTCAAAAACAAAAGTTCAAAACGAAAACTAAAAGCGTGAGATTGTATGAAAATGAAGAAACTTAAAAAACAAAAGTACTAAAGCGTACTAATAATGTGTTGCATATACAAATTTGAGCAAAAATACAAATAGGTAGCAACAAGCAAGTATGCAAGAATGAACAAATATTCATCAAAAGAAGAATATATACATAGAGCAAGGAGAGAGAAAATGAATAGTTCTCCTCTATTATTGGTTCAAAGAATTCCTATCTAATCCCTACTACATAAAGCAAGGAGAGTTAAAGCAAGGAGAGTGAAGATGAATAGTTCTCCTCTATTATTGGTCCAAAAAATTCCTATCTAATCCCTAGTTGACTCTCACACCTGAGTTGGATGAGTTGGAGAGAGCATTAATAAATAATATATTTCTTAACAGTTATTGCGAGCTATTCAATGGAGCTCATAATACCCAAGTTGGGGGGCACTGGAAGGTGAGAACAAACTAAAATGAATATCACGAAGTACGCTGCCCACCTTATAAAACCTCGTACGGGACTGTTGCTGCGAGCTCTATTTCGCCTTGCCCTCGTCGAGGTTGCGATCCCAACAAGTTTGGCGCGTGGTGGTGGCAACAGTGACCTCGTTTGCAACTTGCGCTAGCACTGGCGATCCATCTGAGCTGCAGCGAGGCCCCCCTTTCCGGCGCCCTGTCCTCAGCGCACCCTACTTCCCAGATCTCGCAGCGTGCAGTGAAGTGGTGGGGGCGAGGCTACATCAATTTGACACCTTCCCCGGCGAATTTTTCATTTTCCTATCTGTCCCAATTTCTGACTGAAATTTTGCATCTCAAACGCTCGAAAATTTTGCCCAATTAAAAATCCCTGGGTGTCGGACCACCTGTGCAATAATTTCTTTATCTTCCAAATGCCCTGACCACAATGAGATTTGCAATGTAGGTTCACATACCCAATCCCATTACCCTCCCACTTATGACAGGGTACACTCACACCAAATGGGAGAACGTAAAACTAAAGAGGTTGAGATTTCAAACTCATGTTCGACCTCAGCGATGCTGTGAACCAATTGCAGCATCAATCAATCAAGTGTTAATAGACAGTTTAAAGAGGTTACACTACACATGTTTTGTGAAGAGGGATTCACAAATGCTAGCAAATCACCATGTACAAAGTGGAGGCATCTCGAAATCCAGAGTAGAGAACACATGGGAATATGTACCCCATGTATTTTCTTGAGGTCGAGACGTCTCCACGAGAGATCAGAGTAGCCGCACCGCCCTGATCATTCCTTATACTACAAAAGAATGTGACCAATCTGTGCAAATGTGCTTTGGCCATGAATCAGAAGTGATCTGCTTCTACTGTTTCCTCTGTACAGCAGCTTCAGCAACATGGAAAGCTGCCTGCGGAGCTAAGCTCTGCAGGGCAAGGCGGACCGTAGCTGCATGTCGCACAACAGCATCTTTAGTCTCCACAAGCACAACAGTCTCGATCTCGTCATAATCGCCCCCTCCTCCACAAATGAACGCCACAATGGCAGCCTGTAGAGCAGGAAGTCCTGGATTATAGGCGGCAGATTCCATATAAGAGCCATTGTAGACTTCGCCATTTCTGGTAACAATGGAAATTCCAGACGGACACCTGCTGTAGGGAGCGTATGACACATTGGCAGCCATGAACGCCGCAATTTTAAGATCTAGAAGAGAGCGCTTGACATTTAATCCGTTAGAATCCGCTGACTCCTTGTCTGCTATACCCAATTTGGCAATGTGAAGGTCAACGGGAAGGTTTGAGCAATCCTCTCCATTCGAGATTCCTGGATTTGCCAAGGCAATGAGACCGTTAAACCTCGACTCCAGGAGAAGAGGGAAGTCCTTCGATAATAAATCATCTGGACCAAATCTGTGCGGGAGGAAATAGGAAAGCGGCCGCACTTGGGTATCCTTTCCATCCGTAATCAACAGCCGAATGTTACCTGCATCTCTCAACTCCTGGAGAAATTGCCTGCAGTCCATTCACATGCGTCCCACGCAATTACTTTCACGCCAGGAATCTTGTCAAGGGTAAGCGACCAAGCGAAGAGAGAAATCAAGGGCGAGGAAGTGAAGCTGAATGCATCCTTGATTCAGTGATCAAGCTGACATCGTTTCAACAGAGAATGACTTAACAAACCCCAGAACATTAGCAGAAGATGATCACTTCTCTAACGCGCGCACTACAGGTTCTAATCAAAACGCAGTTGAACCAAAAACAGGCGATGTACTAATTGACAATGGCGTCCAGACTACAATTAGTAATCATCACGAGATTCTTATCTGAATTCTTTTAGATCTTGATCTTGAGACACAAAAGCGAATTCTATACTCCTGGGCATGTCTTACAAGCAGAAGAAGCTTGACTTATCTGAGCACCTTTGGAATCAATGAACAGTAAGTCCAAGAAAAGATATAATGTTTGCATAGGCAGGTATGGTTTGCAATAGAATTATTCATTGCCTTTCATCCAGTCCTTAGCATGCATGAGGAAAAATATGACACTGATTGGATGCCTAAAATTGCTTAAAAGTGGGCTAGTTCTTGAATAGATTAGTACTCCAGCTTCACTTTGTGCTAGAGTAGAGAAAGTGCAAAGTTGTACAATACTCTTATGAATAAACTCATAAGACAGATCCAACAAGGAGAAGCAGGTTTTTCTTTGAGCGATACACTTGCGGCAGGGACCACTCGTTTTCTTTGATTTTGGAAGGAGTGCCACTCCCTCCAAAATCAGGAAAATGAGTCCCTGCCCCAGGTGTATCGCTCAAAAAAACACCTGATTAGAGAATGCTCGGATCAAACAATTCCCTCCAAAGATAATCATCTAGGGTTTGATTCACAAGTGAGAGAGAGAGAGTTGCGAACCTGCAATGGCCACAGGGAGCATGAGACACCGCAATAAACACGAGCTTCTTCTCGCCATGTTGCAGAGCATTCGCAACAAGGAACTGCTCCGCATGCACGGAATGGTTCAAAGGAAGCCCCGGGAACTCCAAATTCACACCCCGGAAGATGCGCCCGCTCACACCGAGCGCCACAGCTCCCACATGAAACTTCGAAATCGGCGGCCGAGCCAAGCCCGCCGTCGGCTTCACGAGGCTCGCCAGAAACTCCTCCACCCCCAACCCCGACGCATGCCGCAATTTCGTGGCCTTCACGGCATCAATGACAAACTCTTGCATTGTCGCCGTAACCCTAAAATGCGCAATTCCAAGCCCCTCCCCGCTAATCCCCTCTACTCCAAGCTTCGATCCACCTCCAACTCTAACAATTCAAATAAATCTCCTCCCCCTCTTTCCACTCCAATTCCCAGGAGCTTCAACCAAGGCCACAAAATTCGCGAGAGATGAAACAATCAAAACCCTACATATGCATCACTTGCCAAAACTAGCTCCGCAATCATCCTCCGACACTGTCTGTGCATGGACGGATCGAGGTCCTCAATTAGAATAAAGCTCGCGTGATTGTTCCGGAAGTCTTGGTGGAAATGCGCACTTGACTCTTGGGTACGCTCTTTGATTGTTTGTACGCTACGCAGAACAGGAAACGTCTCGGAAACGGGTGATGCAGAGCGCCATTCAAGCACTGTCAGAGAAGTCCCATTCAATCTGCAATCATGTCAAAGACAAAGAGAATGTTCGAATGTTCGAATGCAAGAGGAATTGCAATGATAGGTGTAGGAGGAAGAAGTATGATGCAATGCGACTAATCGAGATAATGATTGTTGCGAAGCGGCAATTGGGATTAGGCCTGCGTAGGCAGATGGACTGCGTCATTCGAATCCAGAAGAAGAAGCGGAGAGACGAGAATCAGAGGAGACTCTTGCGACCTTCTTCTGCCATGTCAGAGTATATTGCTTGCGACACTAAATGTCAGATTCCATGCTCACGAATCCACTCAACCCTAAACCCTAAAACCCTAAAAGTAGGTGGGTTCATAAAGTGTCCTTCTAAAGCCGATTCAAAGGGTTGTTCACTTGAAACATGAAAAGAAGCAACATATGATACGATTTTCTTTTTCTTTTTGTACTCTTATTGAATTAGATGTGAAATCTTGAAGTTGGACTTGGAGGGTGTTCCAAAAATCATCTCCACCTCAATATATTCAAATTTGGCACATGAAAACTTCCATAAAGTATCCATGTGTTAGAAGACGCTTTTAGTATAGGTTTTAGCACTCCCTACCTTACCGGAATGTTAAATGTACATAGTCACAACCCACATTACTATTGGTTCATCCATTTGGATGATCATATATTCATTTGTTCATGTTTTCATCCCAAATTTGGAATCGCCTTTGAATTTAACCTACAAAGGTTAGTGGAGAAATATATAATTATATAGTACTGTATTTGACTATAAGAATATGAATTAATGACATCCACCATTAGATTGATAATTCAACAATTGACATCTTTTATTTGGTTGCCGTGTTCACATCTAACTTTTATCATATTCAAATACAACACCATATAAATAGAATACATGACCATTTATAGTTTTTAAGACATATAAGAAGTGCAATAATGATCTCAATCAAAAATACAATGTATTAATGGATCTACATCAACAATAAATACAAACTATTGTTACTATTATATACCTCAATTCATGCACCATGGATTATTGTGCTTGTCAATGGAATGATTGGATAGGCCACTAAACTTTTAAAAAAAAACTTGGTGGAATTTGAATAATCATAATTTTTTCTAATATGAAACAAACCATACCTCAAACCAAAAGAAATGAAAAAGTAGAGTAATATACTTAGGTGCTTGAGAGAACCATGTTGAAGGAATATCAAACATCAAATACTCAAAAACATCACATTTTGTCCATAATTGGGCTTTCCAAACCTTTAAGGGTTAGAATCCAACTCTTAAAAAAACAAAAAAAAACTACATGTATTTTATGCAACAAAAGTATTACTAATGTTCCAATAGTTGTCCTATTGGTACTTTGTAATTGCACATTCCCAATATAACCTAAAAATCCTTCATCTCTAGATGACACCCTAGCATGTTATTGCAACTCCAAAGTTCACCTTATAGAATAGGTAGGCACTTATTATTAACAATCAAACGATTAGATTTGGAAAATTGGAATTCATATTTGGAATAAGATTCACCAAAATAGCAAAGAGAAATCTTATTTGAGAATTCCTATGTTCAGTAAAAAGTCACAACACTTCTATATACATACAGCATGTTGTTGTATGGTACATGGACAAATAGAGAAATTGTCCATACTTCCTCTGAAAATAAATTTTGGGACAAGCACTACTAAATGAAACGCCATTTTGAAGCTCTAATCACCAGAAGTGCGAAGACAAATGAAATGTGAAATACCTCCAGAACGCCGGCAACAGAGAAGCGTCATCTAAGTTACTCTTCTCCTTTAAGCAATTCAAAATCTCCACTGCTTTCAACAGCCATTTGGGGTTTCCAGTTGATTAGAGGACAAGGCCCATCAGGTGCTGTTTGAGCACGTCCTCTTTTGGCACAACGAGGGCATTTCTTGCCGTGAGTGACTAAAAGACAATGCAAGTCGTACTTCACATCGTCCGGAACTCGGCTGTTCATGTGAAGATACGTCTTCTCCCTGTCTGCATTAGCTGGAACCCAACCCAACATCTTGGACAACCTGAACACCTATTGACAAGCAATAGAAAGTATTACAGTTTGATTCGTGTTGAAAAAACATTCATGCTTGATCTTGGCATAGAAATATGGAATAAGGTTGACGAGGAATCAGAAATCCAAGTACTTACATGAGTGTCCACGGGAAACTCGTGCTGCTCCAAATGGAACATTAACACACATGCTACCTGCATCATTGACAGTTGATCCTTTTCAGCAGAGATTGAAGACAACATAGTTGATGTTCCTAGACACTGATTCAAGGTAAATTTTCCTTCGTGCAAAGTCTGCATCTAACGTTACGCAGACACTCATAGATTCAACTAAAACAATGTTCGATTGCTGACACGTCTGCATGCGACTCTATGACAAAGTGCTGGAGCAACGAACTGTTGAAAGAGACGCTCTAATAAAAAGAAAAATGTATTAAAAACATATAGGATTGCCATTCTGACCGTCTTGGGACCAACGCCTTTGAAGCGGGAGAGTTCTGCTTTGATCTCGTCAACGCTCATGCTCCGGACATACTCAAGACAAATCGAACCACGTTCTTTTAATACCGTATCCAGTATGTTGACTATTCGTTTTGCTTTAGTCTCAGCTAAGCCTCCACATCGAATTGCATCCTCAACTTGCCGTGGATCTGCTGCATGAACCTGGTGTGCACCATTGACACCCATCATCAAGATTGGTCAAGATTTGCAATTGGCTAAGACATGCCCAAATTTTTCGGTCAGATTATGACAGCTGGGAATGAGAAGTTAGTGAAAAATGTCACAAAAACACAATTAAAAACATATCAACACATCCAGAACCTATTTCAAGAGTAGAGCGCACCTCTTCCCAAGTCGAAAATGCTTGCTTTAGAGACGCAAATGCTCGTTTAGAGTTATTATCAGTGGTGTTTTGCGACAAAATTGTCCCCACCAGGGAATCTAGAACTGTGCGCCGCTCTGAAGGAGAGCCTGACGAAATTTTAGTATCATCTCTGTCCTCACATTCTGGTTCCTCGATTTCAGAAAGTTCAAAAGTTTCAGCTGTATCTACGGCTATGCTCTCTCCAGATCGGTACTCCAAGGCTAGAATCTGCTCATAAATGCCATGCCATCAACACAACGGAAACGACCATCAGAAGGAAATAACTTAATGGAAAACTTACCATCTCAGAAAGATCTCGACAATTGAAACTTCTGCTGAAAATCTAGGAATCAACATTGCTTAGAGTGCAGTAAAACGAGACTAAGATGAAGAGAGGCATTCATACGGTTCAGAGACTTTGAGAAAATACATCCTAGCAATGGACTAAATTAGCTAACAGCTTCGAAGTCTACGTTTCCTCTCTGTTGAGTGGTACCGAGGAGAAGAAAAACTATGACCTATTTGCATTCAAGGCCACTGACCTCTGCTGGATCGCCGCTATTGACAGGATCAATTGTTGGGCACGATTTACCGCGAGAGTATGTGCCCATTCCGTGCAGCTCGCTCAAGCGGTTCCTCACCTCACGACATTCCTCAGGGTAGGGTCTAGCGAAATCCGGATAAGGGCTTCCAGATGCCAGTGCTAATTCCAACGCTGTCATGGAAACCCCAAAATCGAACCAAGACGAGAACAGAAGTTAGGACGTCAATAGTAACTGTTGAACTTGCAAAAGAGTTGGGCGTACAAATTCATTAACTTGCAACCAGTTACACCACTCTTGATACTTGGACACTACATGGATACAGGATCAAGCAACCAATTAATCTTGGTGCAAACTTTCAAGGACACAACGAGTGTAAATTTCGTCAATTCTTGTAACACTAAGATGACCCGTTCGACCTCCTAACTGGGGTTTCCAAGACCCAGGAGACGTCGCTGAGGAGTCATGAATTTGCAAGAAGATTATCTTCAAGGTACAAATTCGGACATCTAAAAACTTAAATTCATTTCCCAGTCAGCTAGCATGAACTAAAGATCTTCAACCTCTACGGGATTAGGGTTTCATGCAGCCCAGACAAGGCAGAGGTTAGAGTCAGCGACGTCAAAGAAGATACTGGACAAAAGAGGAATTCTACCACATCTTACATACAAACAGCACTTCTTCTGATATAACGCACTTCTTCTGAGTCAATGAATTTTCATCCAGATTGAGATGTTGAGCAAAGTTACTTACTTGCTGGAGCAGCAAGATCAAGTGACGGCTCGGTTCCCAATAAGGCTATTTCATTACCACCCTCGACGTTTTCTACAGAGCATCTCTCGTCTTTCACGTTTAGAAGAGTAACCGCATTTGTTTTCTTTCTCTTCACTTCCTTCTTAGCAGTCGGCCGGACCTTCGCTTTCGGTAAAAAATCTGCTTCTGTTTTTGACTTCGTCCTTCTCACAAAAACAATGGGTGTCTTGATATCGTCTGTCGCTTCCGTGACCTCAACCTTCGGTTTTTTCGGGTCCTGAAGAGTAGGCCAATCAGCTGACTGGGATTTTACGTCTTGACAATCTTCCTGTTTGACAACTTTGAATGAATCCGTAACTTTCTCTAATTTTCTACGAGGAAGCGAATGAATAGATTTCGTGAGCGATATCCTGTCCTTTTCAAAGCCTGGCTTGCGTTTACTACCAGACCTGGGAGGTGCTGAAGCTTCTAACCCTTGTGCAAGAACTTCCTGCGGCTCTACTTTCACAGACTTCGAGAACAGCACCTTCTTCGAAACATCAGTTGGAGAGACAACTTCTTGTTTCACAACTGGTGCAAGACGAGCACTTCGACGGCACGCCGCCATCGCGCACACACGCACTGTAATTCCTGCCACCGCGAAAGTCCTGTGCGATTCTGTTCTGAATCTCTGTTCAGTCTCAAAAACAACTCACAACTCACAACTCAGTCTCAACGTAGCTCCACGGCAGTGACTCATCAATGCTGAAACACATCGATTCAAACAATCCAATGCAGAATAGCAGAAAATGATCAGATAATTGTCCTCAAACAGTTGGCAGTGCAAAGAGGTGCATTGACTGAAATTCACTCGCTCATGTCATGATGCCATCTACAGGAAACCAAGGAACTTCAGAATGGTGCAAGCCATACGAAAGCAAGGTCTATCCCGTTGAATAGCTACATAGAACCGGCTTGCTACTATATGATCGACAGGGCACCGACTTCCAATATGCAATGCAGCAAACTCCAGAGACTTCTCAAGTCTCAAAGCATTCAATCAAGAGAGAAAAAATAATTAAGTTCATCCTTCTAAAATAGAAACGCCTCTGCGAGAAATGTAATTCGCAAACCAACGTCGGCAACCATCGACGGAAGGGCAATGAAGCCCAGCCAAGCGCGAACAAGAATCGCGCAATTGTTGAATGACATTCTTCAACAAAGAAAAAGAAAAGGCTATTACCGAAGCTTAACGAGCTGATACTTCGCTTCCGAGCAGCTATTCGGTCACGAAGGCACTGCACTTCCAAGTATCAATGCAGGCACACTTCTCGACGCTTTCGATCAAAAATTGAACCCAGAGCTTCAAGAATTCTTCCAAATTAGAAACAAAAGTTTGAAAGAAACTGTGATTCCACAAGCAACCCTAACAAAGTTCAACGCAAGAAGTGTTGACACAACTACTGCGGCTCCGCTCCTTCTACCAGGAGCACCTCCGTGGCCAAGTCGGCTAGCGACACCATCGTCGTCGGCTCAGGACGCCATGGCGTGGCCTTTGCTGCAAACGGCGTCTGCTTTTCATTTAAAAGACTTGCACGAAAGGGATGAATGAGGAATGTCAGAGTACAAGTATGCAGGTTCAGTGTACAGGTGGGGATGGAGCCCTGTAAACATCACTTTGTGAAAAGTCCACAGGTAGGTAAACCGAGTTTCTGGCTAGCGCGAGCAACCACTAGCCGAAGTAATAAGTTATATGGTGCCAGGGCGAGGGTGAGACGTTGGAGCTCAATTCTGCCGCACCCCAGTTGTGGTGCCTGCGGCATCCTGTCCGCAATCTGCAGAGCTTCGATTGTGGTGTGGCGGGCTTTTGATCGGGCTTCGATCGGTCTTTGAAGGTGAAATTTTCATTTGGAATCGCTGATTTGTTTGTTGCTTGTGTGTGCATCCGAATTTGCAGCAATCTGGAAGTGGGAAGTGATCGCTGTAATGTGCACTGCTTAGATTTCGTAAGAGCTAAGATTACTCTCGAGTTTTCGGGTGTTTAGCTTTGTTAGAGCCTCTCGCTGTGCTTGCAGATCTGGGTTTTAGGGTATCTAAGACCGTGAGTTCTGTACTGTGTTTTTCTTTCGTGTTGGCAGGAGTGTTGTTTTCGGGGTGGCGAGTAATCGTCAGTCGTCGCCATGAGTGAAATCTTCGATGGTTACGAGAGGCAGTACTGCGAGCTTTCGGCTAATCTCTCACGCAAGTGTACCTCTGTACTTGGCCTTCATGGCGGTAAGACACTGCTCATCTAGGGTTAAATTGAAGTCTCAAGAATCTGATTCTTTGTTTGAACACTTCGTAGGTTTGGTGCGCATGCTGGAGAAGTAGAAGTTTCTGATAATGTGCCCCTATTCTGGTTGCAGAGGAAAAGAAGCACAAGCTTACAGAGCTCAAGACTGGGCTCGATGAAGCAGATTCTCTGGTATTTGTCGCTTTATTTCTTTTCCTGCTTCTTTTGCTTCATTCTGATCCTGCAAGCTGTGGTGTTGTTTATTAAGCGGTTCTATAGTCATGAGATTGCCTTTGTCTATTCCTCACTATTTATCGCTCACATGTACATTATTCGTTAGAAATTGCACGACTTTAACTACTTCACACGCATTGATTTTTACTGAACTATTGACGTAGAGTCCCATTCCTTATTGTCTAAAAGTTTTACTGCTTTTCTGTCTAATAATTAGTGGAGAAGACGTTTTATGTCCTCTTGGTGTCAGTTATTCGGTACTCAACTAGGCAGCGTATGATGTACTCGAGACCTCTTTTACATGACCTCTAAATCGATCTCTACATCTTCCCCAAAATGCCATTTTCGAATATCCCACACACTTGGACTTTAACACACTTGTCGCACATTCAAACAATGCCATATTTATCATTTGGCACCCCAGGCAGTCATATTAAAGAGGTCAGAGTGTATGCAGATTTTAACTAACCTTTTTCATTTTATTTGGTGTAGATCCGTCGTATGGATCTGGAGGCCAGGAGCTTGCCCCCGACTCAGAAAGCTACTCTACTTGCCAAGCTGAGAGAATACAAGTCTGATTTGACTAACTTGAAGCGTGACGTCAAGAAGTCAGCCACTTCGGATGCTGCTGCTGCCAGGGATGACCTTCTCGAGAATGGAATGGCTGATCATGCCAACGTAATACCACTCTTTGACTGATCTTACTTGATCATTGTTTTATCAGTTCCTGCTGTAGTCTGCTTTCTAGACGAGCTTGAATACGACATTAAAGCAATGCCTGCTTTCCAGAAGTGGGATTCAATCTCGTGATTCTGTATTGAGTTTCAACCAGCAATGTTGCCGTTCTCTTGTGAAGAATTTTTAGTGGCAGAAGCTTATACATGTGGTCGTCTCATCTGTTCAGGCTACCCACGACCCAAGGGCCCGATTGTTGATGTCAACAGAGCGACTCAATCAATCCGGTGAAAGAATCAAGGAGAGTAAGCGAACTCTTCTGGAAACAGAAGAGCTTGGAGTGTCCATCCTTCAAGACCTAGGCATACAGAGACAAACCCTCCTTCATGCTCAGAATACTGTACGTTTCATTTACCCTCTGTTGCTGTTTGATGTTGATTTTTTGGGGTTGTCCACTCGGGGAAGAAAGTTTGAGGATGGGCATGAGTTACCGTGTTCAAGAGATACAGAGATTGCATATCTATTATATTAAATTAAGTGCATAGTGTCACGACCTGCTGTCACGGTTTCTTCCATTCTCATCCAAAACTGGAAGCACTATTTTGTTTAAAATCCAAACCTCTCAAACTGAAGAAAGTACTAGTGTACAAGGTCCCTTGTATTACTGCACTCTCTTGAAGACCCAAGAATACAGTCTTAAAGTACGAAATCATTCTTTGTGTGAGTCGCAGAAGTAGGCCACCTCATCGTTCTGAGAGAACATTCTTCCCTGATACTTGGGCTCTCTTCTAGTCTGGTCTAAATATACAACTAACACATCTTCTTCCTCTTACAGCTGCATGGCGTGGATGACAACATTGGAAAGAGTCGGCGAATCCTGAATTCCATGTCTCGACGGATGTCGCGAAACAAGTGGATCATGGGAAGCATAATTGGAGTGCTTGTTCTTGCCATCATTTTGGTGATTTACGTGAAGGTTTCAAGGTGACCGTTGCAGGTTGGTGAACTGGTTCTTTAACTTGTCTCTGTTTGACATCAAAGATGAACTGGGTCTTATTCTAGTTGGTCATGTAATTCCCTTCGTGTGTACAGATCAAAATAAGCAATACGGAGTACTAGCTAACGAATGTGTGTGAACATGCCAAGTAACCATGCCCACAGTTGAATACCGTATGGGCTTTTCCAAGTATGATTGTTAGCTAGTTACCGTATTGGCCTTCGAAATCGTAAAATTGGTCTCAAATACACGAGACATTTTTTATTGAAATTGGAGCAAAGCAAATGAAAGGCTTCCTTTGGCTTTCACGTGGAATACTTGTGGTGAGCTACAGATGTTGTCTTTGTGAATCATCTCATCATGCTCGAATCATGGCCCCTCATCAATGAAATTCTAGACATGGAAGTGAACGGGAAGAAAATTATTTACAACTTGTGCAAGCACATTAGATTTGGATTCCAACGATTGAAACGAGGACTAATATTTGCAGTTGCATCAATAATAGGTCCACAGGTGGTCGTGTTTGTCATGATCATCGTCTAGTAAGTACAGATCGATCAATGAATTCAATTACCGGTACTTTACAGTAGTTGAAAACATTTATGTTGAGCAGGCTGTACGACTGTACTCGTCACAGCAAACGTGGATACCCTGTTACTCTTATCAACCGTCCAGAGGGCGCTCCAGTGTTGTATGGGTGGTCAAACTAACATCTGCAAATTGGAAATATAACTACACTAAATAGCGAAATTAGGTTGCCCTACACTAAATTTTCGACATTCCACACTATATAAATATGTACAGTTAGTGTAGAAGGATGCAATAATGTAGGAACCATGTGTGTTGCATGGGTTGGTGCATTGGTTCATGACTCGGGTTTAGAGAATTGCTTGTGCCTCCATTTGGACTAGTGGTGAGTCACGAGGCAACTTTCCTGAGTAAGGCAACCTAATTGTTAAGGCAACCTAATTTCACTATTTAGTATAGAGGTGTTTGGGGACATAAATTGAATATCTTAACCCTCGATCCTTTCTTGAAATTGTGAACATTTTAGCTTATATCTTTGTACAATTGCATTATTTATCCCCAATTTTTGTCAAATTAGTCATAAAGAAAGGTTGTCTTTTATAGATTTCAATAGTACTTTAAATGATTGAGAAGTTGTTGTCTTGAAGCACTTTGTTCATCATCCAAGACAAATTTCTCTTCAAAGAGGTAGAGAATTAAATTGTAGGCATTTGTGAAAATTATATATACTTAGTTTTCAAGATTGATTACTACATCTATACACTAACCTTTAAATGTTGACAGGGACATTTGGTATTTGATAGATGACAAAGAATCCTCCCAATAGGATAGAAGTGCAACTATTCATCTTTAAAATTGTGTTGTCAAAAGGGGAGATCTTTTATAGTAATTTGACTTCCAATGAGTACTATTGCAATTTTGTAAGCAAATGATTCACACAATAACCAAAGGGATGATTTCTACAATCATTAGTCCATCTTTTAAGGGTTAAGTTAGTATGTTGGTTAGTTTGGTTTGTTACTATGAAATCTCATGGATTGTACATCCCTAGTTGTGTTTTTGGTACCATCAGAAAGCTCTTTGCAAAGAGGGCTTTTATGAATTAGAAAATTAGAAAGATTACTTCTACTTTTATTTCGATTGTGGCAAAACCACGGGGCACATTAAGGTAAAACAACCCATTGTGGTTAAAATGAGGAGTTTGACATCATCTTGTTGTTGAAATTTTTCAATTTTTTTCCCACATTAGTGTAAGTGTGAGAAATAGCAAGTGTAATTGAAATTGTACTTTTTTTGACAACATATGAATTTGCTAGGAATTTTTGGAGTGTTTAGTACACCATGGCCCAAAAGAGTCTATAGACTACCCCATAACCAACAAAATCTGAATCCATAATACTCCTCTTACTACCTAATGTAGTCACAATATTTTCTATCATGGAAGGCCTAAAAAGTCAATTTTTACAATGAATCTCATGTTGAAAAGTTAGAAGTTCCTAATGTGATCACTGTTCACTCCATTACTGTCATGTAAGACATGCATTGTGGCCTGCATCTCACATACTGAAAAAAACCCACCATAATAGGATCATTTCCTAAGTGACTACTATGAGTCATTTGATCGCAATGGGCTGTTTTACCTTAATACTAGTGCTAGTCTAGAATTGTGTACATTCTTATAGGTTTTAATTGCTTACTTCTCCAAATGATTCAGCAATAGCATGTTGACAAGGTTGTTGTTGCTTCGTTTGATATTCTTTTTCTTTTGAGTTCCTGATTGCCAATGTGAGCAGGAATATCTTTTCCGTAGCAATCAGTACACTCAAAAAGGGCACCACATTGTTGTAGAACTCCGAACAATTCATCTGCCATACTCAAAACATGTTGAAGTCTTCATAACAATAAAAACATGTTGAAGTCTTCATAACAATCAAACATGTTGAAGTCTTCATAACAATAAAAACATGTTGAAGTCTTCGTAACAATAAAAACATGTTGAAGTCTTCGTAACAATAAAAACATGTTGAAGTCTTTGTAACAATCAAACATGTTGAAGTCTTCGTAACAATCAAACATGTTTGAAGTCTTCGTAACAATAAAACATGTTTGAAGTCCTCATAATAATAAAACATTTTGAAGTTTCATAACAATCAAACATGTTGAAGTCTTCATAACAATCAAACATGTTAGAAGTCTTCATAACAATAAAAACATGTTGAAGTCTTCATAACAATCAAACATGTTGAAGTCTTTGTAACAATAAAAACATGTTGAAGTCTTCATACCAATAAAAACATGTTGAAGTCTTCATAACAATCAAACATGTTGAAGTCTTCATAACAATCAAACATGTTAGAAGTCTTCATAACAATAAAAACATGTTGAAGTCTTCATAACAATCAAACATGTTGAAGTCTTTGTAACAATAAAAACATGTTGAAGTCTTCATACCAATCAAAACATGTTGAAGTCTTCATAACAATCAAACATGTTGAAGTCTTTGTAACAATAAAAACATGTTGAAGTCTTCATAACAATCAAACATGTTGACGTCTTCATAACAATAAAAACATGTTGAAGTCTTCATAACACAATCAAACATGTTGAAGTCTTCATAACAATCAAACATGTTGAAGTCTTCGTAACAATAAAAACATGTTGAAGTCTTCATAACAATCAAACATGTTGACGTCTTCATAGCACAATCAAACATGTTGAAGTCTTCATAACAATCAAACATGTTGAAGTCTTCGTAACAATCAAACATGTTGAAGTCTTCATAACAATAAAACATGTTAGAAGTCTTCATAACAATCAAACATGTTGAAGTCTTCACAACAATCAAACATGTTGAAGTCTTCATAACAATAAAAACATGTTGAAATCTTCATAATAATAAAAGGAATGAGTGCCCACCATCAACCTTGCCTAAATATCAACATCTATAGTAGCCAATCCATTCCCAACCATCACCCCATTTCCAATCTATAGGCTATTTTCTTTCTTTGAAGTTGTGGTGGAGTTTGAGTAGTTGTAGCGCATTATGATTGGTTATAAGGCTATCAATATTACAAGCAGCCCTTGGTTGATTTTGCAATCAGCTTATAGTCAGAAATTGAAAGGTCTATATCACCATTGCATGTCAAAGAGAATCTTCTACTAAAAAATTCATAATAATTATATTTTGTATCGTAAAATTTTGGAAAAATATACAATCCTTCCGATCTCTATTTTTTACGTGGGAAAAATTTCGCACTCAAAAAACCTACATTACAAATATGGCTAATTCCTTAAGTGGTTGGAAATGGGTCAGCTACCTTCTTAATAAAAAGGAATGGGTGTCCATCATCAATATTTCCTAAATATCAACATCTAAATGTGTGCATGAATGGTGAAAGAGGGTTTGGAAAACTAAGACATTGGAAGAAGTCAATGAACAAGTGTCTTTCACCATCGTGAATCCACCATTTTGTATGTTTATCATCATATTCTTTTCAACATGTGATATGGTGGATTTAATTATGGATATGACCTTTTTGTGCTCTTTACTTAAATGGACTTTAGGAACCAATGTCTCTCCCATTTGGGGCTTAAAGTGTTTTTTTTGAGACTCTCTCTTGTGGAAAACATCTTATTACTTCAACCAAATTCTAGCAACTTACTAAGGTTTGATAAATCTAATTTAATCCCTAAAGGACCAAGTGTTTGTTGAATGGACAATTGAAAATCCACATAGGTTCTTACAAAGTCAATTTAGTCGGATGTTCATAAAATTTTGATGCATGCATGTCTTTTAGTGGGAATACAATTTCTTTTCCAACTGCGTGCCTAGCTCAAAAGTTATGTTGCCCCCCAAAATTTGGACGATTGGTGTATTTTTTAGGCATCTTTTGCCAAAACTTTCATTAACTTTTGAATTTTAGAATGAATGCAACTAATAAAATATGGAATTAAATTGTCCAAGAAAAAAACAAATTTTAGTTCTCAAAGCACATTGTAAAATAATTTAAACATTATTAACTATGTCGAGGTAGTTTTAGGATAAAGAAAGAAACATTTCTTTTAACTTCAAGCCCTATTAGCTTGTAATTTTTGAAGTCTAAGTTCTTGAACTTTTCCCACAATTCCAAACATTTGTCCCTAACATTTCACCCTTTGGATTTCGAATTTTAAAAATTCTTATTGCCTAAGAAATCATCAAAAAAATAATAAGTGTATTGCTAGTTCAATTAACCTCCTTACATTGTAAGGTGATTTAGAATAAACTAGACTCCATATTTTCTTATGAAATTTTGTATGATTGTAACTAACAAGATTTACAACTCATTGGTGGAGAGGGTCAAATTCATCGCAAGAAAAAAAATTTACTCCAATAGGGATTGAAGTCCATTTTGTTGGAATAAAAAAAGTTTTTTTTTTTTTTTTCTTCAATGTGTTGAAATTTTTCAGCACATTGTGATACTACACTTTTGTACAATTGTAGTTAAGAAAAAAAAAGTTTTATTTTCAATTTTGGGCAATGCTCTAAGAAATGACAATTGTTGACAACTATTGGTGAAAAGCACCCATGTCTTGTAGGGGTTAAGTGAAATCATGACATACCTTGTCATGTTTCATTAGTCACTTTGTATGAATATAAATTCCATTCATAATTAACCCCTAAATGTCCAAGGCCTTTTTTGAGCTTCTAGAAAATTGCTCTAAGTTGAACAAAAGCCAACCAACATTTTAATAAGTTGTATCAATTTTTTTTTAATTGTAATTGTACAAATTCAAACTAGACATGTTAGAGATTACATAGGAGAAGAAAACACAACAATATCACTTATGGATTGAAAGATTATAATGTTCTCTAAGTTGAACAAAAGCCAACATTTTGATAAGTAGTATCAATTTTTTCTGAATTGTAACTGTACAAATTCAAACTAGACATATTAGAGATTACATAGGAAAAGAAAACACAATAGTATCATTCATGGATTGAAAGATTATAATGTTCAATTATAAGGAGGTTAAAACAGAAAAAGTGATTTGAAATCTTGCAATCCTCTTTTCACATGTCAAATCTAAAAGTACATGTCATATCTAAAAGTAGGTCACAAAAAAATGGGGATAAAGGGTACAATATGCATAACTCCAATCAATTTATGGCTTTTCAAAATCTACTATACAATTTTTTTAAATGAATTTCTAATGTGATTTTTTTCTCTAAGATTTAATGTATTTGAGGCTCATTTCTAAGAGCCGTCAACACTACATAAAGTCAAGATTGCAATGGCCCCCTTTGTACAACACCTTGAATAAAAAAATCATAATCAATCATTTTCAAAATCAGATTTTTAATGCTAAAACTAGACTTTAGAAGGGATTTTTCAAAAATATAAACTATTAACCTTGGAGCATTTGGACTCTTCTCCAAAATTGATGATTTGGAGAAAATCATTATAAAGTGCTATTTGGAAGAATATTTTTAAAGTGATATACAAAGTAAAGTTCTAGATTTTGAATTTTAGATTCCATCTATATAATTAGATTCACCAATACTATCACCAATATTTTTCTATAAATTTGGAAAGCAAACTATTATCATTTTTTGAGCAAAACTTATTGGAATGGATTCAAAATGAGGTTTTCTTGACATAGTGATTTTTTGAAATTTTTGTGTTCTTTACATCTATAACCTCATTTTTGCAAACCTAGTTTTGAACTAGAGTCAATGCAATTTGACCACTTGACATACTTCTGCATTTGTAATTTTAGAAAAATTTGTACTCTAGGAACACCAAATCCAACCATTAGATAAGACAAGAACTTGATAAAGTATCACCAAAAATTAGGATGACATTCATCCAAGCAAGAATGAGATAGAAACAAGAACTTCAATGTGTTCAAAAAATGAACATCAAAAACAAGAACTTCAATCTGTCCATCATCCAAAAAATGGATGGGGTTAAAAATAGCAACTTGGTTAGGTTTTATTTAACTTCAAAGTATTGTGGACACAAAATTTGGTGCCTCTGAACATTTACTACTGTCGAGTCACAAGAACTTGTCAACAGTCATTCCGAAAAATATTGTACATGGAAAAAACATACAATTACTAGAACGATATTGTGGATGAATTTCATAAGAAAATATCTAGAATGCTCACGATGAATGTTCCAAAGTTTTTTAAAAAATGAATAGAAATAAAGTATATTAGAACGATCATGATGTCTACAACTAAAGCCCATCAATGTCTACAACCCTAATATAGACATGTGCTTCTAATAAAGACATGCATCTTGACATGTGGAATGTACTTAGATTTTACAAGTCAAAAAAATATTCTCCGATAAGTACCAAGCCCTCGAAAATAAGACACTCGTCTCTCTGAACAAGAGGAACAGTGACAGACTGTTTTAGCTCAAATCCTTCTTGCCCTCGAAAATAAGACACACTGTAATCTCAGGACGCATCTCTCCAATAAAATAACCATTTCCCAAGTCTGCAAATAATCCAGCAACGCATACGCAAGGGGCATGACATGTAGTTTTCCTGATACTATCTTAAGTCACCACCTGTGAATCTCTAACGAAAGGTCTCCAACCTCGAACAAGCTCGCTGACCTTCGCTTTCAATTGAACTGAAAGCGTAAGCGTAAAAGGATTTGTAAAGGATTCATTGCAAAGTAACCTGCTCATTGCAACAGAATTTCCTTTTGCAATTGCAATAAAAAAAATCAATGAGAAATCTAAAAGTGCTTGTTATGGTCGCAAATGCTCACGAAAGTCTTCACCGTCGCAATCGGTATGCAATACTTGAAAAGAAATACGAAGGAGGCATGCATGGAGATATGAAAAGGGGAATCTCTCTTTCTTAGTGTGCGCATCTTATAATTTACAACAAGTTCCACGTTTCTCTCACCTGTCGAAAAAATGGCAGCGGCAACAACGAGGTTGCCTGCTTGTCTCTCTACATTAGCGCCTGGAAACATACTTCGCAGAACTTGAAAGCTTGCACCGTGAGGGCTGCTGCAGCTGCTAGATTTACAAACGTCAGCCTCTTCATGCCACTCCAACACACTCGTGTCTTTATGTTACGGGTTTTTTATCATCACACAACCCACCGATTAGTAAACCCCTTCAAAAATTTACACTAGGGGAGAAATATTCTCCGTCTACAATCTAGTAAGGATTTCACACCGCCATGGGACCCAGAGACTCCCCGCCATCGCCCACATGCCACAAGAAATGCGCGTAGTTGCTTGCGGGAAAGGAGCTGTCGGGATCGGCCGCCATGGCGGCCTTGTAGGCTCGCTCGGCTGCCCAGCGATTCCCTCGTCCCAACCACAAAAAACTCGCAAAACGACCGAGAATGGCGGAGTCCAGGGGATCCACTTGCATGGCCTGGTGGAAATAGCCCTCCGCCCTGCAACACCATATGTCTAGTTAGTTTAAACCATTCACTATCGGATTGCAACAAAAGAAGAGCGAACAACTCAAAACCTTAGACTAGAGCATACTAATTCGTCTAATTAGGTCGAGCCAAGTCCGGTCACAATTGAAGAAACGAACACAAAAGAGAAAAGAGAGAAAGAAGCATTAACATTGAACATATCAACATTGTATACCTAAGCTAGGTCATGGATGCTGGATCCCCCAAAAGGAAAACACAAACGCTCCTTTGAAAGAGAAAGAACAAGGGCAATCCTCCAGGAGAGGGAAAGAAACATTGGAATTGAAACATACCATTAAGTCTACCTAAGTTGAAGCATTCAACATGAGATCACAACAAAGAACAAGAACAAGAGCCAACACTCGAAGAAAGAGAACGAAGATCTGGAATCCAACGCACAAACATATCTACCAAGGCTCATCAGTACACAAGCGAAGAAATGAGCGAACATTCCACGGTCGAGAACAAAAGAGAGGAATAGAAACGTTGGATATGAGCATACCGATCATGGTCATGGCGGACAACGTAGAGGAATTGTGCATAGTTCGCCAGCAAGAGCGAATTCGACGGATCTTTCGAGAGCGCATGTTGGTACTCGAGATCCGTGCGATCAAAGCAAGCATAGTTGTCCGATTCGAGATGAGCCACAACGGGGGCTACTAATCTTCGAATGGTCTCTTGCTCCAACACCGCTTGCTGCTCAATGCTCTCCCCTCTCTTACTCTTCATCTCCTTCATGGAGCTTTCCACCCACGCCTTCATAAGCTCACGCCGCATCTCCACTTCCTTCTTCTTCGCATTCCCATCCAGACGAACCGAAGCGTCACGCACAGACTCTTTCTGCGACACCACGTAGTTTGAGTTCCCAGAGCCTCCGTGCAGCCATGCGTCTCCGTCGAAGTTTTCAGCAATCGTTGGGGAGTTCGTGTTATTCCCCCCGGAGCCAGTGCTGGAAGGACCCAATAAGGAACGCGACTGCGGGTTTGGGGAATTCAAGAAGAAGTGAGGGTCGAGCGCGGCTTGTGGGTTTGGGTTTGGGTTTCCGTACGTGGAGAGGAAGAAAGCGATGGGGGCTGGGGTTTCGCTCACGCTAACGCTGGCGAGGGCGACATTCTCCCCCATGGAGAAGACGGTGAAATTCGCCAGGAGGAGCATGACGGACACCATGAGCTTGGGCGTGCACGCGAACACTTGTTGGAAGAGCCAGACGAAGGAGGAGTGCATCTCCCGGTGCACGAGAAGAAGAACCTCCTGCATGTCCCACTCAGAGAACAAGGCCTGGCGAATCTGAAGCGCGTGGCTCTGCACGGCTTTGATCATGTACACCATAGAGGAGAAGGCGTTTCGGATGGCGCAGCCTTGGGGATGCTCTGGCTGCGATGGTGATTTTGTCTCAACAGTTCGTCGTCGCAGCTTTTTTATGGACGACGGGAGCTGCACGCCTCCCATGCCCAGCGCGCCCAGCGGCTCGGGATCCACAGTTTGGCCGGGGATTTGTTGCGGAGAAGAAGACGCGCCATTTGCCACTGCGTCGAAAAAAGTTGGACATGCACGAACTTCTCCCCTGGCGTGGTGGGAGGCTTCCAGCGCCATCATCCTCGTGAAAAACTCGTCCTCGAAATCGAGTGACGACGATCTTCGAAATTCGTCGAGATGTGCGGAGCCGAACTTGAGGCTGACCATGGAGTTTCGCTTCGCGTCCATGCCTTCTTCCCCCTGTCCATTCCTCTGCTTCTTGAAGCCTCGTGGTGCGTGATCAAGGCTCTCCTTGCCGAGGCAATCCTCGTCGCTCTCGTGTTCCGGCAAGCCGTCGAACGAATTCGCTCGGCAAATGCACGAACGATCCAGGCCGCGGTTGCTTAGTTGCTCCACACCGAAGGGGGACGACTGGTGAGGGGCGGATGACTCGGAGCTCGAGCAAATGATTCTTCGGTTGCGATGCGTCCTCATTCTTCTTCGCGAAGATGCTGCCACCCGACGCGAAGGTCGGCTGGTGTCGCTGAAAACGACATCAATGAGAAGAGGACAGGAAAGGACGTGCTGAGAAGAAGCACCACCACCAGCATTCGGTGCGAAGCAGGTGGAGATCCAGAACGCGGCTTCCACGCCCATTTTCCCCAATCGGTCGCAAATTTCCGACGCGATCAAGCGCCGCGAGTGGTGCGTCACCCTGCGACTGCGTGCCCAAATCCCGTCAACCAAAACCTCACCACTGTCATCACTCGAAATCCTCTTCGGTACTCTGTGTGCCCGTCATCAAAATTGGACCGATCACCCAACGATCAAAATTGAGAAACTGCATACAAGGAAACCTTGAATGATAACACCATTAATAGCCCGCTCCTGCACAGACAAAAACCAAAACAAGTGATCTCTCCACCGCTTTCGAAAACGACCTCAACACAGACTGTCAATACACCATTCTTTTCTCCAACCCGTAACCAAAAAATCACATACACAAAACAAGTAACGACTCGCACCCACAGACACCAAACCCCAGAAACAACACTCTACGGATTCTACCTCCAACTCTATCAACACACCCTCCTCTATCCTTTACATGGGCAATCCGATACAAAAATCAAACCCCACAAAAGAAAAAGAAAAAAACTACAACAAAAGCTCGACACTACTTATGATTGACTGAAGATCGGAAGAGAAATCAAGCTGGCAGAGACAAGGAAACAAATCGATCTCATTCAAGCGAGTCTTCCGTCGGGGATATTTGCGACTCGTGAATCTACCTCGCAGTCTAGAAGGAAAAAAAAAAAAAAAAAAGCTTATCAGTCATCAGTCCCCCACCCCTACCCCACTTCCCCCGCAGGGCAGAGCGCCAGGGCCCCTCTGGCTGTCCTTCGGTCCTTTGCCTCCTCCTCGGACCCTGGTGGCTGTGGTCCCCGGGTGGGACCCGCCCAGGGCGCGGGCCCCACCGTCCGCCGTAAAGTGGCAGGTGTCGTTGCGAGGCGCACGGGCCCAGGCGGCCTTCGACGTGGGAACGCCATGGCGAGGTCTGCATGTGCAGATCTCCGTTCCGCGCACGGTCACGCGCAGGCAATTTGTTTTTTCTGGAAAAAAAAGTTCTTAAAAAAGTGGTTGGAAAGACTTTTCTTTCTTTCTTTCATCTTTCTTTTATCTTTCTTTTATCTTTCTTTTATCTTTCTTTTTCTTTCTTTTTTTTCCTTTCGTCAGGTCTTTGCATGCAGTTTGGGTTTTATCTTTATCTTTTGGGACTTGGTGTGCTGGCACCGTCTGGGTCGTCGTCTCTGAATGCAACCAACTTCCGTATCATTACCTGACCTCGGGCAGAAGCTTTTGACCCCCAAAAAATAAATCTAAAAATAGATGTCGTAAGGGGAGCTGACCCTTTTCCAACCACTTAACCCCTGAGCACCCCAGCGCCCCAAATGTGGCCTCCTACTATGAGACATTTGACCATTATAATGTCCTAGGTTGTATGGTGAAAACTTCCACAAATTTCTCCAAAGATGCCTTCCCTACCTCTCTTGCAATCTAAACGGTCATGTCTCTTGGATCTTTTTTTTTAATCGGTGGGGTCTACTTGAGTGGCAATTTGTAGCTTGTTTTTGGAATTTGAGCTGGGCACTTAGGGGTGAAGCAATTAGGCATATTTGGAGTCCAGGTTTTCGGAGTGCGGAATTTTCCCCATGTACTAAAATAGGGTTTGGAAAGAGTACAATTTCTGTACTAATAGGCATGGAAAAATTATTGGTGAAATATTCAGCTGAGGATGCCTTTTATAGCATCAATTACCCATTTGGAAACAAAAATTTTACTATTTTGTTCCATTCCCTTGTCATTCACTTCATTTTTCTAGAATTTTATTGTACAAAGAATAATTATTATGTATTTTTTAGAGAAATATTTTCTTTGACCTATAATGGTGATATAGGCCTATCAAGTTTTGACCGTTGGATGATTGCAAAATCGAACAAGGATTGGTTGCAATATTGATAGCCTTGCAGTCAATCGTAATGCGCCACAACTGCTCCTCGAACTCTACCACATCTTCATAGAAAGAAACTACAACTTCATGGAAAGAAAACAACCTATAGATTAGAAATGGGGTGATGGTTAGAAATGGGTTGGCTACTATAATGGGAGGCAAGGTATTTTTCAAAAGAAATCTTATTAAGATAAAATTCTTAACCCTTGAAGGATGTTGAGGCTGAAAAATGATCAATGGATGTCTTCATTGTCCACAATACTCTTAACCCTTGAAGGATGTTAGGTTGGAAAATTGTCAATGGATGACTCTATTGTCCACTACAGAAACAAAGAATGCACCTATTGGTCCAATAGTCAATCAATTAAACTTAGAAAGGATACATGGTAAAATTCTAGCTAACAATTCAAATTAAGGTCCTCTTGTCATGCTCCATTAGTGAGCAAAGTTTACAAGAGAGCTATAAGGTCCAAGTGAGCAATTGCATTGCCATGTAGACCCAACAAGTAGGGAGGGAGGGAACTACTAAGAATTCCACACGTATTGATTCCCTCAAGATTGTTCAATCTTGGCCAATGGATTTGTTCACCAATTTTGATGAAATATGAAATCATACTTTTTCCGCTCTCCTACTCTAGTAAGTCAATTGGTGGAACTTTTCTTGTCTTCTAATTTATTTTTTGGCCAATAATAGAGCACTGTGGAAGGCCCTAAGACCCCAATCATTGAAAACATTGGTATCCAAGTGTAATATCATAGATTTATTTTAAAAATATGCAAGATACATAGATTGTCAATTGCTTTTAAGAGAGGTGAAGGGACCCCCTCACAAGTAATTAAGAATGTTATTTAGATGCCTAATGTATACAGGATAATATGGAGATTTACTATGCTTTTGCACTATAGCTTAGTGTTTAAGACCTCCTCTTTAATAATAATTGCAACTTTGCGGCAATCACTTGTGATATAGTGTTAAAATTGACATTATTAACACATTTAGGATTAAAGAAGTGGTTTAGCATCCTTAAAAAATTTTAAATTTATCATCTATGGTCTATTTTGCAACCAACTTTAGATTGTTCAAAAATGGAGCATGGATGTCATTTGAGTTCTTGTGATAATGACAATTTATTTCAATGGCCTATGATTAGAATGAGTTTTTAGCATATGAAAATGATAAAAATTTTATCTCCTAGAATTGAATGTGGGGATGACCAATATTGGTGAAAAATATTACGAATTTCAAAACAACAAGGAATTTTTTTCTAAGCCTAGCTTTCAATCAATCCAATGTTAGGTCCATTGGTGATCAAAATGCACATGTGAATATAAAATTTGTTAACATGTAGTGATAATCAATAGTGTTGTAGTGTTATATATAGAATTAATATTACATAAGCACTTGAAGCTAAAAAAATGGTATTGAAGCTACTCGAAGAACTTTGAAAATCATTATGGCATTTCTAAGTGTATTTTGAATTATCTTGTGATATCCAATCTCATATAATAAAGGTTTTACAAAAAGGATTTTATTTGTAGTAGAAAAAATGTAGTCCAAAAAAATTGAAGCTATAAACTGGCATGGTTTTTAATAAAGTTCAACATATGCTAAAACCAAAATTCTTTTGTACCAAGAAAATTCTCAATAAAAAATTAGATTTAAAAAAAAACATGATATCAAAAAAATTGGCATCCATTTGTTTCATTGAATCGATTTTCTTTGACTTTACTATGATGGCTATTATGTTATAGCCACTTGAAATAGTTGCTTATCCTAAGACCTAAACTCTTTGCATTTGTTGAAGTCATAGTTACTAGATTTTGTATGCAATTTTGACTATAAGTTTTCTAATATTTGTTGAGAGGTTAGAGAAGGAATGTCAAAAAAATGTAAGTGTAAACTTAACAACTATGATTTGTGTAAAGTTTGTAATTTATATAGCAACACCAAGCTAAATTGATTCTAGAAGACTAAAGGAGGCCTTGAGCCACCTACCTTGTAAGAACTACTTACCTTTGAAGACATGTTTGGACAAGCTTAGATGCCCATATAAACCTTGGGTACCAAACTTTTGTATTGTAACTATTTAGCCCGAGACTTAGTCGACCCTAAGACCTTTTTATGTTGTATATATAACTAATGGGTGGTTTGGGGAGGGATTGATTTCATATCAATCAAGTCAATGGATTGTATCAATCTTTCGATCTAACAAAAAATAGAAATTCATCTAAAATCATCTTAAAATATAAAGTCCAAATTCTGACGTTGCACAAAGTTGCCAAGGATAACACCCCTCCTACAAATATATGATTGTATGATACCCCATATTAATAACAACAATCTAACTACAAGCAATAGGGGTTGTTACACCTTCTCCTCTCCATTCTCAAACTTCAAAGAATGGAGACATGGCATTGTCTCTATAAATTGCAGAGGGCCCATTCTCTAAAGATTGAAAGATTGAGAAATCTTTTCTGCTAGTCTTGAGGTGAAGAATGGGCCTGAAGAAGTTTTTGCTTGCGAATGTTTCACCATAAGCATGTTCCTTGCCTTATCTTCAGTGACTTCCCCTTATTTAGGATATGCATTTGTCCCGGGTGTTGTACTCTTTAGCTCTACATTTCGTTGTTTTCTTCTTTCCTCTTATTGCTTCTAGTAAGCTTCTTTTGCTTTTACCATACACGAAGATGGGGAACTTCATTAAAATGGCGATTATTCTGTGACTTTGGCATTCTCACAATTCAGACCGGGTGGTCTGAACTCTACTAGTGTCCTAGATTTTTGAAATGTATACCATTATTAGATATGTAAAATCTAGGAAATATGTAGATTTTTAAAACTGATTGGTATGAAATCTACATCTTTCCTAGATTTAATACATCTAATAGTGGTGTAGAGTTCACAAATCTAGGACACTAATAGATTTTAGACTGCCAGGTTAGAACTGTGAGAACGGCACACTGTGAAAATGGCACATGGAATATTGCCATTTTAATGAAATTCCCCATGAAGGTCTAATTCGACAACTAAGTATTGAAATTGAATTTCCACGTCAAATTCTCAGCAGTCCACATCACTCCAAACCATTCACAAGATGACATGTGGCACTTTTTCATCAAAATGATATAATTTTTTGCGGAATCTGACCTTACCATAGGATATCCACTACACTTTGCTTCTATGAGTCAGACTGGTGTTGCTTTAATCGATTTTCGAAGGTGTGTCATGTTTTTTTCTTTCTAGGGTTTATCCATTGTGAGTTGGAGATTTTGGAAACTTTTATGGAGTTCGTGCTTGCTGGGTTTTTTTAAGCGTGGATTCTGGAAATGGAAGCCGATCAGTTGTTTGATTTTGCCCATGTGAAGACGAATTCCAAGTCAGTAGAGTGAGGGGAGCTTCACAATTTGCGCAGGTAAAATCTCATTCTCCACGGCGCACAGAAAAGGAGTGTCATACATTCTTCTTCATGGAGAAGCGCTCCTATTCTCTTCTTTCCACTCCATACCTTCTCATTCTTCATAAAACTTTCATTCTCCGCAAAGGTGTAACAATTTGACCTCAACACGAAATTGTACGCTGTGCAAACCTGCCAAAACAAAACTCGTTGAAGGTGGAACTCTAGTACTTTCCGAAGGTCGGTGACAGTGACGCAGCTAGTACCCGGGATTATGTTCCGTCCCTCCCCCGTCTGTACTGAAATTTGCACTTCCTGGTTGATAAATTTAGGTGTTTGTTGCAAGCAGGACTCTCTACTTAGTGGCCGTGGCCCACTGCGTCAGTCACCCTACCAGACCCAACTTCGTGCAACAGATTCGAAGTTGATAGGGACGTCAGTTATATTCGTAGGAGATCAGAAGCACATCCGTCCGACGGAACCCACCGATGTATTGTTTACGTCTTCCCTTACCCAGTCCCGACAGTGAGAAAGCCCGGAATGCTCCGTCATTCAGAGGTTTCCAGGCAGACAAGCAAACAGGAAACGCCGTGATGAGTTTGAATTCTGGCAGCTGTCTGTACGTCTGGGCCCCGAAGATTTGGAAAGTGGTCGTCGGTTGGTAAGTTAAGCTACTGTAACTCGCAAGCTGGCAGCGTCGCCACTTTGTTTTTGCGAAAAAAGAAACTGCACTTGGGTCTTGCAACTGCCGTTGTGGGGATCATCATCAAAAGCTGTGCTGATTTCTGGGAACTGGAGGCTGATCGACGGGGTGACTCACTGCCACGCAGCACAGCCAGGGCTTCGGTCCTGTCGGTCCTCCGAAATAGGACAAGCCGGGCTCTACTGTAGCTGCACCGACGGGGATGAGGCTTTGCAAAGAGGTGTCTAGAGTGGGGTAGGAGGTTCTGGAAGGCGTGGCTTTATTAACCAATGTTTGGAAAAAAAAACTGGCGGCTAGTCCCAAAAATTGGGAAAAAAATCCGGTTGCAATTTGAAAACATTAACAAAAAAAAATTGGTGAAATTTTTTATAAAATTCCTATTTTGAGTAAAAAAATAGAAAAAATAATGGAACTCAGTTCTTCAAAAAATGGTTCAATATGAGAACTAAAGGAAATTAACCGGTAAAATTCAAAAAGTTTCCCGAACACTAGCTTTAACCTGTAAGTGCGCTAACGTCTAATTTCTAGATGGTGAACATATTTATATTCTTGTTTCCGATCTTTCTCGTTGCTACTTGGATGAAAGTCATTCTAATTTGTGGAGATACTTTATGAAGTTCTTGCCTATATGTCGGTTGGATTTGGTGTTATTGGAGTATGTATTTTTTCCATAATTACACACATGGAAGTATGTCAAGTGGTTGAATAAGCTAAAATTGCAGTGACTCTAGTTCAAAATTGGATTTGCAAGAATGAGGTCACCAATGTAAAAGAAAAAAATTCATAAAAGCACCACGCCAAAAGAACCTCCTTTGAAATCCATTCCAACAAGTTCTACTCCAAAAATGATATGGGTAATATTTTGCTTGTAATTGAATTTTGAAGAAATTATAAAATTTTCCTTTCAAAATTCATAAGAAAAAAATATTGTTGATAGCATTGGTGAATCTAACCATATGGATGGAATCTAAAATTCAGATATGGCATGTAATTTCTATGAATTTTCAAAGTGGAAGCTTTTAGACCATAGAAACCATCATATAGGTGGATTTGAAATCGAAATCTAAAAAAAATATGCAGTCAACCAATCACAATTAATCATAGGGATGGTTTAGGGACTCTTTTCAAAGACACTTAAACATAAGTCTAGAGATGGTTTAATGACTCTTCTCAAGGACACTTAAATGCAAGTCTAGAAACGGTTCAATGAAAATCTAGGATGCATGAATGGATATAGGGATAAGAATGGGTATTTTCGCCCTAACCCAAGTTGTTTCATATTTTTTGGACCTTCATGAAGTTCAAATGTAGGAGACATAAAAAATGGTATAAATCCTTAAATGTATGCTACTAGTACATTGATGGTGTAGTGAAAAAAGAAAAATGTACTTCTATAATAAAGGATGCTTTTAGAGCTAAGTCAATTTTAGAAACTCCTACCTTTAATTGGATTAATATCATTTGTGGTCGTTTGTTGGAATTGGAAAGATTTGGAGCTTGACAATAGAGGCTTTCTCATCTTTAGAAAAACACATGGATTTTTTATTTATCACTAATGATCAAATTTAAAATTTTATATTTATATTTGGAATTAAAGACCTTGTATTAGTTTGGAAGGTTGAAAAATATAAAGTTAAACCCTTAAAAATTTAAACGACTATTTTTAGGTTGCTACCTAGACCATAAAATAAACTTGTTTTGAAATTATACACCTTAATCCTCTCTTCTAAGAATTTGATAGCAAATGTATCTCCATGACGTACAACCATGCAATGAACATTTTTTTGTCAATTTATCTTTCTATAGCTACAAATGCCTTTTAATTTGTACAAAAGTTCTATTTTGGGGTGATTTTTTCAAATTCAAATATTTCAAGAAATGGTCATTGAGGCTAGTTTGTCATGGAAGAGAGACCTAATCTATAGCTCAATAGGAGGTGTCAACACAATATGAGGAAGAAGGAGTTTGAAAATCCAATTTTACCCACTTCTCAAGGAAAACTAAGTACCTCCCCCTAAAAGATTCCACTTCTTTCAATGTGAGACCCAAATCCAAACCCTAGGGCTAAAAGGATGTATAAGCATACATCCTAATCCATATACAAATGACATTTCCTTACTTTGAAATTCAAAAAAATTTGTATACATGCTTGCAATGAATCAATGTAAAAGTTAGGATATCTAATTGTACATCCAATTTAATTGCATTAAAATAAAAGATTTTATCTTTGAAGGTTTGTGAACGTGGAGAGGTCACAAAGTATCATACAAATATTCCAATTGTATGGCTTCAACAATCTACAAACTTTGTTGCCATATAACGTTGTTAAGGAGTAGAACCCTCAGCCCCCAAGTAGAGGTGTAATTCTCCCTAAATATTTGGGGGGGGGGGGGGGGGGGGGGGATTTAATTATAAATTTTGATTGATCATTGGCTAGGTGCTATAGAATGTGGGGCATGGCGCTGCTTTTTTCTATTGCGTTTTGGGGGACGGATCTTGAAATCACAAGCATTGTTACAATCAATTTTCACGTTGGGGGGCTTTGCTTTGGGGGGAGCAAAAAAGAGCCCACCAATGTTGGTTAACCCTTACACATCAAGGCAAACATTTGGTGTCCAATGGATGACAAAAAAATCTTTTAGTGTAGGACAAAAGTAGAACTATTCATCCTCGAAATTTCGTGTGAAAAGGGGAGATTTTCTACAGTACTTTGACTTCTAATGAATTTTAAAAAAAAAATTAGACTTACGATTTCCATGGGCACCAATGCATGGTTTAAGGATAAACAATGTTATGCAAGTGCACCACATTTACCCGATATCATGACACCACTAAGGTAGGTACACCCAAAACCGCCACTTTTTGCTACTGAGCCCATTTTCTATTATTAGACTGGTCAAATTTTCATATGTTCTTGTTGGCAAGTGAAAGGAGGTTCCAACGCACCAGAGAACATGGCATTTGGATATTGTATGCAAAAGTTATTAAGGAACAAAATTTGATTCTAAAAGTGTTTCTTTCACATAGGTACAGAACTGATTTTGAAAATGTACATACAATATAGATGGTGGTTTAAGGTCAGGGACACATTTTGGGTGTACCTACCTACCTTAATTCCACTTCCACCTTCTACTGTTGAAATCTATCAGTAAATACTTCCAAGCTCCCACGTTTCCACAGCAAAACAATTTTATAGTATTTTGTAGATGGGGAATTTTATTAAAATGGCAATATTCCATGTGCCATTTTCACAGTGTGCCGTTTCCACAGTTCAGACCAGGCGGTCTGAAATCTATTAGTGTCCTAGATTTGAGAACTCTATACCACTATTAAATGTATTAAATCTAGGAAAGATGTAGATTTCAGACCAATCGGTTTTAAATCTACATATTTCCTAGATTTCAGATATCTAATAATGGTATAGATTTCAAAAATCTAGGACGCTAGTAGAGTTCAGACGGCCCGGTTTGAACTGTGAGAATGCCAAAATCACAGAATAATCGCCATTTTAATGAAATTCCCCATGTAGATACTAGATTCTGCAAACCACGTTTTTCAAAAAATCTGTTTGGGATGTAGAGAATCAGTCACAGTATTTGACCACCCACACTATGTAGAATTAAAAGTGTAGCCAATGAGACAGTGGCTCCACTGCCTTGAACACCAGACTTGGCATGTGTATTCTGTGTTGGGAGCAGTGTTGGCCAGGAGAATGAGAAAACTGGAGAATCATTCTGGTGTTTTGTTTTGTGTTGTTTTGAAACAAATGAAACGAAGGGGGAATCTATTTTTAAAAATTCAGTGTTCCCAACGTTGGGCATTTGTCATACCACACAATGTTTTTTTAAAGTTAACTTATAGCCAGTGTGGTACTTATGTAGATGCCATTCGTTCTTATGAAAAATTACACCCAGTTGTAAAACTAAAGTCTGGCAGGCTTTTAATGATGATGTTGACCAATTTGTGGCAAAGTTTCATTGATAGTAATCAATAATGTCATGGGGTCAAAAGAAAAATGAATAAATAATAATTTGGTGAATCCCTTCTACCAAAAGGTTTGGAATGATAACTTAGAAGGAGCAATTTTGCCTTAACCCGTAAAGGACCGTGACTATGTTGTCACCAAAAAATGCTCCAAAAATGCCATTTCTAGTACAAGTACCAAATTTGGGACATATGTATCATTTCTGGGCACATGTAATTGTAAGATCTTGTAGTATGTTGGCATAAAATTTCAGGAATTTCCTTTGTGTGGATTGCAAGATATTATCATTTGAAGTAACAGAAATCCTTTTTTTGGCCCTACCAAAAATCAAGTAACTGCACTTCACAAGGTCACATTGGTATGAATTAACCCCTAAAGGACCATAATTGTCCCTTCGGGGAACAAATCGGATTTTGGGCAGGTACCTACAGGCTGAAATTTTGTCATGATTTTTGAAACTTTTTGTGAAGATAGAAAAAATGATGAGCTTCATGGGAATATTATTATTTTTTCAATTGATGCCCGGAAACGAAAGTTATACCCAAATAAGCTCAAAATAGGGGAAGAGGGGGTAGCAAAAAAAAAATTCAAAATTTTGAATTTTTTTTCTCATAGATTATATTTTTGCCTACATGGGAAGATTTGATTCATTCCATTTGGACTTATTATGAGAAAGTTATGGACAATCTTGTTTTTCGGGCAGTTAGAGCATCTTCTTGAAAAAATAACTTATAAAATTCATTTTTGAATGCAATTTTTATAATTTTTGTGAAGAAAAATTTTTACATGATTTTGTTTGCTTTCTAGAACAATCTCACCATTGGTATTGGTGCATTTTAATTCCATCTTAAAGATATTAATAATTTAAAATTTCCTTCTTATACCTACTTCTACTTAATAATTTTTTTAAGCATGAAAATTAATTTAAAAAATAATAAAATTCCCTAAAATTTCAATTCAATTTCGCAAAATAAGGATTTAAAACTCAAAACTCTATAGTGCAAAAAATTTAAGTTAAAAATGTTCAAAGTCAAATAATCCAGTCCCAGAAGGTGCTGAAAAAATTATTTTTTTTACTTTAAACGCAAATATCTTTTAATCTATGTGGTCAAAATTTCTGAAATTTTTTCCACACATTTTCATACTAGTAAGGTATAAGATCATATGGTTGGATGTGCAGAACAAATAATTTTCAAATTTTTTTACTCTTTGCTACAGAAATGGCAGTTTTGAGTATTTTTTGGCAGAAATAAGGCTTTGGTCCTTTAGGGGTTAATGTCCAAAATGGTGGTGCTTCTTTGAATTCATTCTTCAAGGCAAGTTGGCAACATGTTTGAAAATTTTCAAATCATTTGGAATTGTACAAGATACAAGAAAAAAATAGTAAGTAGAAAGATGTAGAGAATAATTCAAAATAATAAATTATTAACAATTTATTTATGTAATTGGAAATGCCAATCCCAATGGCTATAATGTTGTAATTAAAAATATACTTCCTGTGATTTAATTTTATTTTAAATACTAAAAATTGAGTAAAATAAAGGACTCCAAAGTTTATTTTAGAGTAGAGAAAACTAGAACTCCTCATAATTTTCATGTCATCAATTAAAATGGAATGATTCAAAGCTTTTCACATGTATATAAATCTAGAAAACCAATTTTAATTTTAATTTCTAATTTTTTTTTTTTAAAATCTTCCCAAATTGTCCATTTATAAAAAAGAATAACATATTAGGCCATAACTTTTGACTCATATTTCTAAAAGTCCTGAATTTTAGTGTACACGAAAGATATTCCTTGTCCACATCTTCTATTTAAAATTTGGGCCAGAAACATAGAAATCTCCAATCACATGTACCTGCCCAAAATCGCTACGTTGCCAAATTTAGTAGGTTGGTCCTTTGGGTGTTAAGGTAGAATGATCAAATGAATATTGTCATGATGGATGTCCATGTGCATCTCTTGTAAGACACCATCTATGTACATCTCCAAAGTTAGTATGTATTTATGTTGAAGAAAAGGTTTTAGAACATCTACTAAAAAAACTTTGACCTTCATAACTTTTGCATCCAATATCCAAATGTCACATTCTTTGTTGCGTTGGAACCTTGTTTCACTTGCCAACCAGAAAAAAAAGGAAGAAAATTTGACCCAAGTCTTATATTTAATAGCTAGGCACAGTATTGAAAAAGTGGCAGTTTGGGATTAGGGGTAGTCACACCTATTCGGAGAAAGTGTGATTTCTCCGGGAATGTAGACGTGGCAGTCTGAGCGTCTCCTGCGGAGCACAATTCTCAGGGAAATTGGAGTGCCGTTTGTTCTCCCACGCACATGAAGAAACGGGGTTCCTCAGATAAAATTATTGAGGAATTTGCAGATGGTTGGATGCGTTTAATCTGCGGAGCTCGCTTCTAATGTGACAGGTGACTGTTTCTTTGAGGATTGCTCCAAACATAAAAAAGGGCGGTCACACCTTCTCCACCAACACCGGCTTCCTATTGGTTCCTCTTTTCTCTGCTACATTTCTCCAAATTGAACGAAATTTGATTCTCGGAGGAGGTGTGACTAGCCCCTATTGTGACCCACCCACCTGAGATTTTTTTTTCTACGCCACATGATGAAAACCAACCACCGCAACGACAGTCTCCCCCGCCTCCAATCCTCACTCGTCTTTAGCCTCAAAACAAGCACATTTCTTGCGGGTCTTTTCACAGAATGGTGAACCTGATCGAACACCTCACGGATCACTCCCACACCTTTTGAAGTTGCTCGTTTTTCTTGTGAGTGAGAATCCTTATTATCATATAACTTAGTTGCCGCCTTCCCTTGTGGCATGGCATCCACCTACGTTGGTAGCCAGTGGTTGGACTACTAACATCCGCCCTTCCTTCCACTGAGTTACGCTAAAATGGAAGCTTCAGATTGGTTTCGATCGATTTCTATTCCCCAGGCAGGTGTACATGAGTTATAGTGGATTTCATTCTTCCCTTCCGCCCCAGTGAGGCGCGCATGTGGCTCTGAATCTCTGGTGGGTCTTGTACTGTAGATGATAGACCCGCCTGCGAGGCTGTGACGAGCTAGTAAACTTGGGCCTACTACCGTATGTGGTTCGTGATTCAAGATTCTTACCTGATTCACTGCGGCAGATCGAAGGAATCATGGCAGATGCGGCACTGTTCGTTTCCGTCTGTAGCCGGTGCCGGGTCCCGAGATTTGCCACCAGATGGAGTTCCGTCCTCACGCATTCCCTGTGCACCTTCCCCGGCCAATAATGAACGAAAGACACCACTTGTCGCTTCGCAATGCGCCTTGCAGCTGACGCTCCTGGCATGGAGGTACATCAGAGTCTCGGAGTGCGGCGGCAAACGAGCGTCGTCCACTTGTCCGGAGCTAGCTAACTAAAGTGGGTTTTCGATTACTTTGAAACTGAAGGCTGATTCAAAGACATTCTTATTATTATTACAGTAGAATAAGTTAGTGCCTTCTCGATTGAAGACTCCTGTATTCAAATCGCATCATCAATGTGCGGCACCGATATTCAACGCTCGTTTTCTTACCCTTTTCAGGAAGAGATTTCGACGCAACTTCTTGAATGAATGCATACAGACGGCTCCTCATTGAACTGCTAAATTATTTCAGGGACCCATTCCCGAGCAGGGACCCATTCCCGAGCAGGGACCCATTCCCGAGCAGGGACCCATTCCCGAGCAGGGACCCATTCCCGAGCAGGGACCCATTCCCGAGCAGGGACCCATTCCCGAGCAGGGACCCATTCCCGAGCAGGGACCCATTCCCGAGCAGGGACCCATTCCCGAGCAGGGACCCATTCCCGAGCAGGGACCCATTCCCGAGCAGGGACCCATTCCCGAGCAGGGACCCATTCCCGACCAGGGACCCATTCCCGACCAGGGACCCATTCCCGACCAGGGACCCATTCCCGACCAGGGACCCATTCCCGACCAGGGACCCATTCCCGACCAGGGACCCATTCCCGACCAGGGACCCATTCCCGACCAGGGACCCATTCCCGACCAGGGACCCATTCCCGACATACAGACTACACTCTTTCTAATCAGCACAAGAAAGCAGGACATTAATTATGGCACAATCTCCAATGCAGTCGTGACGCATTACGATTGGTTGTAGTCTTGGTTGATTTTGCAACCAACCTATGGTTGGAAATAGGAGGACTTATATGACAAGAATGTGTTGAACAGAATCTTCAACTAAAAAATTCGTAGTAATTGTGTTTTGAGAAATAAAATTCTGAAAAAATATGGAATCTTTCTAAACTCTATTTCTGTACATGGGAAAATTTCTCCACTCAAGAAAACAACACTCCAGATATGCAAAAATTGCTTAAGTGATCAGAAATGGGTTGGCTCCCTTATACCTTAACACCTAAATGTCTGGACTCTTTTCCAGAATTGATGATTTGGAGAAAATCATTATAAAGTGCTATTTGGAAGAATATTTTAGAAGTGATATACAAAGGGAAGTTGTAGATTTTGAATTTTAGATTCCATCCGTACAATTAGATTCACCAATGCAATCATTGATATTTTTCTATAAATTTGGAAAGGGAAATTTCAAAATTCTTTTTAAATTCAATTACAACCAAAATATTATCACTTTTTGAGCAAAACTTATTGGAATGGATTCAAAATGAGGTTCTCTTGACACAGTGATTTTTTGAATTCTTTTTGTTCTTTACATCTATGACCTCATTTTTGCAAATCTAGTTTTGAACGAGAGTCAATGCAGTTTGACCACTTGACACACTTTTGCATTTGTAATTTTAGAAAAATTTGTATTCTAATAACACCAAATCCAACCATTAGATATAAGACAAGAATTTGATAAAGTATCACCAAAAATGAGGATGACTTTCATCCAAGCAAGAACAACGGAGACAAAAACAAGAACTCAATCTATTCATCATCCAATAAATGGATGTCGGAACTCTCCAGGGTTAAATTTGACTGTTTGTTTTGTTTGTTTGTCATGTTAAGATCTCTTAGACCGTGCATCCTCCAATTGCATGCTTGGTACTATTAGAAAGCCCTCGGCAAGGAAGGATGCATTGGCTTGGTTTCGTGGTATTCCAACTCACGGTGAGAAAGTTATGCATTTCTTAGTTGTTTTTGGTTATGAAAAATTGGATAAATTACTTTTATTTTTGTTTTGACTGTGGCAGTATGCCCCGTGCTATTGCCATAGTCAAAATTAAAGTAAAAATATTTTTAAAAAATTCAATTCATAAAAACTTTGAAATTCAATAACTTTCACACCGTACATCTGAATGCCACCAAACAAAGCCTGTGCACCCTTCCTTGCTAAGGGCTTTCTGACGATACCAAGCATGCGACTAGGGGATGCACAATCCAAGAGATCTCAATGACAAAATAATCAACCAAACTTAAAATATAGATAAACAGGCAGAAGAGCCACCAACGTCTTTACTCTTTTGAAGTTGTCATGTAACATGCAAAATTGAAGTGAACACCGGGTTATAAACGGCAAAATTCTGTCTAAAAGATAAGAGCTTGTAAAGAGAAGTAAAAAAAGGAAATAGGGATTGACATGTTGAATTTTAACAAGTAAGTTTTTTACATTCTATTTTAAATTTAAATAACTTATTATAGTTTTGAAAATGCATCACTTACTTCAATGGTGATAAGGTGGTATTTAGTTGAATATCGTGTAGTTCTCCCATCTTACAAAACTACATTTCACTTTTATATATGCTTTGAAAAGACTATGGTACTACCCTACGTGAAGGTTAGATTTGGTTGAAACTAAGTCATTTTTTAAGAAAAAAATGACACATGGCATCTTGTGAGTGGTTTGAGTTGACGTGGGCCTTTGGGAATCTAATGTGGAAACTCCATATTTGCAATTAGGTGTTGAATTAAACCTTCATGTATGGTATGATTATGTAGCCATTGCATGATTAATGAGAGGTTGTAGTAATGATTTTTTTTCTTGTAATAGATCCTATTGTGAATTAAAAATTTACCTTTACAAAACTTAAGTATGTTTCAATGCAATAATAGTCTACGAAAATTGCCAATTTCTATTTTATTTTTCATAGGAAAAAATGGAGGGAAAAATCCAAAAAAAATTGCATTGTGCAAAAATGTATTAGACTATTGTGGGAACATATGAAAAAAAATTCAAAATCTTTGGACAATAAATAATTTCAATTACATTTAGGTCTATTTGCAGTTGTCGCCCACAAAATTAAAATTCTCATAAGTGTCATCTTATAGACCTAAAATGAATGACCCCAAAGTTTGTGTGTGACTAAAAACTTAGCCATTCAAATAAGATCAATGCATATATTTTGTAGGACATACTGGATTGCCAACTTTGCCATTGAAACATAGGCCCACATAAAGAAAAAAAATGCTTTGTGATTCACAACCTCGCAATTTAGAAGATAGTGCTTTAAATGGAACAATGATGGACGAGATTCCAAAAGACTATTTAGTACTACACAATAACAAAGTAGCAATCCAAGATAAAAGCACCAAAGAAATAGTGCTAGTCATTTCATTTACCAAATTTGAAGACATTGAATCTTTGAAAGAATACAAAGACTTGGAGAAGCTAACAATGTCATTAGCAAAATTGAGAAAGGGAGGCTCTGGCTACATAAAAAATAATAAGGCACAAGGTAGTGGAAAGATGTTTGCATTAAGGTGGAGAGGTGGTATGCATATTTTGATTACTCCATCCCCTAACATACAAACACATGGTATTCAAAATATCCATATTTCCTTTTCATTCCAATGCAAACATCTTTCCACTACCTTGTGTTTTATTGTTTTTTATGTAGTCAAAGCCTCCCTTTCTCAATTTTGCTAGTGACATTGTTAACTTCTCCAAGTCTTTGTATTCTTTCAAAGATTCAATGTCTTCAAATTTTGTAAATGAAATGACTAGCACTATTTCTTTGGTGCTTTTATCTTAAATTGCTACTTTGTTTTTGTGTAGTACTAAATAGTCTTTTGGAGTCTTATCCATCATTGTTTCTATCTAAAGTACTATCTTCCAAATTGCGAGGTTGTGAATTACAAAACATTCTTTTTCTTTATGAAGGCCTATTTTCTCTCATTTCCTTCAAAGTTCTCCTATGTCATGTGTTTGCATGAGCTTTGTACTTCATACTCACATTACCTTTCCCTTCCCATTTCATGTGATTATGAATTTCTTAAATAGTCTTATAAAATCATTGAATGAAATTAAAATTGACTAATAACAAGTAATTGTAAACAAATTAAAGGTTGTAAAGGCAAACAATATTTTCAATGGCCCTCTTGGACTTCTTATATAGTTATGCCTCTAAGTAAAAGCAACTTTTTACATTGGAATTCTTTTATTTTTTTGAAATGTAAAAGAAATGTTCATTAGAGTTTCTTTTACTTTTTTCGAATGTAAAAAAGAACCTTCATTATTTAGAGTTCTTTTACTTTTTTTGAAAAATAAATGGAAAGTTCTTTGACTTTATTAAAATGAAAGGTTAAATTTTTTGCATGAAACTTTTAGAACAACTTGTACTCATCGCTTGCTTTGAGGGAAGCTTTTTCAACCATCATTCCAATAAGTACTACAAAAGTTGTAAGATTTATTTTCACCTCAATGGCAAAATTGGCAAATTAAAGCGTGTCCTACAAATACTTGCACTAATCTTATTTCATGTTTTATTTGAATGAATAAATTTATAATTACTCACAAACCTTTTAGCCATTCATTTCAACTTTACAAGATGAAATTTATGAGAACTTTTATTTTGTAGGTAGCAAATGCAATTAAGTAAATATAATTGTTTATTGTACAAAAATCTTGATTTCTTAGTGAAGTTTAGATTTTGCCTATCTCACAAATGTCCAAGACCATAGTATAAACGGTTTAAAATCTGAAAAGTGGTCAAATAGTCTAACGTATTGTGACTAAAGTGACTTGTATTTTGGAATTAAATGGTATTTATTTGTAATTAATTGACAATTTCACAAAGGGCTATAATAAATTGTCTCTACTCTTATTTTCAAAGGTAAAATTTTTGTGGCTAGTTCATTAATGATGCTATGGATACATGAGTGCAATCCCATTCGTGTCTAGTAGGGGTTCATTTATCAATGAATAGTCAAGGATGATTCACAAATTGTCTTGCAAATGCATTAAGACCTAGAAAAATGCAGAATTAATATAGTATATATAATAGATTTGTGTACAATCACTTAATTACTGATGATAATTTTTAGCAAAACAATTTTATACACTCACTACTTAACTAGCCAAATTGCTAATTAAAATGCAAATTGAAATGGTCTTAGTCCTATATATGACAATTTGTTTCTATCTAATGCAAGGCATGAAGTGTGTAATGTCAACTTCTTGGAAATTATTGTTGCACAAGTTCCATGACAATTTATCAATTTTAACCATCAACAATCTCACACCAAGCATCTAATTTTCAAGATGTTAAATTCTACTTTAATCCTTGCCTTGGACTTTGACTTTAATCACCTCCAAAATTTTTCATCCTCCACATAATTACTTCTTGAGTCATTTTCGATTGAGATTTATAAACAAACATATGACAAATGGTCTATCTTCAACTTGACCATCCAATTTCCTGTCCATTCACTTAGAACACTGAACTTAATAGTATACAATCATTAACACCAAAACTCTTTTATGATTTTTAAATTTAAATTGCTCAATAATTTGTCGGTTTTCAGCAACCTAATTGTTCATCCACTTCTTTAAATCAACAACTTGTTTTTTTATTGAGAGCTTCAACTAAGCAACCTTATTGACTCTTTATTTTGGCAATTTAAATTACTTATACACATTCCCATTTAAAACCAATTTTCAACTACCAATGTATCTTTTTCATTTTTCATTTAGTCCATCCACTTTCACTACACTAGTCAATTTCTCTACCATGTTCCAACAAGTAGTTTATCGATTCAACTATATTCATATGTGAAATGATTCTCTTCACATACTATCACAACTATTCCAGCAATGTTATCATGTAAGCTAAGAAATGTGAGACAACAAGCCTTGATTTTTGATTTTTGGAGTAGGTATTCTAACTATTGAAGGTGCTTATAACATATGCACCTATACCATAAGTATTCTATAACCATTAAAGGTGCTTATAACATAGGTATTTGTAATGTAAATATTCCATAACCATAAATGGTGCTTCTAACATAGACACTTATAATATAAGCACCTATAATATAATTATTTTTTAACAATAGAAGGTGTTTATAATACATACACTTATAATATAGGCACTTATAACATAAATATCTTATAACCATGGAAGGTGTCTATAACATAGGTACCTAGAAATGAAACAATTCAGACACACGTCATACAAATCATTCTAAAATAATTGAACAATAGAATCATGCATAATTTAATCCATCAATTTGTTTCAAGGTTGTTGTATCCATTTTCCTTGCTCCTTCAATGCCTAGATCCCATCACCATCCAACACACAACAATAAATTTGATTCAACAATTCATAAATAGAATCAACCATTAAACTCTCAACGATGCACAATTTGAATTGTGAACATAGAAACTCACAACATTTCATTCCCAATAGACAAATTGTTAATCTTCAATTACGTACACTTAAACAAAGAATTTTCAACAATAAACTTCTCCAATTATTAAAAGTAGTTGCACTCATAACTGTTTATTAAAGGATTTGGGACATGATGTGTACTAATACACATTCAACAATTTATTGGACTATAATACTAGTAAGAAAAAAAAAATTGTGTACTTTCAAATGTATTATTTGGACAATGTGAGAATAAATCATGATTTTTTAAAGACCCAACTATATTCGCACCTAATACCAACACTGAAGTTTGACATTATTCTTGTAATCACATCTTTTTACTTTCTAAGACTTTAGAGGTGACGGTTATAGATATAGTGACGGTTATTGGCGCTACTACCTTAACCCTTAAAGGTTTTTGACTATGTTTTCACTAGAAACGCTCTAAAACTGCCATTTCTAGTATTGGTACCAAATGTTAGAATAAAAAATATTTTTAGACACATGTAACCGTAGGATCTTGTAGTACAGTGGTTTGTGAAAAAGTGGTAAAAATTTCAGAAATTTTCATCATGTAGATTGCAAGATATTAGTATTTGAAGTGACAAAAACCTTTCTTTTGTCCTTGCGAAAAACTGAGCAGTTGCACTTCATAAGGTCATGTTTTTATGAAAAAAATGTTTAAAATCGTGGTTAATATCTGCATTAATTCTTCAAGGGAAGTTGGCTACATGCTTGAAAAATTTCAGATTATTTGGAGTTGTACAACATATAGGAAAAAAATAGTAAGTAGAAAGAAGTAGAGAATGATTCAAAACACTAAATTGTTAACAATTAATTTATGGATTTGAAAAATGCCAATCCCAAAGGTTGTAATGTTATAATAAGCAATCTACACTTAATATTTTTTTTTTTCAAAAATTTATAAAATTGAGTACGATAAAGGACTTCAAAGTTTATTTGAGAGTAAAAAATCTATAATTGCCCACAAACTACCCCAAGCTAAAACTCCTCATAACTTTCATCTCATTAATTGTAATGGAATGATTTAAAGCATTCCAAGTATATATAAATCTAGAGGACCAATTTCAAAAAAAATTCTTAAAAAAGTGATTTTTAAAGAAGTTTTTTTTGCTACCTAGCCTACTTGCCAAATGCAAAAAATGACATATCATACAATAACTATAGACCATGTAATCAAAAGTTATGAAAATTATTGGGCCTTAAAGCTACTTCTCAGGTATACGTTGTGTGAAAATTTGAAAGAAAACAATAAAAGCTCCATTTGTAGTGAGCTATCCAAAATTGCTATGTTGCTAAAAAAAACACCATTTGGTCCTTTAGGAGTTAATTACCCACAATTTTCCATGGTTGAACAATTTGTCTATTCTCACAATTAGATTCAATTATATCTAGACCTACTACTTTGAATGGCTTATCCACTTCCAACTATAGCATTAACCTTCAAAGGCCCAAGTTGTGTTTTCTTGGCAATATAACAATTTTGAACATCTCACTATTAATGGAATTTTTATTTTTTTTCCTTTGAAATTTGTACACAACATATGAACAAGGTTTTTTTTAGGCCCAACAATTTTCATAATTTTTGACCATATGGTTAAAATGTTATTATATGACACGTAGTTTGTTTCTCAACTTGGGTAGCTTGGGCAAATTTAAAAAATTGACTTTTTCATAAATAAAAATTTGAAATTGGTTTTTTGGGTTTATGTTCAAACAAAAAGCTTTGAATAATTCCACTTACATAAATGACATGAAAGTAATGAGGAATTTTAGTTTGCAAATGGTTATGGATTCTCTATCATACTACTAAAATCATAAGTCCCTCTGTAATATCACAAATGCTACCATTAATACTAGGGACTTGTGCTTGCTATGCTATACATTCATTGTATCACATATTAGTAAAATTTTGATATATTTGAATAGAATGCATGATAATGATTTCAATAAGTCTTTAAAATTATTATTTTAAATATTTTATAAAAATATTTTCAATCATGCATACATAGAAATTGTATTTTCACACAATGTGATATTACAGAAATAGAGTAGTAGTTTGCAATCACTTTTGTAATATCACTTTTTACAAAGGGTGATATTATAGAAATAATATAGTTGTTGCAATCAAGGTGATATTAAAAAGAATCCATTGCTTCTCTTGGCAGGGTTGCTAAAGTATGAGCAAGGAGCGATGAGCGTTGAGTGTTGAGCAATGAGTGTTGAGCATTGAGAATTTTTTGAAAAATTTGTGGAAAACCTATAATTTTTTACCATAAGGGTTTTTGGTCTATGGTTTATTATAAAAGCATAAAACTATAGATGCATTCAAAGAGGATGAATAGAGATGAATGGAGATGAACAGAGTTGGATGAATTACTTTTTAGTTGACTTTATTGAATGAAATACATTTGTTCATGACATTGGATGATTAATCAATGATTTGAACTATAAAATCATTTGTTTTAGATAAATGTCATTTATCAAGTATTTTAAATCCAAGGTTTAAGTGGGTTTTTTTAAGCTAAGGACCTATGCTTATATGGTATTCTAAAACCATTTTAGGGTGAAGATACCATTTCTAATTAAAATTCACAATTCTTTTCAAGCATTTGTAAAATTCACCAAATTTATTTTTATGCTAACACCAACATTTACTATTTCTAATTACATGTTTTCATCTACTAATTGACAATAGTAACCATTATCTCTTGAAGTAGATGCCCTTTTCACTACCACTTTAAAGATCACCAAAATGCAAAATAACTTAAGAATATGGTAAAGTGCAAGAATGTAGTGGCCTTTTTAGTCTCACTACATGACATTAGAAAATCAAGTAACAACAATAGTCTTTAGAACAAAATCAATTTAATCCAATGCCACATATGGGAGAAGAATGATCACTAGCTTCACTACTATCACTATATGTAAGCCTTGGTGTCTCAACATTTGCTTCAAGGTCTAAAAACTTCTTGACAACAATATTGTATGAACGATGTTTGGCAATAGAAATGGGTGATGGAGCCTCTGCCATAGATGTCGCTAGAGTCTCAATGTAACATGGCAAACTCTTTGGACTAGGAGAAGGCGAGAGCACCAAATGCTTGAGAAAATTGCCTCTACAAGATGCAATGATTAAATAATTAGAAACTTTGAATAAATTAAAAGACATTGCACAATAAAAGAAAATAAACACATGCCTAAAAGCATCAACAAGCTTACTTATAGCAACGTCTTTTTCAAGGCCTTGTAGAAGGCTTGACAATGTCATCGTCATCAGAATCATCCAACACTATAGACAAAAGCTGCTTAGTTTAGATAGTGGCAGTAGAAGTAGGAAGGATGGTCAAAGGTTGAAAAAGACCTTCAAAAATCTCACTATCGTTCTCCAAGGCCACCAAATGACGTCTAATGTTGCGGCATGCATGGATAGAGGCCCTTGTTTATTGAATGCAATGTCATCAGTTGCACCAAATATGTTACATACAATGTAAAAATTATATGGTTTCAATAATAAAAAGTAATGACTAATGAAAGGTACCTGTAGATGCAAAACAATCCAATACCACATCACCATGTTTTGAAGATGCCTCGATTAGTAGTTGTACAAATAGAGGATCTTTCTCACGGGCACCTATCCACGGAATTGTACCATTCATGAGCTAAGTTTGCAAGGAGGTATAGTTGTGGAGAAGGTCAACTTCTTCAAGGTTTGTACCTTGTAAATGACCTATTCGGATTTTTGTTTGTTATTTTGAGTGTTATTTTTTGTGTGTTTTTGCATGATTTTGTTTATTTTTGAATAAATGACATTCCAAATTGGTGATTTTGAGTGTATATTAACCTATTGGAGGGTCAGTTTTTGAAGTTAATTTCCAAGTAGGGGGCAGTGCTGAATGCTGTTGGGGTGTGCGGTGCTCCAGTGTGAATTCAAAATCCGAGTTGGAATTGCAGACTGGTGTATTCCAAGTGGAATGGTCTGGGTTAGTTTCCAAGTCGGAGTTGCCTTGTGCGTAATGGTTGTATTCCGATTCGGTCTATCGTGTGTAGTTAGGGTTGTGTATGATCCAAGAGGACTGAGTGAGGAAGAGAGTGCCAATTTGGGAGTTATGTTTTTGAGTGAGATGGGCAGTTGTTGTTTGAGGTTCCTATTTGGCAGTTTGTGAATTTTGAGGTGGTGTCTAAGTTGGTTGGGAAACTGCCTGGCTCGGGGTTAAACTGAAGATTTCCAAATTGGAAGGCACCCAGTGTTGAGTGAGTCCGCTGCGTGTTCCAGCCCAAGTTGGTTGCGTATTTTATTTTGTGTGTCGTTGTAGTCAAGCAGGTGCTTGATTTTTATGTTTGCATGAATGCATGTGTGTGTGGAATTTGTGTCATGTCAAGTCAAGTGTGGCTTGTGTGTTTTCTAATTGGGGAGTGTTTGTGATTATGTCTATGTAAGTTCAAGTCGGAAGATGCAGATGGAGGCCAGTCTTGGTGTTTCTCATGGAGAGAAGAGGAAGAAGATCTAATTTGGAAATTTGCAGTGAAGTTGTGGAATTTTAGGTGCTGAGAGTTAGATTTCATAACAAATTGGAAGTTGAAGAGTTCGTGTGATGGTACGAGCTTGTGCTGTAGTTATTAAGTCCAATTTGGGGAAGATGAAGTGCAGTATGGGCTAGAATTTTCCAAGTAGATTTAAATTTGCTGTGAGAGCAGATTGGAGTTCTAGTCGACATGATGAAGTAAAATTGGAATTTTAGATTCCAAATTGGTTAAATGCCAAATGTTGAGGAAGGAAGAGTGTAGAAATTTCTCGTGGAGAGAGAAGAAAATATCCAAATCGGAGTGAATCTGTGAGCTAATTGGAGATGTTATGAAAATTTAAAACAAAAATGTGTAAACGGTGATTTGTTCACCAACTCAGTTTAATATGATGGAGATTCATATTCAGTTGGTGTTGTTATGTGTAATGGGAATTATGTGCTTGGTTGTGATGTAAGTCAATTTGAGGTTGTTTGTATGAAATTTCAAATTGGTTTGTATGTGTGTCCAAATTGTGTGTGAGGCAGAAGAAGTTTGGAGTGTATATGGTTTGAATGCTGAAATAGCAGGGCCTAATAGGATGTGGATGTTTATGATGTATTCATTAATTTCCAACTTGGTCTGAGAGGCTAAAGTTTCTATGTCCAATTGGGCAGTTGGAACGATATTGTCACAGTGAATTCCTAGTTGGTTAGTATACCGAGTGGAACATGTTAAGTCCAATTTGGAATCAGAGTGGTTGATGACTGAATGATGTCTTCAAAGGAGTCCAGTTTGGTATTAAAAAAATTATGCAAGCAATCTAGAGTGAGAGATACTGCATGAGTGACTAAAGTGTAAGAAGGAGGTAAAAGAATCCAAATCGGAGATCATGGGTGCAACCAAGGCCGGAGACAAAGATCAACGGAAGAGTGACATGTCCTAATTGGAGAAAGTCAGGAAGTTGAGTTAAACCGAGTTGGAAGATCGTTGCTGAAACTGTACCAAGCAATTCCGACTTGGTGAAAGATGAAGGAGTCCCATTTAAAGAATAAAGATCAAGCCTAATTGGGTGATACTTAACCTTGGTGGTTATAACAGTGGAGAGTAAAAGGAATGTTATAAAATAAATAAATAAAAGAATTAAACAATTAACTATGGAATAGTGAGGTAATTAAATTAATTCTAGTTGGAAGTATGACTTATTTGGGTATTTTGTTTCCCTATTAGTTGTCTTGTTGTCGTTGTAGAAGTAATCCTATTAAAATTGCCTCCCTAGGAACGAACGTAACTATTAGTTGGGTAAATCCGAATAGGTTCCAACGCAATCTACATACCTGCATCACTAAGTTGCTGGTTTATAGTGATAGAAAATTTGGATTCCACCGATGTTTCCTCCCATTGTCTTTGTATAAATAAGAGGATCCTAAAACGTTGTGACTGCAAGGGATAAACAAGTATGACAATTAGTATTTGACAAATACAATTTTACTAGTACTATACCAAAATGTGGTAAAAAGACCCACAGTCAAAATTCATTGTAGTTTTTTTTCCCACAATGTTGTACATGCTGTTGACTATTGCTGCAACTTTTTTTTTTTCATTTTCTAACTCAATTTTTGGAATTTGATGACATGTAATATACCATTGGAAAGGTATTACATGCTATGAAATTCCAAAAATTCAATTAAAAATTTGAAAAGGAAGGCTGCAGCTGTAGTTAACAGCATGTACAGCATTGTGGAGAAAAGAACCTCAGTGAATTTTGATTGCGTTTCCTTCTTACCACACTTTGGTATGATACAACTATAAGATAATAATCAAAATATTTATAAACTTGTAAAATGTAAATTTTTTCATATGAATGAAAAAAAAAGTTGATTATATACCTTAGTCCAAAATGAGGCCTTATAGGGCCAAGTCTCTAAGGTCATTGTATTGAAACCGACGGCGGGAAATCTGAAACCCTCCCTAAAAGTCTCACTTGAATTCCACCACCTGAGCCAACGAACCTTGTGGTTTGGTTGAACTTGGCATGTAGAAATCCTTTGAAGTTTCTCCAAAGACATCTTGGGCTTCTTGTTGGCACTGTAATGCAAGTTAATCTGAAATTTGAAAAGACATAAGTATAATAAAAATGAAGTCCAAAAATAATCATATAAATAAAAAAAGCAAGTAGGCATAATAATATACCTCTTCTAGGAATCCAACGCCATTTTTTGGATTTGCAATGGCGGATTGTTTATCAAACTCCGTTCAAAATCCTTTGATAGCTGTAGTGGTGGCTTGAGTCATGGCCTCATGAACACCCTTCGGAGTTCATTCTTCCAACCGTGTCTTCTCATAGTAAGTTCGCACAGCCACATTTGAAACAATAGCAATTTCTTGTTGCACATGAAAAACATGAACTTGAAATCAGTATAAAATGAATTTTACAAATCACAACAATTGAATGAAAAAATATTACAAACAAAAGATACTCACCAGATGAAGGAATTGTATGAAGATGGGAGATGTCAATGGATATCAAGCATCTGGTAGCTTTCTGGCCTCACATTTCTTATAATCTTCATCACTTAGAAGACCCTTGAACTCTTCCAATTGCAAGTTGTCATAGGTACTCATTCTATGCAATTATTGAACCAAGTTGCTTTTGACATGGGAGTGCTCTGTAGATCTGCAAATATCAATGAAAATAGAATGTAAGATGAATGAATGTGAAAGCATAGAATATTACAATACAATTGAAGAAGCGGTAAAATAAAATAAATATTGATTCAACAAACATTGGAACTCACCAATTGATGTCATTCATAGCCTCCAATAGAATGCATGTACGACCTTTGGACACCAATAACATATAATCAATAGGCAAATGCTACTTGCGGTCATGACGATGCATTCTGTGGATGTAAGCATACCAAGCCGCCAATCTGTAATTGCCATCCCATACGAAAAATATGTGATTTGACAAGTGTGAGATGGTTGGTTGAGAACTCAACCAACACTCAAATTGGTCATTCTTGTGTATCCAGGGTTCATCCTACATCTCTACGATCTCAAGTGTCACTAACTTAGAAGCTCCCTTGTCATTTGTTGTTAACACATAAAGTACACGATCACCTTGTCGATATCCATGAACAAACTCAGCTCCATGAACAAACTCAGCCTCCAATCGTTTCACTTGACTTTGGAGGAGAGGACAGACCAACGGAAGCCCAATCATCCTGCAGAAAGGAATATCAAATCGAGATACTGAACCACCACCATTGAAGAGCATGCTGTTGATGATTGCATTGGAGTCCAATTTCTGACCATTTCGCACATTCACTTCCACCTCATCTATCGTTCGCCCTTCAAAAACTTGATCAGCACTTTGAATATCAATGGTGCTGTTAACCTACAATCAATAAAAAATTGAACTCAAGTTATAGTTAACATTAAGAAGTCATGGAAATGAAAACAAATATGACGACAACTATAATACAAAATCAATCATAGAATTTATTATACAAAAATAAATAGAAATGCATTTAACTTGAGGATTGCCAACCGCAAGCTAAGAATCATCATTGGTGACTAGCTCCAAGCGTTCCATTTGTGGAAGCCCTCCATCGATGTTCATAAAGCTCTGTTTTGGAAAAACAAGAATAAGTATTTTTTACATCTTTATTAAAAATCAGCCTAAGTAGTGACCATGTTAACGAGGTTACATTTTCAGCCCAAAACAAGCATCGGGAAAATACATTTTGAACCTCAGACTTAAGTTTAGATTCTCTAAATGAATGTTTAGAATACATTGGTAGAAGTGACCTTGTTAACGAGGTCTGTTTTGCCAATGTATTTCAATAGTGTAAAGAAAGAACAATGAAGGCTAAAGTGAAAACTGAACTATGTAAGTGATCCCTAAAAAATCCGAAGAAAGAAGCCTCGTCAACGAGGCTACTTTTTCCAATGTATTTCAGTAGTGAGAAGGCAAAGAAATGAAACCTAAAGTGAAAACAGAATTCTCTTAGTAATCCCTTTAAACCCTGAAAAAATGACCTCGTTGACGAGGTCACATTTTGCAATCCATTTCAGCAATCTCTTAGAGAAAACCGAAGCCTAAAATTAGAATTGAACTGTCTTTGTCATCTCTCTAAACCCTTGGAAAAGTGACCACGTTAACAAGGTCATATTTTGCAATCCATTTCAGCAATCTCTTAGAGAAAACTGAAGTCTAAAATGAAAACTAAACTATCTTTGTCACCTCTCTAAACCCTTGGAAAAGTAACCTTGTTAACGAGGTCACATTTTGCAATTCATTTCAGCAGTCTCTTAGAGAAAATGGAAGCCTAAAATGAAAACTAAACTATCTTTGTCACCTCTCTAAACCCTTGAAAAAGTGACCTCGTTGACGAGGTCACATTTTGCAATCCATTTTAGTAGTCTCTTAGAGAAAACTGAAGCCTAAAATGAAAACTAAACTATCTTTGTCACCTCTCTAAACCCTTGGAAAAGTGACTTCGTTAACGAGGTCACATTTTCCAATCCATTTCAGTAGTCTTTTAGAAAAAACTGAAGCCTAAAATGAAAATTAAACTATCTTTAACACCTCTCTAAACCCTTGAAAAAGTGACCTCGTTAATAAAGTCACATTTTGCAATCCATTTCAACAAGCTCTTAGAGAAAACTGAAGCCTAAAATGAAAACTAAACTATTTTTTGTCACCTCTCTAAACCTTTGGAAAAGTGACCTCGTTGACGAGGTCACATTTTGCAATCTAATTCAGTAAACCTTACGAGAAAAGCAAAATCTGAATCCTAAACTGAAATTGTCTTAGTGATTTCAGAAATCTCAGAAAAGTGACCTCGTTGACGGGGTCACATTTTGCAACACTACTGGAAAATGATGTCCAAGTCAACAAAAATTTAATAAGTTTTTGTTGACTGCGATACTGTATTGACCGTTTTAACAATTTTTTCTTGATTTGAACAAGCTAACAAAATGGGCATTGAATTTTTGTTGCTTTAAATAGTACAACATCCACATCAACAAAAAAGTTAATACTTTTTTGTTAAGAAGACAACCTCTTATACACTAATAATGTAAGATAGGTGATTTTGATGACATAAGAGAGGAGAAGGCAAGCTCTTTATAGAAATGGGGTGATAAAAGGTCAAAACAAACCATATGGGATACATAAATCATTCATAGTCTTAATTCACATATCCCATATAGTTTGTTTTATTTCCTACCACCCCATTTCTATAAAGAGATTGTCTCCTTTAACCTTCTATCACCAAAGTCACTTCTCCTCTATCACTAAATACTTAGTCCTATGAAACTTATCTCCTAAATTATTTGTATATTCTAGCCTTCTTGTAATTAAATTGTAAAGTTTAATTTTCTTCTAATTAAATTGTAAAGTCTGATTTTTGGTCATTTATATGTGTTATTTTTGGCCTACATGGCAGTTTGTACTAGGTTGGTTCTTGGCTTGGCATGTGGCAGTCATTCATTGAGCAAATTTTAAAATGAATTAATATTATTATTTTTCTGATTTGGCCACCATAACAAAATGGACAACAGTTTTTTGTTAGGTATTGTCCAAGACAACGCGACCATGGGTACAAACACCCTCAATACTTTTTTGTTAATTTTTTGTTGACATGGTCATTTTTTTTCTACTACTACAATCTAATTCAGCAAACCTTATAAGAGAAAGCAAAATCTGAATCCTAAACTAAAATTATCTTAGTGATTTCAGAAATCTCAAAAAAGTGACCTCGTTGACGAGGTCACATTTTCCAATCTAATTCAACAACCTGTAGAAAGAATTTGAAATTATGCATCAAAATTAGAAATCGTCTTCGTAAGACTGTAAAGAACCCAAGAATGTGACCTCGTCAACGAGGTCACATTTCAAACCCTGAAATTGCAATCTTCTGAAAATCATACATCAAAACCGAAACCGTGGGAGTGATCTCTTAAATCCCTGAAAAAGTGACCTCGTCAACGAGGTCAAGTTTACAACCTAAAAAAGGGGTGTTCAGAAATGGCACCTCTTGAGGATTTGTAGGAACTTAAACTTCGATCGCATTGCCGCCTTTAATGGTGTCGGAGACACCCTCCCCACTGTCGCCATGTGCCTCTCCATCTTTGCGTAGCATGCCACTCCGTAAGTTCATTTCGGAAGCAACCCTAAGCCAAAACACAGCAATGGAGAAGGAAGAGAACTACACCAAAGCAAGCGGAAGATCAGCCCATGGAGTTGTTCTTTGGTTTCAAAAAGATGGTTTCAAGCAATGGAGAAGGAAGAGATTGGTAGATTTAGGCCAAGGGAATCTTTCTAATAAAATCTGCGATTTCATAGATTTCTGGTCCAAATTTTTTGGAGCACATAGATTATAACCTCAAAAGTAACCCCATTTTTTTCAGATTTTTTGAAGTTACAAGGAATTTTACAAAAATCAGCAAAGTCTTCTACAAATATTTGGGCAAGATTTGGTTGAAAAATCAGCCGATTCTGAAGATTTTAGAGAAGATTCCAAGATGCTGAATTAGTTTTTAGGCTGTAGAACATTCAAAAATGCTCCATTTTTTGCGTGCTATATACCGTTGGAATCGTCTTCTCAAAATACACGAAATGAAGTTTGGTGTCAAATTCACCTTTAACAAAAAATATTCAACACATACAATTAACTCCTCACAGTCTAATGGCTCCAGTCCTACCAATGAATACATAAACTTATCAACTCTGCGCTGATCACTAGGGACATGTTCTTCTCTAGCATACTCGGTTGGCATACGTCCACTTCAGTTTCATCAATAGTGTCAAGCTTGGCAATATCCATTCCTTCACTATTTTGCGTGAAACTAAACTCGTGTTCAAAAGGTGCATTTTCAATCCCATCATTTTCATACGACAAGGTCCGAACAATGCTATTAATTTCACCACCATTGGATTTCTGTAAGTGTCTAAACATCTTCGATCTTTCTAGCTGTTTCTTGCTAGAGAAGCAAAGTCCTGCCTTACGTCTCATTCTATGAGAACCCTTCGGCATCCCTCCAACCAAAAAATCCAAGAAAGCGAACTAGACTTTCTCATTAGCAATATCGCAATCTCTCCGATATATAGCACTCTTCAAGTCTAATGAATATATTCTCATTCAATTCATTATAACTTCTCCAAATAAAACATCTACTAACCAGGATATAAATGGTCAATAAGATCATCCATTCTTCGCTCAACTGCTTCATAATCACTCTCACATTTGAATATACCACCACTACATTGGAAGAGGCCTCCATTTGGAGCCTTCTAATCACCCTTCAATGTGAAAGTGGCGCTATGTACAATTCATTATTCCAAAGATTGGGTATTGATAACTAAATTTAAAAAATTCAATTGTTGGCCGTGCATTAAATCTTTAAATATGGAGCCCAAAATCCTTTTAAGCTAAATAGGGTACTTGAAACAAACTACAACCCTACTTTGTGGCACATTGCTAGATGCAAAAAGGAAGGAAAGACTTGTCATGGAGTTCAAGTTGGGATGAAGAAGAAATGTGGGGCCAAGATAAACAAGTCAAGTAAGAGTAGAACAACAGCACCTACCTACAACAGCCGCATGACAGAATATGGAACCAAGGCCATCATCAACTTTGATTTTTGGTTTTGTGCAGATGACCTTATGCATTGTGCAGGAGGCTCTAAAATCAAGTGGGTTCATGACTGGCCTCCTTTGCCAAATGTATGGTCTATTGCATGTGGAACACATCTCACCAAATCAGAGATCTTTTCTCTGGAGGAAGCAGGATTTCAATTGCAAACTGAAGAACTAGACGAAGCAATGCTCTTATGCTCCATCTCTTTAATGAAGAGAGTACAGATGGAGGTGTATCTTTCCTTCACTCAAAACAGCCAGATAGCAATTTTCAACCATCTGATGGTGATATGCACCCGATAAAGCGATTGGATAGGACCATACGACGTAATCCTAATGCACCGACAATTGACCACTGCAACAAATGGAAGACAGCACGAAACCTAAAAGTTGTCATTCAATCCGTAGTCGTTATTCCATATCTTGGCTATGGTAGAGTGATAACTCTACTGTCCGGCATCTTTCCCAACTAGAAGGTCTATCGAGTCACAATTTCAAACTTTCTTACTTGTACTTGCGAAGACTTCATCACCATGAGTACAACTGCACTTGGTAGTAGGAAATCTTGGGTGAACTGCAAGCATTTATATTATGTCTTTAGGTTCATTTGCAAGGCAAATTCTGAGGACAATAAGTACATACATGTACCAAGTTTGAGCTTTGATGAGGTGAAGCTACTTCTTGTAGGTAGCAATCTATAAGATGTATATTCATCTTGTAGTACTAGATTGAAAAACTACTTTTGTTTAGAAGTGAATATAGAATGGCCCATTGAAGTAGTTGACACGTATGCTAAATCCTAATTAGTTTAAGGTGGAAATAGTTTGTAGCAGCTTACAAACAACTAAAATGATTTGTAAAACCATAAACATAACAAAAATATATTAAAAAAAGTTAAATTTAGCCAAAAAAAACATTGCAAAAAGAAATGTTACAATTCTACAAATGAATCTTGAAAATGCTACTACATTCTAAGGAGAACTTATTATAATGAAACAACATTATACAACTGATTGTTACATATCTCTAAATGAACCTTCTAAGAGTTTCTTAAAGTAGCCTCACCCATAATTGTTACTTTACCTATAACCATCACTTCCTTAAATCTTGGAAAATCTTGGGGAGTAGGAAGATGTAATTGCAGGAATGTACCTCATCTAAAAATTTGATGTAAGTGGTGGTTTTAAGTCAATGTACAATCGGCTCTTTTAAAAATTCAAAACTTATTCTTACAATGTCCAAAAAATAAATTTAAAAATGCATTGAAATTCTTTTTCTCTTCTAAGTACAATTCAATAATTTTTTGGATGTCTATTAATCAACAATATATCCCAAACCCCTTATTTTGACAATTATGGGTGCTTCTACCTTAGTTACAAAAAACACAACCAACCTCAGATTAGTTAACAAAGTTTTAAGATCAACAATGCAAACTTCAAAAAAATTGTAAATTATTATTTTTACAAGGAAAAAAGTTCATTTATTTTAAGACATATTACAAATATGTAAAGAAAAATTTGAGAGGATGGATGATGAATGGATGACATGAATGAAGCTCATTCATTCATAAAATCTATGGTTGAAAAATCATCTACTTGTGGGAAATGCTAGTCTTCATTCATGCCCATTCATGCAACATTTGAATGTAAAATTCATTATTTTCAATAAAAAAAATTGCAATTTCTTGGATTTATTTTTTTATTTTTGGTTTCTGACATTTCTATATTTAGATCTGACAACCCTATTTATTACTCTGACATGTCTATTTTTAGTAAAATTAGTAAAATTCCTCACAGTGAGCGCTCAAATCTAATTGCTCATTGCTCAACGCTTGTTACTCCCCGCTCACACTCTAGCACTGTTGCTTCTCTTGGCTTTACACTTCTTTGCACTTCTATGATTTTGTGCTTTTGTGAACTTTGAGCTTTCATAATTTCAATTTTCTATTGCTACTACCAAATGATTTTGAGAAATTTATTCAATTGAAGCGATTTTGGATTCTACAACAATTAAGTTGTTCACAAAGTTTTTGAGATTTATAAGTTTTTCTTTTCAATTCTTCAATTTGGGTTGCCATTTTTTGTAACAATGGAGTCAAATTTCTAATGCATTCTAATGTATGTGTATCTTTTATAGTATTTACCATTGCATATGTTTCATTCATCATTCAATAAATTTCTATTGTACATTTCAATACATGCTTACTTATAAAAAAATTATACAAAGATTTTAGTCATTTTAATTTGAAGATTTATTGAAATTTTTGTTCTGCATTCTATCTAGTACATAAAAATTCTTATAAAATTCTAATGATGAATGCGTAGCATAGCAAGCGCCAACCACCAGTATTAAAAAAATTCAGATGTTTAAATATTTCTCTAGATAATATAATTCTTTTTTGCTTTTAATTTTTTGATGTGGCTTTGAGAGGAAATCTATAGGTGGATTTTATGGTGAAAAGTCAAGTCTAGTTCTTAAATAAATTTTGAAATCCTTCATTTTACTCAATTTTCAATATTTTAAAAATAAAATAAATTCATAGGATGTAGATTGTTGATTACAGCAATACAACCATTGGCATTGGCATTTTCAATTCCATAACTAAATTCTTAACAACGTAGTAATTTGAATCATTCTATACTTCTTTCTACATACTATTGTTTTCATGTATGTTGTACAATTCCAAATGATCTGAAATTTTTCAAGCACGTAGACAACTTTTCTTGAAGAATGAATCAAAATAAATACCACTATTTTAGACATTTTTTCATACAAATGTGAGCTTGTAAAGTGTATTTGCTTGTTTTTTTTTGTAGAGCCCCACAAAGGATGATTATCAATTTAAACACTAAATAATATCTTGCAATCCACAAGGTAGAATTTTTTGGAATTCTCTCCACATCTTTTCAAACTAGTGTACTACAAGATCTTGTGATTACATGTGTTAAAAAATATTTTTTATTTTAACATTTGGTACTAGTACTAGAAATGGCAATTTTGGAGTGTTTTTGGTGAAAACATAGTCAAACTTTAGGGGTTCAACAACAACAATTAATTCTTTTCCAAGAATTTGACAATTTGTTGATCACACATTGGGATAAAACATCCACTCAATTTTCAAACTATCAAGTTGGTACTTGGTAAATTGGATCTTGTACAAAATTGAGTTCAACACAAAGACAATTGGTTAAACCTCAATGAAATTCATAACTATCATGGCTACAAATGTCTCTCCAAAATTTGATTGGATGCAATTCATGTCTTGCACTCTTGTTCTTATCACTAACTTCCATCTTCTTGCCTCAACAATTTATCAACCAACTAGTTACTTGCAAAAAGTTTAACCTTTCGTTTTAATAAAGTCAAAGAACTCTAATGAAGGTTCCATTTATTTTTCAAAAAAGCAAAAGAACCCTAATGAAGGTTCTTTTACATTTCCAAAAATAAAAAAACTCTAATAGAGGCTCCTTTCACATTTCAAAAAAATAAAAGAATTCCAATGTAAAAAGTTGCTTTTACTTAGAGGCATAACTATATAAGAAGTTCAAAAAAGGCCATTGAAATATTGTTTACCTTCACTACCTTTAATTTGTTTACAATTACTTATTGTTAGTAAATTTTAATTTCATTCATTGATTCTATCAAGCTATCTAGAAAATTTATAATCACATGAAATGGGAAGGGAAAGGTAATGTGAGTATGAAGTACAAAGCTCATGCAAACACACGGCATAGGAGAACTTTGAAGGAAATGAGAGAGAAAATAGGCCCTCATGAAGAAAAAAAATGCTTTGTAATTCACAACCTCGCAATTTGAAAGATAGTACTTTAGATAGAAACAATGATGGATGAGACTCCAAAAGACTATTTAGTACTACACAAAAACAAAGTAGCAATTCAAGAAAAAAAAACCCAAAGAAATGGTGCTAGTCATTTCATTTACAAAATTCAAAGACATCGAATCTTCAAAAGAATACAAAGACTTGAAGAAGCTAACAATGTCACTAGCAAAATTGAGAAAGGGAGGCTTTGGCTACATAAAAAACAATAAAGCACAAGGTAGTGGAAAGATGTTTGCATTGGAATGAAGAGGAAATATGGATATTTTGAATACCATGTGTTTGTATGTTAGGGGATAGAGTAATCAAAATATGCATACCACCTCTCCACCTTAATGCAAACATCTTTCTACTACCTTGTGCCTTATTATTTTTTATGTAGCCAGAGCCTCCCTTTCTCAATTTTGCTAGTGACGTTGTTAGCTTCTTCAAGTCTTTGTATTCTTTCAAAGATTCAATGTCTTCAAATTTGGTAAATGAAATGACTAGCACTATTTCTTTAGTGCTTTTATTTTGGATTGCTACTTTGTTATTGTGTAGTACCAAATAGTCTTTTGGAATCTCATCCATCATTGTTCCATTTAAAGCACTATCTTCCAAATTGCGAGGTTGTGAATCACAAAGCATTCTTTTTCTTTATGTGGGCCTATGTTTCAATGGCAAAGTTGGCAATCCAAAGTATGTCCTACAAAATATATGCATTGATCTTATTTGAATGGCTAAGTTTTTAGTCACACACAAACTTTGGGGTCATTCATTTTAGTTTTATAAGATGACACTTATGAAAATTTTAATTTTGTGGGTGACAATTGCAAATAGACCTAAATGTAATTGAAATTGTTTGTTGTACAAAAATATTGATTTTTTCCTCAAAAATATATATCTAATGCATATTGTTTACTAGAACACTTTCGACATTTAGATTGACAATGCTCATTTTCACTCAAAATTGTTTGCAATATTGCTTTGTCTTTCATCAAGTACTACCTTCTAGTTCATAATTTTGTTAAATGTGAATAAAATAGTTGTTTTGATTTAACACTCAAGTCCCAAGGCTCCTTTTGCATCAAAAAGCATTGAAAATTTTTCAAGGCTCCTTTTGCATCAAAAAGCATTGAAAATTTTTCAAGGCTCCTTTTGCATCAAAAAGCATTGAAAATTTTTCAAGGCTCCTTTTGCATCAAAAAGCACTGAAAATTTTCATTTCAAATGTGAAAAGCATAAGTTTTAAATTTGTTTTGTTTTGCATGTCCAACCACAGGACCGTGTATTAGACCAATATGGCAAAGTTTATAAGTGACAACAAGAGGATCAAAAATTGTGATTAATGTTTTTTTAGTATTTAAAAAAATTATTGTAATTGCAAAATTTCCTAGAAAATTTATAAAAGTTTTTTGAATTGTATTGTGCATATGATTTCATCTTTAAAAAATAAAAATGAAAATCTTCTTTCTTATGTAGTTGCTTAATTGATGTGATGAATACAATTGCTCAACTATTGCAAGTTTCTCACACAATAGAACTAAAGAGAGAATTTAGGAAACTTATCATTGCCTAGTATGTGAAATTTTATCATGAGAAGCTCGTGATTATTTAGGATGCAAAATCATAAATTTGTGCCAATGTTTAGGGATTTAAATGACAAGTGTGAAAAATGTCAAGATGAAGTTGCATTAAGTTACTCATTTGTAGAGTTGTCTTCGCAACAATAAGCTAGTTTTCCAATTTGTATAAGGTAGAAGCATCAATTCTCCTAAATTTAAGAATCATAACTTTGTGAAGGTGAAATTTACATAGTACTTATGAATAAATTAAAAAAAGACACATTCTACATTCATATTTTGAAGAAGTATGGATTTAAAAACCATTTTCCAACTAATTGCAAATCAAAAAATTGTTAACAATCATTGGTAGAAAACTTTGTCACAGTCAACAAAATTTAGTTGACATTTTCTAAGAATTGTATTGTAATGAATGCAAATTTTTGAAAATTGTGTTATAGTGAATGCAAAACACAAAAATATTAGCTAGCTTTTGTTGACTGTGATATAGTTTTCTTCTAGTGAATCTTGTACACTTGCTTAGAATCTTCCTCATTTGTCTGCAAATTCTTAAAGGGTGAAACTTATGGCTGAAAGAATTCACTCCTTGCAGATAAAAATAGAGGTGGTAAATATCAATCATGAACAATGCAATTATTTGCACATAGGGCAAGTACATTTTCATCCTCATGCATAATATTCCATCCATTGTTGCGAGCTCTTCCACTCAAATACAACACCCTAACATAAGAAATTTTCAAATGGATACGATCAATAGCAATCCTAAGTTAATCCCTAAAAGACCATTGTATTTAGAGACCCACAATTGATGCATAATATTTGTCCTCCAAAGCAAGGTCAAAATCTTCATCAATATTTTTTTTTTAACAAAACCAACCGTATGATCTTTAATTTTGTTAACTTGTTCAAGTACATTGTCTCAATATTTTAGATTAAGTACTACCACTAATTGCAAATCCAATGTGCCTTTCAAAAGGTGAAGATTTGTGTTTCACAATTTTAAGGAAAAAACAGGTATGTCCTACAACTTGTGCATTTAAGTTAATAAATTGGAAAACAAGTTGAAAACACATATTCAAAAATTTAACCAAAAAATATTTCATATTCATCTAAGAAAATTATGAAGTAAAAGGTGTTACTAAATACAAGATATAACTAATATGCTAACAATTATATTACAAATCATTTATAGCACAAAAAAAAATACTAACTTTTTCAATTCAAAAAATGACCATTCAAAAAAGAATTTTGATAAATAATTAAATTGAAAATCTTAAAAAATCACCATAATTAGAGCTAAGAGTTTTGAGCTCATAAAAAATTCTTGGGAAAATCACACATATTCAATCTATAGTCTATTTTAGGAAGAGCTCTAGTTTTTTGTTTCAAATTTGATTCAAAATTATCATTAATATATATTTTATAAAATCCTATTGTTTCAAGTCATTATTAAATTATTGTTCTAAGTTGCATTTTATACTACATCTCACAATTATAGAAATTTGAACTATTCCATGTTGATTATGGGGGTAAGTAACTAGCAACAACAAAAATATAATCAATTTGGTGCAATTAGTCAAATGAGGGAGATAAAATAACAAATTTGACTTTGAAGACTTTAGTAATAACTTGAAAATTCATAATTTATTCATATAGTATCTTCAAAAATTATGCCAAATGAATTTGAAATCTTCTTTCAACTACCAATAAAATTTCTAAAATTTCATACAATAGGAACCATATTCACATCTTTATTTGGTTACATATAATCATCTAGCTTGCATTTTTTACTCCAACATCAATTACCACATTGTAAAAGAAAGAGAAAGGAAAATTCAAGGTTGTTACATCTATGCCAAACATTCATTTTTTTTTCTTCCAAAAACAAGCTTTAATATAAAAATATTCCATATGGTTTATAAGAAACATTTCAGGATCAAAAACCTAAAAATTTCATAACATTGTTTGCTAATTAATGAGAAAGGGGTCCCTTTTGGCATCCTTTTCAAGGAGACCCCTCTCTAAACAAAATTGTCTTCTATTGCTCCGCAACCCATCCCAATCTTTAACCCTTCACCCGTGAGCGCCCAGAGTGTATTTGCCAAAATTCAGACCCTTCTCAATTCATTCCAATCAAACTATCATGTAAAATGAGATCCACATAAATTGATTGTACCGATTGATAGTAGAGATAGGGCTGGAGTTGTAGGGAAAAGGACATGTCCTTTTACTGTATTGTTAAAAAGATTATAATGGTCAAACAAGGGAATCTTTGAGTTTTGAGAGGCCATATTTGAGGCACTGGGCGCTCAGGGGTTAAAGGATGGACTAGTAATTGTGGAAATCATCCCTTTGATTCTATATGAATCATTTGCTTAAAAAATTGTTAAAGCACTCATAGAAAGTCAAACTCGTGGTCAAACTTCTATAAAAGACCTCTCATTTTCACAACAAAATTCTAAAGATGAACAATTGCACTTGCACTTCTGTCCTACTAAATAGATTATCTATCATCCATCAAATGCCAAACATCCTTATCGACGTTTAACCCATAAACAATGATGCGACCATTTTCTGGTCGATGAATGATAAAAAATCTTTGAGTGTAGGACAAAAGTGCAACTATTCATTTTCAGAATTTTGCATGAAAAGGGGAGGTCTTTTACAGTAGTTTGTCTTGCAATGAGTGCTTTTGCATTTTTTGAAGCCAACAATTCACACGATACCCAAATAGATGATTTCCATAGAGACAGGCTCATCGTTTAAGGATTAAAATCAACTAACAAGTCTCTCTCAGATATCTAGCAAAACATAATACCTTCCCAACAAGCATGGGAAGGACCATTGCCTAGTTAAGGTAAAAGAGCCCATTGTGGTTAGAATTTGAAGTTTGGCCTCATGCTACTATTGAAATTTTTTCAATTTTTTTCCCACTCAAAGACAGCAAGTGCAATTGTAGTTATACTTTTTTCGACAAAGTATGAATTTGCTAGGAATTTTTGAAGTGTTCAATGCGTCACAACCCCAAAGAGTCTCTAGACTACCCCATAACCAACAAAATTTGAATCCATAATGCTCATCTTACTACTACCTAATGCAGTCACAATATTTTTTAGCCATGGGAAGGCCTCAAAAAGTCAATTCTTACAATGAATTTCACACTGAAAAGTTGGAAGTTTCTAATGCAGTTTTCTATTCATTCCATTACTTTCATGTAAGCCATTGATTGCAGTCCAAATCTCACAACCCAAATCTCACATACTGAAAAACAAAAAACAAAAAACAATGGGGTCATTTCCTAGGTGGCCACCACTATGGGTCATTTGACCGCAATAGGCTCTTTTATTTTATAGAAATGTTAAGGGTCCATTGTCTGTTTTTAGAATTATTTTTTCCACCAAACCTGCCCAACAGCTACCGGTCGTACGGCTCTCGTCATTGACATGCATGGCTGCCACCTGTCAATCGGATCGTCATCTTGCATGCATCGTGCTTATCGCCATCAGAAGCGACTAGAAACGGAATGATGAGAGCCTACCCCTTCTGTTATGAGTTCACCGTGGAAGGAGGGGTCCATGACCACGGAGGGGCCCATGACCACGGAGGGGCCCATGACCACTGAGGAGTCCATGACCTCTGAGGATCCCACGACCGCCGAGGGGTCCATGACCACTGAGGAGCCCATGACCGCCGAGGAGCCCATGACCACTGAAGGGTCCATGACCACTGAGGGGTCCATGACCACTGAGGGGCCCATGACCACTGATTTCAAGCCATCCCCTTGTTTGCTACCATTTTGCAAGTAAGGTAGAACTACCCATTACCACCATTTACCCAATTCCCCCACCTACAGGTTTCCCCCATTTCCGTCACTGGCCCATCTTATTACCATAATCTTACTTATCCATGATCATGATGGCGATGCACTGGGGAGCGGACACATCAGCCCACGCTTCAACAATGGTCTGGTCATGCTTTACCAAGGGTCTACTCACAGTTTTACATTTCAACTTTGAAAAATCACAAAAAATTCAATTCTTGTCGGAATGGCTTCATTCTTTTTATAATTGACTTCTCTCAAACAATTCAATCTCTGAAAAATATGAGAGCTCAAAAATAGCTTCTCCAAAGTACCTAGATAGCAAATCTGTATGGTAATGGGTAGTTCTACCTTATAGTAAACTTGCCAATCACTACGCATAGAAATTTAAAATCCTTCTCCATGTAAATATAAAATCTCTCATGTTTCAAAACTTAGCTTGATTATTAAATGTCATGTTAAGATTTATCTTTGGAAAATAGATTACAAAAATATTTTTTTCTGCAGAATTTATTGCAATTTAAAGGCAGTGCATCTAAAACCTAGTTAAAAATTCCTTGCAATCCTTCACCTCGTAATGCGGTCATTGAACGGCAACACAAAATTTTGTTCCCACTACAATTGAATTGGGAGTTGAATCATGCGGTTAGTGTGCGATAATTGGCAACAATTTTTGGATGTGAGTAGTAAATGGCCAGTTTACTCTAGATATGAATGAAGATTTTTATATTTATTTTTCAAAGATGAATTTATATGTCTACTACAAGCCTTAAAATTTTCAAATTTTTTTGGGAAAATTTTGAAATTATTGTGAGTTTTTTAAGAAAAAAATGAAGAAAATTCATATCAAATATAGAATACACTTGAAAAATCTGAAACTTTCGTTGTAGATGTACATTATAGTGTATAACATCATGGTGTAAATCAAAGTTATCACATCAATCTAAATTTAAAAAATCAACAAACCATACTTACAAGCCCAAAGTTCAAATTGCTATAAAATACTAATATTCATGAAATTTGAACATTTTCAATTAGAGTATAAATTGTACTTGATAAGCTTCATTTCAGTAGTGGGAATCAAATCCAAAAGTATAATTTTTATAGCTCAAATTCACATTAAGAGTAAATAACAAAAAATGACCAAAATATAACACAAACTAACAAGAGCACGTGGCCCATGGATTAAGCATCTTTTTTTTAGAAAAGTCAATTGTACCATAATGTGGGCATTTGCAATACTATTCACTAAAAATTTACTCAAGCAACTTCTCAAAAAAAAATTAGATGAAAAAAATATTTCTTTTCCATCCTACAAACTTAGGAGAAGTCATCTAAAGGACATATTGCATCTTCAACAGTGTTTCAAAGTTAAGGTGGAAACATGTCTAAGACATTCTTATACCCTTTGGTGCACCTACTAAAAGCAATTTTAACCATGGAAAAACAAGGTCCCCTATAAATAAGATACAAGCCAAGGTAGTCACCAAAATACCTCGATTATTGGACCAATATATGCATTCTTTGTTTTTATAAATAATGAAGAAGTCATCCATCAAACCCAAGAGGTCCGCAAAGTCCTTACAAGGTAAATTTTATATTAGATGGTCATTGAAGCTATCATTTGATATTTGGAGTATAAAAATGGGATTTGAGACCATGCATGGAGTATAGTATGAACATATCAAAGTATCTATTGAATAAATTTATAACAATATCAGGGACAACTAATTAGTTGTTACCATATCATTAAAGTAACTCAACAAATTGCTAGTGTGGATTGCCTTCAATTACTTGAAAATAGCCATTTTAATCAAGTTTAGTATGGTTTAAGGGGCCCAATATGTCCCTTTTGGCTTTTTCCAAGTAACAACCAGCAAGTGGAGTTGAATGAGGTTAGTATTGTAGTAGGAAAATCTAGGGTGGATTTCAATTGTCTATACATTTTCTACTTTGAAAATTATAGAACTCACATGGATAGTCTTACAATAAGTGTAAGCTATTCCTATAATTAAGTTTTTTCATATTGCCATAGATTGATGTGAAATCATAATTGTAGAGCTTTGTCAAGGTAGTTCCGACTTTAACAAAATTTAGAAGTTCATTTTCGATTTTGATACAACATAAAAGTTTGCTATAAAAAACACACTTTAGATTGCTTGAATAAACATATTCTTATTAGTATCTCAATTAGTATTCAAGAAAAGAGATTATGTAGACAACTAATGTTTGCTTGGCAAGTACTAATACCCTAAAGTTCTAAGGTTGGTTGATCTATAGTAAACTTGCCAACCACTACACATACAAAATTAAAATCCTTCTTTACATAAATATAGAGACTTTCACATTTTAAAATTTGGCATGATTATTAAATGTCATATTAAGATTCACCTTCAAAAAACAAAATGCAAAACGATTTTCTCTACAAGTTTTATTGCAATTTAAAGGCAATGCACCTAAAATCTAGTTAAAAATTCCTTGCAATCTTTCATTGCACAGTGTGCGGTCATTGGACGGTGACATAAAATTTTGTCCCCAATACAATTGAATTGGTAGTCAAATCGTGTAGTTACTATGTGATAATTGGCAATGGTTGTTGTTTGGTTCTTAGATGTGTGCGGTGAATGGCCGATTCACTCTATAACCAAACTAATTTCTCAAATAAACTTCATTCTTTGCTAGAGTGCAATTACACTCTATTTTAGACATAGAAAGAATGTTTGTTACAAGTTTGAGTAAAATCCAAAAATATCATGTGAATATCATACTCATGAGCTATAAGCAATCAAATCAATTGGTAGATGTTTAAAATCCAAGTCCTAATTTCAACAAAAAAAACCTTCTAGTAAGAACATTCCGTAATAATTGTAGATATGGGGAATTTGATTAAAATGGCGATATTTCATGTGCCATTTTCACAGTGTGCTATTTCCATAGTTCATACTGCCCAATCTAAATTGTGGGATGTCAAAGTCACAGAATATTCGCCATTTTAATGAAATTCCCCATAGATGTATTCTTTGAAACAATGAATATGTTATGTAGATGTCTCAAAGTTTGAATTTGGGTACCCAATCGGATCGATTTTGGAATTTGAAGTTGCCAAACCACAATGAACTTGGGCTAGTTCACTAGGTAGTGAATGATACTAAAACAGTACACTAATGATGGTATTTAGTGTTGGCAACTCTAATTACGAAGCATAACACTAATTGTCAACAATCCAGTTAATGTTACCAACACTAAATGTCAACATAGACACTATTTGTCAACTATTGGGTATAAATTTTTTACAAGTTTACATTTAGTGTTATCTAACTATTTCATCAAAATGCAAAGAAAAACGTAAGAACCCAAGAAACCTATGACATGCTCAGAAAAGTTACTACTCAAAAAAGTGAACACAACACTAAATGCCAATTAATTGACGTTTAGAGTGGGTAGGGTAAAAGCTCAAGTAACACTATTAGTAACATAACACTAAATTCATGGTGAATACTTTCCTAACAATTCACAATTAAATTATGCTCGGTCTCTAGCAAAACACACCCATCATCTACAATACATACATTTCTGAACACCATCACTACTCTTTGTCACAAATTAAATTGGTCACATTTCCCCCATGAACATATATAGTCTTTCATTCTTGCACTACTGATCATGATGAACCCTGTCCACTTGAATCGGCCGAGTGGCAAATCACCGCAGCATTGTGTAACAAGCTGTGTTCATTGTAACAATCACTGTAGCATTATAATGGTACATCACATATTTGACTGACATTCAAGTTCTCGATGTCCTGGAGGGTTTATTTTTCCAGGTGCCAATGAATCGAAGTTCATGAGAAGATGCTTCTGATACTGGACTCAAGGAAAACTCACGATCGATCGCATGTTGCCGGCCGGGATCATTCGTAAAATTGTGATGTATCTAAAGTTTGTACACGATCTTGCAGGTTTATAATTTATGCACGGATTGTAGTAGAATTTTTAGAACGCTAGCTAGTATCCGAAGAGGACAAGAGTTCGGCTTGATTGTGATCAAAGCTGTTGCGATCAAAATATGAGGTTGAAAACTGTTGATACAGATTTGGAACTTGCCTACAAGGTAATTGCAAAGCAGGCCAAGTTGTCAAGAATAATTGCTGGTTAGGCCCTACCGAGACGTGGGCAGCAAGGTTGGTACGACGTGAGATTATTCTTGATAACTTGGCCTACTTTGCAATTATCAAACATAATGTCAATATGGGGAATTTCATTAAAATGGCGATATTCCATGTGCCATGAATGTAGGAGAGTTGCGCTGTTTGACTTCTTTGATTACTTAACCAATGAAAACATGCCACAACGGTGAAAGTCTCATGCATTTCGATTATATCAGGTGGATCTGCACTCACTAAGTGAATACCAATTGGTAGCAGTAGAGATTTCTCTTGTATTTCTCTCATTGTCAAAGCATTGAAATTTCTACTTCATACCCAACCTTGTTGAAAATTTGCACAAAACAAGCAGCGAGCATTATCAGTCTTAGCCATAACATGCCACTACAGCGAAACGCTCCTGCATTGACATTGTGTTGCGGAAGATTTACTGCTCGCTAGTCTCGAGTGGCGGTTGCTGACCCAATGTTTGCATCAGTTTTTTTTCTACTGTTCTCCCATCCTTTTGCAGCTATCCTCACTGCATCCAAGAATATTTGGAGGGATGTTAGTAGCTCAATTTGTCCCGACCTGCCAGATCTGGCGAAATTTCGTGAGCAGAAAAAACAATGAATTCTAAGTTTGTGTGATGCTCAATTGCTCATGTGCCTAGTTGGATTTGCAACTGAAAGTGTGCGTTGCATTCTACTTTTAGAGCTTTTTAGTTGCTCTGGTGTGAAACTGCCACTGATTCTCTTTATCCTGTTTTACTGTTTACAAATGTGTGCAAGTGACCACTTTGATTATGCGTGAGCGAGAGAGAGGTCTGTCTTGAGACCTAACACAAGCCTGCAAAGCCTGGTCAATAATTTGCCCTCCAGAGACCAAGTTTGTAGTCTCAGTCATCATGTGGGAAGGATCATAAATATGTTCACTAGCAATGTATTGTATTGTATGTGCTTTCTTGAATTTACAAACGACACTCTTCATTCTAATTTATTTAGTGTTGCTTCTCAAATATTGTTACTCCTGCAAATATGGAGTCTCACTAAATAAAAAATTTATCATTAATTATTGTAGACTGTACTTCACCACAGGTTTGTGGTGGTGGTAAATGGTGTTCTACTTTGTAAACACCATAAAAGGCAAAGACCATACTATATATACATGTAATTGCAAAACTATTCAAAGTGAAAAAGAAAAACTCGATCACTGAATACTGTGAATTTTTAAAATTAGGGGAGCAATATTGAAAGAAATTATCTCAAATACTGTAATGGTGTGCATTTCAAGATGCTAGCTAAATTGACTTGTTTTTGTTTCTAACCTTTTAACGTAATTGGTAATGTTTAAATGTAGTTATAACCGCGCTTTGATGCTGTTTCAAGATTCATTCCGTGGTAACCTCAAAAAGTCTTTTGGGCAAATATGTCATTGCGGTAATTATGGTTCAACGATCGTTCACTCAGAATTTGCTGGCTCTTCTAGTCATTTGAGCTTCAAGTTTTAAGATTTTAATTACCTTTAAGCTTCAATATTTTACATTTCAGCTTTGAGATTCCAACTTCGAGAAATCACTTTATAACTTCAAGTTTTGAGATCTAAGCTTTAAGATTTCAGTTTTGACCTGCAAGTTCTCAGATTCGAGCTTCGATTACCTCAAACAGACCCTTTAAATTCTAACTTCAAGCTTCCAGAATGATTTGATCAGATTCCAGTTCTAAGCTTTGAAATTTCAGCTTGGCTGGTGGAGGAAGTTGAATTGAAGATAAAACTAATGGATGACCAAAAAAATTGTGGATAACAATTAACATTTCGAGAGAGAACATAGTACTTGAAATTCTTAGCCATTACGAGATGCAGATCAACAGGATTGCTGTACTGTACAGCAACTTACAACCCAAAAAGTGTGGAGGAACATGCCCCTAAATTGAATGGACTGACTGTTAAATGCATTGCGCATTGATCAAATTGGAGACTTTAATGAAAGATGATAGACTGCAATTTGAAAACATTTGGAGTCGACTTAATTAATAGCTTCGTAAGCTTGAGATACAACTGCAAAGAAAACTTGAGTCATGCAGCTTCTTTTCAATTTAGGCCTGAGAAGCAAGATTGTAATTGTACTTCAAATCTTCGCTACTTCTTATGATTGATGTGATAGTCTCAATGTCTTTGAAATTTGGAGAACCACAGTTGAGGACTCTTTTTTGACATCAATTGTTGTAGACAGTTGTATGACAACAATGTCGAGCTTCAAGCACTTTTTACGTTCCACAGTTTAGCCCGCCTCACAGTATGAATGCATATGCAAAATTTCATTTCTCATGCTCTCCAGTTCCTTCTCTACTTGATGTATTTTTTGAAGAATTTTGGACACATGGATTGAAGTTGCCTTGGATCTTAGGTCCATTTGGTCCTGCAGAATGCGTAAAGTCCTTGTTGGAGCTCGTTCACCGGCCTTGTTGGCCGCCTTCACTTCTTCCGCCATTTGTGTAGACAGACATGCTTGTTGCCTCTTATTTTCAGCCAAAGACTTTTGTACCAACATTTTCATTTTCTCGACCTCTTGGTCTAAGGCTTGCTTCTTCATCGCCATGCTTTGTAATTTGTTGAGTTCAAGGAACACGTGTTTTGCAATTTGTTCCTCGTCTTCATTTTCTTTGGGTGCAATTCTAGTTGAGCGATTTCCCATTGTAGATGAAATAGGTAATGTAACTTTCAAGAACGTAGTGCACTATCAACAAAATGAAATCGAATAAAATCACAACTACGCATTTAGATGTTTGAGACGGTTTCTTCCACTACATTCAACAAAACATATGTGTCTATTATATAAGTAAAAAATGAAGTAAAAGATCAAAGTAAAAGATCTAAGTACAAATCAAAGTAAAAGATCTAAGTACAAATCAAAGTAAAAGATCTAAGTACAAATCAAAGTAAAAGATCTAAGTACAAATCAAAGTAAAAGATCTAAGTACAAATCAAAGTAAAAGATCTAAGTACAAATCTAAGTAAAAGATCTAAGCACAAATCAAAGTAAAAGATCTAATTTAATTAAGTTTTTTTAATTCAGCACCCCCTTCCCCCCTCCCAAGAAATTTTAAAATTTAATTTTAAATTTTTTGGGAGGGAGAAGGGGGTGTTGAATTAAAAAAATTTAAATTAAATTTTTTTACATTGTTACACACAATGTACCGAAAAGGTACTGTACAACAACTTACAACCCCAAAAGTGTGGAGGAACATGCCCCTAAATTGAACGGACTGTCAAATGCATTGCGCATTGATCAAATTGGAGACTTGAATGAAAGATGATAGACTGCAATTTGAAAAGATTTGGAGGCGACTTAATTAAATTTGGGATTCTTTTGAAATTTGTAGATGAAAATGATAATTTGTTGCTCTTGAAGTTAGTTGTGGAGGTGTAGTCATCTCAATTTTTTTCCTCAAAAGCAAACCAAAGTTGATTTATAATGCTTCCAACTTGACACTACCGGTATGCATGGAGATGGTTGAAATGGGTAAATTAAAGTACTCTTTTTGTAACAAAAAACAAAGAAGTGACTTAAATCTTGAGGCAAAGTAAAAAATGAATTTGGCCTTGGATGTGATGATTTCAATAAGATTTGTGAGATGAATGATATAGCTAGGTTTCAATAAAAAATTAAAAAATAAAACATGTGGAATGTTTCATTGTTAAAGCTAGCTAATGTTAATTACAATGGCATTTTTGAAGATCTCAAATCTTACACATGATTTAGTACTAAACCAATTGATTTCTATTTATTCTTTTGGTCTTACACATTGTTGATTTTTCTTCCTTTAATGACTAATTAATATGCTACAAGTGTAGAAGGTAGATCTACCAAAGGTAGCCTAATGATTGGACGCCATTTAGAGTATACAAACTAAAAGTATGGTTTGTTATTTTCATGATCACAACTTTATAGAAGCCAAGTACCACCTATAAGTTTGGTAGACTTAGAAAGAAGTAGATTCATTCTTCATTCTTCATTATTATGGATTCAAAAGAAGTGACTTTTTGAAAATCAACAATTTTGATCTTTAAGAAATGAAACAAGAAACATGGTTGTCATATTGGACAAGTTACTATTCATTTCTTGTCTTGTAGGACAAATTATTATTCATCAAATGTACCTCTCAAGTACATTTGATGAATAGTAACTCGTCCTACAAGACGAAAAATGAATAGTAACTTGTGCAGTATGACAACAATGACAAGAAATCACTCAAATTTATCAATTATTGGGAAGGGTACGCCATTCTACAAAATGCCTTAAAACACCTTTGGATGTTTATAAGTACAATTGCAAATTTCATGCCTTTTAAAGATATTTGCACCTAATTGTGACTCTTTTTAAACCCTAAAGGACCAAGGCCATTTTTTGCAAAAAAACACTCAAAACTGCCATTTCTATTGTAAAGAGCAAAAAATTGAAAAATTATTTTTTTTGCACATCTAACCATAGGATCCTACACCCAACTAGTATGAGAATGTGTGGAATAAATTTCAGAAATTTTGACCGTACAGATTGCAGGATATATGAATTTAAAGTTCAGAAAACAACTTTTTATGCATAGTGTGGGTTAAATTATTTGACTTTGAACCTTCCTAAACTTAAATTTTTTGCACTATAGAGTTTTGAGGTGTAACCTTGGAGTGCTCTGACGTCCATTTTTTAGACGATGAACATATTGAAGTTCTTCTTTATGTCTCATTCCTGCTTAGATGAAAGTCATCCTAATTTTTGGTGATACTTTATCAAATTCTTGTCTTATCTAATGGTTGGATTTAGTGTTACTAGAATACAGATTTTTTTAAATTACAAATGCGGTAGTGTATCAAGTGGTCAAATTGCATTGACTTTAGTTCAAAACTAGATTTGCAAAAATGTGGTTAGAGATGTAAAAAACACAAAAATTTCAAAAAATCACCATGTCAAGAGAACTTCATTTTGAATCCATTCCAATAAGTTTTGCTCAAAAAATGATAATAGTTTGCTTGTAATCAAAATTTGAAGGAATTTTGAAATTTTCCTTTCCAAATTTATAGAAAAAGATTGGTGATAGCATTGGTGAATCTAACCATACAGATAGAATCTAAAATTCAAAATCTACAACTTTCCTTTGTATATCACTTCTAAAATATTCTTCCAAAGATCACTTTTTAATGATTTTCTCCAAATCGTCAATTCTAGAAAAGAGTCCCAACGTTTAGGAGTTAAATCTTTATGGTGGGGAATTGAATTGAGAGTCTTAAAAAAGAAGAAAAATAAAAAAACTTAATTTTCATTCTTAAGAAAATTGTTAAGTGGAAGTAGGTATGAGATAGGATGAAAATCTAAATTATTAATATTTCTAAGATAGAATTAAAACCCACTAATTCTAATAGTGAGATTGTCCTGGTAAGCAAAATAAACATAAACCATGTGAATTTTTTTTAATTGTAAAAATTGCATTAAAAAATGAATCCTATAAGTTATTTTTCAAGAAGATGTTTATATTGACCAAAAAACAAGATTGTCCATAACTTTGTCACTTATCCAAATGAAATGAATCAAAACTTTCAATGTAGACAAAATATAACCTATGAGAAAAATTAAAATAAAACAAAAATTTCAAATTTTTCAAATTTGTTTTTGTTACCCAATTTCCCTTGTTTTGGGCTTATCTAGACATAGCTTTTGTTCTTGGGCACTAATTGGAAAAAAAAATCATATTCCCACAAAGATAATTAGTTTTTCTATCTTCAAAAGAAATTTAAAAAATCATGACAAAAATATAGACTGTATATACTTGCTTGAAATCCAATTTGTCTCTTGAAGGCACAATGGTCCTTTAGAGGTTAAAACCAACTCTAACAATTTATTGCCTGCAATTCAAGGACTATGTTCATAATAGCCTTAGGTTGCTTTCAAGTACAATTATTTTAGCACTTTCAAAAATTCATAGTTTATTCATTTAGTGTCACAAGAATGTATATAAAGAGAATTTAGAATATTCTTTTAAAATCCAACAAAAATTTAGTTAGTTTAATAATTAAAAAATACTTAACTGCTTTATCAGAAAAAAGGTTGTAGTTATCTACACAAAATAGTGAAATTAGGTTGCCCTTCATTAATTTCTCGACATATTGATACCATATAAATATTTATCATTATTGTAAAAGAATGCATTACCCTTGAATTAGTTACTCTTGTAATTGGGACTCATAGATCCCATATATAAAAATGGAAGTATATAAAAAATTATTTGTTGCCTTTAATGGCTTGTAAAGTAACTTTCTTGGGATAAGGCAATCTAAGAGACACTTCAAATTAGAATTGTCCAAGTCGAGATTGGGTGGCCAAACTTTGTTGAAAGTCCAAAAAAATGAGCAATAAATAGGCAATAAATAATAGGAATTGGAGCCTTTGGTTGGCCATAGTATAAAGCCTCAAAGGCCAAGCCCAAAGTCCAAACCTTTGGCAATGAACTTCCATGGCCTCTCAACCTAGACGGATACAATAAAAAGCCTCCAAAGGCAAAGCTAAAGTTCATGCTCTTAGCAATCTAACAATTGAAATCTTGTCATAACTCCATGGCCTCTTGGCCACAATTCAAACTTTTAGTTTTAGCCAACCCAAACTTTCTTTGATAGTCTGTCGCCATGTAAGCAATTTATTGCCATGTAGATAGTTGGAGGATGTTGGTCTTTGGACTTGTGCCTTCTAGTGTGAAGGGTCGAGAAGCCAAACTCTTGGTTTCTTGAAATTTGATTGGTGAAAACCCATAGCCTCTTGACCTTTGGTCATAGTGTGAAGTGGCCCTAAGTGATGCTTTTACACTTGAAGGATGGGCTATTCTCCTTGTGATTAATTGCAAAAATTTCAACCTTTTGCTTCCAATCACCATTGAGGATTTGGGTACTCTTACACAACAACTTAATGTGGCCTCTAAGGGCCAATTCACACTTTGGCCATCCAAGCCAAGAGGTCGTGGGGGAATGAGTGGCCAAACTTTGATGAGAGTCCAAAGAAATGAACAATTAAATTAATAGGCAAACTCCATGTCCTCTTGACCATAGAATGGGCCTCCATAGTTCGGCCGCCCAAACTTCCTTTGAAAGTCCGTCACTTTGTGGGCACTTTTCTTGCCATGTAGACAATTAGGAGGGTGACAGAGAGGCCGTGGGTGAGTGAGTGGCCAAACTTTGATGAGAGTCCAAAGAAATGAGCAATTCACAGGCAAAACTCCACGGCCTCTCGACCATAGTTTGGGTCTCCATAGTTTGGCCACCCAAACTTCCTTTGAAAGTCCGTCACTTTGTAGACACTTTTCTTACCATGTAGACAATTAGGAGGGTGACGGAGAAGCCGTGGGGGAGTGAGTGGCCAAACTTTGATGAAAGTCCAAAGAAATGAGCAATTCACAGGCAAAACTCCACGGCCTCTCGACCATAGTTTGGGTCTCCATAGTTTGGCCACCCAAACTTCCTTTGAAAGTCCGTCACTTTGTGGGCACTTTTCTTGCCATGTAGACAATTAGGAGGGTGACTGCCTTTGGGTTGTGCCTTCTAGTGTGAAGGGTTGAGACAGCCAAACTCTTAGTTTCTTGAAATGTGATTGGTGGAAACCCACAGCCTCTCAACCTTCAGCCATAGTGTGAATTGCTCCTAAGTCTAAAGTGTAAGCGTCCCTAATTGTAAAGGTACCTTGCCCTAATTCCACTATTTTGTTCACCTAATAATTTTAATTGTAGTGATGACGTGGAGATCCGGGAGGAGTTGCATTCAAGGACACAAAGGAATCTCCAGAGAGGATCTCGGTGACCTGTCGCTGCCGCCACTTCAACGGAGAGATGGACGTTAAGAATTTGAAAATGAGCGCGGAACAGGCCCGACGAAACGAAGGGTGACGACGTCACAGCTCCCCTCTCCCAGACCCGTGGTTTCACCGGGCCACCCTTTCCTGGGTCCGTCTCTTCCCGTTCGCCCCGAATGTCAGAGGGCTACAGTATGGGTCACTCTCCTCCTCTCTCGCAATCCGTGGCCCATTAAGCCCGTTCACTCCCGAGGAGTTTACCGTTGCGGTTTTTTTTTCCGACCTGGAGTCGGCGCTGGGAGGCGTATTCCGAGCCAAATCTCAAGGTATATGGTGCTCGGTAGCGAGACTTCGGGACTCGTTAAGGACGCCATAGCTACTTCTAGTTTAGGGTTACTCTGGGTAGTGATTGTTCCAAGCCCATTGTGTCCGATTTCTGCCTACATTGGGTGTTGCATTCTGAAGTAGAAGGTTTTTGCAAGGTGTGGTTTGATTTTTGAGCTCGTTGGTACAAGGTGGTTGTTTATGATCCGTTCTGAGAGGGTCTGCTTGTCTTGTGTATGGATAGTGGCGTGGACTTATGGTTTTTCTTTTTTTGTTTTAGTGAATTTTGAATGCTATTTCACTCTTTATTCTTTACTTATTTGTTCATACTTGTGTGGTTACCACGGGCAGGAATCTTTGGGTTGAGGTGTGATTTCGTTAATAAAATGGCGAGCTTGATTCTTGCAGCTTTTAGTGACAGAACTTATTTTTTCACGTTCTGGAATAACTAGTCTTGACTTAACACAGTCACGACCGTCGGCGCTTCTTTGGCTGCCTGTCCTGAGGATACATAGGAGAGGTATTCCCAGGTGTAGATTGGATTCTAGTTAGACTGTTGTACAGGACGAGAGTGAAGAGATGAAGAGGGGTCAAGTAGCAGAGCGGAGCCGAGAAAATGAGTCGCAACAACCTGTTGCGCCTCTTGAATCAGACCAGATTTTAATGTCAAGTAGTTCTGACCTGACCACTCGCAAGCTGAGGTTTACAAGAACATCTAGCCGGGACAACTCGGACCTGGAAGGCAGAATGAGTCCAGTACATGAGTCTTACATCTTTTTACAAAGAGCACAGTCAGGGGAGCTCGCGCTCGAGCGACAGTCAAACCGAAGGTCACCCTCGAAAGAGTTTGGAATGCTCGAGAACTCACATAAGAGTATTAGAAGTGTTGTCGGTGCCAGCGATCGTGTCTTAAGGAGCTCGCAGGCTAGGGTTCCCTCGGAGGACCCGAAGTTGAAGATTTACAGAGATCGCAGTCCTCGCATTGTTGCGAGCGCCCTTAGCTCGGTGGATGAGTCCGTCCAAGATTTTTCATCCCCTGTGTTGCGAAAATCCTCTAAATCGAAAGGTTCACAGCTGGGGCTCGTCAAAGATGACCGTGGCAAGGAGAATAGGGACCCTTTTGGCGAAGTGGATGGTACTTCCCGGCGGAGTCCTTTGCCTGAGTGGTATACGAGAAAGCCTCTACAAGACATCACAAATGCGCTCGCCTTAGGATTGGTAAGATGCCCTCCTTGTATCCTAAATTTGAATTATCCAGTGCTTTTGTGATGTTCAGTTTTAGCTCAAGTAATGTGTTTGAACGTCTTGGATTAGTCGAGATGCCCATAGAATTCACTGAAATCTATTCTTTCTGATGTATGACCTGAGACACAAGAAATATCATTTTATTAGCACACCTATCGAAATGCGTCGCTCCAAAACCTTACGTGATTATAACATGTTGGTTTTGAGAACGTCCACCTCCTCAGCATGGGAACTTGTGTCGATTTAAGATCACCTACCAATATTACTTCTTGCATATGATATCCAAATAATAAAGTACTCTATGGTGCGTTGGGATCGTCTTTGAATTGCAAACAGGAATGTTTTAGAACCTGATCAGTCTAATAATAGCAACATGCTTAGGGCTCAAAGTGTCTCAGGTTTGTGAGTTTATCCTAACTTCATCTGAAACTATAACCTTGGTTTCCAGAATGGTAGGTCCTTTCATATGTATTTTAATGACAAAGCTTGATGTGTTTATCCTTTGTTAGGGCGACGAACAACAACCACAACCAAAGAAGAAACTCAAGAAGAAGGTTGGTTCTGGTGTGGCTCCATCATTCCCAACACTTGCTGAGGCTCAAACAAGGAGGAAAGACTCAACCATCACTCAGCCCAAGTGTTCCAGTATTGCAACTCCCAAGCAATTTTCCAATCTTGGGAAGAATTTTCGATGACCAATTTCAGTCATTGTACTTGTTATTCATTCAAAGGCCAATTGAATGGTGTGTTATTATGTCCACCTTCAGTAAGATATCAGGATGCAGATAAGGGATTTACTTCTGGTGGATGCCTCCTTCTGTTCATTGGCTTGAAACCATGCATGTAAGAGTCACAGCCAGCTTCGACATCCATGCATGTAGGTGTTGTCCATATTAATAAATGCAAACAGCTTAATTCCAAGTCCAACTGTGTTGTATCAATGCTCAATTCTGAAGTTATTTGTCGTGAATTGTGCCAATTGAGTTTCATTCTAGGAGCGTTCGATTTGCAAGTTCATAGTCGATTTCAGTAATTTCCTAAACATGATTTTTCCATTCCAAAATGTAGTTCCATGGTTTCTTCTTTCTGTTGATATATCTGCTACGTTTCTTGGCACTTCCTGTTGGATTCATTTTTCGTCCTAAAGATCTGGAAGTGGCAAGCTTTCGCCATTTGGGCACTTTGTGCTTAACCCATTAAGGACCAGGTCGATGACAAGAAATGAAAAAGTGGCTGAAACTGACATGTTTTCATTAGTAGCCAAAGTGGATACTAATGAATACATGTCAGTTTCAGCCACTTTTTCACTCCATTCATACACCTTGCTGTTGCCATAATCTTCGTCCTTGGAGAATTCAAATGCGGTGAGAGAGCAGAGAGCAGGCTTTTTCCCTTTCTGTAGGGTTCTAGTAACGACTTCACGTTGATTGTCTTCTACAATTTGTTATGGTCATAATGGATCGTGTCTGATTGCAGGCAAATGCAGAGCCTACCTCCCTTGCTACAGATTGTTTTGGAACCGACTATGGTGCTTCCTTCTTTTTTTTTGGCGCAGTTTTCTGGGTTCACGGCCTCTTTACCGTTTGTGTGAACCTTAATAGGCTCTCATTTATATACACGTAAAACCTCCTTACACCTTCGGTTCTTACTACTTTTAAAGTTACCCTCCCATCTTCCGTGTCCTGAGACTTCTAACGGGCTCTTAAGCTAGTATATTTCCAGAAGAATTGTTGTTTGATGTTGTTGAGTGATCTTGCGTTGTCGGTAGTCCTTGGGGAGGATCGTATTACACCTGCTTCTGGAATGCTCAGACGTGCACCGAGGCACTTTGTTCTGAAAACCTATTTGAGTAGGAGGCTCCTGGTATTGCAAATCTATTCAAGCTCTTCTTGGTGAATGCATTGCCTGCAGCAGATCAGCGGATAGTCAAACTTGACCTCGGCAGTGCACTTCTGGACACTGCGAATGTTCACGGTTGTTGAGGCAAAATGCCCTTTTGCTTCTTTGAATCCTCCTGAAATCACCTGAGTCTGCAAATTTCAAGTGCTTAGCCTTTCCTCGTACGTCCATTTTTATACCCCATTAAGTGACCACTTCAACTCATTTTGGACATGATCTTTGTCAATACTCTTAAAAAAGGTAGCAGCCCCCTAAAGTGACACTTTTGTAGTCCCTCTTATAAGGTCAAATGACAAAAAAAATTGATGCCATTGTATTGGGGAATTCAAGAGAAATGCAACTCAATTGTTTTCGTAATCTTTCAATGCTTGAGTAATATTTTGCAGGCTTTCAAAGTTGAGAACATATACTAATCACTAAACTCACCTTGAATAAACACCCTTGAAGTACAAACCGTCTCAACTTTCATCGGTTGCTTCAAAAAAACTCCTAACTTTTTATTGGTTGCTTTTGAAAAGTTGTGGTGTTTTCAAATCATGGAAGTGTCTATCAAAATTATTGTTTATTGTTTAGGTGTTGAAAAATGGAAGGTGTTACAATTAGGTGTTGCTACCTTGTGCAAGGCAAACTCATGAGTGTCCATCAAAATTGAGCCCTTCAATTGAATGAAAATAGGGATGTTGGTCGACATTGCATTCAATATAAATCTTTGAGTGCCACATCACATTCAATACTGATCTTCAATTTCATAAAATTGGTACCAAAATTTATGACATTCTTAAGTACTTGGATATGAGTAGATTTACCTTTCAAGGCAAATAGCCTGAAGAGTGCAAATTGCGAAAGTTGTGAATTTCTGACAATGTAATGGAAATTGAAGTTGTTATGATGTGAAAATTGCATTTTCCAAGTTGATATCCAGAATCTCAATCCGAACATTGAATACAACAAATAAGGTAGTGTGCTCTAAAAGTGACCATTTAAGGGCTGGTTAACCTTTTCCATAGGTTTTTGTGAACAAAAATATTCTTGAATCATTTTATAGAGAAAGAAAAATAGATGTGGAACTTAACACAAGTGGTTTTGTATTTTTCCAAGTATTTTTGAATTATTTATAAATTTTCAAAGATTTCGGGCATAGGCACCTATTTATGACCATAGGCCTCCCAAAATGCATCCACTTGCAACATGTAAAAGGATGTGTGGAAATCAAAAACAATAATTGGCTCCATAATTCGGGAAACTTTTTGAGTTTTTCCGGTTAATTTCCTTCAATTCTCATATTCAATTGGTTTTTGAAGAACTAAGTCTAGTTATTTTCTCTATTTTTTACTCAAAATAGAAAACTTATAGATTTTTGCACCGGTTTTTCGCCGATGTTTTCAAATTGAAACTAGTTATTTTTCCAATTCCTCCGGCTAACTTTGAACTAGCTGCAATTTTTTTCCGAACATTGATTGGCTCATGTAAAACATTTTTCCTTGATTCATTCAATTGCTAAAGTGGTCCATTTGAGAATCACCTCATCTCCATTCTTGAGCTAAAAATAGGGGAAATAGGGGCATTCTTGAAAGGAGACGGGCAGTTTTAGAGCATACTACCTTATATGACTTTCCATTTATAAATGGAAATATGTGTGATAACATTTAAAATGTTTTATATCCTCCAAAATATCATATTTGTTGTTTGTGTTAAATTTTCATAAACTGAAATGTTTATAAACTTAATATATGCATATCATTAGGTTTAATCCCTTAAGAAAAAGGGGACAATCCAAATTTCCAAAATTGTGGTGATGTATAGTGAAATGCAACTTTGAATAATAATTTAGTGATGACTTTCAACTAAAATATGATCTATATATTATTATGTTCAAATAGGTAGATCAATTACCATACTAACTAGTATTCTTCAATAAATTTTGAAACCAAAAATTAAAAATTTCTTCTAAAACCAGTTGTATATTGAATATTTGCAATTTTATAAGGATTTTTTAAATTGAATTCAAAATTTTAATTTTTAATTATAGTGACTTTAAAGATTTTTATTTTAATAATTTTTCAATTTTTTTTTGAAGGATAATATTTCAAATTGAAAAAATTAATTTTAGGAGTTGTATACATATACCCTTTAATCTATAGAAAACTTATCAAAAAAGTTGTAAAAATCTATACCCTACAAATGTAAGAAAATTAACATAAAAATCTACAAACATTTAGGTGAATGAACAAAAGAAAAGTCTACATACTTGGGATATGTTTGCATTCTTCCAATATTTAAAATTTGAATGTATGGTCCGTCAAGGGTCAAAATTGTCTCCTATAAGGTGAAAAGTTTGAGAATGATGGTTTGAAACTAAATTTGTATTTATGTTAGATTTCAATCAAGTCAAGGGGCTCAATTCTTGGTGTTTATTCTAAAGTGACAACTAATAATCCATTTAAATGTTTACTCAAAAATTATAACTTTTATGACTTCAAAGTTTTATTTCATTTGTTCGGAAATATTAAAAAAAAGTTTATAATGATTGTAATCATTCAAATAGACTAAAGTATTCTCAATTGTTTTTTTGGTTTTTTTTCAAAGCCTGAATTTTAAGAGTTTCTAGTTTTGAATGTGCTAAAATGATGGAATACATCCTTATTTAGGTTGCTCATTAGGAACTAAATCTTAACTTGTTGAAGACTTTTTGAACTTTAAAACAAAAGCCAATATTTGAAGATATTGAAAGCCATGACTTTTATGTCATGAACATAACATCTTGTCATTTTAGTTTATGGCCTTCTCCAAATTTATTAAAAAATGAATCATATAAAAGATTTTGGGTCCCAAATCTTATAGTTCTAAAAGAATTGTGTACCTTCATTGAGTACAAAACTCTTACAATGCCTATGTTTAGGATGTGTATGAAAGACATACTTATATAATGTATAGAAATCATTGCCAAAAAATGTACTTTCCATCTCCCAAATGGCTTATTAATCATAATTCAAAGGCAAACCCAAATAATGAATGATTATATAGTTCTCATCTTCATTGATGGATAATCTACTAATCATTCATTCATTTGCACATTTTCCTAAAATGGTTTCTGTAAGGCAATGCCACATCTCATTGAAAACATTGAAAAATGACCAAGTCTTCTTTATCACCCCCCCACCTTCCTTATCATCTCCAATTTTTCCTTAGAATTCCTATTCATCACATACATCATATCCAAAATTAGATTGACTTACATAAATTTTTCTTACTTTCAAGTTTGGTAGTTTATCCTCCCTATAGTATTGTATACTTACAGGTTAATTTTAGCACTTTCATGCCGAAATAATTTAATTTTGGAATTTGGACACTTCGGTAGCCTGATTTGTTTTTCTTGGCTTTCTGCACTTTGTTCTTCCTACTTTTTTGGTGACACTCTCAATTTTGAATTGATTTTTTCTATTCATATATAAATGTATTCCTTTTTCTAAATTTTTCTAAATATTTGGATATTTAGAATTAGCAACTATGAAATTTTTTAAGATTTTAAGAAATAGGTGTACAATTTTTAAAATTTCAAACACGATCCAAACTTTCCCTACTTATTTCCAAAACTGACCTATACTTATGGTATAATGAAATAAAAGTAAAAGTGATTGTGTGGATGTTTGATCACCACTCACCTCTAATTTCATCCATCCCTTTTTACATTCGTCTCTCAAATTTTTCATCCATCTCTTTCCATTCATCTCTTGGAATTTTCATCCATCCCTTTCCACATTCGTCTCTCGGAAGTTTCATCCATCCCTTTCCACATTCATCTCTCGGAAATTTCATCCATCCCTTTCCATTTGTCTCTCAGAAATTTCATCCATCCCTTTCCACCTTTGTCTCTCAATTTCATCCATCCTTTCCACATTCGTCTCTCGAGAATTTCATCCATCCCTTTCGCGTCGTGTCAACCCACTTCAACAAAAGCTCATTGACTTCCTTGTCCTTCTTTCTGCCCCACAGTGCGAATTGTCGAGTAGTTCCAGTGTTGCGTTTTGACTAAAACACGCAGCCGTCGGTTGACTCTCATGCTGCTGGAAGGTTCTATCTACTCGAAACCGTCTCCCGAAGTTCAAAATTTGGTGCTGAAGACCGAGTTCCACGAGATCTCTTTGGAAATTCAGTTCACGGTGGCACCGATTTCAACCACAATCTGCATTCCTGGGCGATATTTGTCACGCAAAATCGGTAACTTTCAGCTACCCAGTTGCACATTGTTAACGAATTCCCTGACAGGTTTCGTTAAAAGAGAGGATTGCGGAATTGCAGAAAATTCCTTCATCTAGATGTAACACGATTCATCACGCAAACAGTGGACAGGCAGACCACCGACTATTATCAGAAATGGTTCTAATCCAGGGAGCAACAGGTCCGCCATGTCCTTTGTCAATACTCATGGATAATCACGCCCCGTTGAAAAGCGGTACAAGATTGCATCGGAATTGGCAAATGGTCGTGGTGCTATTGACTTCTGGAGACTCTTCCGGGACGCTTTGCAATCAGGAGCTGCTGGTGGTGCAATACATATACCCTCGCACAAGCTCAGTGTCTCATCATCAATCGTCAGTGCTCAAGGTCGTCTTTCCTCTCTGTTTGGATTGCGCTTTGCATCATTGAGTGAGAAGTCTTGTCTTCCGCGAGTGAGATTCTAGACTCCAGAGAAGATGGCGCAAACTCTCTCTCACACTGAGGTCCTCAACTGCGGAGCTCAGGACGCTTGGGAATGTTGCAAGCACTCGGACAAGGTGTTGCCCGACCTTCTCCCCGAGTACTTCTCCAGTGCGGAGATTCTGGAAGGCAATGGCGGCCCTGGCACCGTCCGCGTCTTGCACTTTGGACCTGGTATGTGGGAATTCGTCCTTTCCTTGGCATTCTGGGAGGAATCAATTTGATCGTTGCTGCGTGATTCATTTCAATCTGTAGGCACATCAGTGACATTAATTGCGAGGAATTAATTAGTTTTTAGCAGCTACTCTCCTGGTAGCTAACTGCTGGAAACGTATTTGTGTGCAGCCATTCCCCAAGCTGGAGCTGCGAAGGAGCGTCTGGACAAGGTGGACGATGCCACGAAGACGTTGAGCTACACCGTTTTGGAGGGCGATCCGAGGTACGCCAATTTCACCGCCGACGTGCACTTCGAAGCCAAGGGCGAGAAGCAGACGGAGGTCACCTGGACGGCGAAGTACGACCCCGTCGGCGAAGTCGGCCCTCCGGAACACGTCAAGGACATCAGCATCCTCATGTTCAAGACGTTCGAGAAAGCCATCCTGGCGAAGAAAACCGCGACGCACACGGAGGTGCTGAACGCATCGCCTGACGCCATCTGGAAGGTGGTGCAGGACGAGAACGCCGTCCTTCCGAAGGCCCTGCCTCAGATCTTCGAATCCATCTCGTTCGTCCAGGGAAGCGGCGAGCCTGGCAGCGTCCGCTCGTGCAAGATGGGCCCTGGTACGCACATTTAATTTGCTAAGAGAATCGATCCAGCTTCTCTCTCCCCATGTTTCACATCGTCTTTCACACCAGTAGAGTTGCTACTCAGTTGAATTTGCCCGCGTCTGCCATGGCGAAAACAGAGGGTAGGGGCTTGACATTACTGTGAATGCTTACATCGAACGTTGAATGTGTGCAGCAATTCCGAACGGCGGAGAAGTGTTGGAGCGACTGGACGTGCTCGACTCGGCCACGAAGAAAGTGGGCTACACGGTGCTGAAAGGCGACCCGCGCTTCAAGCACGTCTCCGCGGTGATGCAATTCGCTGCTGGCCCGACCGAGGGCACCACCACCGCTACGTGGACTGCCACCTACGTGCCCGTCGAAGAGAATGGCATTTTGGAGAACAAGTTCGTGGTGGCTGTGTGGAAGGCCTTCGAATCTGCCGCCAAGGCTTGAATCCAACTCGGTTATGGTGACCGAAAAGCTTCCATAGCTACCAGTCAGGATTAATGTCAGGCATTTTGCATGCACTGGCGGTACTATTGAACATTTTTAGGGTTGCACTGTCGGTAATAACGAGTGACTTGAGCATAGTGGACCTGAATCGATCTGGCCTAGCTTGGGGGATAAGCTCGTGCAGGAGAGATGATTCTGCACTTACGATGGCATTGTTGGATACTTGTATAGTTGAGTGATACTGCTTCTTAATTATTGACAGCAATTTTGATTCATCTCGTCTCTGGTTCGGTTCTCGATCTCTTCCCTCTGGTTTATGCATTGGGTTTCAAAACTGTTTATAATGTATCAGAGTGCAATAGTGATTAGAGGAATCAATCGTGTGCACTTTGAATAGATGGGATCCATGTTTCGGGGCTCGATGTTGGAGTGTGAGCTTATTTTGGTAGCTGCTTCCATTCTATTAGAATATGGATTTTGAAATTCCGGTCTTGCAAAGTTTTCCAATCAATAGTGTCCTTCACGTGGGCTGGGGCTTGTTCTTCACCGGAGAACACAATCAGAACACAATCTTAGATAATTCTTAGTATGTTTTAAGCTGAATAGCGATCAATCAGCTGGCAATCTCGGACCTAATTATCTGCAATAATTTCCGAGTTAGCATCTATCGCAACAAGTTTTCTTCACAAATTCTTGATAGAAACGGCCTTGATCGTCATTACGGTATATGTTGCCAAATGCGATCAGCATTTTTATTCTACAGCAAAAATCTGATCCTGCCTTAGATTACTACACTTGAATTCTAATGGTGCATTTTTTTCATTCACGGATTTCTTTTTTTGATTCTGAGGTTGCTAGAAGGTTGTAAAATTTTCTAGTTTGCACAATTTTGTACGACACTTTGACCTTCGATGGTAAATTAATGCATTAGATCCTCATGTGAAATTATTTGTGATTGTCGTAGGACACTTACATAAAAATCATCATAAAAAATTAATTTTTTTATTCATTCATGTCATGTCCAGGTTAGGAAATCTTGTAGCCATATTAGAAAATGTTGGGCTTGCTTTAGGTGGTAAGATGACCTTCATGGAAACACTTTTTGCTAATTTGGGATAATCTACAGATTCTTTTGGACCAAATGGTCAACACACTTCAAAAATTCATAACAAATTCATACTTTATCCAAAAAATAGAATTTTAATTACTTCCTTCGTTTCTCACATTTGTCTTTGTATGGAAAAAAAATCTGAATCTTTTTTGCTAATAGCAACAGAACAAAACACTCAATCTGCCTGTCATAGGCAGGTTTACCTGAAGTGATGCCAAGTTCCTTCTAGTGATCGCGAGCACCTTATCTTCTGCTTTCATCAACAACCATGATACTGTTTCATGATTTCGAAATCGTTCTATAGATTGTTGAATCGTTTCTACACAATGCAAACAATGGAACGGTGTACGGTATAAGCACTTGCTTTAACTCACCTCACAACTTCGATCACGACCACATATTTTAGACGTGTCGAAGAGCAAGTCTGGAAGTACAAGCTTGCATATGTCATCCACGATTTTGTCTAAATAGGGCACCTCCAAGCTCCCGAACATTTCAAAATGAAGGTCATTTACACTTCGAAGTTCTCCAACTGCAGCAGCCCACTCATCAGGATCCACATGTATGTCACCACCAACAAACTTCTCCCAACTACCTCCAGTCATCCCGGATTGCTTTTTCCCTGAGATCATCAACAGATGCCTTCTGGAAAATAGGAAATAACTTCAAGCTCTTGTTTTCAGACCTCCTTGCTCGAGCAAATTCAACAAGTTCTAGCATTGGCCATTTGGAACTGAGGTACTCTCTCGACAAAACTACCACAGCTATTTGGCAATGTTTGGCAGCATCAATGATTCGGGCTTTATACTCCTCTCCTGTAGGTAAGCAGCTCAAAACGCTGATCAAAGAAAGGGAAGTGGTTAAGATCTTCCAAGTCTTTACAGAGCTGCGCAACAAAAGGTTTCTGAGCTCCACTGTGGCTTAAAAATATTTTGTGCTTCGGTTCTAGCTTCAAAAAACTGCAATGTTTACAATAGATGTGAGTAAGTTCAATTTGTTACCATATTGAAGAAATCTATATCTAGAAAATTAGATGACCAGTTCACAACAACAATATCCTCCTTCAAATCACAAAGTAAAAACTAAGATATATTTCAGATAGTGGTATATCCTTGCAGGTGCCAATTATTCCATCGAAATATTGTGGCATGTCAAACCTGGTCTCTTGATCATGAGCAGATGAAATTGGAGCACAAGCCACATCTGGCTCAGAGCACAAGGATGTAGCATGCGGCCATGCTTCCTGTTCGCAACTGAACAATTCGATTCTACGTTATCAATCAAGTAATGTGGAAGAATAAGCTCATTCACACAGAAGAACTCTAAATCACATAACAAAGTAAAATAAATGATTAAAGCACCACAAGAAGAGCTTAAGTAGCGTCACCAAGAAAGTACCGAAAATACAAGAAACACGGAGAGTAGAGTTGATGCCTATTATCTGAGGCTAATACAAGAAACAATAACCCAAGTACATACAAAAGGGAAAAAATACAAAATCTTAGAAGCTAAATTAGCATCCATTCGATAGACAAAACATACCAAGTCACCCTAAGGACTACTCACATTTTGATCGCTCGAACAACTTACAGCAGATGATTGGTAGACTCTGACTGGCCTGGACTCCCCACCATCTGATTTTATAATAGTCACCACATAGTCATGCATTTCCAAGCTATTTATATGCTCCAACTCAGTAGCAATTCTCGAACTCAGCTGAGAATCCCAAAAATCGAAAGGCCACGGAATGATTGACTTTTCTTTACAGCCCTCAAGGAACCCTCGAAAGCCCTCCAAATGACCAACTCCCTCGTAGGATACTCTGTCTTTGCATTGTGACTTTGCGTTGTCACTCTCATTCTCTCGAATATATAGGATCACTTCTCTCTTCGGCTGTGGAAATACAGGAAACCCCCTACAGATTGTTAAGAGGAACGAAAAATACTCACAAGACTCCATGATTGCCATCCAGTGTTCTGTCAGAGAAATACTCCATACTTCTAGATGTGCATATATTGCACAAATTTTCAATACTCAGCGCAGTGGCAAATTTGCTCTTACTAGGGAAGAACTTGCCATGAAGGACGAGCGATCTCAATGACAGGTTCTAAACAAGTTAAGGGAAATTCACCTACAGCATTCCATGTTTGCCCGTCTATTTTATCAAACTCTCTTAAGAGCAATGTTCCACTAGAACCAAATTTTCTCCAGAGAAAAAGTTGCCAGGAAGGAGAAAATCGTCCTCAATTGAAAGGCTCCGAACAAGATTAGTGAAAATCATCCAATCAATGCCAACACAAGACCAAGAACAACATCACAATTCTCTGAAACCTACAAGTTGAACTCGGAAACTCCCATACAGTCACGCACAAAGCTAACGAAGTTGAGGACACCAAAACATGCACAAGCTCGTGAGCTCATCGGTTGCAAAATAGTCCAGGAACCCGCAAAAATCCGGCTCCGGCTTTGGTATGCTCGAGACAAAGACATCGCCTTATATCGTCTTGCACAATCACAACCTACCATCGTTGCTGCGCCACGATAAAATTGAACCCACAATTCGCAAGAACTCAAGACGCGACCAAGATTCCCCTCCGTTCACAGCCAAACTTGGAACAGACTCGCTAAGCATTCAAATGAAAGCAGAGATACAGAGACTAAAGATTTCTTCTGCGATTTCTTCTGCGATTTCTTCACTGCAATTAATTTTCAAACACAGAACAGTACTCGAATGAAACTCACTCATCTTACTACAGTACAGCATGTCCTCTCTGTCCCAATGCGATAACTTCCTAGCAGTAAGTTAGTGTCCTCTGTTTCCACAAAGGCTGGCCGCGAAGGAAATGCAGGAAGCTTGATAGGGACGCATTCAAGGGGAAACAAGCGAAGTGACTACAAGAAGACCCACTGATAGTCAAGTTCACCATGTGAGCCCATTTCTAAGCCCATTTCTGACCACTTAAGGTAAAACATCCCATTGCGGTCAGATGACCCATAGTGGACTATGGAATACTAAATGGGCGCTGTTGTCATCCAATGACGACGATCGCGACCTACTCCACCTCCATGTCGTCCTACCCCAGCGAGACTGAAATCCTAGTGACCTCCACTGAAACCTATAGGACGTCGACGTCGACCTGCTCTACCTCCACGTCCTCCTAGTGCACAGCGACTGAAACCTATAGGACGGTGACCGAATCGCTTGACATGTGTAGAAAATCAGGGCACTGGAAGGGGCCTCCAATTGGGTCTGAGATGTTAACGTATTCATAATCAATGTTGTCTAAAACATTTGGACGTACACCAAAACCTCGGAATTTTAGCAATTGCCCATATGTCCGGGCAGCCCGGACCTAAGTTTTGGGTAGGACGACGAGCCCCGAACCTGACCAGATCCCGAACCTGAATGTCAAAGCAAGTCCTGGTTCCTAGACTAGTTGCCCTCTCTTGATCGCATTTATAAATGACATCCCTCCATCCAATTGCGTGGTTTTAGATTGGTATGCTCTTCAATGAGCCCTCGATAAAAGCTGCATCACCAATTGTGTTCGCCAATTCTCAAAAACTACTACAAATTGTTCAACATTGGTAGGGGCCCAGGTCTGCAAGAAGTAAACTTCCAATCTCTCTTGTGTCACATTTGCTTCTTCTTAATCACATTAATAAATAACAAAGACATTCCATTGCCTGGTTTCCAATTGGTGTGTTCTTCAGTGATGTAGGAGTCCTCGAGTGAAGCAGTTGCAACAGATTTTTGTATCGCCGATGGTGTTCCACCAATTCACCAAAAACACGAATTGTTCAACATTGGAATTACAGCTGTCCAAGCCTTCACCTTCCTCACATGATGGGTTGACAAAAACAGTATGTTAGTTAGAACATGGAGAATCTGTTGCCAACTGCAGAAGGTTTAATTCGACAAACACCAATTGGAATTGGAATGTGCGGAGCATGTGCGGTTCTAGACTTTTGCTCAGTGGGAATTAGCAGTTTAGGATTACAAAGTCCGACTGATTGGGACAAATGTCATCCTAACTTATTGAGGACTATTACCAATCGGAGGGATGGGCAAGGGGGCAGATTTGCATGGTCGTTTGAATACAATCAAGCCCGTTTGAATAATGTGGACTCGTGTACATAGGGTCTCCCATCGACTGTCACTGACATACGATCACTCACAATCGGTTAGAGTTCTTCCCTTCATCGGATTGATGGCACTCAACATACACATAGGTGTACCACTTCCAAATTGAACTCACTACTAGTCCATAATTAAATCACAGCTTTAGTTACAATTAGGATCAATCCATTACCAAACCAAAATTGTTTGACAATTGTCTCAGCGAATCCATTTTGCCAATGGGAAACATCACAGCCTACATAGCCTTCCGCATCAAAATAATTTGAAAATCAGATTGAAGGAACTTACTACCAATCGGTCCTAAAGTCCACGTTCTGTACCAATCTACCAAGTAAACAAGCAAAATCGATCCCAATTGCCTTGTACCGATATTAATCTTTATCATCTTCACTGCCAATTGGTGAAACTTACTCACGTATAACCAGAAGCTGGCAGATATTGATTAACTCTTGCAGGCTTATAGTACTTCAAATGACCATGTCAATCTCACCAAATTTCTCCCAATCGGATAAATTCAGGAGTACAAAACAATGGAGCAATGGAATTCAGCAATGAATCATATTCAATTTTACACACATGGGCAAAACATACAGTACATTAATTGCTGAAGACAAAAGATTATGCTCAAAATCGTTTTACTTCTTCTGGTTTACAGTATCCTGCTACGCTGCACAAGACGACTGACCTACCGATTGGTCAATAAGCAACCTAAACGCCACATGAAAATGGGGACTACCAATTGGGAACTAACATTAGAAAAAGCGCCAACCTCTCATCCCCATACCCTATTACCAACTACTTCGTATAAGCCTGAATACTACCCTTATAATCAGGGAAAATGTCCACTACACCCTATATATAACATTACAATACTGGGCCAAATTCTAGCTGATTGTCAAATTCACTCTTCTGCATGAGACACTCGAATGTAGAACCTTCTTTCGTCCACGGAACACCCTGGTCTCCGATCCATACCGAAAGCTGCCTCCTAATCATCTTCCGATTGGAGTCCGCTTCATCCCACACGCCCAGAATCAGAGAATGACAAATTGCTGTGGCTGCATTCCACCAAGTCACATCCAAATTCGAAGTCCGTGTCAGGGAATCGGCACTCCAAAACAATAGGCATACGTTGTGACGGGATGGTTCAGTCTGCCCAGCACATCCGAGTCCAGGTTGGTAAGGGAGTGACTCCAATTGTGGACACCCACCACAAAATATCCAAGCATCTCCTTCCCGATCCCACTTGTACTCACATATAAATCTGAAAGAAGGAGGCTGGCCTATTGGAACATTCTCCAAAGTCACACTCCGCATGTCACCAATCGACAGAATCCAAGCTACACGAAACGAGCACAGACGTGGGCTGATGTCGCACTGCTGCCAGAACTTTATGCTCACCTCGCCACTGTCCGACACGGTTACCAGAATATCTCCAAACCTTGGAGTATGGTGGAGGTCGGAACATGTCTCCCAGCAAAATTCACCGATTGGAGCAGCCATTGTGAATGCACGAAAACCACTGCACTAAACACCGCAAGTCAGACAATTGGAAACTACGACAAGCAATCTTCTACATTAGGCTTCTTGTTACATCCACCGCAAAACATGGAATGGACTCCTAAACTATATTCTGGGATAGCAAAAGAACCGATTGAAAGCCGCGACGGGAAATGGGAAGCGCCAGCTTCCACGAAAAAAGTGCAGCCTCGTCCCCTCCTTCAGGTCCACGATACAAAGTTCTCTTCCTGCAGGTGAATTGCTTTCAATTCAGTTGCTTTGCTTTATGAGCCCATCGGGATCCCTCTTCGAGTCACTCATGAGGCATTTTCTGGGTTTCAAGGAGACAACGACGGCCACTAAGTCCAACACTGGTACCGTTGTCCCAATAAGCAATCAATGAAGAGAATGCTCCTGTCCAGTATTGTAGTATTGCTAGCACCCTTGTTCCAATAGGCAATCAATTAACTTAGTGGGTACTGCATTTCACCATAGGTACGACTCTCCCAATAGGCCATCACGGAATCGCACTTCCCCATTCATTGCGGCTACGAGATTTAATACTTACATATTTCATTGCATCAAAAATAGACTCGTCCAGCATGTGGAGCATCACCATTGCCACATATGTAGGCCACCACCTCTGCGGTAAGGTGTAAGATGATAGCCGCCGTATAATTTGAAAATATTTCTAGTTCACAAATCAGCTTAGTCCCATCCCATCACAATAAGATGTACTCATTTCTGCGTATTGGAAACTTTCATGCAGCCTCCTATGAATTAATCAAATCCTCACATTCTCACAATAATATCAAAATCGGATCTCACGCAACAATTCTGATATACACTTGGATCGACGAGTTCATTTCTCCCATTACTTCATTCTCACTTTCCATCTCACAACCAATTCGACAAGCATAAAATCAAACAAGATGCATGGAAGATGCTACACAATTCAATAGAAGTCTGGGAATTCTAATGATCCCATCATCTTCCTATGCGCCAATACAAAATCAAAACATAGCATATAATTGTTTACCTTCGGCTGCGAAGTTCTTCCTACTACGCTGAGGACAACTAACTTCGCTCTTGGAAAACTCGACCCTACATGCCGCATGAATCCTGGAAGTACTAATCGACTGAGCACCCTTTACAATGTCCATCACTAGCTAGACACCTTAGCCGATTGGTAACCACGATGTATAAGCATCGATAATACTCTCTACGATGTTCGGTAGTCCTATCTACTAGCCAGTACAATTGCAACAATTGGATACTAATATTGATTTAAGCATTCCCATACTCCGTGTGGACACAGGCATAATTTAGCTTCGCAGTCATCACCTCATCGCTAGAGTACTTCGGCACTGTCAACGTCCGGAAGCAGGTGGAAGCTTCAGGCAACTGATCGTCCGACAATGTGGGGGGCCCTCCAACAATTGTAACAGGCTCATAAGCAAAGAAGTCACTATCGGTGATGAACTTGTTCAGCTTATACCTCTGCGAATAGGACATGTTCGACACGACTCTCTTGAAACGAGCAATTGCGTTATCGTCCATGTCTTCAAAGTGGCACATTTTGCAGAACGTCTGCGCATCAACTCTAGTTTCTGCTCCAAAAAACCCCTCTATGTTCTCTGGTACAATCTGAGCTAATGTCATGCTGATGCTCTTTCCAGTTTGCTTGGAGATGAACGCATTCGATGGTTTGCACGATGCCATCGGGAATCGAAATCCAAAACGCAGGAACTGGGCAGCATGTTGAGTGGAGCGGAAGACGTGCTCCAAGATCTGTGACCGCAATAGGCTGGACGACTTTTCTGAGAAGAATTTGATGTCCTCCTCGGATCCAGCCACTTTCAACTTCGACACCATTATGAGAATGTCCGATAGCTCAATGTCACCAAGGACAGATTCCCTCGCAACCGCTTGCTGCTCAGCGTCCTTTGCATTGATCAACGATTTGATAGAGATCCAATGGGATGGTTTGATTGCATGATAGTCTGATTCGTACTTGTCAATTGCTGCTCGATCCCACTCTTCAGGAATACATCCTGTAGCTAAGGCCAAGGATGATACGGTCATTGGTCGATTCACTTGCTGCCCATACATTGGCAATAAGAACAGTAAGAGGCCAAACAACTCCAAATTCTCCACTCTGAAATTATCGGACAATTGGGTTCGCGACAGTGGCCTCAAGGCTCAAGTACCGCATGTGCCCTCCATCGCTCATTGCAAATATAGATCCATAGGTCTACACAGAACAACACTGATTAGTCCAATTGGAATATTCAGAAATACGAATTCACAACAAGTGATGAGCCTATTGGACATGCCTCCATTATGAGGCCAACTGAGACCTCAATTGCTAGTTTGCTACGCAGGGGAGGCCCATGGTACATCTAGTCTACCTAGTTGTTATAGTAAATGCTAATCTGTGCAGTCCTTGCCAATTGGTAATAAAATACACACCAATTGATAACAAAATACATGCCAATTGGACAGATTGGAAAAAATTGAAATTCACTTACAGAGGCATCATTCCAAAACTGATTCCAGCATGAGCATAGGAAGCTCCGGATCGGACCTCCACAGTCAATGGTGCCTCTCTCTTGGAAGTCATCGGCTTCATCTGAATGACGACTGCCCTCCAATTGGTATTTGTACGTCACTTTCAGTAGCGGGAATGGGTTATTTGCAACCTTCGCATTCCGATAGATATTCCGAAGCTCACGTAATTCTTCTCCGGGACGAACCTGTAGAATAACTCCCACAGCTCTTACATATTAAATACATGCATATTGGGACAGCTTCAACAATTGGAGGAAAGGCTATGACAAAAATATTTGTATTACCCCGACTAAAACAGGAAATCCATTAGAAACAAAAACAACATTCAATGGAGTGAAGTACATGCAACAACGACAAATTCAATTGGAGGCTGATGAGGCTTACCAATACCGATAGAGGGTGATACTGTCTAAGAGTGTGGCGGTACTCAGCGAGAACCCTCAATCAGAAGTTGCAGTTTTGATACGAACGCCACAACTCTTCCTTCCGCCAATAGGCCTTCACAATTTCGGCTTGGACAAGATCTGTCTTCTTGCGGTTCTCTTCAACCTGCCAATTGTGAAAGCGTTCAAGCAATGGTCCAATCGACTCCAATGGTACTGTAACATCAAGGTTCGCTTCAACAAGTCTTCCCTTGATGTCTTCGCCATCAAGGTCAATGGAGGACACTCCGAGGAAGAGATCCAATCTATCCCAAGTTCTCCAATCGGGGTGCGCTTTATCGTGGAAAAAGCTCTCCACTTGCGACACTGTCCACATGGAGAAGTCAACGTGACCCAATAGAGTGGGCACTACGGTCTCCATGTCTTCGCTCAACAATCCTCTTTGCACCAATCGTCTTGAATTCAACGATTTCCAGGCCATCCGCACATGACTGTCGACAAAACTGTTCGGATCAATGGCTTTGAAAGTACTCCAGAATGTGTCTTTTGAGTTTTCTTCAGGACTTTGTTCTCGTGCCATGTCGGCTATGACTACATCTGGAAATTCGTCTGTGCACAAGCTATTGTATTCTTTGGTAGCCTTTGTCCATACTTCGTCCAGTGCAACAATTGTTTCTTCTTCCAATTGGGAGAGACTGCGACTATTGGGCATAGCCCGACCACATTCCCCAGTCATGTCATCGTCCAAGTTGACAGGATTGGAGGCTGATGCACCGTGAAGATTGGGAACCGTCGGACCATTGTGATTTCGAGTGCGTGGAGGTGGACTGCTACCACCTGCATCTGTACTATGCTCGCACGATATGAGGTCTTCCATTTCATCCAATTGAGTGAAGCAGTCAACGCTAGGATGTTGCTGCGGTGCAGGCTCTGAACAACAGGGAGTCGACGCCAATTGCAACCTCGGTCTCACAAAACGACCACCATCGGCAGTTCGTGAAGACCATGTGGCAGGAAGAGGAGCGTATGGTTGCTGTCTCTCCAAGACACGATCATTGCCAGGTGTTGCTCGTGATCCGAAAGTGGTCTCAAGTGACCGTTGTGTCCCACCCAGATCCTCGTCACTCTCCTCGATTGTTGTGTCCTCCGAGTGCAGAGGGGTCAGAATAGGTAAATTGATGGTGAGAGCCCCCTCTGCAGTTGCGATGTACCGAGATACCTCCCATGCCTGTAGCTGTTTCACTGGATTAGCAATGTACACGGCAGGGCCGTACTGCCCTCGCTTTGGGATACACTTCCACGTAGAATTCCGCAATAGGATGAAAGGCCTGGACATGTTCGCAAAACCCTTTCCCAAGGTCCTCTATAAACAGCAAGCAGTAATGGACCGATCAATTGGGTTCAACGAATTCAAAATAGACTTCACACATTTTAAGAGTTGAATATATTTATGACTTTGCCGAAATATTTGTTAAGGCACAGTACTTACTCGATCCTTTGAATTGTAAAGGTGATAGAAAAATCCCCCTTTCTGAGCCAATTGGGGTTGGTCATATATTTCGGCCGCCTTCTCAGCAATTGCGCGCTGACCAGTTCCCTCTTTAAAGGATTCCAAACTGTAGTGATCTCCCCACGGAAGGTTAGGAGGCCTTCGTAATGATATCATTGTTGTCCTCACACTCGTCACTAGAGTTTGCGCAAAATGAACAACCAGCAATTGGATGGAATGTCAAACATTCCAATTCCGTGTAAGAAACATACTTAAAGATTGCCCTATCGGTAGAACACATAGCTATGAAGATGCCAAGTACGAAACAATCAGTAAAGCACACTACAAGACTTCAATTGGTACCTCGACAACTCATGTGCTTCCAGCTACAATCTCCATCCCATCGGGAATACAGAATGTCTTCGAATGCCACCCAGCTTGTCCGTGGGAGGTTAGCGGAGCAGATCGGTGTCGTGGCCTCTGTCGACTTCCAATGGTTGTCGAACACCTACCGGTGCATCCAGCCTGGTAAGGACCAAAAGCAGAATTCGCAACGAAGTCCCCTAATAGATCATTTCCACCAATTGGTGTGGCTGGTGGTGTACCAACTGGAGGTCTGAGGTAAGATGGATTGGACTGGGTGTGCGTGTGTTCTGCCATGCTGAAGCACGAACTCAGAGCGCCCAGTAATATGCCCTTCTGCAAGAAATTTTGTTTTGCCAAAGGCTCATGAGACCCCGATTTAAATGATAGCCCCATCAATCAAGGCAGAAACAGCCTGCCATTTTGGACGTACCTGGAAAGCACAGAATGTGGACCAAAACGGACTTCTGGACTTACGTTCTTCTCTTACGATAGCAATCAGGAAGCATCTATTCCATTCAAAAGACAAGGTCAAAACAGCATCAAACATGAGCGCATGCAGTCCATTCAATCGCTGGATATACACGAAGAAGTACATGTGCGTACCGGTGACGAACCGATTGGAAGTCCCGAAAATCAGTGAATATATACTTCATACAATGCGTCCCAGCCCTCTCACCGAAGCCTCAGACTGTCCTGAAGCTCAGCCGCGAACCAATTGGTCACAACAAAACTCCAGACTCGAAGTGGGCTGTGCAAACCAGTTCGGAGAACATAGGAAGTCCAGCTAGAGCCAACCTCAAGCGTAGCCACTAACCTATCGAATACAGTGAAGAGAGGAAGCGGACTGTGCAGCACTTGCCAACCTTTGTCCAAGATCCTATTGGTTATCCGTTTTGCCTTGGGAAGTACTATTAATCTACCATGAGAATGTCCGATAGCGACGGCCACTAACTGTCCCGAATTGGTACCAGTGTACCAATACACAATTGCAATGAATGAAGTGAATGGTTGCCATCCACCCTTGGTACCCCCGTCCCAATAGGCTATCAATGAAGGAATTGGCAGAAGACCAAGCTTCCATTGTGCAAGGACTCTCTATCAATTAAGTGTAGTAGTAGTTACCATGCATACAAACTCATACACAATTGCACGTTCCCCAGCTCCCTCTCTAAAGGGAACCATCTGCGCCGAGGACAATTGGATTCCACAATATAATTGGTTGGGCACAACATTTTCAGGACATAAAAATCATTGGAGCTCTCCTTATCCAGTATCAAGAAATGAACTTCTGTCAGTTTCCAAAAGAATTCAAGAAGCACCCATCACCTCAGTGAATCCACACATACAATTGATTCAGTGTCGACATGGATTTCTACCAATAGGCTCTCTATGACCATGAACTCTACTCCACATCACATGACACCACATCACATCATGAGGCTTGAAGTGATCGGAAATGAAATTCAGCTCTAAATGCAATTCAATTTCATACACAATTGCAAAACATTCATTATATTACTAGGTTGACATTTGGTGCACGATTGTACTACTTCTCCCTGGAAGGACCTCCTGGCTACACTGTAGAAGACGAATGACCTACCAATTGGTTAATAAGCACTCTAAATGCCACATGAAAATGCGGACTACTAATTGAGAACTCACGATGGAGAAAGCGCCAACGTTTGATCTTCATACCAAATTGCCAAGTACTTCGTATAAGCCTAAATATTGTTCTACCAATGAGGGAAAAACGTCCACTTCACCCTATAAACGCTGTCAGTGTCAATCCAATGCAGCATCGGCTAGAAGCTGGCAAACCTCCCTTCGGTGTCCAATTGAATGATCTAATGAACGAGTTTGGAAGAACTGCAAATAGCTCAAGTGTGGACATGCTAAAGCTCCAATGCATTCCACTGTCAAATTCAAATGCAATAAATATTTATTGGTGTCATCAAAACGATCGCAATTCAAGTTGTATGCTCTGTCCCGTAGAGCCACTATCGCATCACTCAGAACATCCTATAGTTCAGTGAAATCCTCGTGAGCCTGCAATCCCACAACCTCCATTACCGCAATTGGTGGTACCACTACAACTTCTTGGGAAGGCTGCTCCAATCCATGGCTTTCCAAACCATTGTCCTCATGAACAAGGAACCGTGCATTTTGTTCTTCAAATACTAGTGGAGGCTGCAGCCCACAATAGAGACGTTCATGCAATCGGAATGCAGCTTCAGGAACATGCCCTGCAATTGAGCGTCCATTTTCGTTGATACTCCTCACACGATGATTGTTCTAAGCTTGTACAAAACAGTCTAGATCCCGTTGTATACGTGGCACAAATACTAACTGCAGAGAGCTCAAGTGCCACCGATTGGATAAGGACACCAATCCTTCGGTGCATAGATAGGTGAACAAGTGTTTGTAGTACCATATAACTTTCGTCCACACTTGACCCCACCAATGCTCAATTCTCTACAATTCCAATTGGGATGTACATATTAAAAACCAGTTCAGCAGCCACTTATGCATATATCCTCTAAGACATTGCTCAATCTGTAACATGCAAATGAACTTCAACCGATTGGATGTCATGAAGTTAGATGAGATACCTGATTGTGAATGGAAGACCCAGTTAAAAAAGGACCTCTGACATTCGGTCTTAGCTCGCTGAATGTCGTCTCGAACAAGACAGTGTTCAGCTGCATAGTCCGATCGAATGCGGACAGGATGACCGTACAAATCAACCGCCGACTTGTATGCTGAAAAAATTGTTTCAGCCTTCTTATCAATAGCAACCATAGCCCATAATACAAAATGCGTACCTCCATCCATTGCCCCATGAATTTTGATTTTCCATTGTGCCAACTTGTCATACGTTGGAAACAGTGGACCGGAATGGTTCAATCAGTTTAAAGCAGTTCGGGGTGTAGTCCGAGGGAGGTGAACATTGCAAGCAAACAGAAAGTATACTTGGAAAAACCCTATTGGAATTGCAAGAAACTGGGATCTAGTAAAATGAATTCTCACTCACAATCCATGTGCCATAGAATCATGGGCTCCGTTATGTCGTACTGGCCCCGGAAAAGAGCTCTCACTTGCCTCCTCTGCATGTACTCTGGTTGCATTCTCACAAGGGCGTTCCGCACCGTTTCCCGAGGAACACGAAGTCCTAAAGAGCTGCGAAGACTAGCGGCGACTGTTCGGATACCCCAATTGCAACCTCCACGGGCGATTGGTACGTGAGAAGTAATCGCAATCACTACTTCCTCAATCCCAATAGAATGATACACCCCTCCCCATCCCATTGTCTTCAAGCGCCTCGAAAGAGAGTTTCTACTCATGCACAGTGACTCCGCAATTGCATTGAACTTCTCACCACGATTTAAGGAATCCTCCACATAGTCCAACAGCTCTGCATCAGAGCAAACTGTGCCTACGACCGATTCTATAGCACTAGCATCATCGATGTCGACGTCATCTCCAGAGACTGAATTGTTCGCGCTCAAACTCACATCACCACCTTCGTTCATGTCCAAATCCGATTGGGAATCCGAATTCAAATCCAAAACAGACTCCATGACTGATATCGATCACGATAGCTAGACCACTCTCACTGAACACACAATCGGAAGTCTCATATAAGTGCATGCATGTTGCTTCGAACCATCGGAAGCAAGTGTTGTTAACTCCAATCGGCAATATTTTAGTAGAGAAAACGGACTTCTGGACTTACGTTCTTCTCTTACGATAGCAATCAGGAAGCATCTATTCCATTCAAAAGACAAGGTCAAAACAGCATCAAACATGATCCTATTGGTTATCCGTTTTGCCTTGGGAAGTACTATTAATCTACCATGAGAATGTCCGACAGCGACAGCCACTAACTGTCCTGAATTGGTACTAGTGTACCAATACACAATTGCTATGAATGAAGTGAATGGCTGCCATCCACCCTTGGTACCCCCGTCCCAATAGGTCACACAATAATACACAATCGGAAGCCTCAAACAAGTGCACGCATGCCGCTTCGAACCATCGGAAGCAAGTGTCGTTAACTCCAATCGGCAATATTTTAGTAGGGAAAGTCAACTCCTATTGATGAGCGCTTGCAGCGTAGTAGGGGATCTGTGAGTACGATCACTTTGTCATCCGGAAAGCAACGGATACCAAGTGTACTATGTGTCACTCATATCCCAATGGGGCCCCCGGACGTGTCCTTTGTCCTTTCCTGTCGTCTGGCGTGTATAGTCAAACCTCCATAAGTGTTAGGGATTGGGAGCATACTTTTAGTTAACACTTAGACACTAGTAACACATAACACTTATAGAGGGTGATGCCAATGATTTGTAACATGTATAAGAAATAACACTTAAAATAATTAAAAAGGTAAATATATAACATTTATAGAAAAAATGGATGAAATTACAAAATATTGATTCATTATTCATCTAAGTCTGTCGAAAGAATGAATCAAAAGTATTTAGGTGAGTTTATGCTACATACCAAGATTCTATTTCCTTTTCTAGTGCTTTAATATTCCTAGTAGATAACATCGTGTCATTAGGTTTTTGCTCCAAAAACTTCTTCAAAGTTTGAAGAGCACTACCTACATCTTGAAAGCCTACAATCTCTTCTACTATATAGTTTCTAGAATGGACATCTAGAGTCACTTTGCAACTAGAAACTATTACTTTACCTCAAAATTATCTCCCCCCAAGCGATGGCTCTTACGAAAAGCCTTTTTTAGGAAACTTGTCACTTACCGAGGTAAAATTAAGAAAGTCAGGAGCACAATATTGTGTAACACTTAACACATAACACTTACTAGTCTTAATTTTAAGGGAGCAGAAATCTCCATAACACATATAGAGTTTTAACACTTATCAAGGTTATACACTATCTATGCATGGTTTATATCAAGATCAACTTTGATGAACTTGTGCTATGTGAACTTGATTATTTAATGGCCCATGCAGCAATTGTAGTATTATCTTTATATCCATACTAAAAAGCAAATAATACTTCAAGAAAATCAAAAGATTCCTAAACAAAAATTTCACCATCTAACATCTAAATTAACTTTATTATCACTCTAGCATTATATAATTTACATACAATCTTGCATTAATCAAAAAGTTCTTATGGAAGGGTCACCCAATATAGAAGTTCTTAGGTTATATAGCATGAAACCAAAAAAAATCAATTCAATTCAAGTTCCATTGACCAAGTGGCACGTTCTAATCCATAAAAGCCAATTATCCATTGCCCAAACAATTGAAAGTCTAGATAGGTTCATTTGAAGTCAACACCCTAAAAAATCCATGTTTTATGTCATATTTTCATTATTTTCTGTAATACATTTTAGTGGATGTCCAATTAAATGTGTCACAAGAAATGATGAAAACATCACATAAAAGATGGATTTCTTATAATGCCATTTTAGCTGAATGTTCACAAAATGAACCCTAATGTAAACCTAATATAAGCCAATTTATCTCAATGTTAGTCCCAAATTCAAACATTGAATCCTCACCTAGAACAAACAACATCCTATTTATCTTGAAGTTTCTATAAATTCCAATAAAATAAATCCTTCAATGCACACCTCACACTTGACAATAAACCATAAGCCCTAAGAATAAGAGATTGAACCAAAATAGTTGCAATTTATCCTAAATGGAAAGACGCAAATGCAACTAGACAAATTCATTGTAAACTCATAACCTTCAAAGTAATGACATGCAAAGATACCACATTTAGACCATTATTTACAAAGTAAGAAATCGAGCTAGTGACACAACAAAGAATAAGATTCAAAGCATGTAAACGAAGCATCCAAAGTGAAATGGGAAACAACATTCACAACATACAAAGTATCTAGAGTGGTGTACAGGAAGGATTTAGGGTATAATGCTACGCAAAGATAGAAAATATTCATTTTATTAGATTGTTACGCAATTTTTTATCCAACTAGGCAAATCAATAATTCTACAAATTGACCCTATGCATAATAACTTCATAGAATTCATACATTAGAGGCTGTTTTTAAAAAAAAATTATAAATACAAGGTATTATACATGAAGTATCTTACTTGTCATTAGATTTCCACTAACTTGCAATCTATATATTACCTCAAGGTTTCTTATAATTATTTAACACTCTGAATAAATGCCTCCCTATATTATGTCACGCATTGTAAGTTTAGTTAAGAAAGTCCCAAATCACCCTAGGGAGAGTTCTAGATCTATGCTATAAGAAAATTGTATTTGGTGAGGTTCATATAATACCATGCTAGTTTTTTGTGTTTTGTAATTAAGCCCAAATGAGTAGGGTTTAGGATTTAGGATTTAGAGTTTAGGGTAAGCAGTGTCCAAAGTTCTAAATACTTAATAAATGCAATGTCATATATTGCAAGAGCCTTTTTAATGTGCAATTTAATAATTGAAGACTCATAAAAGTAAAACATTTATAAAAATATATAGGAAATTTTTAAAGTTTCATGATTTATTTGAGTATAATTCAATTAATACAAAGACTTTCGAGCTATCCAAACGAGGTAATTGTTTGAAAGTCTTTGTATGCTTCAAAATTTACTGAAAGAACGTGAATATTGATGAAATTATTTCTACTTATATTTTGGTCATGATTTTGGTGCCATCGGAAAGCTATGTAACTAAGTAATAAATGAATTACCTTCTGCCTTTGATTCATTGCTAAAATAAATTTTTAAAACCTTTTTTCTCTATAGAAGTACTATAGGGAGTACCTTCCATTCTTTAATCAAAAAACCATTTGTAAGAAAGGCTATCTTTTGATTGTTTAGTGTTTTAAGAATATCTCTCACTTATTCCACAAATATATTTTACTTTGACTCTCTTAATCATAAATTCGTGACAATCTTCATACATACATCTTTTGTTCATGCTTCAATTGTTTTGTATTTATTCAAAATTAATGTATTACTTAATTGTCTTCTATAGTTATACTCCACCTTATTACCAACTATAGAAGGATTTTTATCTCTTCCTTAAAAATAAATCCTATTAAAGGATTCGAACTGTACGAGGTAAACTATTCCAACTGAATTATAAAAATTTTCCCAAGAACATTGCCAATTGAAAAATTATGATTATAACATTTATTCCTATTGTATATCAACAACCAATTGGTTTAGAACCACTTATTGAGTCAATTGGGCATGGTCTTGTAGCTTCCCTGATTGGTCTTTTCTCCAATTACTCTCTACAGTGGAAACACCCAAAACCGTGCAAATAAGGAATTCAGCATAGTCAGAGGTAGTTTTTTCTAAAAATGATATTTTTCTAGTATTAGCGAGCCAAAATCATGAATATTCAAAAAAAAAATTAGATTTTTTCGATACAGTATGTATTTTCTAACTTTGGTGAGTTTTATAATAGGATATATGCTTTAATATTTATGGGATTAAGAAGTTTTATACTTTAAACATATAGATGTTGCAATGAAGGTAGTGAAACCCTTTAAAACTATCTTTGTATTTTAATTAATAGTATGAAGTTATATGTAAGGTTATAATGTTTACATACTCTCTCCAAAAAATTATAGTAAGTTTGGTTTTGAGAAAGACTAAGTACAAAAGGTAATAAGATATATAGGGAATTCAGAAGTCAAAAGTTCTAAGAAAAACTAGAAATATTTGTAGTCTACCAACATGCATACATATGAGTTAACATGTTGTTCTCCTACATTTTCTACAAAATGAAAATGAAGATTTTTTATCATGAAATCACCTATATGTTTCTAATATGTTAGCCAAAGTTGAAACATCTTAACTTGCATATGTCAAAGACTTCAAATTCAAAATGTACATATCTTGTGAATGATAATACATGTAGGTAAACGTATGTTTTACCTACATATGTCAAAAGACATATTGTAGCCAATTGGTGGTTATTGGGTGACCTACATATCTTGTAAATTGCTAATTACAAGATCTATTTTTGGGAAACATTTGTAAATTCATCCAATATAGAGATAAAATCATGAACATGTTATGATATAGATAGAAATTCACCGAACAAATTTCAATGCAAAATATAAAAATGTTTCAAGCTAGAAGGGTGGCAAAGTTTGCAATGAAATTATTTAGAAATTACACATGTTTGGTAGATTTTATAAATCTTATCACTCATTACACTTGTCCAATTGGATATGGCAGGGGCCACAACCTGTGTTCATTGCCCTAGGTACCGCTATTTTTCAAAATAAATTTCTGGTGACATTCATCATTTCGTACTCCGTGTCGTCAGAGTCGTCATCATTGAAAACGCCGCCAATTGTCACACGCGTATGGGTTTCACTAATTCACCCTCCATGATCCCTTAGTGCATGGAGTACCCAATTGCCGCACACACAATGCACAATTGGCACTTGGCCATGGCTGATCTCTATTAAGCATCACAAACAATTGGAATAAACTTTTACCTTATGCTTTGAGAGTATTGGCCGATTTGGGAAGTCTGGCGCGTTCAACTTTGCAGAAGCTATGGAGCTCAAGTGTTGTTCGTGTTCGCGAGGTATGGATCCTTTCCGTGGTCTACCGAAGATAAATTCTTCCGCGCTATTCTTGGTCGACCCACACCAGAGGGCCCAATTGGATATGGCAGGTTTGCAGGACTATGTAGACGGTTACATGACTTTGCCCCCAGTGAATGTCGATAGAGTCATCCAGTTCGTGAATAGCTTTTCTCCAGTTCGCTATCGTGGATTGGTGGATGGATCGACAGTAAGGATCACAAAGGAGTATGTTGCCGCGAGCTTGAAGCTGATTGATTCACGTCTATCCTAGACCACGCGCGATCCAGAGCAAAATGTCTATCGGGTGTGTAGTAAGAATTTGAAGGAGTACCAATTATATGTGGTGTCCTGTTTTGAGGGCGGGTCATCGGCGGAGGTCCTGGGCAAAGGGTGGAGGAAGTCCCAATTGCGCCACCGATGTAAGGACATTGTTGATTTCGTCGAGTAGCGATTGTGGGCTAATACAACGGATGCGGAATTTGTGGATACCTCGATTGTGCAAGCAGTCCTTGGCATTATGAGAGGCAAGTAGTTCGCTTGGGCCCGACATGTTTCCCAATGGATGAAGGAAGACATTTTACGATTCCAGAGTGGCGATGAGGTATATCACTCCTCCCATTGGCTCCGTAGTGCTCAATACCTGTCCATGCTTATAGATTACCAAATAGGGCCAAAGGTGCCACCGCCTGATAGTACCGTCTGCATTGTCGATGTTGACGAGAAACTGGAGGCTGCTGAAAAGCAGAATTCCTCACTATCCAAACGACTAGAAGAGCTTCAAGAAAACCTCATCCAATTGCAAGTTCATGCTACCCTGGCTGCGACTGCTGCTCAGTCCACCGAAGCGCAATTGAAAGACCAATTGCTGAAGACGAAGACAGAGTTGGCACAGTCCAAATCCGATTTGTCTAAGGCCGAGGATGCCGCGGCTGAACTGACAGCCCAATTGGTGAAGGCAGAAACCGAGTTGGCACAGTGCACAGCCAATAGGATTTCGGAGCAGACGGCGCTATCTACACAACTGAGAGAAGAGAAGGCTTACTCGAAGGCCGTGTTCCGTAGCCACAACAAATATAAGGAGAAATGTGAGAAGCTATGGAATGACCTGCGGAATTCCGAAAAGCAAAGAACTGAACAATTGGGAAGCTTCAAAGACTCCACAAAACAGATTGAGGCAACGGCTGAAGCAGACTTCAAGGATGATCTGGAAGCACGCACAAATTGCAGATCCATAGACTTGCACGTTTCAGATAAAACAATTGCAGGTGTTCCTTTTATTACAACTATTGTCTCCTTTATTGCTCTTTTTCAGAAATGTCTGATGGTTTAGGGGTTATTCCCACCAGGACGATACTGTGGTAACCTTCCTGGTTCGTCGTCAATTGGCTTTATCTTACTGGGTCGTCACTACAATAGTGTGTCCAATTGGTGTGTCCTCCTTGATCCTCTCCAGTGTCCAATTGGTGTTTTGTGCAGGTGGCGTGGTTCTTGATTCGTGGTCTGCTCACTATGTCCTACTCGATCGTCAGTAGTGTATCCAATTAGTGTATACTACGGGGTCCTCACTGCTGTGTCCAATTGGTGTTGTATATATGTAGGTGGTGTTGTTCCTGGTGGATCTGTTTCACTGGAAGTTGTGTAGACAGCGGCTGACGATTTGTACCTTGGCCATTTCGGCAACTTGTTTTCCAATTGGGATGCGGATTTCCCATATCCAAAATGGGAAGCACTGTGGTGGATTGCAAAAGACTATGGGCAATCACCTGCACCTCCTGAGCACCGTTCTCTACACGAGTACTACGCCATGAACTCCTACCGATGGTCATCAGAACCGCCGGAGGAGGTTTCCAAACATCCCCATTTCTGCAGATTATGCGATCGGCAATGGATGTGGTTCAAAGATGCAAAGTCCATTGATGCGGTCTACTACAATTGGCCAAAGATTCCACTTGATCTTTCGAGCTCCCGGGCTTGCTCTGCGTCATATTATGCCTTCTATGAAACCCACAAGGTCCACTTGGACCCCGTGTGTTTTAGAGCGTCTATTTTTTGTGCAGTCCTTGCCAATTGGTGTTCAAAATTTGATTTGGTCATTGATGCTAACAAGGGTGGGACAGAGTACCAAGACATGATGTTGTATGTGAAATTGAACTATTGTTCAAGTAGAGTCGTGCGAGTTCTAGAACTAATGTGCCAATTGTAGTTTCTATACGACTCTCGTAGAAACATTGTGCTAGACCACGCGAGCCGATGGGGCATAGCCGAAGAATGGAAAAGAGTTCAACGAAGTGATGGAAGCGGCCGGGTGGGCAAAAGGGGGCGCCAACGCGAAGGATGGCGGACATAGGAATACATTGGTATTTCTAGAAAATCCTCAGTTACTGAGAGCGTAGTAGCTCCCAGGGTTATGTATGGCACTTGCTAATTGGGTAAGGTAGTTGGGTATTTGCAAAAGGATGTTTAGCCAATTGGTGGTTACAGTTTTCAGGCGGCATGTAGGTCTTTCATCATTATGAGGTTGGGAATTCAGTTGCGGGGAGTGTAGATGGAACTCCTTCCCATTGTAGCTTCTCCCTTCTTTCCTTTGACCCCACGAATTAAAACAGCCATATGAGGATGACCTACCAATTGAGTAGGAATATGACCTCGGAGACTTCTAAGTAACCATGTATGAGTTTGTTGAGTGTTCAAATATGCTTTATTTGTGGTATGGGTTGCAAATTGGAAGTTGGAACTGTGTGATTTGGATGTACAGAATTAGTTCCGTGAAATCTGTAGATCCAATTGTGGATATTGGCGGACTCATCGTTAATGAAGTTCACTACTATTGTTTGCCAGTCCGTAATGCTTTTGCCAAAATTTCCTTTCCAAGTTCTTGTGATTCCTGGCGAAGCCCATGCCAATGCTGATCATGTATCCCGATTAGCACCTACTTCTCAAACACTATCCCAATTGATGATGGCCTAAGCTTTGGCCTCTTATTTGTTGTAGCACCTATCCAATCGGAATACAGAGATATATTGGATTACTTCACCCTGAATCACCTATCCAATCGGAATATGTAAAATATTTTCCAATACTACATCATTAACACTATAAAATAATTACGGAAAATGTTTAAATATATTTTAAATGGAATCTTTTCAGAATAATTGGAATCTTTTCTACATATTTTATATTATTTTGGAATATTCCAAATATATATTTGAATTCTCTAAAACACTTTTGCAATGTAAAAGTTAATAACAATCACAAACACCAGCTCAACGAGTCACCAACAAGTCACTTCATTCAAACATAAATCTTTGAGAATCAATCATTGTTGTTGTATTTAGTTTTAGAACACCATTTTTTGTGAGCACCTAGATATAGTACATCTTTGTGTGCTCCTAAACTTTCAAACACTAATCATGGTTTTTAAATTTATGAGAGAGCTTGCAATGAATGACCTGTTGGTTTTGTTCAAATTTTTTAGAAAACAACTTATGATCAAACCTTATAATCATGTAATGTATACGGTAGATTTTTCTAAAAATTGATGTACAATCTCATGACTAAGTCCTCTTTGAGTTTCAACGGTGAAGTTCTCTACATGAATACCAATCAAGAGATACAATTGCCTTTTTGAAAGCATCACAAGAAAGTGATAAAATTTTAGGGATGAGCATGGTCCTTTAGGGGTTAAGCAATCTGACCTATATTTGGCAGTGGTAAATCCAGAAAAAAATTATGACCGCATTCGAAATAGGGTTTTATGAGGATTGCAAAAAATTGCAACTTGTAATTTGCATTTCTCAAATTTATACAAAATTCCAAAGTGCAAAGTAACCTGTGACCCGAAACCGTTCAGTTCACAAGCTCTAATGTACAAATGAGGTACATCTTCCCTTTCAAAATCCGGTCCTTTAGGGGTTAAAGTAGGTTTTATGTAGATTTTGAGTAGGTTTTATTTACATCATTTTTTGTTGTTTTTACTTTTAATTCAACATGTGTAATAATCTTCACTAATTTCAATGATATAACATTCTTTAAGTTATTTACTTTTACTTTTTAGATATTTACTTCTTTTACTTTTAGTTATTTACTTCTTTACTTTTATTTTTAGTTATTTACTTTTAGTTATTTATTTATATTTATTTATATATTTAGTTACCTTTTTGACCTTTGTTGGATAATTGAGTCCTTTGATGTTTCATTTCTTAAATTTGAGAAATGAAACATCAAAGGACTCAATTATTTAAGAAATGAAACATCAAAAGACTCAATTTAAAATGTGAAACATCAAAGGACTCAATTTAAGAGATGAAACGTCAAAGCACTAGCATTAATTTTCTTTGACAAAATTTCTTTTAAAACTAATATAAAAGTATCTCATTGTATGTTATACTAAAAGTTTTTAAAAAATTGTTGGATTTATTAGTGTTTGAGGTTGTAATTGAATTCAACATATTTTGCAGAGATTGTAGACCATTCTCAAATTGAACGGGCACAATTCCGTATGAAGGACTATGGATTATTTTTCCGTCCAACACGTGGGACCTTAATATGTTTTGATGCTTCAAAAATAAACCATGGTACAATTCAAAATACAAGGTACAAGCAATATGGAGTTGCCCTCTTGGTGAAGTCCATTGTTTTAAAAGCAGGTTTAGAAGCATTAAAAAATTTAGGATTTTAGATACTAATAGAGAAGTACTAGAGTTGCATCATAACATTATTCATTTAAAAATTGTGAATATCTTGTTTGTAATCAAATTACAAAATAATTTTTTAAGTGTAAGTTCCAAATTTTATACAAAACACTAGTGATAGCAATCATAGATCTAAACGTATAGATATAGAATCTAAAATGTTTAATGTACAATGCTTATTCATACATCAAGTTCATCAAGTTGCCATTAGATGTTTTGAACGTTAGGATTAGAGAATAGACTCACGATGGAAATTTTGTAATAGTAAAAATGTATCTATTTTAATAAACATAAAAATAAAATAGTAAAAGTCATTATAAAAAAATTATATTAAAATAAAGTACTTGATTAAAAACTAAAATTAATTAAATTTTTTTAGAACAACCAAAATTAAATAAAAGGCAAAATGCAAACTAAAACATTAAAAGAATATAAATAATAAAACATTAAATAAAATTATAATAGCCAATTAAAAACTACAATAAAAATATAATAGTCAATTAAAATCTCAAAGGATTCAATTATAAAATCAAAAATGAAACATCAAACAATTCATTTGTTTGGCTTATGTCATTGATTTATTTACTATATTTTAAGTACTAACTCTACGGTTTTGTGTGTTTAGAAGATTGGTTCCACCTCTATACATGTAACAATAACAATATAACCTCTATTTATGTAAAACAATTTACCTCTAAATATGTTATAACCCAAAACTGCTATTTATGTAAAAAATTTACCTCTAAATATATTTTAAGCAAAAACTGCTATTTATGTAAAAAAATTTACCTCTAAATATGTTGTAAGCAAAACCGCTATTTATGTAAAAAAAATTTACCTCTAAATGTGCTTTTGGCCTTCTTGCCCTTTAAAAAGAAAGGACATGCATGGACCAATAGCACCAGCAAATCATCAATTATTTTATACTTTTAAAGTCAAAAAAAATTCAATTTTGGACAAAGTAATCTATAATTATTAAACCAGAGAATTTGAGCTTTTTATTTCGACACCTTTCCCATAAAATATACATGGATTATACAATTCTTAAATTCAATTTGAAAACTAACCATCTAAGGCTGAAATTGAATCTTGAAAAAGGTGAAATACAAAAAAAGTATTTTTAAACATACTTTCCCTAAAAGACAAGTAGAATTGCCATCTTCACACAAGTAGTTTCATATTTTCGGAGCTATGTAGAATTAGATATCAAATTTTGAAGTAGAAAGGAGCTAGGGCTTTAAAATGGAGCCCTAGCTTAAATCAGGAAAAATATTCTATTCTATGTACAACAATGAGAAGTTTTTTGTTTCAAATATGGATATGGTAAATTGATTATGTTAAAAATGTGAATAGCAAGATTGTTCTGAAGACTTCAAGGACAATTATGTTCTTTAATTTTCAACAATGTCAAGGGGGACATAAAAAGATTATTCAAATTTAAGGAATGTATTACTTTTTATTTGGAATCTTAGAGTTTATAAGTATTTTCAAAAACTTTGTAGTTAGTGACTTAGAAGAGTCACAATGTAATTAAAGATCCAATTTAACCTCTAAAGCTCCAAGCCTTGTTTTGGTGTAAAAAATCTTTCGAAACTAACATTTCTATAGCAAAGATTAAAAAAAAATTAAAAATTGTTTCTTTTACATATCTAACCAAAGGATCTTACACATAACTAGTAAAGAAGTGCGTGGAATTTTTTTTTGAATTTTGAAGTGTCTAGATTGCATGATGTGAGCATTTAAAAAGACAAACATCCTTTGAGGGGCATTGTACACAATGGAGCATTTGTATTTAAAGAGGTCATCTATGCATGAAGAAATGTATAAAATGATAGTGTCTATTTAGATTCATTTTTCAAGAAAAGGAAGGTATATTCTCCAAAAAATTTAGATAATTTGGAATTGTATAGCAAATAGGAAAAAAATAGTTAGTAGAAAAGAGTAGAAAATGTTTAAAAACACTAAATTGCTAAAAATTTAATTATGAAATTGAAAAACGCCAATAGAAATGGTAGTAAAGTTGTAGTAGACATCCTATTAGGGATGATTTTTGGATTATTTTAGAAGATCTTGAAAATTATCTAAAATACACCAACTTTAAAGTCTATATTAGAGTAGAAGATCTATAACTATTCGCAAACGAAATAACCTTATACCTTTTGACTCATTAATTAAAGTGGGATGATTCAAAGTTTTGTATGTATGTATGTATTATATTCTAAAGAGCCAATTTGAAATTCTATTTAAAAAATAAATTCTAAGAAATTTTTTTGTACCCACCCTTGCAAAATAGAGACATTTTATGTAGTCACTTTTTAAGTATGTAATCAATTTCAGTTGAAATGCCATGAAATCCTAAAATCACCCACCTCTCAAATGTACATATTTTGTACATTTTTGCCGCAGTGTATGAGAAGAGCATTTGCAAAACCATTGATACCAATTGGGAAATGATTTGGTGAGCATCCCCCTACCGAAGTGATGAAGGAATCGCTGGATAATGATAAATAATTGGCCCATTATGAAAAGACTGTATGATAATACCAATTGGGAGGGTGTAAGAAACGCCTAGCCGCCTAGCCGCCACAACAGTATGTGACATGGACTGGTGGGTGACAAGAGGCTACAACCTTGTTTTCCAATTGGAGAAGATGAAGTTCATGAGAGGTGCTTAAATTGTAGGATCAATTGGTGTAAGATTGCAGTCGCTTGTGCGCGGAAGAGAATTCGTAGTTTGAGATTGTGCGCTCGGTGCGTTGAGATTGCAGTCGCTTGTGCGCGGAAGAGAGTTCTTAGTTTGAAATTGTGCGCTCGGTGCGTAGAGATTGCAGTAGTTTGGAGAAGACTTGTGAGCGGAAGGGAGTTGCTAACGTTTTCATCACGCTTGCTTGTAATTTTCCAAAGGCTTGTGTGCGGAAGGGGTGAGAGAAGCAAACGTGGGAACAATGTCGCAATCGGTGGGGGATTCGGACGATGAGGTGCAGTTCCTTTGGGAGGTGCAAGCTCCGATGGACGACGCAAGCCGAGCACTGAAGAAACCTAAACATGAAGGAGGGGCATCCGGTTCGGCGAGAGAAGAAGCGGTGGACGCTCGGAGTCCGATTGTTGAGTCGCTAGCTTGGCCAGGTGTAGATCACGGATGTCAGTTCTTCCGGAAGCCGGAGTACGTGCCTACAATGAAGTCAGCTGGCATCTTAGGTTTTCTCTCGGCAAGTTTCGTCACCGACCCAGTGCAAAATGAGATGGTGGCGAAATTTGTACAAAGTTACCAATTGGCGGAGCGTGTGGGGAGTGTGCAGGGGAAGCGATTTCATTTGATTCCAGAGTTAGTGGGCCAAGCATTGAAGTTGCCTAGTCATGGTGTTGTGTGCAACACCTTGAAGCAAGAGGACTATCCTATTGCTATGTGTTTCTCAACCCAAGCAGTAGCCATACCACCTGATTCGCAGCAGGGTCCCCCCATTAGATTTCTCAAAGACCACTTAACCAGGGAGTGGAGGGAAGTGGTAGAATTTGTACAACGTTGGTTGTTTTTAGACATGAATCCCCGCTGGGTAGAAATGGGAACTCTGGTGGCAGCAGTAGCCGTGTTTAAGCATGGAGTTGCTGTGAATTGGGCACAATGGGTTACGAGTAGGCTTCACCAATTGGTTGAAGATGTGAAGGCCAATCCTCTTGATTTAGCGAAGCCTTTTTCGGGGGGGTACTATGTGACCAAGATCTTGAATGTGGTCGAACCAATCACCCATAGTTCAGAGGAACCAACTGAGGCAGTTGGAGGAGGATCTTTGGATGCTGTCAACCCAATTGCTAGATCGACGGTAAAGATTGAGGCAGGGGCAGAGACATCGCAATTGGTACATGACTTGCCGGCTCCAGCGTTGAGGCAACCAGAGTACTATCAAAGGAAGAGCCAAGAAAAAATTCAATTGGAGATGTTGGCAGCACACCCAACTATATTTTCCGACTACAGGGGTCTGAATGAGCAGTACAGGGGTCTGAATGAGCAGCATAGGGATCTGAATAAGCAGCACAGGGGTCTGAAGGAGAAGCACATGGTTCTTCAAGAGCAACACACGGTTCTTCAAGAGCAGCACACAGTTCTTCAAGAGCAACACACAGTTCTTCAAGAGCAGCACAGGGCACTTCAAGAGCAGCACAGGGTTCTTCAAGAGCAAAAGCAGTTGCTTGAGGTTGAAGCGGGCAACTTGAAGATGACCATGTCAACTCCAATTCAGGAGAAGCCTGAGTATGCAGAGCTGCATAATCAATTGCTGCGAAGCCGAGTGGAGACGGAGGAGCTGAGAACGAAAGCTTCGTACTTCAAGGAGAAACTCCTTGTAAGATCATTGTCAGAAGAAACACAGAAGCGAACGGTGGAAGAGCTTACCAGTCGTTTGGAAGCATTGCAGAAGGATTATGAGGTGCTCACCAAGCAGATGACCGATCGAGCAAGAACGGATGATGAGGCGCTCAGGCAGCCCTTGCCGTATACCTGGAAAGGAAAGGACGTTGTGCAATCAGATGATGAATTAGATGAAGTGCCGCTCATCAGGTCCTTGCCCTCTCTGAAACGAAAGGAGGTTGTGAAGTCAGTTGCTAAAGAGGATCATGAGCCGCCCAACAAGCGTCTTACTTCTCAGAAAGAAAAGGAGCCTGTGGTTTCATATCCTGAAGACGATAGAGTGGAAGACACAGTACGGGGATTATCTGTAGACAGCGTGCTGGAACTGACATACTACATTCCTCCTGCCCATAATGTGGAACATGCTTACGCATTCGATTGGCAGTTATTCTTTCAGATTGCAGATCTCGTGCTCCAGCAGTATGTCTCTGCACGTGAATTTCAGACGCTTTGGCAGTTTGCTAAGAACTTGAATCGGGAAGACGTATTGGTGGAGATCATTATGCGTGGTGATCTCGTATTAGAAGATTATGTGGCAGCGTATTGGGTGATTGGAGATTTGGGGGTCCAATTGTTACGTTATTATCGTCAAATGGAGGAGGTACAAGGGGCACGTTCCCGATCGGCGTTACAATATGGAGATCATGTGCGACAAACGAACTGCGTCGATTGGGGGCAAGCTGTGGCTGCACGGCTAGCACAGAATTGGGAAGAGTGCCCCATTGCGGATTAGAAGAGTATACTAGTCCGATTTCAACGTGAATTCGAATTGGTGAGATGGGTAATAGAGATGGTGAAGGACTGCCAAGCCAGATTGATTCGGACCCGATTCACCGATGTACATCCCAGTGAATACTTCCATACATATGGAGATGTTAAGGTTCGATTGGAGCGCATGGTGGGAGCCAAGACTTTTTCCCAATTGCTGCCGTTTGAGATACACACACATGCCAATTTCAAGAACAAATATACTTGGCAAGTAGCACCGGAGACAATTGTAAGTATGCCGCCTGGTTTAGATACATGGAGTTGTGCAGCAATGAAAGGAGTGTCAGATGAGCACTTTCTTGGGAAGTGGGAGAATCTCTTTGGTAGAGTGAGTGACCGATCGGATGTGCTGTTGTGGGAGGCATTGTTGTGGATCGGGAAGGATTACAACCATGAGCAAGCACCATTGAGTAAGCCAATTGAAGCCTTGATCTTGGGTGAAGCGAATCTGCGGTTGGACATTGGCGAAGTACCTCCTCGAGTGGCAGAGAATGTGAATTGGTGCAGATGCGAGCGCAGGTACAAATGGCGGATTGATGGCCAATTGGACACCGTATGGTACAACTAGCCCGTCATTCCGGGACAGTGGAACACTTCAGCCGATTGTGTCATTTCTTTTACGAACTTCTGGAGGGAGTACAAGGGACACCGAGATCCAATATGCTTTCAGGCAGCCATCTTCTGTAAAGCCTTGGCGGAGTGGTTCCAATTTTTCAATATTATAATAGATCCCCGATTGGGTGGCCGAATGTTGCAGGATGGAGAACTCTACGCGTGACTGAACTACAATTGCTGCAGGAAAATGCGCCTATTGGAATTGATGTTTGTCATGCAGTTTTTGCAGGGGGCGCATCGCAATCTAATTGGTGATAAGAGTGCCAATCGGAAGGGAGTCATGGAGTCATTTCTGAATCGGGACAGAGATGGGTCACTGAAGTGGGAGCGTTCCAATTGGCGGGCTCTATCGGAAGAATGTGAGTTTTCCAATGAGCACGCAAGAACGCAAGGAGCCACGCGTCCCGTGTACCAAATGCCCTTGCAATGGACACCTGGCTGCTCGCTCCTTGTAATTCCATACAGAAAGAGTGGAAGACCTGCATCCACAATAGGGACTAGCTCGAAGAAATAGCGTCCCCGCAAACACTTGAGGTTCGTACTTTGTTCACCAATTGGTTATTTTAATTGTGAGGTAGATGAGGTTGGGGTTATGTCATCCGATTGGTAAAGTGTAAGATTGGACCATTAATTAGGTTCTCAGTTAGTACTCACCAACATAGTAGTAGAGGTCCGGTGAGGCTTATACGGAGTACTTACCAATTGGGTTTGGGATCAGAGGCTCAATTTTTGTTAGTTGGGCCAACCGATTGGAGATGAATTTTTGGTTGACCCCGTCAGAGTCTTGCTGTTTATGGAGGCTAGTATTTTTTGCACTTGTTGAGCGGAGACTGGAGTGAGAGTACAATTTTCATTTGGTAGAGGCAGGTTTTGGGAATTGCGGGTGGTTGCTGGGTTCGCACAAGATTCAGCGTTGGTTGTCCTTAGACATGAATTCCAATTGGGTGAAATTTTAATGAATTTGTTGAAGTTGAAATGCAATGAATTTCTCTTACTGACTCTCCCTTGACCCTGAAGATGTTATAGCGATTGGAACACTGGCCTAGTGCTACAGTAACATACTGATGGTCTTAATAGGACTTTTGAGGATAAAGTGGCTCCTTCACCTGATTTGTTCTTGAGAAGTGTGTCGCACACTTGATGGCATGTCCTCATGAGTTATGAATCATGTTACATTCATGTTTTGTCAATTCATGTTTTGTAGTACTCACTATTGTAAAATGATGGCACACAATGGTTGGTTGGTTCTGCAGGGCTTGGAGTCGTTTGGCCTTCACATATTGGTACTCGTGAGGTTGCCAATAGAGTTTTGTCAGTTGAGCCAGGCAATTGGAGATGAACCTCCTTTCATGTGGCATGTACTCTACAACTTTTCGAATTGGTAGTTTAGTCGTCTTCAGGTGAAGCTGTAGTAATAGGTCCTTCACGTCCAGAGACACAGAGTTGTGTTAATGTGCTTTTGTAATGAGCAATAAAAAGGAAGTTTTGCAATTGCGTGTGAAATTGAAGTGGATTTATTGCTGAATTCCGTTTTGGAACATCCGTTGGCCTCTGTATGTGCTGTGATGCCGAGTTAATTGTGTAGATGACCGATTGGTGTTTTTGAGTTTGAACATTCTGAAATCCCCATATGAATGGCTAAGCGGCATCAAATCTCCCATTTGACATTCGACCTTGTCTAGTCATAAAATGAAAATAAATATTTGCAAGGTTGGCTTACTTAATCTTCCATTACTACGATCCTCCTGGTGAACAAAGGCGGCGTAACACGCAATTCATGTACATCATTAAACAAAACTTCTTTGTCATTGGCCCTCCAGACTCTTAATTCTCCGCATTCACTAAAGCACAATCCCTACAGCAGAGACCTTTGGGTTTACATGATGTCAGATGTGACAAAGGATAACTTGCTCGGAGAGACAAGACTGAGTCTTGATAAATGTACCAGAATGACATGTAAATAAATGGATGGTCAATTACTTCAGAACTGAATGAAACTCAGTATCCAAATCTGAAAAAAATTCTTTCCAATGCGCCATTGATTCTGTTCATTCAAGTATAACTGTGACATAATCAACCACAAGCTTGAGAGCATAATTTACCTGAAACATACGTTACGTCCTCGCACAAGTTTGCTCCGCCAGTGTCGCTTACGGGTGACGATCCATTCAATTATAGTTGTCTAACCCGCCTTTACACCATAAAGGATTGAGGCGTTTCTCAAGACCCACGACATGTGGAGTCTCCACATCTGCACCACGGCCATAGACAAAACTAGAGAATCAACCGTTAAACCCAAGCAGTTAGGTTAGCAATATACATGTCGAGTCGACTCCAAATTTCAAAGTTCAAGGAAATCTTTGCATTATAGCATAAATTAAACCTAGAATTCAATAGTCAGATAGAGTAAGTTTTGAAGCCGCCGATCTTTGTCCGCCTGCAGTATAAAGCAATGGGACGTAAACCCGTGGGACGTCGGCCTTTTCCTGGTTCGGAATTAGGTTCGGACCACACCCATAATTTTGGGTACTGCCCAGAAATCCCTTTCTGATTCATGGGCAGTACAATGTCACGCTCCAGGAAGTCCTTCCAGATTGAAGCACGTCGACTAAAACCATCTTTTGCGTCAAAACCACTACATCCTCGTATTGGAAGGTGCTAGACGTTAGCGTCGCTGTCCAATCGGTTTTCATCCATGTCCTCTAGGTTTTCGTCGCAGAGCCATAGGTTTCCGTTCACGAACTATGCGTTGAATTCGACGTGTACCAGGACAAACTCGACGTCCAAGGAGGAGGTTGGGGTGCATTTAGTATTCCATAGTGGACACCTAACGACCCCATCATGACAATTTTTCAAGCCATAATTGATGCCTAACCTGACACCCATGGAGTGATTAGTGACCTCATTAGGAGCACCTAACTTTTTAGTGTAAATCATGGTAGAATGTGACCTTTCCAGGGCCTTCCACATTAGAAATTATTGTAACTGCTTTAGGTGATTAAGATGAACATTTTAGATATAGTTTTTGTTGGTTATCAGGTAGCATATTGACTCTTTTGGATAGATCAGTTCAAAAATTCATAGCAAATTCATACATTGTCTGAAAAATAGAATTTCAATTGCTCTCACTATTTCTCACACTTGTCTTTACGTGGGAAAAATTTTGAAAAATTTCAGCAATGGTATGAGGGCAGACTCCAAATTCTGACCACAATGGGTTGCTTTACCTTAAGTAGATACACTGCAAGGTAGGTTTCAATAGTGGGGAAATTTTCCCATGTGTAGAAATAGAGTTCAAAAGGTTTTCATAAAATTTCACATTTTAATTCCTCAAAACACAATTATTATGATTTTTTTAACTAAAGATTTTGTTCCACCTATACTTGTTATATATACCTTCTGATTTTCCAATCAAGGGTTGGTTGCAAAACAAAGCAAGGGTTGGTTGCAATATTGAGAGTCTTGTAGCCAATCATAAAGCGCCACAATTGCGCTAGGAACTGTGCCATAATTAATCATTGTTAATCACCTCCTTCATAGAATTATCCCACCCTATAGTGCTAGTATGGGTTGTTGATAAGGAATGGGTTGCCTTCCATGGTGGATCTTTTTTTAGTCTAAACATCCCTTGTTTCTACTCAATGGGATGGCTATTTGTGCACATAGAATAAGTCAAAGTAAAATTCCATGTTGTATTGGAACTTATTATGAATTTTGAAGTTTTTCAAAGAGGGGACTAGGGAGTGACTTCCCCTTTTCATGATGCTCACTTCTATGTGAGTGGGGAAAACTGCATTTTAGCAGTAGCTCTACCTTGTTGTCAAATTAAAAGCAACCAACAAGTTCAAGTGGCTAATGTTAAAAATAGTTTTTTAGAAGTTGGGATAAGTATTTCACGAGCCTCCTTCCAAAAATTTACCAACCAACATTTGTGATTCTATTCTTGCAACCATTTCACACAACTTCCATATAAAATTTAAGAATTTCTTCTCTAATTTTTGCAAGATTTGGTTGATTTTGTGTACATGGAAGATTGCTCAAAGGATGTGAAAGCATTTTAGAAATTTGTTAACATCACCCAGCTTGCAATGCCAAAAGGTGAAATCTATAGAATAAAAATGTGCAAATAGATTTGAAAAATAGATTGCACAAGACATGAGGACCCAAACAATTGACAAAAATGGGAAGAATAAGCTTATCTTATTAGGGAGTTTATCCCATACTATAACTTTTTTTAGAGTCATTTGTACAAAGGTGGTAGACAACTTTTATACAAATAGCATGCCATTATGTCTTGTAACATTATCTTTCTTAGTTTAGTATTTGATAGTCAAATTGATATTGATTAGTCTCATATTTTAGTTGGGCTAAAATGTGTTTTGTATAGAAGTGCCAAAAGTGCTAGCATTATGGTTTTATGTGACATCTATTTTATAGAGTGACATTTATAGTGCTTGAGTAGGAGTTTCTTGTCCATATAGACATTTTGTCCCAAATTGTGGTTAGTCATCATAATTTTGTTGTATTTTTACAATTGGTGTTTTTAGGGTCTTCTAAAGGGAGTATTGTTTTTGCTAGCATGAAATGGACTTTGACACTAGCAAAGGGGATGAATAAAGGAGTATAACTAAGCCACTTATTACATCTATGTGGGCAATTATTTCTTCTTGTTGTTATAGATGTTGTCAATGACAAGTATTAGTGGTGATGTAGGTATTTTTCACATTTTTGTCATTGATTTCAAAATCACTTGGTAGTTGTAATAGGTATCACTAGCCACATGGTACAATTCCATTGACTTATAATGGGCACCATGACTTTAGAGCTATGAGATTGTGATATAGGCAAGGATTTTGACCATTATCAAACATTGTACAGTACTAAGGGCTGAGCATTGTTTTGCAAACCATTAAATAAGTAGAGTTCCTTGCAAGGTGTATTGTATAAAGGAGTGTACATAGTCTTGCAAACCTTGTCATGTTAGTATTGATAGGAGGTGAGTTTCACCTCGTTCATGTGTTTAGATGTAACAATGATAGTCTTTAGATACTCACATAACCATTGTTGCATCATTATTCTTATTTATGCATTCTCATTACATGTTAATAAGATATGATCTAGGTACAATGTATTTGTGCACAACATGTGATAATTGTCAATGTTATAATTTTGTGGCAAAAAGTGAAAATAAATTAATATAAATAAGTAACATAGTCTAATTAATTTAACCTCAAAGAGCTAACATCCACTAAATGGACTATGGATGTTTTCAAGAACTTACTACTAGAGCTATATGAACAGATGAAGTACATCCAAATATATTGAAAAAACAATTTTTGTCTATTCTTCAACAGTGCAATTAGCTTGGTCACTTTGTGCTTCATGATTATTGTGCAAAATTCTAAATGAGTTCTTGTAGGGATGAGATTAAAAGGAAAATTTGCAAAAATGAAGATATAATGTCTAAATTCTTCTCATGATTTAATTTGTTTTGTAAAAAAATTCAAAATCTACATCTACCTTCCTCTCAAGGACTCTTGGGAATTAATATCATTGGTTTATGGATAACATTGGTTACTTGGTTGGTATTCATTAAATCATTTTTTGATGCAAGACAAATCATGGTTTTAAAAATCTTAATCCCTAAAGTCCTATTGTCTCTTTGGAAGACAAAATGGATTTTAAACAAGCTCCTATGGTCTCAATATTTGTTGGGATTTTTTTTTTTAAATTTGTGAAGATAGAAGAACACATTAGCTTTGGAGTGTGCTTTATTTCAAATGGTGTTGAAGAGCACAAATTATGACATAGTAAGTCCAAATTTTAGTTTGGTGGGTAGAAAAAAGTACCCACAAAAGCTTTTAAAAAAAGTAATTTCTCATATACTGAATTTTCATGTATATAAGAAGCTTTCATTCATTCCATTTGGATTTGTCATGTGAAAGTTATGGACAATACTATTTTTGAGGCAATCAAAGCATCTTCTTGAAAAAATAATTCATAGAGTTTATTTTTGAACTCAATTCTCACAATTTTACCAAAAGAAAGTTTCACAAGATTAAGATCCCTTGTTAGAACAATTTCACCATTGAAATTAGTGTGTTTCAATTCCATCTTAGAACTATTAATGGTCATTAGTTTTTCTTTCAATCTTGAAATTACTTTCTACTTAACAATTTTTTAACCCCTAAAGGACCGAGGCCATTTTTTGTCAAAATCCACTCAAAAACGGTCCCTATTGTTGTGTTTATCAAAATTTTCAAAAAGGATTATTTAAAAAAATCTAACCATAGGATCTTATATTAGAATTGTAGAAGAAGAAGTGATAAAATTTTCATGACATTTTACCGTATGGATTGAAAGATATAAACATTTCAAGTCAAAGTTTGTTTGTTTGTTTGTTTGTTTTTTCCCTGTGCCTGACAATTTCAACTACCTTTGACCATTGATTGTGGCAAATTTTTTCACTAAGTGCTGAATTTAAAAATTTAGCACACTCTAGATCATGTTATGAATGTCCCAAAAAAATTCAAGGAAAAAGAAGGCATGGAAGACATACAAAAAAATCTTGCAATGCAACTATGTCCTAAAGTTCACAATGCCTCACATAATTTTTTCAACAAGATTTCTGCCACATACTTTTGAAAATCAAAAATTCAAATACTGTATTGAAAGATTTAGTATACCTTTACAATATCTTCAAAGAAAATTGTAAAAAAACAAAAACTCTAGACTCTATCTATGGAATTTAGAAACACTATGTTAATAAAGAATGAAATATGGCTTTGCGCATGGCATGGAAAAATGGTTGGGGTCTAATCCCACTATATTCCCATTATGTTCCTACTACGTTCTAATCATTAGAAACTGTGTTACCAAGAACACCTAGTGGGGAACTCTAACTCCCTAAAATCCGAGGTACCAATCCTCAACTAACACTCTGAACAACACAAACACATTCTAAATTTATTTATTTTGGAACAATTGAAATGCTCAAAGGCAATCTCATTTAAAGTATAGGAAACTATAGTTGAGTCCAAAATTGAATTTGTTAAGAATTATGTCATTTTTTTGAAGAAAAGCTCCTTATACCCATATGGGGTGGTAAGAGGTAGAACAATTTAAGTGGGATACGTTACTTAGGTAGAATTAGTAAGAGTTTGAGTGTTTATAGTGAAGTCAATCATGTAAACATATCCTACATAGGTTGTTCTACCTGGATATAAAGATCTTCAATTCCCACTCAAAATCTAAGAAAGAAGAAGATGAAGCTACGTGAAATGATGAACTTTCAATGGATTCCAAGTGAAAAAATTTTAATTCCAACTTTCAAGCAAAAAAATCTTCTTTAGATTTTAAACTTGGTGCCCCCTCTTGGTGCATCAGCCATAGGGTACAAAAGAAGTGGGTAGGCATGGTCTCCAAGGTTGCACTACAAGTCTATACTAGCTATCCCAATTTGTTGAGTCTATTGTAGGGATGCTCTAAACTCCCCGCCTATGTTCCCCTCCTTCGGCCACCACCCCTCACCCGTACAACTCTCTGCCTTGCTAAGGATACCTTCCCCAAATTTTCCCGAAGTTAGCTTTGCCCACACTACCTCCCATGTGTAAATTGACTTCCATGTGGTATAACTTTTGAATAACACATCCAAATGTTGTATTTTCTCCCTTGCGTAGCCCTTGTAAAACTTTCTTTCCAATTTTTTTTTTCATTAATTGGGATATAAATCCCTTTAGTAGGAGCCTACCCAATTTTCATTTTGTCCCCTGGGACACTGGTCCTTTAGGGGTTAATGAGTAAAAATAAAATTTGTATTTTTTTGAATTTTTTTCTTAGACTCATTCAATTCTTCAATATAAAAATTAGAAATTCATTAGTACTAAAGCTTTAAGTTAAGAAGATTCAAAGCCCCAAACCCTACTTGAGCAAGGCACAATTTTTTTAAATTTTCTTTACTTTAAATGTGAATATCTTGCAATTTACGTGATTTAAATTTCTAAAATTTCTTCTACACATTCTTACACTAGTCTAGTGTAACATCCTACAATTAGGTACAAGAAAAAAAAGATTTTAAGTTTCTTGCTCTTTGCATTAGAAATGACATTATTGAGTGGCTTTTGATGAGAAAAAGCCCTTGGGACTTTTAAGTGGTAAAATACTAAAGAGCACACATGTAATAACTTAGTGCCTGCAATGAATTACGGAGTATTTGCAACTATCAAGATAGAAAATAGAATATAGTATTTACTCCCTTGGTCCCTCTAAAAACCTCCAAAAAACTTCCCTATGAAGTATTAACTATATTTTTAGTCTTTGTGCCAGTGGTACATGTATTCAAAAACCAATAAAATTCCAACTTAGGTGTTGTCATTCAAGCACCCAAAATCCTTGTGGAATGCATCATATTTGAACATCATTTGTGAATGTTGCTAGTTTGTCATTCTTGATGACTTAAACGTTGGTGCCAACAATGGGATTCTAGAAATTTTTGCTCCCAATCTAAATACTGATAAATAGAAAATTTAACCTTCTTCATGAACAAATCAACACATAATTTATTATTAGATACCTTAACGCTCAAACTAAAATGCTTAAAATGTAATAGTAGGTTATATGACATTGATTTTATCTAAAATATTATAAATACCCATATTAACATCACAAATTTACAAAACTCCTAAATTAATGGAGTATACTAATTGAATTAAATTGTATAGTAAAATATCTAATTAATATAAAAATCAAATAAATAAGAATGATAAATATTAGGTATGTAATTATTAAATGCTAAATCTATTGAAGTATTACTCAAGATGTTATTGAAAAGTAAATTTCATTATTACAAATTAGAATTTGCAAAACTTAAATTCAATACTTCAACATTTCGTTTACTACTATCATACTTGTATTACCATATCTTCATAGTGGCCCGGTCTAAAAATAAATTATTAAAAGGGTATCTAAATTTTTGCAAAATTATTGTCATATATATAAATATAAAGATTACCTAATTCATAGAAATTCAACTTGCTCTACGAGGTGATTGTAAGAAACACTTGTCTTATTTGGGTGTCCCCTTGTCCATGGACAAGTATTTTTTTGCTCATAACTTTTGCACCATAAGTTCGTTTTATATGAAATTTGAAATGAAAGTAAATGTCGTAGTTTTAGACATTGTGTAAATTTTTGGTTTAAAAAAAATTATCTTACTATTTTTAAACAGCCCCCAATTGGATGTCTACCTTGGCCATTTGGGGGGGTTTGAGTCCAATTTTTGACCCAAAAATGCAAATGTGAAGTTCAAAATTGGTATATAAGGACATCTACTAAGGTTACACAATGATGCCAAAGATTATTGTAAAATAATAATTTGTCCACCTTCCACATGTGTTCAAAGTGCACTACCTTTGTGCAGCTGTAGAGAACACGATTTTTTTCTCCTAGAGATAAAATTTCTTGAGAAGGAGAATTTTTAGATTAGAAAAAATGTTTGATGTTTTCCATTGTGTGTTTTTGGTGCATAACTTTTAGAGACAAATTTTTTTAAGTTTGAAATTTCAAAGAAGACATTCTATTTTCAATGCTTTACAAATTATCTATGTTTTATTATATTTTTTAAAATTATTCCAAAAGTCACAATACTCACCTAAATAGGCCGTTTTGTCCCAAAACTAGCAAATGTTTCTTGCAATCACCCTACAAATGCAATCCCATCTAAGATAGCGGTAACCATCCAAATATTATAAGAACAACTTGGATGATCGAATGCCTAAATTATTTTAATTATAGTTTTAAATTTTGTCATTTTAATATATTATATTTATTGCACTTTAATTAACTATTAGGCAAAGAACTCCCTAAGGTGCATCACAAAGTTTAAACCCTACGATTTGGCAACAGTTATCGTACGGTTATTGTTGTTTCATGGGTTCGCATGTTAATTGCATTGTTATCACATCATTACGGTGCATTGCTTCGCATCGTTACGATGCAGTTACAAGTAATGCATTGTAACCATGTGGTAATGATGCAAAGCAATGCACCATAACGATGCAATAACAATGCTATTAACGTGTGAACTCATGAAACAACAATAACCACACAATAACCGTTACCAAACCATAGGATTTAAACTTTGTGATGCGCTAGGAGGCTACTACACATGTTGTATGTTTGTTTGAATTCTTGAAGTAGTTGAAGACATCATGTATAGTAGATTGTATGGATTTAATTAAACAAGTGCCAAATATTTAGTATTTGAGGAGGTTCTTGCAAAGTAGCAATTGGTCTATAGAAGTAATGGAGTCCACAAACAATAATGACAAAAGCAATCTAAGGGAAGAGGTTCATAAATCGTCCACCTAAGAATTGAAAATAAAATTATAGGGAGGTGAAGCTTCTTGAAAGAATCTTTAATAAATGTTCCTTGAAAGACAAGTGGAATTGACAGCTATTCCAAGTTGTTTCATTTTTTTGGAGCTTTGTCAAATTAATTATAAAATTTTGAAGTGGAAATGGCATAGGGCACTAAAACCGCCCACCTCTTCAAATGTACATTGTTTGTACATTGTTGAATGCTATGAAAAAGCATATAGTATACATTTGAGGAGGTGGGCGATTTTAGAGCCTATGCAATTTAAGAGCTTGTTACGCAATTTTATACTTTTACACTAGCATCTATTTTGCACTTGTCAAACATCTTATTACCACATTTGTATGCAATCTTTTGTAACACACTAAAGTATGATGCTAATGTAAAAGTATAAAATAAATTCTAAATTGAATGAATTCTAATCACTTTAAAATTACATATTTAAAATCACATTAAGATGATTGCAAGAAAAACTTGAACTATTTTCAGTCATAATTCTTTCATTATTTCTTGATGACCCTGAGGGAAATATTAGAAAAAATTTCAGGCCTTAACGAGGCTATGAATTCTACACCCTATAGTGCAATCATAGAAAAAAATTGAAATTTGATGTGCCACTATTGGTGCCACATCAATGCCAAGTCAGATTGGCTATTTTTAAAATTAATTTTTTATTTTTATTTTTATTTTTAATATATGTATATATTTAATATTTTAAAATATTGTTATGTATTTGCACCGTGGGGTGCCAAAAAGCCAAAACTCACGACCCATTGCAAGGTTTAGATTTTTTTAATGTGTGCTTTCAAATTGGGCCAAATTTGCCAAGAATTTGAGCAACTTGTTTGCTCATTTTTTCTTAAGTTTAGATAGAATGTAACCACAGGATCTTGTAATTAACATTGAAAGTAAATACCTCAAAAAATTAAGATTATTTGACTACACAATTTAGCAAGTATTTAAATTTCGAGTTATATTTGGATTAATGGAAAAATAGGGTAACACACTTTGAAGAGCATATCTTACTAAGAATATTTTGAAATGATGAACTTTTTGTACTCAAAAGAAAGACAAGAGAGTTGCAAATGCTCATCTAAAGTTTCACAACATACTAGCTATTTTCAATTTTGGATGGAGCTTGCAATGTATGGTGTCATTGAAATGAAAGTAGTATTTGTAAGAAAAACAAGAATGGGCGCACTTGTCTTCTCCTTAAGCTCTTTGAACCTTTCTTTTTGAGGTGGGCAACAATTGCATTGGTTGGTTGACTTTTTAGTTCAAACCCAAACTAAACCAAAAAACATGAGTTGTGAACTACACTAAACCACTAAACTTAAAAAAATTTACAAAGCAAAGTTTAACTAAAAATTTGGTGAAGCTACCACTTTTGAATTTATAATGCAAGTTTATTTTTTGGAATGATTTTTTTATTTAAAAATACTCCAAATTTGAGAACAAGCAGCTCAAGAGGGATAGTAATTAGAAAATGGTCACTTGGCCGGGTCATTACACTAAAATTGGTAAATAGTGTTGGGTGATAATTAGTGTTGTAGTGGATTGGATCATAGCCTTAGCTTATTATATTACCATTTCAACTTCTATATTTTGTTCCCATCTAACACTAAATGCACTCTCGTAGAAATGTTGAAATGACCAAATTTTACTATAGAACTAAAATAGTGTTAGAATGGGTAAATAATGTTCTAACACTAACCTTGCAAATCACAATTAGTGTTATTGTTGACAATTAGTGTAGCCAATACTATTTACCAAATTTAGTGTAGTGGATTGAAGATCCTCAAAGATCCAAATTTCATAAGTAAGATAAATATGAATGGCCATTTTAGACCTTCAATATTTGCTTTACATATTTTTCATGTAGCTTGGGATTGGATGTCAACTTGACAATTTTTTGCCCTGAAACAAATTGGGATTTACCCCCTAAAGGATGCTAAAGGATGGGGGAGGGGAATTTCATGGAGACATTTTGGGTGTTTATATGTCAATCAAAAATGAAAATTGAATTTTCCAAAACTTCAGCTATTCAAATTGAAGTAAGGTATTTTACCACAATGTGGAAAAAATTGCAGCCCATTTGACCATGTGGATTGAAAGATTATAACATTTGAAGTTATAAGAAAAACTTTAATTTTTTCATTCCTACAAAATAGGGGCAAAATTGGGCCCTTTTGGAGTAAAATTTTTGCTTTATAGAAAATGAGAATTTTGACCATTGATAAGTAAACAATATTAGGTTCAATCATGAAAAATTTTAAAAGAAAATTTGGATTCTAGCTTATTCTAAATCACCCTGCAATCTAAGTTAAGTGAATTGACAATACACTAATCATTTTTGATGATTTCTTGTGTAATGAAGAATTTTTTTTGTTTGAAGTTGGAATGGTGAAAATTTAGAAATAAACATTTGGAGTATGTGAAAAAAATTTCAAGAATTTTGACTTCACAAATTGTAAGATAATAGGACTTGAAGTTAGAAGAAAATGTTTTTTTCTTGAAATTGCCCCAATGTAGCTAACAAAGTTTGACTCAATTTAGAATGTGATTTGAGGCCTAAACTGTTTTTGGACAATTGTATGCCATATTTAATTAGTTATATACATGCCAAATTTTGAAAGTTGATGAGTTTTTTTGCAAAAGATTCCTAAAAAATATCCAAGTTGCTTGAGCTATTCCAAAAGTACAAGGCAATATAACTTTCGATTTGGGTATTTGGATTTGCAAAAAAAATTGTTTTTTCCCATAGAGGTCCATGTTTACACATTGTTTTAAAATTTAAAAAACATCCAACCCAAAATGACTTTGAAAGAACTTACTTGAATCACAAAAAATTTGAACCTTGCAAAGAGCCACTAACTTTTGATTTTTGACACCCCAGGGGTACAAATACATAATTTTTTTAAAAATATAAAAAAAAAAATTCAATCTGACATGGTGCCGATGTGGCACCAATAGTGACACATTATATTTAAAAATTAAAAAAATATTTTTATTTTTTTCTATAACTACACCGTGTGGCTGCAAAACTCACGGCCTCATTGAGGCCTAAAATTTTTCCTAATGCATACATTAAATGTACACTTGATTCTTTAAGGGTAAGTTTAAAATTGAGATATGAGTTCATTTTCTAGGGTTATACGTACTAAGAAGATTTTTTTTAAAGTGTTTTTTTCTTACACATAAGCTCAAAGTGCACTTCCTTGTTGTCAATACTAAGATCAATTGTAAGAAAATTATTTCTATTGAAGTTAAAGAAATGATCACTTTTTTTACATTTTTTATTTATTTATAAAATACAAATATCAAAATGGCTGATTTACCCTGCTAGTGAGTTGCAAAATTAGATTCCATTCACAAAATTAATGTTACTATAATCATATATTAGAGTGTATGCTGGTATAATATACTAAAATTTTAGTATGGACTGATTGAAGATATTCTACACTTGGATCAAATTTGTTAAAAAAAATTCAAAATATAATTAAATATGGCATGTAATGGAATTTTCAGAAATTCCAAGGTGGCATAATTGAATTAATAGTGTAGAAAATATTAATAAAAATAATTTATATCCTAAAAAATCCTAATGAAAAATGAAAAATACTATACATACTAAGATGATCGCTTTATAAATGTAATAGACCATGGAATACGTAAGTTTACTAAGCTTAGTCCCTTTTTCCCCTTCAAAGAGAGATTGTGTTCATTCAAGGGGATTGAAACTTAACTAGTCCTTTTGCTAAAGGTCACGAAAGATTCAATAAAGCCTTCAATACCATGGTAAAGTTGTGAAGACCTTGTTAAAGGTTTCAAAATATTCTAAATCTTATAAAATGAAATTCCAAAAATTCTAAACCTAGTTAATCAAAGGATATTCAATCCCAAAAGAAATGATTTTGTATAGAGTCTAATGAATCTAACCCCAATATACAGTAATTTGACTTTGGAAAATTAGTGACATGTGCACAAATAGAAATCAATATTTATAAAATGTAAACACAACAATGCTAATCTTTGAGAGTCTTGGCATTTATTCAATGAATTATAATGTTTTCAAGAGCTTTGTGTAGGAGCTACAAGAAACAAACGAAATACATTAAAATATATTGAAAAACCAATTTTTGTCTATTCTTTAGCAATGCAATTAGTGTGGTTATACATTCTTTCATGAAATTTGAGCAAGATTCTTTATTAATTTATAAATGAATGGGAGAAAAAAAAAAACTTGCAAAAAATGAAGATCTTATGTTTAAATTCTTCTCTCACTATAAGTTGTTTTTGTCTACAACATTCCAAATCTACACTCAACTTGAAGTTTATAAGGACTTCTTGAAATATTTGTGCATCCAACAATGATTATAGGGTTTACGGACCATTGCTTTGTTCTTAGCACTATTTTTTCAGTACATTTGGGAGCATTACTAGTTTTATTATATAATGTCAAAGGCTTTAACTCCTAAATGCTCGAGGCACCAATTTTGGATGTTGACAATACTTTGAAATTAAATAATACCTAACCAAGTTGCTATTTTTAATATTTTATATTCTTAAATGTTTTTTGAAGTTTAGTTTTAGCATCAAAAATTCAATTTTGAAAATGATTGATTACGATTTTTCTATTCAAGATTTTATGCAAGGTTGTCCATTGCAATCTTAACTTTCCGTAGTGTTGAAGGCTCTTGAAAAATGAGCCTCAAATACACTAGATCTTGGAGGAAAAATCACATTAGAAATTCATTTTAAAAATTTTGCCAGGTAGATTTTGAAAAGCTATAAATCGATTTAGGTTATGCATGTTGGGCCCTTTATCCTCCTATTTTTTTGGTTACCAACTTTTCAGATTTGACGTGTGAAAAGAGGACTGAAAAACTCCAAATCACTTTCGCAATTTTAACACCCTCATGATCAAACATTATAATCTTTCAATCCATAAGTGATATTATTGTGTTTTCTTTTCCTAAATAATCTACGACATGCCTAGTTTGAATCTATACGGTTCCAATTCAAAAAAAATTCATACAACTTATCAAAATGTTTTGTTTTTTTTACAACTTAGAACAATTTCCTAAAAGGTCAAAAAAGGGCCTTGAGTTAAAAGCGCCGACTCCGCCTAGGCTAAGGATCAACGAGGTCTAGGTGCGCCGGTCCAAGCACGCCTGCTGCAGCATTATTAAGAGAAGGTCGTCGACAGGCTAGGGAGCTAGCCTGCAACTTTGAGAAAGCGAGACGCCATTATTTGCATGCATTACCACGAATGTTGCGCGGCTGTCCTGCACAGGCAGGCTGCAGTGGTGCAGCCCATCCCGGCCGCACGGCACAAGAAGTTTGCATAGATGCCGAAATCCAAATATGGAAGGAACATCGCGTCCCTCATTTCTTTTTCTTGAATGGATTCAAGTCATGTGAGTATGTGACCCGGCCACGCAACTTGGTGGCGGAGATTCCTCCGGGGAGATTCAAACGGCATTAACTGCTGCCTAGGGTACCAAAGTAGTGTAGTGCGCATTGCTTACATCATTAGATCGAGCTACAGTCAGATGATCGCATGTCCCTCGTTTGCGCGGGACATCTGGTCGCATGTCTCTTCCACGGAAGCCATGAAAGCTTAGTTACGAATTGAAGTACGGGCGTTAGATTTTGAATTTTTTTGAAGCTGTTTAGGTGTCAAGATCGAGAGTTCGCCATGCTGATCTTTCCTGAACAGTCATCAATAATAGCTGCCAATCTTGATAAACTTCTTGAGACGTTTAAGCGGCTCGAGACTCTGCTGCCGAAACTAATTCCTGACGTCTTTAGGAAAGCGCTCAGAATCCAGGGAGATGGTGCAGCGGGGACAATTGTCGAATTCGTCTTTGCTCCAGGTAAGCATTTGCTATGATTCTTGATAACTATTGAATTAGTTTTTGCGATGCTGAGCAAGTAGAATGAGAAGTTTTCGCTTCTACATATTGCATTTGTAACATTTGACAGGTTACGTGCGCTGTCAGCGATGGATATATATTCGTTATAATGGCATGTTTCGAAGTGCCAAAATGAAGCATTCAAAACGCACAGAGCTCTAAAAAAACAGGTCTGGAATAGATCCGAGATTCCAGACGAGCATTTGGAAGAATGCGAATTTCTTGAAAGTTTTCTATATATTTTGACTGATATGACGATTGCGGTGATTGTGTATTTATGTAATATGTAGAATTTGCAGAAGGCCGGACATTGAAGATGACTACGGAGCTGTTCGATGAAGTCAACCATGTCCTCCATTTCGACCTTCAGCTCGAGGGAGATTCACGATACAGCTCTTTCAAACTCCATATACAGTTGGTTCCTGGTCTACTGGAGGGCACCACTCGAAGCCAATGGAGCTTTATCTACGAACCGGACAATGCACGGCCTCCACTCGACATTATTGCCACTGCGCATCCCAGAATTGTAGCTCTTTCGGCTTACTTGCAGGAATTCCGTAGTGGTTCAAGTGAGAGTGCTGAAACAGTGGAGTCTCTTGTTGAAACAATTTCAAGTTTGAGCTCCGTAGCGTCTTACCGAGACAATTCCAGTTGTGAGCGCCAAACTGGTCAAGAGTCTGACCGAAACAATTTCATGTGCTAGCACCAAGCCAGTTGAGAATCAGGCTGAGAGCATTTGTATGGAGACTGTTCTTACTATTTAGCAATCCAGATTCTAGCCATTGCAGCTTTGATCGCATTAAGAAGATTATGAAAGCAATTAGACCGCTTCCAGAAGCATTTGAAGTTCCAAGCAAGCCAACCGCAATTGATGTACTCAGAACCTATCTGATCTGTGTAACCTTCGTTTATCCTCAAGTGCTAGACAGAATCCTATAATTCCTACAGGAAATTGAGATAAGAGGGCTTTCTTTTTGTTGCGAATGTGAAAAGTCGTTTGCCTGGTACACTTTCGAAGACAGATCTGGACAAGTTGGTGGAGCACCCTCTCAGGTTTCCAATTTCTACACTGGATTAGTCAAGTTGCTCTTAGGTTGTACTTTTAGTATAGCAGATTAGTATAGCAGAAGCGTGATGTGATTTACAATTTTTTCTAACTATTTAAGCGATTACTGCGCATTTGGTGAGGTTGGATATGCACAGTACAATATCCTGCAACGCAAACTTGCATTGGATCCTAGTTTCAGGCATAAAAGTCTGATCCTGACCATCTTTGCTTTTCAGTGTGATCTAGAGGCACTGGGCTCGAACCGGAGGAGATCCTTTCCACCTCGAACGAATTGGTGAGTGTTTCTCGTCAAATAGAAGTGCTGTTCGGAACACCTTTTCCTGTCATGCCATAATCGGACGAGGGATACAGAAGCTCGTACGGGAGCTGAACATGGCCATACCGGTTCTTCAGCCTCTTCTCTTCATTTCGTGATTTGATCAACTCCTCAATCTCGCTGATCCTCTCTTGAAATCTTCCGAAGACTGCCAAAATCTGCATTTACCGTTGAAGTTCAGTCGCTACTATGTTGAAATCCAAGAGCATATCAGTTTGGCAGTGCCCACACGATGGTGGTTTAGGGTTTAGGGTGCAAGGTCCTGTACCTTCTTGTCGCTTGTCCAATTCGGTGTGGAGCGTTGGCCGAGAAACTCTTCGTGGCTCGAGTGTGTGGACAGAACCTCCGTCGTGGTCATGATCACGGTTGCCTGTGTCTCATTCGAAATTGTAGACAAGTAGAACGCTTCGGGATCCCGTCGAAGCTCCTGAAACTCGGGTGTTCCGTCGGAGGGGATGAGTCGTCGTGTCATGGTCGGGTGGTTGGGCATGAAGCCTGCGTACTCGTACTGGCCGAAGTTCACGGCAGCGTGATGGCAGGAGGCGATCCAGACAATGGTGGTCAATGTGTGCACGAGGGAAGCCTTTGAATCCAACGTCGGCCAGCCCAGCGCGTCTTTCTTGTCGCCATGGCCTACACAGCGAACCTCCGTCCACCAGCTTTGGAGCTCCGTGTCGTCTTGAACGCGCTCATCGTCGGAGTAGATGAGGCCGACATACTCGTCTATCCATTCTTTGATCGCACTCCAAAGCTCGAGTCCGTCCGCTGCAAACGGGTAATCTTCAATCACTAATCTCAATCCATGCTCTGCGTTTTCATCCGGGATCGCCATGCCCCTGTAATAATAATAGCTCCTGATTAGATACTAATTGTGATGAATTTAGAAGCAGATAGAGGCAATTATTTTGTCAAAGTTTGCTGAATGTGTTGGAATTCACTCTCTTGAATCTTGACGGGGGAGAAGCGAGGAGACGTACCTTTTAATCAAGTCGGCCGGCAAAGCTTGTTCATCGAAGCGCCATGCATGCTTGTAGGCCGCAGAGCTGATTTGCATCGCATAAGCATGTGGAGTGAAGGTCATTTCGATGATTCCACCTGCGTTGATGAGGGCCTTCCGCGCCGCAGCATTGATGTCAAGAGTGTTCTTGAAATGCGGAACTAGGGCTTGGTGCACAGGATGCAGTGTACTTAGGTGCCGGTGAGTGGCAATGAGCACGGGCTCCATCGTTGCATGAGACCTCAGCCTGCAAATTGGAGCATCCACCATGGTCAGCATAGGAAACTCTCATTCTATGAACTTTGAACATCACAAGACTGGAATGGGAGACGAAGAAGGAGATGGATGTTACCAGTGGCTGACGAGTTGGTGGTAGCCAGCATCGTTGGCCAGCACATGAGCTTTTGCGAGCTCCCACATCCAGTCCTTCATTCCCATCGGAGGAGGCGTGAACACACGTTTCACAGTACCGGGCTCCATTTCTTTAAGTAAGCTCAACTCGATGGCCGCTGGTCTCAATGTGCCTTCCTTTGTCAGAAATAATACCGTTCGCGTGGCATAGGCTTTGCAAACGGGGCTCTCGTTGATCTTGTTCACAAAGGGAAGGAACGCATCGTGGTAGTCGAGGACGAAGAGCTTGTGCCTTGCTAGTGCCGTTGGCACATCCATTCCCTCCATAAATGGTTCAATATGTTGAGACGTGACTGCTGAAATAGCTCCACCGTATATGGCTTCATCGAGACTGCTCCTGATGGGAAACTCACGCAGTTGCGAAATGACAACAGGGTTTAAGCCGGCAAGCATTTCACGGGCGAATTCCTCGTCCATTGTCCACGCCTTCTCGTCAACTGCACCAGTGGTCATCGTGTTCATGTTTAGTCTTCCAGTTAGTATCGCAAAATTGAGTACACAAAAAGATTTCGACTGAAGAGGTGCAAACAGGAGGTTCAGGAAATTTGTGTTCACCTGCAATGACTTTTGGTGTTGGGTACGTGAGGATGGTCTCACACTCAGGTGCAGGTTGATCGGAATCGTGATCGGAGTCCGAATCGGAACCCACTGTCAGTGCAATACCATTCTTGAACAGGTCCGCAATCTCCCTCAAGCTTTCGAATTCAGTCTGGGTGGAATATAAAGCCTGGATTGCTGGTAGCAGTTTACGCGATGCTGCCTGGATTGCATCTTCTTGCAGGTTATCGGATTTCACCATAGTGAATCGCTCGTCCCGTGGAATGTAGAAATTCGTCCACATGTCCCCACGATCCTCTGCCTCAGGGTCTGGACGCCAACGGATCACGCTTCAACAATGAAGCTAGAGTCTCCGGACTGAGAACGGTTACTAAACTCGATCAATTTATGAGTTCGAGACGTTACCTGTTTTGGAGCGTTGTCGCCCCGTGCGGATCCGCCGAGGATATGGAAACTCAGCGCTGTTTCCCAGGACTGGTCTCTTTAGGCTCTCGTGGTGATCACTGTCTCCTAAGTCATTGTACACATCGTAGTCATAGATTTGATCAGCTTCCTTCCGCTCCCCTGTTCCATCCCCACGGATATGTTCTAGTTCCTTCTCTCTCAACTCCTTTAAACCTGGTGGTGTTTCCTGTGGCAAGTAGACCTGATACGGAGAAATCCGATTTATTAGACGGCACTGACGAACTTCAGAAACTTCTGCAGAAGTGTAGTTGTTTAGCAACCTCTACGGCGCTAACAAGGGAGGGAGGCCAGGGCAGACCTTATTGGCGAAAACAATGCGATCGGTGGCATAGTTGGCTACATTGTACACACACGAGTCGCAGACGAAGTGAACGCATGCATGATTGGGAAGCTCAACTGCGATTTCCTTGAGAAGGAACTCATTTCGATGGAAATTCTTGACAACGAGAGCCCCAGGTTCTCCAAAATCTTTCTTCACCTTGAATATTACTTCATATTTCGATAAGTTTGTTGCTGCAATATGACTACTCGTCGACGAATTAGCGGCGGTCCAATTTTCTATCACCACCTCCGAAGTGCGCATGGCTTTTCCTGTACCTGTTATCAACAAAGACTCACAATAATCAGACTCATAAACTACTTCTGCACATCAAATTCTTAGTACACCCGCAATTCAGTCCATGGCAAGGAGGAGCTGCACTTACTTGAATCTGCTAAGGTGCTGACAAGCTGAAGAGAAACTCTCTTTCCTGATTGTTCATCTTCCAGATCCCAATTCTTCAAGCCCTCAGTCTCCTCAGGCATGTCGAAGAATTCCTTCCTACACAGTACTATAATAGCCTTTAACTCAACAACAAACCTTGACTCCAGCTCTTGCGATTCATGTTTCGACTTCCACATTGTTTCAAATTCCGTACACAAATTAAGCTTGTGCTCTATTACTGTGTGCGGAGCTGTTGAGTAACCTCCTGCTGATCTCGGCGAGATCTGAACTGTGTCCTTCCTCCTTCTCTCTTTCCTCACACCTGACTTACATGTAACAATTGTGCAGGTTCTAGGCATTCTAGCAGCGAATTCGTTATATTTTCGACAAGCTTTAAGTTCAAGCATGGTGCCTTGTAACTGCCGCATTGGAACTAGCGCTATCACATTCTGATCCATTATGTAAGCGTATTTCTCACACCACTGACAACTCAGTCACTGGTCTAGCAATCTCCTCCTAAACCACAAGCTGTTTGTATGTCTTTCGTGACTCCTCCACTGTCTCATGCATTCAAGATTTAAACACATTCAGGCTTTCCAGTATTCAGGCTTGTAGACTAAACCACTCCGGCTAGAGTAAAAAATTGTGGAACCTTGCAATCAGTCTAGGGATACGAAAGTGCACAGCATTGGAAGGCACAGAAGAGCCAGTGAACAATCGTTACAACAGCTGAGAAGAGCACAGCCTAAGGCTTAGAAAGAACTGAAGACAACGTCTTTGAATAGGAGTCTCTAGAAGTCAAGGAGACAGTGTTGATAGGGCTTTCTCATTATCACCGATCAACGGCGTTCCCAGGTTGGAGCATTAAATACGGTGGGTTGGTACGCTGTGATTCTAGACCATCTGCAAATGCAGCCGTATATTGCTTACCAAAGATTCTTGCCGCCTGAATCAATGATAAAAATACTAACCTTCCGTTTTGACTTCAGTTCAGCCCAGGACTTTGGTAGGCCATGCTCTTCCAATGTGACGTGCAATTTTCGTACAATGTAAGATAGAGGATATTCTATCAATTGTCCCCTAGCCTAACATGGTCGAGTATATAGTAGTGCAACGAACCTCTTGAGGAGGCCCGTGTTTTACCGCTGGAGAAAACGCAGGAATCTTTTATTTGCTTACGCAAATTTTATTTTTTTCAAATTTTGAGTTCATATTTGCAATCAGAGGCCCAACACTAGCTAGGAGAGGTGTTAACAATATAATTAAAACGACACAAAATAGGGGGTCTTTTTTTTGGACATTCACCCTTGACTCTACCTCCAAATGAGGCTCGTTGCACTACTAAAGACTCGACCGCCTAACATTCTTGACAAGCACCTTCAACTACTTTGGGCCAACTGCTATCTCAGGGAAGCAATATTCAAGATGTAAGTTCCAACTCTGTACTATACTCTGTTCTTAGATACATTCCCTGTCACGTACTCAAATCTGAGTTAAAGTACGAAAGTGGTGGGTGCTCAACCAATCACCATAGACAAACGTAGTGATTGTCAAGTTACCCGAATGTAGCTGAATAGAAAAAAGTGGGACGGTCAACAATGCTACCGGTATGTTATGAGCATCAAACTACTCTATATTGCAGGAACTCATTTTCAACGTCGCTGCTTAACAGAATGTTATGCGCATCAAATTATTTTACTCTAACCTGAAGAAACTCATTTTTTACGTCGCTGCACAATATCAGCTGGGAAAAAGGTGACAGAGCGAGTGGTGTGGATGGTAAGTGCTCCAAGCCCCTCTGATCGAAGATATTCTTGAATATCAAGAATATCTAAGGTTAATAACCTTTACCCTACTTGTAATTGGTAATTTCAATATGCATGAGACTCATTTGGTATATAAGGGTGGGCAGTATGAAACTTCACACACCTATGAAATTATATCATGCCATTTTTAGCATGGAAGGGTAGAAATGTTCTAATTGTCAAACATCTAAGTGTGTGATGCAATTTGATCTTAAAATCTTGATGCTATCATATTTTATGTGACAATTAGGTCAAGAATGAAATTGGATCATGACTACAATTAGGTACACTTAACTTGTGACTAGGTGAAGGGCCTACTTAACTTAACAAGGTTAATAAAACATGTCAAGACTTATGCCAAGACTATTTAGGTTGGCCGCCAAATGATAGAAAGTGACATTTGATTTAAGGTAAAATAGCCCATTGTGGTCAAAATTAGGAGTTTGACCTCATGTTGTTGCTGAAATTTTTCAATTTTTTCCCCACATTATTACAAGTGTGAGAAATAGTGAGAGCAATTGAAATTATGTTTTTTTTTTGACAAAGTATGAATTTTCTGTGAATTTTTGAAGTGTTCAATGCATCATGATGGCCCAAAAGAGTCTGTAGACTACCTTAGTACCAACAAAACCTGAATCCATCATGCTCATTTTGTTCACCTAAAGCAGTCATTGCATTTTCTAACATAGAAGGCCTCAAAAATCAATTCATACAATGAATTCACACTAAAAAGTTGGAAGTTTCTAATGAAGCCACTAATCACTCCATTACTGTCATGTAAGACATGCAGGGTGGTCAAAATTTCACATACTGAAAAAACCCTACGATGAGGTCATTCCCTAGGTGTCCACTACAGGTCCACTATGGATCATCTGACCACAATGGGTTGTTCTACCTTAGTTACTAGGGAGAGAAAATTACTTTTCCAACACTATTTAAAACAATGTTTCAAACAATGTTTCAGGGAGAACAATCATTGGGATCATTCCCTAGGTGTCCACTATAGGTCCACTATGGATCATCTGACCACAATGGGTTGTTCTACCTTAGTTACTAGGGAGAGAAAATTACTTTTCCAACACTATTTAAAACAATGTTTCAAACAATGTTTCAAACAATGTTTCAAGGAGAACAATCATTGGTTAGATAATGGTTAGATAATAGTTAGCCAATGGGATTGGAAAAATTGGATTGGAAAAAAAACATAAAAATTAAAAAATTTAGAAAAAAATTCTATTTGGAAGAAAAACTAGAGAGAAAAACAGACTCCATATTTGAAAACCCCCAGTTCAAGGTTCAAATAGGGGAATAAAAAGGAAAATAGCTAGTAAAACTCAAAAAAAATTGCCAAAATGCTGATTCGCAAGGCCGTTCAAGTTTGTCTTTTCACAGGTCGGATTCACCCATTTTCCCACTTTTTTTTACAGAAGTAGCTTGCCAGTCCGTTTTTCCGGGCCTTGAGTGACCCCCTTTGACTGCTCAGAACTGCAGCATCACTGCTGATGGAAGACTTTCTGTAAAGACAGGCTCAGCCGAAGAGATTCCAGAACGATTCCGAGTTCGTTGCTCTTCATTGACCGACCGTGCATGATCTGATCCCAAAACACATTCTTTAGCAACAAATATAGAAGAACCACTGAGTACCAACCACAACTTTACCAACCACAAACCTCATCAGCAATCAACCACAACCTCATCAATCAGCAGTCCATAGTAGGGGGGCTGAAATTCAAGAGAAGCGGGGACTAATTTCCAAACATGAGCTCTTGATTTCGCACCACCAATTCTTCCATTCTTCTGTTCATAGACCCATCTAGAACTAGTACTTGGTTTGGAGTGCCAAAGTGACTACAAGAAGTCGTCTCTCAACCCTCAAATTGTGGTGGAGGTTTTCTTGTCCGATGGATGACAAAGAATCTCTCCATGTAGGAGGATGGAAGTGGAACTATTCATCCTCCCAATTTTGTAGGATGATGAGAATCTCTCCATGGAAGATGGAAATGTCCGATGGATGACAAAGAATCTCTCCATGTAGGAGGATGGAAGTGGAACTCTTCATCCTCCCAATTGTGTAGGATGACAAGAATCTCTCCATGGAAGATGGAAATGCAACTATTCATCCTTCAAATTGGGTGGGAAAAGGAAATGTCTTCTACAATAGCTTGTCTCCCAATGAGTGCTTTTTCATTTTTTTTAAGCCAACAATTCACATGGTATCAAAATAGATGATGATTCCATGGTGATTGGCTCATCGTTTAAAGGTTAAATGAGCGGTTTTGAAATAGTCTATATATTGGACATGGGTTCAGACCAACTTTTGCCTTCCAAGATTTTAGTTCATGCAATAAAATTACCAAAATTTGGCAAACCCCCTTATTTCTATCTCTACACATGTAGAAACACTTCCTTCATGTTATTACTATACTCCACATACGTGCAAATTGCTTATTCAATCAATTACAAGTGGTTCTCTCATAAACATTCCCAGACTTACGGTGAAGCCACCTATAATTGATAACATAAGCCACAGCAAATATGATCTGCAAGAGTATTTGGTGAAGCAAATATTTCTTGAAGTGCAAAGATAGAAATGGCGCTATAGTAGAACTGAATTGGTGACTTTACAGCTTGAATTGAATTACTATGAATTATGAAAGCCTGGAGTTGGACTCAACCCATGTCTAATGTCTAGAGTCTTACAAAATCAATCACCTGGAAAGTACTTGTAGGTAACTCTTGGCACACAAAAGGAGGCACAAGTTTTGTAATAGTGTTGGGACCACATTGGTTACCGAACCCCCAGTTTCTTTGGATTCAAAATTAATGCAAATGAGTCCCACCCTCTCCTGGATTTGAGACACCCTACGGATTGCCTATGGGGCACTGGTTGGTAATGAGTGCCTCCACCTTATTACTCGTCCTTGGAAAATGGACCCAGCCAGTCAGAAATCTCACTCAGGATACTTGGAACTGGAGATTTCATCAAAGCAGCCGTTCTTGCAAGCGCCACGTAGAGCATGGATCACGGCATGTTAGAGCACCACGTGTGGTGACTGCATGTTCGATATCCATACAGAAGGCCGAAAGAAAACAATGTACGATGTAAATTGCTACGCAAGCCCCGACTTATCTGTTGACAAACCTCCCCACGTGTGATTACTAAACTTATGTACACAGGAATCTGAAGATTAATTTATAAACAAGGATTTTAATTCAACATCGTAGGAGGTCCGGTTTGCAACAGTCGCTTGAACACGTCCATTCCAAAGGACGAGTCTGAGGAGCTGCAAACAGTCACAAAAAGAACATCACTTCGGTAGGCAAGCACATTCATCCTACTCCATTATCGTAGCTCCAGCGCAAGCCTATACAAATTCTTTTCTAAAATGTAATTGGACTGAACATGAGAGACTGGGGTTGATTTTGGGTTCATCTGTAACCAATCACTTCGAAAATTCATGAATTCTTCAAATGGTATTAAGAGATACAAGCTAGAAGGTATTTAAGCACTTGGTGTTAAGAGTGGTATTAGCCAGAGTCTTAGGAATGAATCTCGTTACACCTACGGATTAGAGTTTACTTTGCTAACATCACTCCTAAACCAAGTGCAAACATACCTAAATTAAGGCACTTGAATCCTCTTTAGCTTGCCAACAAGACCCAACAAATTAATGAAGTCTAATAATAGGGGTCATGCTTACTTGGATGCTTTTAGGGGTAGATGCATTCAGGTACGACTAAGTGAAACAGGATGCATAACTGTCAAGGACACTAACAAATGCAAATTGATATGGTATAAAACACGTCACACAGAAAGAGGTGTCCCTGCAGTACCTTGGAATGGAGATCTCAAAGGGAAATGAGATGACAACATCCGGTTGCAGAACGGGAGGAATGTGATCCTTCTTCTCATTTACAATCACCAAGACTTGGGTGATCACATCTCGTAAGGCAGCCTCAAGTGTTGCATGGCGTCTTTGCCGGTCATCCATCATTGTTTCTGTTTGTGGAAGGAAATAACACAAAACAATTCGCCAACTTAGGCGCGAAGTAAAAACTGCAGACAACGGTGTAAAGAGTAGGTACAGTAGTGCAGAGGACCCGCCAAGCAGGCCTGACGTATGGAGGGCAACGAAGTCCCATTAGGAAGGAAAGAGACCTTGATTTTGTAAAAACCAAAGGTCAACGAAATCAACTGTAACTAGGAGACCCCTCATCTGTAACTATTATGGACTAGGAGGAAGATGAATCAAACAACACAATAAATTCTAAGAAAATGGAAGAGAGAGAGAGAGAGTGCCTAACAGAAACCTACCTCCCGTTTCTCCTGACTGAGAACTGTCGTAGAATTTTTTGGCCTTGAGGGGTGCAGGAGGGACAACATGAAGCTGAATGCACCATTGTTCCCAATACAACCGTTCTACCTTGCTGAACCACGCCATATGTTTGTTTCTCGTTTCATAAAAGGATAAACACACCTGTTGCACCAAAGATGGATTGGAATCTGACCGGAAAGGTGGATTGAGAAATAAAAACGGGAGCAGAAAGTCACAAAGAAATAAAAGGAGGAGGTTTCTTAGTGACAAACCCGAGACTTCTTGTTAGGGTACTTTTCCACCCATGACAAAAAATGGTCAATTTTCTCCTCAATCTTTTTCTCTGTAGCTGAGTCACCACACTGTACCTGGCGACCACACATCCAAACGACTTAGCACACTGCGGCGTGTACTGGAAAAATCGAAGAACCAATTCAGATTGCGTTGGATACGAAATCGCAATGAGCCAATCTCAAGCCTAAAGCCTGATCTTCTTATAACATTTTCAAACTTAGAATTCACCACGCTCTTGCTTTAACCCCTGAAAGACTCGATTCATGGTTCATTCGATTGATTAAATTTAAGTCAGATGGTACCAAATTTTATATCATCAGAAACGATGAAGACTGAATAAAATTGAACCGAAGAAAGTCCCATATGACCTACTCAAAACTACTAAAACATCAACATGAGACCCAAGTTAAGCCTCATCGGACTTTAGGGGCTTAGGCTTCCAATCGACTTTTTCCAAACAATTCCAATAGAACTGCAGAAATTCAAAACCCCAGATAAGTGGTCAAACGCTTACATAGGTGATCTCAAAAAGCTCAGAATCAACGTCACGAGGCCGCACCAACCCCAGTGCTCTGTTGAACATAATTGTATGGAGAATACCTGTCAGAAGCGTATATATCAATCAGCAACCCTAAAATCAGAACCGATCCTAAATACGACGAAGAGTTACATTGAAGGCATCTGTCGGTATAATTGGATATAACGCTTAAATCACTGCAATCGTGGCACAATTTGCAGGAACAAACCTCAACACCCAACGGATTTTTCCACCTAAACCCTAACTACAAACTCCTGGACCAACAAACCTCCTTGCGCAAGAAAACGATCCCGAGATTAAATCACAATCTCAAGCGAACGAAAAAGAAACTCCGAATACGAAAGGAAGTAACCATACATCTCAAAACTTCCCGAATCTGATAGTGCTCCACTTCCTGCGAAACCACAGCTCCTTCATCAACACACGACCCTCGGAGCAAAATTGAAATCATCACCCAATCACCAAAAAAGCAATCCACCACTACTCGAAAGAGAAAAACAAAGAGAGAGTAACGAGGGAGTGCGCTTACAAGCTCCTTGAGGTAAAAGACCTCACAATTCATGGCCGAAATCGCTTTTAGAATCACAATTCTTGTTCTGTTGTACGTGATTCTGCAGACCCTTGAACCTGGCGGCCATGAAATTACGATCAAGTTCACTGCGATTGCGAAGATGCAAAAAATTGGAGGAGCTGATCGATACCCTAGAAACAGGGCATAGTCTTCGGGACGGAGACAGCTTTAAAGGCAATTAAAAGGCCTTTAACGGGCTATGAAAAGGCCTTTTCAGTCTTTTTCCCGGATTCCACGTGGATTCAGTTTCTGTCGACGTGGCGTGTGTGAAAGCTAAATGTCCTGTTCATTTTGAGGGAGGATTATTTCATAATCTCTTCTTGGTGCATGAAATCTATGTAATTGGTGATTATAGATTTTTCATTTATAAATCACATATTTAATTCATTTTTGGATAGGCATTTATGTTAGGCAATCTCTTCTTTGTTGGGAATTTTGAAAAAAAAAAAAAAAAATTCTTACTTGTCTTGTCAATTTGTTGTTTTTTAGAATTTCCTTCAATTCATTTCAGTGATTGTTTGATAGTGGAATGCTCTAATACCATCCATATTTGCAATCTAGGTATCTTATGCAATGTGTTGATTGTTGCTTCAATTGTATTTTTCAAAGAAAAAATTAGTTGAATTGACCAAAATACAAGTAGAGTCATATTAACCTTGATAAAATCTAAAATTGATATGAATTTTCAAATATATTTGGTGCAAAAAATATAAACCCCTTAGTAGGTGAGGATCATGACCATCTCCAAAAGGTTCAAAATCAATGATTACCACCCTAATTTTGTTTAATGAGTGTTTTAGAAGCACAAGGTCAACATTGTGATATGACTTCTTTTATTCACTAAAGCTACAACTTATTCTAACAAGTATTTATTTACAATTAGGCCAACCTAAACCAACATTTATCTTTATCAATCTTGAACCATTTATAAATAGATGTGATGATGTGAACTTGATGTCATTTTCTAACAATAACATCCAATTGCTTATTCATAAAAAATAATTTATAATTTACAAAAATAGACAAAAAATTGGTAAAAATAAAAAGGACCTACATATTTGAATCCACCATTTTGGAAGGTAACTCCACCTAATTTCAACTACTTTCAAAGGTTAACTACTTTAGATTCTTACCTAAAATGTACTTCCACAATCCATGAGAATTTATGGTAAGATATCCTAAACCCTATTTTCAACACTTTAAAAATTCAGAGTTTATTTATACAAGGCCCTAAAAATGCATTCCAAGAGAATCTAGAATCCTTTTGACTTCAATGTAACAATGGGCACCATGCTGAATTGTTTATTTGTGCAATTTTATGTGTAGTTACGATATTATTTTCAGCATGTGAATGTACTTGATTTACAAGTGACACTATCCATTATTGGTGCTCTACTAAGATGCACTTTAGAAGTGAATAACTCTCCATTTGAAGGCTAAATTTCCGTTCTTCAATGCAACCCACCATGCATACAAATTCCAATCAATGGAAAAAAAACTTATTCATGCATACAAATTCCAATCAATTTTAGGCTAAATTGCTTTCACTAGCAATTATGGGTGCACATACCTTACAACAACTTTCTAGTTTGTAATTTTTAACTTTATTCACACAAAATATGATATGGATCTTTGATTGAAAGCAAGTTTATTCTTCCCAGAGATTTCACCTCAGCCAAGATACCGACTACTACAATGGCTCTCTTTGCATCCTCACAAATCCAAGATTGGCTCCAACACAATGATGCTCAGCAATCTTTTGCACATGACCAACATCCTCAACTCCACTTGCATTTCAATCACTCAACTTCACAATCATTGATGCATTCCACCACAGCAACATGGTGTCAACTCATTGTGATGTTGGTACCACCAAGCTCTCTCCCAATCTGCATCGGCTGCCATAACCAACAATCACCCCATTATATACTTCAACGATCACCATGTTACTGTCACAGCTTCAAAAGGTTCCATTGCTCTGAGACTTGGAAAATCATGCAGCTCAAAAGACGAAATGCAAGATTTTCAGCGGTTTCAGCGGTTTAGGGTTTAGGGTTTAAGAGAGATTGTGAAAACCAAACTCTCTCGCAATCAGGATAAGCTACCATAGTTAAGAATTACCGATTGTAACTTTGTAAGGTAGGGGTTATCATAACCAACAATCACCCCATTATACTTCAACGATCACCATGTTACTGTCACAGCTTCAAAAGGTTCCATTGCTCTGAGACTTGGAAAATCATGCAGCTCAATAGACGTAATGCAAGAATTTCAGCTGTTCAGGGTTTAGGGTTTAAGAGAGATTGTGAAAGCCAAACTCTCTTGCAATCAGGATAAGCTACCATAGTTAAGCATCACCGATTGTGACTTTGTAAGGTAGGGGATACCATAGCTAACATAAAACCGTTGGGGATTTGTTCCACCTTCTATGCTCACCCCTGTTGCCAACAGCAGCTCATCTACTCTTACACTTGACCAGATTTTATAATGTAGAAGTGTAAAGATGACTTTGCTAAAAGCCTATGGTCACTGATCTTTGAATGGAAATGGGGTCGTCTCCTATCACTGATAGTTGTCCACAACCTGCTTTTTCAATTGCATAAGAAAAATCATGCGTAGTGATAAAAGTTTGATCTCAAGAACCTGACTCTTCTATCCAAAGTGATCTCTCCACAGTTCCATAGTGATGTCCCTAAAACCTTCCTCCTACATATTGGTTAAAATGCTTAAAATGACGCAGATAAAATCCTCTACCTCAGAATCAATAAGCAGAATCAATGTAAGCATTCCTGACGTTTGAGGGTTTAATTCCCTCTCAATCTGCATGAGTTTCCCGGAGCCAAGAATCACCGCATATCACACCATGTAAATATCACGAGCACCTCAAAGCAACAATCGTAACGGTTTCAGATTTCAGATTTCAGATTTAGGGTTCAGGGTTTAGGAGAGAATGTAATCACCTGGAGCTCGGAGACGTAGCACATTGTGAATTGCTCTTCGTGTGTCGTCAGCACTAATGCATCATGTGGATTCGCATTCTCCTCTTCATCGTGAAGCACTCTGAGTTTAGGGTTAGGTGCTCAAGTTGGTTATATCGGGCAACACATTATCAATATCAGGCGTAAGCACCACTCTCTTGTACACTTCTCCCAGAAACCCACACCTTTTAGTCGTGGTATTAACCGCCGCGAGTTCCTGTGCGAAAGTGCATTCCGTTCCAGGCAACGCATCCAAGATCACATCTCCGATCTTGAACTTCACAGCTCCACTTTCGTACACTAGCAGCTTGCCCATGGCGCCTCCTTGGGTGAGATCCTCCAGTTTGGCGGAGGCGGACCCTGCGGTGGTGGACTTGGACTTGGAGGAGAGGGGGAGGCCTTGGGGCAGCTGGAAGAAGAAGAGCACGTCTTCCTCCTGGTTCTTCGTGAGACCGAGCTCCTCCGCGGGCTCGACCGCATCCTCGTTGTCCTCGTGAACCTCGTCCTCGGGGTGGTCGAATTCCGTGTCGTCCAGAAGGCGAGATTCGCCGGAGAAGGGCTTCCGGAGGGGGAGCGTCACGGGGAAGTAACGCTCCAAGTCGAAGACTTCGACGTTCTTGCTGGATGTTTGGTGCTTGGAGTGCAGCCCGTCGACTTGCATAAACTCTTGCTTCCCAAAGGCTCGACTAGAACCTCCACCTCCACCACCACTTCCACCACTTCCACCTCCTCCACCTCCACCGCCACCTCCTCTACCACTACCACGACCAGTACCTCCTCCGCTGGATCCCCTGTGTTGGAATCCGGCGGACGGGGCAGAGGTGCCAGACGAGAAGCCCCCGAAGCCGAAGGCGACCTTGGAAGTGCGTTGGTTCGGGCGAAACGCTCTCTGGCCATCACTCTCCGCTTGCTGCAGCAATTTCTGGAGCTCCTTGGGAATCTCGCCGGAGCCTTCGCCAGGCTCGTCCTTCAGGTTGGCGGACGGCTTCTTCAATCGCCGCGTCGGGACCTTCGGTTCGAACTTCTTCTTCCTCACTCCCCCGGTCGTGTACTCTTCCGCGGGCAAAACCGCCGGACCCGATTGTTGTTGTTGTTGCCCCTTCTTGCTTGCCGAATCTTCGGCCGGCGGTACCACTCTCGTCACTGCCTTCCGCTGCTCCATCTCTGCGAAACCCCCTAAACCCTAAATTAGGGTTTGGACCTAACGGATCGAGAAAGGAACCAATTCGCCTAATTCCACCACAGGAACACCTTCAATGAGATGCGCTTCATCGAATTCCAGTGCGCAGATGACCGTCGAATCGTAAGCTGAGCTAGTAGTAGTCTCTGGTGCGACTCGGCCTTCAGGACGTGGACTATTGACCCAAAGTGCCAAATTTGGGAACATGAAAATACGTTTAGGATACCAAAATCAATTCCCCTAAAGCGATGAATGTAGTTGGTGTCCTTTTCATGCCAAATCGTAGTATCAGTAAACCCTAATTTCTTCATTTTAGGTTTTCAAGTCTCCTGGTCATGGAAGTCCCTTTTGGAGCTGTCGATTCGCCTCACATCATTGTAGAAAGGAGCTTCGAATACCTTGGGCCTGTTTTCTAATTCTCCAAAATGCTCCGATCCTCGAAATTCTTCTTCCTTTGACACACCTCATTCATTCTGAGAAGGGCAGTTCATGACATTGTTCACTCCAATTGATTCTTCCCGGCTTGACATTCTTGAACAAACAGAAGTAGCGTCACACCTCCTCATCCACATTGATTGAATCCAAAACATTTCATGTTTACTATGTTTGTTATGTATTATTAAAGGAATAGTAAGTTGGGTGTACCCGTAGAAGCACGTCAGGGCTGACGGGAAGTTATGAATTTTGTGTATGCCATTCTCTTGCACATAGCGTAGAGATCCACATTACTGTTAGAGATAGCGTTTGCATTTTTCACAGCAAAGACGATAGTGTTTGTGATTTCGAGATAGTGAGAAGAAGCAAGTGAGGACGGCTCGCAGGAGTGATTGATGGGGGGTAAGGAGGTTTCGGAGGCGGTGGTGAAGGTAGCCTGGGCGGCGCAACAAGAGACGGAGTTGAAGGCGCTTCTCGCTGCCGAGGTGCAGGAGAATGACAAGCTGCGCAAGATTGTAGAGGTTTATAAGAAAGTGATCGAGGATCTGGAACTGGCCGATGATGATGATGGCGCAGCAGCAGCCCTCAATTCCGATTCTGCCAGCACAGAATTATGCCATGATGTGAGCAGCACTGACACAAATTCCTCTCTAGCTTTCTTATCAAGTGCAACTCAATTAGGGTTTGCTCAGGAGCATTACAGATGTCAGAGTGCACGACTTCAAGCGCAAGATTCTCTCCCTTCTTTCCATTTCAAACCTGCACGGTTCTGAACCCCAAATTCTCAACAAACTTACTTTCCCTCCACTCAGATGTATGACCAACTGAGGGACAAGCTGTCGTCGTCCGAGTTTCTTGAACAATTAGCGAGCGAAGAGGATGCAAAACCACTTGATTCTTCGGTGCTTGGAGTTGGAGGTATGGACAATGATTACGGATCTACATGCCAACATTGACTTGCTTAGAATCATCATGATTTTGACAATATTGAGTACAATAAGGGTGTCAGAGTTTGCAATTCCTGTTCTGCAATTTGCAGGTATGTTACCAAGCACAACGCGATTCTTCAAACTAAGCTATTATGTTACACAAATGATTAAGAGGACTAAATTATGTTTGCTCAGCATTGAAAGTCTTCAACATGAAATACATTTCATTCCCCACGTCCAATATCTTCAATTCTAAATGAATTCTGTTTCAGCCAATTTGTTGAAAACTGGGGGACCCTAAGAAAGCCACGTCTCCCATTACAACTGTTACTCCGTTTATGTATGTTTGATGTAGCGCAGATCAAGAGGCAGGAGCTTGGTTGTTTGTGTCGGATGACAAAATACCGGCAAAGGAAGAAAGAGATGGACTCGGAACAAGCGAAGGTTATGTGGTGATAACTCAGCAAGACATTGTGGATGGTGTCGCATGTTTCGTGGCCCGCTCTATTTCTTCTCTTCCCCAAAGCAAGGTTCTTAGTCCGAACATGTTTCCCTCAGCTATTAATTCTCACTTTTTTTCATTAGCCAGAGCAGGATTAGTTAGCTAAGGAATGATCAACACCCTAGAAAGTGTGCTTGACAATTTTGCTGTGATGAATTACTATGGCTGGTGTGATGTTGACAACAAATCTGGAACTTGCAGAGTATGAACCCAGATGAACTGCAACAAGGTAAACTCACTTCCCTTTAATTCCAATGATCCACCCTGCCATATTACTGCTATTACTGTCTCAAGTTATTGCGGAAAGTTTCCTTCTGAGATAGTCTGAATAGTACCCGCATGAAATGTGCATTCGGGACAGCTATTATTTCGGCGTTTTCAGACCTACAGAAGACAGGAAAATTGCGGAACCTGTGGAATTGTGCGCATTTGCTGTACGCTGCAACATCGTGGGGGTCTACAGCCCTAGGGTAAGCATCTTCACAAACTCCCTGTTTTCAAAGAGAAATATCACTCGTGTCCGTTAGGCTACACATTAATCAACTATGAAAGTGGATAAGAAGGCTCGCCTGGCCTTTAATCTCTAGAATATCAAGGTCACGATCCTCAACTACACCATTTCAGATTAATTGATGTCAGTCTCGTCAGCAGTAAATTTTGCAAAGATGAGTCAATCGATGATGGCTTGCTTGGATGTATTGACTCGTATTGTCGACGACTTCGATATCATACGTACGAACTAAGTTAAGCGTTCTAACTGAACAATAAAATCCCCTGAATGCACTAGGTTGTACAAAAATCCAGTGATTAGGCGAGCGGCATGGATGGCAGTATACACTTCGTGTTCCATCATTCTACGCCTCTTCCCATAATTGCAAATACAAGGTTCAAACATTTTGTAGCAAAGGAGCCCTCAGTGACCCAGACATCAGAACATAGAAATGAACCACAGCTTACTTATGAGGTCAAACTCATTAAACAAGTCTTAAAGCGAAGAATAAGATCTTACATCAACGGAAGAAAAGCCAGTCAGCACAAGCTGCGGTCAACAAGATATAAATATGGACAAATTGAAATTGTAACATTTGATTCTACGTACAAAAGAATAGCCTACAATACTTAAGACCATGAGTCCAAGACCGTCAAGGTCATGCAGAACTAGTGCACCAGCTGAGTTACTCTTGACAACAATCTCACAGATTCAGGTTATCCCCTTCTCTGAAGAATCCCTTGCAGTAGGTACAGGGAGTTTATAAGAATAAGATAAAGCTAAATCGGATGCTAACCTAGTCAGCTCGCGATTGTCCAGCACGGGACGACAAGATGATGCCCACAATCAGTCCATACAACGCAAGCGCCTCAGCGAAAATCAGAATCAGAATCATGCCCACGAAAAGCTTAGGCTGCTGGGCATTCGCTCTGCACAACCACGCACATCATCAAATCGAACACAACGAACACATTATCATTACAAACTAACACAGGCTTGAAAAATGATACAGAAAAAACAATACCTCATTGGAAATAAATTCTAGGTTTCTAAGTTGGAGAGGCAGCAGATCACACAGGGAACATATTATTCCAACGGCCAACTATACAGCAGAGGCGAACTTGGTACCTGACACCGGCATCGCCGACAATGCCAATGGCCATGCCTGCAGACAGACCGGCCAAACCGCAAGACAAACCAGACGAAAGATGTGCGTAGCCGTCAAATACGTAGTAGGGCTTCGACTTCGGGTTGATTCCAGTGCTGATGATCACAGCTATAATCAGACCGTAGATACCCAACACTCCCGCCATGACCACTGGCACGATGGACTTCATCACCAGCTCGGGCCGCATGACGCCCATGGACGCCACTCCCACTCCACTCTTGGCTGTCCCATAGGCAGCCCCCATGCCTGTACACACAAACGTTTGCCAGTAAATAGACGGGAAAAACACACTAAACTGATAAACATACTCTCAGGAAAACGTTAGGTTTAACACTCGATTTGCAAGCAGGATCTAAATCATTCTCAAAAGAGGATCATCCACTATTCTGCAGGCAGTATTTTTCAAATTACGTTCCAATCTGTCGTTGTATGCAAATTCAAAGTAACTATCCTGTTCCCCCTAAAACCGCGCAATTCCAAGCTTGACCACCACGGCATCCGGCTTACCGAACTAAAAACCTTTGTCTACATATGAAAATCACCTCTACAACATAGCGGAGAATTCTATTACCCAAAATCACAAGATCTTCACGAGTCTTATAATTTGCACCATTGCAAAACTCCAAACCCAAACCCTAAATGAACAATTCAGAGCCATTTCCAAAATCTGCACCACCTAAATCTGCTCCAACTGCCAGAAATAAAAGGGAAAGGGATTTCGACGATCCATACACGAGAAGACGAGAGCAGCAGCGGCTCCGATGAAGCCAAAGAACGGAGCGACCTCGTCGCCATTAAACACTGCGGATGTCGACATGATGGCAACGCGCTGTTCCTGATAGCAAAACCAAAACCTGAAATTTACAGAACTGCTGCGAGTGCGGTAACGGCCAGTGGATTCGCAACTCGAAGTGAAGCTAGCGCTCCGGAGGACCGATTCACGGGAAATGGCGGTGAAGAAGAAAAGCTTGCAAGTGTGTGTACAACGTGCCAAAGCTTCAAGTGAAGTCCGCAGGTGTTGTCCCTATCACCGGGCCGTACCTATCACCGCGCACACTGCACTGATTTGTCCTAATAGTGTGGAGGGGATTTTAGTGGCACCGCAAAATTTCGTGCTTGTGGCAATTAATAAAGTAGAGAATTATTTCAACATAAATTCATTAAAAAATAGTGTAATTTTGGTAGTTAATATTGTACATTTTTAAGACAAACATGAACTAGAGTATTTAAACCCTTACCATAATGAAAGGTTGAGATTTGAGAGAGGCATACAAAAGGTTATTTTTTCTATTACCAATCTAAAATAGAGTTGACCTCCCGTAATGAAACATGTTATAGCATTTGAACATGATCTCTATTCCCTTAGTCTCAAAATGATCTTATTGGCCTTAATTTTTTGTCCCAAAATGATCTTCCTATTGCACTTTTGTGACATTGCAAATTGGTCGAATTTGGTTTTTGATTACTATTTGGGACCAACAAAACAACTCCAAATAGTGGTTCCCCTTCCATCCATTCAATCATCAATAAAAAAAAAACAATTGAAATGACTAAAGTTGTCAATCAACACTATTCATTCTTATTTTTTTTGCTTCTCTTCAAATATTGCTCAATTGAAGGAAATGAAGCTAAGGGAAGGGGGGCAAAGGGTCACACATGGTCTTGGACATATACTAAATACCTACAAAATGACAACCTCACACTATCAATTAATTGACCAATGGTGCTCTTTGAAAATGTCTAAAAAATTCTATCTTTCAATATTCAAAAACTACACTTTTTAAAAAGCTCCCAAACTCAAAGTTTGTAAAATGTTAGGATTGCGCCAAACTCCACTTATAGTGCAACATTAGTTACTTTTTAAATTTTTATTTTTAGCCTTAATCTGGAACATTTGTGTAACATGATGATCATTTTAGGATGGAGGTAGTATTAAATTGTCTTTTGTTTTAGATTGGTTGGATCTTGTTGGCAATTGAAATAAGAATTATTCTTCATTCTCTTAGCCCGTAACTAAACAAAAGAACTTCTAATATGTAGCACTCTCTAAAATAACAAACCTTTGTAAACTAATATTGATTGTTGGTTCCTGCCCTCACCCCATACAAACATCATGAATGCAAATGAACCTCCTTTATTGTAATAATGTCTCTAGTGTACTGTGTCAAACTAATCCCATCCCTACTACTTATTCAAAGTTTTAAAGGAACCAATTCATTTCCAAACACTTAACCTTAAAGGACAAAGGAACCCACTTTGGGCTTTTTGAGAACTTGGAGAAGGTCTAATGACTTTATAATTTTGAATTTTTACATGAATTCTTTAGGATGGATGCTTCTCATAAAAATGTACATATGAAGCTTTGTTTCATGTCATTCCAATAAATATTGCAAAAGTTAGAAGGGTTTTTTCAATTTCAATGTCAAATTGAGCAATAGAAAATACATTCTAAGAAAATATTAATCATTTTTTTGAAATTACTTAGATTGATACTTACTCAAAAAAATTAAACCATTGAATTCCAAATAATGAGGTAAAAGTTATAAGGAGTTTTATTTTGCAAGCAATGAAGGTAAAAAAAACATATGAAGTCATCTTTTACTCTCAATTTTGAGAATTTTCAAATTAAAAAAAAAAGAATATTAATTGTTCACTAGAATATTCTCACCATTGCAATTAGCAATTCTCACATTCTTCCAAAATTTATTAGCATATTAGTTATATCTTTCATTCAAGAACATCTTCCACTTTACAATTTAGAAAAAAAATGAATATGAAAGTTCTTTTTGTTAATTTTTTTAATATTTAGTTTTCAACCCATTTTCCAACTTATTGACAATTTATAGGACATACTTTTTTTTCTTTAAAATGTTGAAAGATAAAACTTCACCTTTTAGAAGGACTAGAAAAGCCTATGTTTTGAAGTTTAGGCACCATCATTAAACTTGCAATCAATGGGGATATTCACTCTAAAATTTTTGAGACAATGTACTTGAGCAAGTTAACCAAAAGATTATATAGTTGATTTTGTTTAAAAATAAATATTGATGAAGATTTTCACCTTGCTCTAAAGACAAGTATTTTGAAGTGGTTTTGGGCTTTTAAACACAATGGTCCTTTAACCCCTGAGGGCCCCAAAGCCTCAAATATGGCCTCTCAAAACTCAAAGATCTCCTTGTTTGACCATTATAGTTTTTTCATTAGTACGATCAAAGGACGTGTCCCTTTCCGTATAGCTCCAACCCTATCTCTACTATCAATCAATATGGTCAATTTATGTGAATTTCATTTTACATGATAGCTTGATTGGATTGAATTGAGAAGGGTATGCATTTTAGCAAATAAAGTTTGGGCGCTCAGGGGTTAAGGGGTGAAGCCATTATACATATTTGGAATGCAAGTTTCTTTAGTGGGGAATTTTTTCCATGTACAAAAATACAGTTTTGGAAGGATTCCATAATTTTTCAAATTTGTTTTTGTCAAAACATAATTACCTTGAAGATTTTAGGTGAAGATTTTGTTCGACCCATCACTGGGCATATACGGTCTTCGTTATTTCTAAGGAAGGGCTACTTGCAAAATCAGCTAAAAGTTGGTTGCAATATCGAGAGATTTGTAGTCAATCAGAATGTGCCATAACTGCACTGGAAATTGCACCATAACTGATCAGCTGCCTGCACTGTCCGTTTCTTGCAGGACACAAGTCTACGAACAGGCTCGCCTCACACCCATTTCTAGGCCACTGCTATAAAGTTTTGGACGAGCTGTTTCCGTCACGAAGGTTGAAACTCTGACTGGTAGCTTAATCAGCTCTGGAATGTCCAGCACGGGAAGACAAGATGATGCCCACAATGATTCCATACAACGCAAGTGCCCCAGCAAAAATAGGGATCAGAGACATGCCCACGAAAAGCTTTGCACATCATCAAATCAGAGATAGAGTTGTCAGGTATGCATAGGCTTGAAATACGTACGATGCAGAACGACAACACCGCATGAAAACAAATTCTAAGTTTCCAAGTTGAAGAGGAAGCACATCATACGCGAAACATGTTAGCACAACTGACAGCTATACATCAGAGGCTCAATTGGTACCTGGCCAAAACCGCAAAACAAACCAGAAGAAAGATGCGCGTAGTCGTCAAACACGGAGTAGGGTTTCGACTTCGGGTTGATTCCAGTACCAAACTTCTGAAAAGGACTCAAATATTACCTAAACAATAATGTTTCACATATAATAAAGTCACATTCAAACTCCAATCGACTGAGTACTTCACTTAACGATAGCACAAACAAGAGATTCTGAAGACGCAAGAAAAATAAACAAGAAAGTCTCAGCGAGTAATACATAGAAAAAAGAGCTAGCCATCCTGACATGCTTATTTTCAAGCTGGAATTAACTCGTGAATCTCGAAAGAGCGACTTCCAGGTCCGTGAATTAGATAGCGAACCAATGGCTGATAATACAGAGCCCTGAAACGCCTAGAAAGCACAAATCAAAAATGTCGAAACTACATCACACTCGGAGCAAATTCTAAATACCAAAGACAATATTTCGAAATGATGAGCATCAGAACCTCAATTTCCTGCTCTTGGCCACTAAGAATTTGAAACATCTTTCTTTCTAGCCACGACAGCCTGCCTTGCGCCTGCCCGATAACAAGCTTGAGCACCACAGCAATCAAGTTGCACACACAAAAATCATCGTCTACTGAAATTAACCGCAAAGTCGCCTCGAAATCAAACCTCAACACTCCAAAGATCTTCACAAACTCAACAACACCAAACCAAAACACACGTGCACACTCCCCTCCCCAAACCCGAAATGCACAATTTCAGGTCATTTCATCAATCTGAACATCCAACTGTTACACATGAAATCATTTTAGAAGGGAATGAGTTTTCAGCGATCCATCCAGGAGAAGACGAGGGCAGCAGCGGCTCCGATGAAGCCAAAGAAGGGAGCGACCTCATCGCCTTTTAACACTGCGGATGTTGACGTGATGCAAACCGCTGTTCCAGACAGCAACACGTAATACGAGAGAATTTGAGACACTGGTACGGCACCAACAAGTGAAATAAGAAGGAATCTCGAAGATCATCGTGAAGAAAATTACATCATTAAACGACTCCAAGGTTTTGCAACCAGTGCTTTTTGACATCAGGCAAACTTTCAGACATGAGACGAAGGATTCTAAACTTGTGTGGGGGACTCACGTCACCAGCAAAAGGATTATTGCATTGCGGAGAAGTCACTGCATGCCATGACCAGAGCACTTCACGCAGAAGATTATGTTAACAACCTGGTCAAAATACTGAATTCAAAATGTCGCATTTTCTAGTCTTAACTGAGATACAAACTAATTTATTTCACTTGCCATTGCTTGGCAAAGAACTACATGAAGGAGATAAAACACGAAATCTACCAAAATGCGCAAACAAACGATTTGTCCGTTGCACGAAAACGGAAAGCTTCTTTCAAACGTAAAATTCAGACACTGACATCAACTAAACAATCACGTTGGATCGTTCTGTCATCCCTCAGAAAGTAGAGTACTCAAAAAGATGTACCACAAACTTCTACATTACGGTATAACCCTACCGGACTCCTGCTGAAACAAGTTTCAAAACGCATGGACTTTTCCAAAAAAATTTAACCTTCTATTGAAGGTCAACAGGATATCCGTCCAGGTTGGAAACTGACATCAAATTGGCTACTTGGTGAAACATAGATCCCCATTTCTCATTTTCGACCTCGGCTTTACGTAGCTTCTGCTCCAGCTCTAAGATTCGTACCTTGGATTCAAGCAGCTTCTTTTTGCAAGTCGACGATCGATCCTGAAAATTCCTCGGGGCACGTCTCTTGACAAGTCCTACGCAGTTCAAGCTGAACCCACTCAGGAAGCGACTCCAAGTGTTGAAAAGAAATCGCAGTGGTCGAGATCAAATGAGGCTCAGTAATCTCCAACCTTGATCTCCAACACCGAGTTGCGGTAGACTAGCAAAAATCGCAGAGGTCGGATTTTCCAAGGCACTCGACTGTGGAGGTACTGAAGTAAACTCCAAACCGAAAACAAGGTCTGTTTCAGAGTTATTGCAACAAGGTCTGTTCAGAGTTATTGCAACAAGTCATTCTCCTCCGGCTGAAGCATGCTGCTGATGAATTGTTCGAAATCACAGTCTGAGACGGAGGCCAAAAGTACTTCTCAAGCTAGAGGTGCCTCTTGCCCTAAACCATGGGATTCAGAAGTTGCCCCTCGCTTCTCTACGCCATTGCCTCCATGTGATGGTGTGAAGCAGGTAACCTCAGCTAGCAGCAGTGCCGTGGGTTCACCGACGACGGACTTCACCGTCGTGGCCTTCATGTGAACCTGTCTCAACAGCAGGGTGGAGTAGGTTTTCTCTTCTTGCCTTCTCCTCCAACAGTTCTGCATACAATTGCTTGGTTTTGTGGGTCACCCAAACTGCTTTCTCCTTACCAGAGGGAGGGCAATTCTCTGGCTCGGTCACGAATGGAAAGGGAAGGCAAAGCCCATCCTCAAACTGGACAGGACGACACTCCTCTTTCCCGTAGAGGACCGCTGCAATGTGACGCACACGCTCGGCCTCACGGGGGGTGTCGTACGAACCGAGAGGAAGGTAATTGAACTTCAGCGAGGTGCCGGACTCTAGTTTCTCTCTGGGTGGTTTCAATCTGGGCTCGTACTTGTAATGTGTGATTGATCCCCTCGTGTCTTTCACGGCTCTGCGGTACACTCCTGCAGGGACTTCCGATTCATCTCCCATTCGCAACGACACTGATTTCCACTGACAGGGACTTTTGGAAGCAACGGACAACCCCATTGGGATATGATCAAGTCCTGGAAGGCAACGCCTTGAAAAGCTTTGGAAGACTTCTCAGAATGCTCTCCCGGACGTCCTGACAATTCGCTCGTACAGTGAAAAGAAGAGAGAAATTGACAAGCTCCTATCTACAAGCCAACCTGCTGTAAGAGTTCTGCAAAACCCAAAACTTCGAAAATTCGCGCTCCCATCACACTCGAGGCCCCCAACAGGGCGAGAGAGAGAAGTAGACTGAAATTGGGAAGTAACGGTGGAAGGCCCACACACAAGCTCTCAAAAGCACTAATCAACCTCGCAAATCCAAACACTGGATGCAAAGCTTTCGCAGAAGGGTCTTAGAGCTGGGGAAGAGCGGGTGGGGAGTGGGGGAAGAGCGGGTGGGAGAGCCTCCACCCGTGGAAGGGAACGGGTGGCCGTGGTGCCGTGAAAGCAGCAGTTAAGGTGAAGGCACCGAAAACCGTCAAAATAAGGAATTCAGCATAGTTGGAGGCCTATTTTCTTAAAACTAATATTTTGTAGTATTAGCAAGAGAAAATCATGAATATTAAAAAAAATAGATTTTTTCTTTGTGATATGTAATTTTTATGATTTTTCAAAGTGGTGAGTCTGTAGACCACTGAAACTGTTCCATAGGTGCACCCAAAACTGAACTGCGTAAAAATCAGTTGTCAACGTATCAGAGTTTAGTATGTGTCCTTCAAGTGCGTCAGGAAATCAAAGTTAATCATGTGTAAGACACACTAATAAAACTCTAGGGACACTTTAAGGGCACTCTTTGGAACAAGGATTAGGTTCAGGGACGGAGTTGGATGTTTCTACCTTAACCCAATGTGACAATCACAATTGAAGCCATTTGAAGACATTATTTAGTGAATTTTTTATATTAGCAATCTGTTCCTAATTGTCTGTACAGATGACCCTTTATAATATACACAAAATTAATTCAAAAATAGCATCTAATGAAATTTCCAGAAAAATTATAATATGGTATAATTGAATAGTGTAGGAAACATTAATGAAAATAATCTTAATCATAAAAAAACATAAAGTCCAAGTCATGAATACTAGTAAAGCCACAAGTAATAGTAAAGTCATGAATACTAGTAAAGTTATGAGTACTACTAAGGGTCATGAAATATTTTGAACCCTATAAAATGTAATTACAAAAATTCTAACTGAGTTAATGAATGGAAATTCAATTGAAAAAGAAATGATTTTGCATGGGGCTTAACAAATCTAATCTCAATGTACAATATACAACATCAAAATTCATACATATATAAAGCATTATAGCATGTAATAAACTAGGACTTTGCATCGCTACCCATAACCATCCATGATTGTGTTGCAAGGAAGAGATATGTAGATAACCAATTAGGATGTGTATTTTGCATGTTTTTTTGGCCTAATTGGGAGTATTGTTTTTGACTGGATGTTTGTGAATTTGGTGTGTAATTTGGTTGTTTTGATGGGTTGATTAATTCCAATTTGGATCTTTTTGATGTGATGAATGAAGATCAATTAGGTGTAGGGGCCAATTATGATTTTCAATTTGGTAGTCAGTTCAAGTCAGAGTTTGGTGTTAGTAGGTGTTAGCTGTCAAGTCAAACTTTGAACCAGTCGGAAAGTCCAGTCTGAGTTGCAAGTTGTAGAGGTAATACCAATTTTTGGTTCATGGTTGTGTGTGGGTGGTTATTTTTGCAATTTATTTGTCTCTTTCAATTTGGTAATCATCAATTTCGGATTCCTATTTGTTTGTGATTTTTCTCATTTTTCTTTACCGTCTGATGAAGTTCCAGTCGTATCTCAACTAAGTGTGTTGTGTATTTTTCGTTGTTTTGTGTGTATGCTTAGGTTGAGAGTTTATGAGTGTTAATTGAATGAATTTGAGTTATGTGTGTGTCTGTGTGATATTTGATTGATGTTAGTGTGTTTGTGGAGATGGAGATGGACATATCCGAGTTGGGTAAGTTGATGTGAAAAGTAGGTGAAGTAATGTGAGCAAATGAGCGGTAATTTTGTGAGAATATTTGGAAGCCAATTTGGAAGAAGTTGGTTGAGAGGAACTGAGTGTTCAAGTAGGAGATAGAACAAAGTGAAGAAACAAAACTATTTGGATTATGCAAATAGTGAACAATTTGTAAATGGTGATTTCATCACTAATTTGGCAATATATCAAAGTTAATTTTAAATCTGAATTGGTGTTCAATGTAGAGAATATGTGCTTAAATATGTGTACGTAATGTTGCAATTTGTGAAGTATGATATAATTCAAATTGGAATATATAGAGCCTTATTTGATTTAAATGATGGAGATGTTTGAGTGAATTTGTGCTTAGTTGAAAGTGTGCAATGTCATTGTAGTGATGTTTTGGGCTATGAAATTCCAAATTGGGTTATTGAACCTATCATACTACTAAAATCATAACTCCCTCTGTAATATCACAAATGCTACCATTAATACTAGGGGCTCGTGCTTGCTATGCTACGTCTTCATTGTATCACATATTAGTAAAATTTTGATATATTTGAATAGAATGCATGATAATGATTTTAATAAGTCTTTAAAATAATTATTTTAATTATTTTGTAAAAATACTTTCAATCATGCATACATAGAAATCGTATTTTTACACAATATGATATTATAGAAATAGAGTAGCAGTTTGCAATCACTTCTATAATATCACTTTTTACAAAGGGTGATATTATAGAAATAATATAGTTGTTGCAATTAAGGTGATATTAAAGAGGATCAATATGGTGATATAGAGGTAGCAAATCCATTGCTTCTCTTGGCTTTATACTTCTTTGCACTTCTATGATTTTGTGCTTTTGTAAACTTTGAGCTTTCATGATTTCAATTTTCTATTGGTACTACCAAATGATTTTGAGAAATTTATTCAATTGAAGTGATTTTGGATTCCACAACAATTAAGTTGTTCACAAAAATTTCGAAATTTATAAGTTTTTCTTTTCAATTCTTCAATTTGGGTTGCCATTTTTTGTAACAATGGAGTCAAATTTCTAATGCATTCTAATGTATGTGTATCTTTTATAGTATTTACCATTGCATATGTTTCATTCATCATTCAATAAATTTCTATTATACATTTCAATATATGCTTACTTATAAAAAAAAATTATACAAAGATTTTAGACATTTTTATTTGAAGATTTATTGAAATTTTTATTCTGCATTCTATCTAATACATAAAAATTCTTATAAAATTCTAATGATGAATGCGCAGTATAGCAAGCGCCAATCGCTAGTCATCATACTACTAAAATCATAACTTCCTCTATAATATCACAAATGCTATCATTAATACTAAGGGCTCGTGCTTGCTATGCTACACATTCATTGTATCACATATTAGTAAAAATTTGATATATTTGAATAGAATGCATGATAGTGATTTCAATAAGTCTTTAAAATAATTATTTTAATTATTTTATAAAAATATTTTCAATCATGCATACATAGAAATCGTATTTTCACACAATGTGATATTACAGAAATAGAGTAGCGGTTCACAATCACCTTTGTAATATCACTTTTTACAAAGGGTAATATTATAAAAATAAATATGGTGGTATTATAAAGGTAGCAATTCCATTGCTTTTCTTGGCTTTATACTTCTTTTGCGTTTTTATAATTTTGTACTTTTGTGAGCTTTGAGCTTCTGATTTCAATTTTCTATTGTTATTACCAAATGATTTGAGAAATTTATTAGATTGGGCCGATTTTGGATTTCACAACAATTAAATTGTTCACAAAGCTTTTGAGATTTACATGTTTTTCCTTTAAATTCTTTTATTTAGGTTGCCATTGTTTGTAACAATTGAGTCAAATTTCTAATGCATTCTAATGTATGTGTATCTTTTACCGTATTCATCATTGCATGTATTTCATTCGTCATTCATTAAATTTTTATTGTTTATTTCAGTATATTCTTATTTATTAAAAAAATTATATGAAGATTTTAGTAATTTTTATCTGAAGATTTATTGAAATTCTTGCTGTGCATTCTATCTAATACATAAAAAATCTGATAAAATTCTAATGGTGAATGCGTAGCATAGCAAGCGCCAACCGCTAGTTAGTATAAAAAATCCTACTTGATCGTCTCCCTTGGAATGAACTTATTATACTAATAGGATAATTTTTGAATAGGTCATTACTGTCCTTCAACAAGATATCAATTTGAAAAATTAAAATTAAACTAAAAATATTGAGGGTGTTGAAAAAGAAAGAGACATTGCAAATACACAAACATACCCAAAAGGAAGTAATCATAATCACAATCATCATCATCAATGGACGATGGTATCAGCATTTGGCTATTCTAACACATAGTGAGGTATGTTTACAAATATAGTTTTGAAGAATTAGAAACAATTAATCCCTAACATTTTTCATTGAGGATTTTAAAAAGGGGTGAAATTATATAACTTGTATTGAGGTAACAAATATATAGAATTGTTTGTATCACTATCAATTTCTACAATGGTATTGTAATTTCTTTAGGAAATCACTCAAACCACACTAATGGGATGTGACAAATTGAAATTGGTATTTTTTTGTCACCTAAACCTTATTTGGTATAGGCATTTATAGTATGGGCATTTATAGTATAGGCAATTATAATATAAGCATTTATATCCTTCACTTGTATGGTAAACAATGAAATTCTTCTTTTCTTTTTGATTGGTAAAGTGAGATTCTTCTTAGAATACATACAAATAAGAAAAAAATTAAAAGAATCATCCACATGTGTCGGTTCATCCACAAATTTATCTATTATTAATAGCTTTCATCCATATAATGGCAAATCTAATATTTTCTTGAACAACATATGGCGATTCCATCTATTTTTCCAAAGAATTTTCTTAGTGTCTAAAGAACCAATACTAGAATCACTTTGGATTCCTACAAAAATTTGCCACAAAAAATTGAGCTAGCTATAGATCAATGGCTAATTTGGTACCTGACACGAGCATTGCCAACAATGCCAAGTTTGTTGATAGACAAAGTATACTAAATAGTGAAATTAGGTTGTCCCTTACTAATTTCTTGACATCCTATACTATATGAGTATATATATTGTTAGTGTAGAAGGATGCAATAATGCAATAACCATGTGTATTGCATGGGTTGGTGCCTCAGTTCATGGCCCAAGTTTAGAGAGTCACATGCACCTTCATGTGGACACACAATGAGGTGTGAGGTAACTTCTCTGGACAAGGCAACCTAATTGTTGTGACAACCCGATTTCACTATTGGATGTAGACAAAAGGCAAGACAAACCTGATGAAAGGTGTACGTAGCCATAAACCTCCTTAAAATGTCATGTTCAGAAAGATTACTTCCCATAATCTCTTCTTGACGTGTAAAATCCATGTAATTGGTGATTACATATTTTTCATTCATTGATCACATATTTCATCCGTTTCTGGATGACCATTTGGGTCAGGGAAGGCGGATGAAATTTAGTCCGGCTTCGACTTTGGGTTGATTCCAGTGCTGCTCGGTCACAGCACTAATCAGGCCATAGGTTACCGCCACAACCACTGGCACGATGGACTTCATCACCAGCTCGATGCCACTCCCACTCCACTCTTGGCTGACCCATTCGCAGCTCCCATGCCTGTCTCAAGTTTTCAGCGATTAACAACATTCTTGTCAATTACTAGAACCTTCAAGCTCATGTAAGTCACTCATCCAAACCTGATTTAGCAATCAAAATATAGAATGGCGAAACAAAAGGAGGTGTACACGCTATCAAGAACCAAACTTCTGAAGAGGACTCGAATTGTACCTAAACAATAATGTTTCACATAAAATAAAGTTACACATACAAACTCCAGTCGACTGAGTACTTCGCTCAGACAACAGCACAAACAAGATCTCAAGACGCAAGAAAAATAAACAAGAAAGTCTCAGCGAGGAATCTGTAGAATCGAAGACAGAGTCAGTAATCCTGACTTGCTACGCTAGGGTGGGGGCGACACTTCATTTCAAGCTGGGTTTAGCTCGGGAATCACGAAACAGCCACATCCAGATCCGTGAATTGGATAGCGGTCCGATGGCTGACGATACGTTGCCATGAATCGCCTAAAAGAACAAATTAAAAAATGTCGAAACTTCATCATACTCGGAGCAAATTCTAAATACCGAAGTCGAAATGATGAGCATCAGAACCTCAATTTCCTGTTCTTGGCCACTACGAATTTGAAGCATCTTTCTTTCTAGACACAACAGCCTGCCTTGCGCCTGCCCGATAACAAGCTTCAGCACCACAACAATCAAGTTGCGTGCACGCAAACCATCGTCTACTGAAATTAACCGCAAAGTCGCCTCGAAATCAAACCTCAACACTCCAAAGATCTTCACAAACTCATCAACACCAAATCAAAACATACGAGCACACTCCCCTCCCCAAACCCGACATGCATGATTTCGTTCATTTCATCAATTTGTACATCCAACTATTCGAAATGAAAGCTTCGAGAAAGAGAATGAGTTTTCGGCGATCCATCCAGGAGAAGACGAGGGCAGCAGCGGCTCTGATGAAGCAAAAGAAAGCGACCTCAAACACTGCGGATGTTGACATGATGCAAATCGCTGTTCCGGACAGCAATACTTAATAGGAGAGAATTGAGACAACTAGAATGTGACTCGTCAAAAAGGCCAAAATTCATGTATGGCATACATGAATTTCTTTGATTTTCATCTTACGAAAATAGTTCCTAATTTGTGTCCTCCTAACATGAAAATCGCTATTTTTCATGTGTGAAATTTGGGTGACACTGGTGTGGCACCAACAAGTGGAGTTAGAAGGAATCTCGAAGATCATCGTGAAGAAAATTACATCATTGAACGACTTCAAAGTTTTGCAGCTACTGCTTTCTGACATAAGGCAAACAATCAGGTATGGGAGAACTGATCCTAAACTAACGTGAGAACACGACAGCACTTCACTTCACCAGTAAAAAGATTATTGCATTGCAGAGAATAAAAAGTCTCCGGAAGCCATGGGGAAAGCACTTCATGCAGAAGGTTATGCTACAAACCTGATCAAAATACTGAATTCAGGATGTTGCATTTTCTAGTCTTCACTGAGCCACAAACAAATTTATTTCAATGGCATTGCTTGGCAAACAACTACATGAAATAGAGAAAACATGAAATTAACCAAAATGTGCGAACCAACCATTTACCCATTGCACGAAAACCGCAAGCTTCTATCAAAACGTAAAATCCACAGCGACACTGACATCACCAAAACAATCGTGTTCGGTCATTCTGTTATCCTGGAGAAAGTGGATTTCTCAAAGAGGTGCACCACAAACTTCTGAAAGAGGCAGCATTCCTGTATAACTCTGCTAGACTCCTGCTGAAACAGGTTTCAAAACACTGACACTTCTGGAAAGCAACTAAATTTTCTATTGAATGTCAACAGGACTTCCGTCCTCGTCGGAAGCCGAGATGAACTTATCTAATCGGCGGAAAATAGATCTCCATTGGCGACACATGGATCTCCATTTCTTCATTTCGACCTCGGATTGACGTAGCTTCTGTTGCAGCTCTGAGATTCGTTCCTCGGATTCAAGCAGCTTCTTCTGCAACTCGACGTTCGATCCTCCAAATTCCTCGGGGCGCTTCTCTTGACAAGTCACACGCACTTGAAGCTGAACCTGTTCGGGAAGAGACTCCAGCTGTTGAAAAGTGATCGCAGTGGCCGAGTTCAATTGACGCTCAATAATCTCCAAACCTTCCAAACCTTGATCTCCACCACCAAGTTCGGGTAGACTAGCCGAAAACGCAGAGGTCGGGTTATCCAAGGCACTCGACTGTGGAGAAACTAAAGTAGACTCGAAACCAAAAACACGATCTGTTTCAGAGTAATCACCTACAACCTTGTCCAGATCGTCCATTGCCGGAAAGTCATTCTCCTCCCACTGGGGCACGCTGGTAATGAGATGTTCGAAGTCAGAGTCTGAGTAGAAGGCCGAAAATCCCGCTCGAGCTAGAGGTGGCTCTTGCCCTAAACCATGGGATTCAGAAGTTGTCGGCTGCTCTACTACGCCATAGCCTCCATGTGGTGGAGTGAAACCCGTCAACTCAATAGTAGTGCTGTGAGCGCCAAGAGCTGATGGAGAGGGGTCACGACGACGGGCTTCAAAGTCATAGACTATTACACCCAGGTCTTGAGACAGGTTCACACTATGCCTTTCTCTTCTTTTCTTCTCCTCCAACAGTTCTGCATACAATTGCTTGGTTTTGTGGGTCACCCAAACTGCTTTCTCCTTGCCAGAGGGAGGGCAATTCTCTAGCTCGGTCACGGATGGAAAGGGAAGGCAAAGCTCATTCTCAAACTGGACAGGACGAACCTCCTCTTTCCCGTAAAGGACCGCTGCTATGTGACGCACAATCTCGGCCTCACGGGGGTTGTAGTACGAACCGAGAGGAAGGCATTCCAACTTCAGTGAGGTGCCGGACTCTAGTTTTTCTCTGCGCGGCTTGAATCTGGGCTCGTACTTGTAATATTTCACTGATCCCGTCGTGTCTTTCACGGCTCTGCGGTACACTCCTGCAGGGACTTCCGATTTATCTCCCAATTGCGAAGCACGGTCTGCAGGTGGGCAGGATTTGTGCTTGTGACGATTGGCTGTGAAAGATGCCTGTCTGGACTTAATCCAGACGTAAGATCCCAGGAACAGCACTATCGCCACGAAGATGAGTCTGAACAAGAAGGAGCCCGGGGAATACGTTTTGCTCCCCCCCTTATCTACGCATCCGATGAGATATTGGTACACGAAAGACAGGAGGGCAAGTGCCGACACCACAACTTTGTGTGCCGTTTCGAGTCCCGCAGATATACATTCGGCAAAACCTTCGAGTAACTCTCGTAAAAAATCTCTTTTATCATGCATAAGAATATCAACCTCCGGCTTAGGTTTAAACAAAGCTTGACCTTCATAGTACAAGCGAAACGTCCTTAAAGCAGGAAGGACTTGCTGCTCAAATTGGAGCATGATCCCACCTAGAATTTCTGAAAAGAAGGCATTCTTCTCCGCCCTCTTCATCACTTCGTCTACACCCCTTACGCAGTCTTGAAAGGGTTCCCAATAATAAAGATCAATCACTTTAACATGTCTAAGACCTGGGAAGCCTGAGTCTTCAAACCTGTCTAAGACGCGCGATCCTTGACAATATGAACGCCTAGCTTCCGTTACATCATTGTACAAACCAACAAATTTCTCATCAGTTCGCAACGACACTGATTTCCACTGACAGGGACTTCTGGAAGCAACGGACAACCCCATTGGGATATGATCAAGTCCTGGAAGACAACGCCTTGAAAAGCTTTGGAAGACTTCTCAGAATGCTCTCCCGGACGTCCTGACAATTCGCTCGTACAGTGAAAAGAAGAGAGATATTGACAAGCTCCTATCTACAAGCCAATCTGCTGTAACCGATCTCTCAGAGTTGTGCAAAACCCAAAACTTCCCAAATTCGCGCTCCCATCAGACTCGAGGTAGCCAACAGGGGGCGAGAGGGAAGTAACGGTGGAAGGCCCACACACAAGCTCTCGAAAGCACTAATCAACCTTGCAAATCCAAACACTCGATGAGAGATGCTCACAAAGGGTCTTCGCTTTAAGTACCCCTTAACCCTTCAACGTCGGCATGGACGCTCTCATGCCCTTCAAAGTGGCGGGTGGCAGGCGGTTTCCGCTAGGCCAGGGTGAACTGACCCCCTCATTGCCCCATTTTACCACCGGGGAAAATGCTGTGGAATTTTTTATTTGCAATCAGATGAATTTTTTTGCAAATTCTGAACTCAGATTTGCAATCAGTGGCCCCAAATTAGCTATGGGTGGTGCAGAATTATAAAAAATCATGGCAAAAAATAGGGGGCTTCTTTTCACAATTAACCCTGGCTGGGGCAATGAGGGGGTCAATTCTCCCTAGTCTCTTTCTCCCCCACCCGCTCTTCTACCCGCTCTTTCCGGCCAGGGTGAACTGATCCCCTCATTGCCCCGTTTTACCCCTGGGGAAAACTCTGTGGAATTTTTTATTTTCAATCAAATGAATTTTTTTTTGCAAATTCTGAATTCAGATTTGCAATCAGCAGCCCCAAATTAGCTAGGGGCACTGTAGGAAAATAAAAAATCATGGCAAAAAAATAGGGGGCTTTCTTTCACAATTAACCTTGGCTCGGGCAATGAGGGGGTCAGTTCTCCCTGGCCGCTCTTTCCCACCTCCCCATGTTTTATCCCTGGAGAAAATATTGAAATTTTTTATTTTCCGCCCATTACAAAATTTAAAAGTTTTGAATTCATATTTGCAATTGGAGGTCCTAAATTAGTAGGGATATGGGAAGGAATACAAAATTGATGTGGCACAAAATAGGTGGTAATTTTTACATTTACCCTTGAATGGGGCATCAAGGGGGTCAATCCTCCCTAGCCCCTCCCCACTCCCCACCTACGCCCAACTCTTACTTTTACCCCTTAAACGTCAAGCTGGTGATTGTGGAAATCAGCCCTTTTGGAACTGTGTGACATCATCTAGCTTAAAAAAAACAAAAATATTCATTGGGAGTCAAACTACTGTGGAAGATCTCTCTTTTCCACCCCTAATTTCAAGTTGCATTTCTGTCCTTCACAAGAGAATTCCTTGTCATTCATTGGATAAAAAACATCCACCGCGGTGTTTATGGGTTAATCCTTAAACGATGGACAAGCGACCGTGAAAATCGTCCATTTTGATATTGTAGGAATCATTAGTGTAAGAAAATCCAAAAGCACTCATTGGAAGTCAAGGTACTATAGAAGATCTCCCCTTTTCACACAAAATTTGGAAGATGAAAGGTTGTACTTCTATCCTACATCTAAAAATTCTTTGTCATCCATCGAACATCAAACCGCCTCAACATTGAACCTCTAAAGCACAAAGAGGTATCCTTGAAAATCATCTCTTTTCATTACCATGTGAATCATTGACTTAAGAAATAGAAAAAGCACTCATTGGAAGTTAAACTATTGTAGAAGACCTTTGCTTTTTACAACAAAATTCCAAGGATGAATAGTTGTACTTCTATCCTACTATAATGATTTCCTTTCATCGATTGGATGTTCGATGCCTATCACCTAGTGCACTTGCCTCAAAAATGCCAAGCCGTTTGCCATCCGCTTGGCTAGGTGGCAGAGCACCATTGGCTCGTCGGGGATTCCCAAATAGATGGAGTAGGTGGGAGGAGCTCCCTATAGACATACATAAAATCCACTCTATACTACACTAGGACACACAATACTAAAATTAAACCTTGAAAAGAATTTTTCTAAAACATGAAATATTGATTCCATGCATTACAAGTGACAAGGTACAATAACTTCTGTTCATTCCATGATTTTTAAACAATGTAAGGTAGAAACATCCAATCCCGTCCCTGTACCTAATCCTTGTTCCATAGAGTGCCCTTAAAGTGTCACTAGAGTTCCATTAATGTGTCTTACACATGTTTAACTTTGATTGGTTGACACACTTGCACAACACATACTAAATTTTAATTTGTTGACAACTGACTTTTGAGCAATTTAGATTTGGATGCACCTATGAGATAGTTCCAGTGGTCTAGAGACCCTCCACTTTAAAAAATTAGAAAAATTACATATCACATTGGGAAAATCTATTTTTTTTTTAAATACATGATTTTCTCTTGCTAATACTACAAAATATTAGTTTTAAGAAAATAGGCCTCCAACTATGTTGAATTTCTTATTTTGATGGTTTTGGGTGCCTTCACTTTAATGTATATACAGCCCAACAATTTCAGATTTGTAGACTACATGTTGAATTTTATTCTGCACTTTAGCCTTAAGAGATTCACATTAAATTTAGATTCTTGTCATGAACTTAGAAACTTTCAAAATTTCTTCCTCCTTGAAAATTTCTAGTAGACATAACTTCCTTGAAAATTATTTAAGAAAAAAATTCATGCACATTTAATTGCAAAATGGTAGCCTAATCATGGGAATAAAAAATTCTAAAATCAAAAAGATCCTACATTATGAACATGAACTGTAAACTAATCAAGCACTAAAATTTAAGAATATTGGAAACTTTTTTAGTATTGAAGGCTCTTGGAAATGAGCCTCAAATACATTAGATTTTAGAGAAAAAATCACATTAAAATTTCATTTAAAAAAAATTGTAAAGCAAATTTTGAGAAGCTGTAAATTGATTGGGGTTATGCATGTTAGGCCCTTTATCCTCATATTTATTTTTTGCGTTGATCAACTTTTTAGATTTGACATGTGAAAAGAGGATTGAAAGACTTCAAATCACTTTTTGTAGTTTTTACACCTTCATGATTAAACATTATAATCTTTCAATCCATAAGTGATATTGTTGTGTATTCTTTTCCCATGTGATCTCTAACATGTCAAGTTTGAATTTGTACAGTTAAAATTTAAAGAAAATTGATACAACTTATCAAAATGTTGGTTTTTTGTTCAATTTAGAGCAAATTCCTAGAAGCTCATAATAGGCCTTGGGCATTTAGGGGTTAAATTCAAAGAGTTGATGAAACATTTTTGTGACCATTGCGTTTGAACTTCAAAAATTTGTAACTAATTACACAAAAAAAGTCCCAAAAATATGAAACGACTCAGATTAGATACCAATTCCATTTTTCATCCAACCATATATTACTAAAAATTGTTTAACCCCTAAACGTCACAACCAAAATGCTAGAATTCAAGAGCTTCTTAGCATTGTGCAAAGAAAAACAAAAATAAAGAGAAATTTCATGATTCACTGAGGACTTCACCGTTGAATCCACAAGCTAACTATTGAGATTCAAATTTCAAGAGAATCCATTGTCCGTATTTATAGATTATAATAATTGATGAACATGTCTTGAAAAAATCCATGAACTCTGAACGTCCAGAAAATGGTTGCTGTGTGACGTTTAGGGGTCAAAGGAATTCAACAACACAATCAACTCTTGAAAGGTCACTTAACGAGCGAGAAGGTTGTAAAAAATGAAAGTTTCTCGGACCGTTTCCACCTTAGTAGTAAATGATTTCACCCTCCGCCAGGCATGGTGGTGGTCAAGTTCGCCAAGTCCACCCCGGGGCAATGAGGGGGTCAGTTCACCCTGGCCGGGAGAAAGAGCGGGTGGGGAGAAAGAGCGGGTGGGGAGAAAGAGCGGGTGGGGAGAAAGAGCGGGTGAGGAGAAAGAGCGGGTGGGGAGAAAGAGCGGGTGAGGAGAAAGAGCGGGTGAGGAGAAGGAGCGGGTGGGAGTGGGGATGTGAAAGAGTGGCCGGGTGGCGTGTGGTGGGGCAGCAAAAGCAGCAGTCAGCAATTGATGAATCCATTTGAAACCATGAACCGCATCGTTCACGGGGACCAAAAGCATTCTCATATAGTTTCAAGTCCAATTCAAAGTGTTGTAACTTTTGCATTTGATGTCCAAATTCAATAAAACTTGTTGAGAATTTTGCGCTCTCTCTTTTAGTTTATGTGATAAAATTTTAAGATCGATCCCAAATGTACTCATTTCTTGAAAGCCAATTGAAGTTCATAGGTTCAATTTGAGTTCACCAAATTGCATTTGAAGATTGCAACTTTAAGGCTTGTATCTCCTTCATCCAATATTCATTTTCAATAAAAAAAAATAATTTGTTGGATTATGTTCCCTTTGGATTATTGTGGTAAAATTTTCATGTCAATTCAAATTGTTTTGAATGTTTAGTAGCAATTCAAAATTCAAAATCCCAACATTTTTGGATTATAGTAAACTTTAGTGACTTGTTTCTTCATATAGTGTTTCCAATGAATTGTTTTTGGAAAAGTTACACATACTAGTCTAGTTTATGTATCTAAAATTTTATATCAATCCAAGAAGATATGAGTGACTAAGAAGCATTTTAGTAGAAGGACGTTTAGCCTTAGATGTGTTTTTTGCAACTTATCTTGTTATTTTATTGACAATTGAAAGCCATTTTGTAGATACAATGAGTCAATTCAATGATATCTTCTTTCACCAACATGTTTGTATGTTGGTTTTGAATCAATTTATAATTCAGAGTTTTTTCATTTGAGTAGGTTTAGAAATCAAATTTCACCTTCAAATGTGTTTCTAGGAAAATTTCAACATCCTTTTACAACACTAAAATATTATAATCTTGCAATCTATGTGGTCATATGACTCCAAATTTGATTCATGTCATTTACAACACATACACTATAAGATTGTACAATTGATCTCTATAACTTAGTGACATTTTGATCTATAACACTTCAAAAGCATAAGCGATTTTGAAGTAGATGGTGAGAGTGAGGTGGTAGAAATTCCTCCCATGTAAGAAGATAGAAAATATAGGGATTGCAAATTTTTCAAAATTTTATTTCTGAAATTGAAATTACTATGAATTTTGGAAGTCAAAAAGTACACTTGACCTATAGTCAATGTCTAGAGTCTTCCATTTCTAATCATTCAAGAACTACTTTCCTGTTTTCTACTTCCTACTTTCTTGCCTACTATTTTTGAACATGTGTCATAACCATATTACTCCCAATCTTCACTACAAAAGAAAAGTGTGTTTTAAGTGAGTTTTTAAGTGTAGTTTTAGACATAAGATTATAAGTAATGACCTTTTAGAATATTTTCAATAAAATTTTACTATGATAGTGATTTTTCTATTCATGATTTTGTGCAGGGGTACCCCATTGCAATCTTGACTTCCTGTAGTGTTGAGAGCTCTTGGAAATGAGCCTCAAATGCACTAAATCTTGGAGAAAAAATCACATTCAAAATTCATTTAAAAAAATTATAGAGTAGATCTTCAGAAGCCATAAATTGATTGGGCTTATACATATTAGGCCCTTTAACCTTGTATTTTTTTTGTCACCAACTTTGTAGATTTGACATGCAAAAAAAGAGTTGAAAGATTTTCATAGTTTTAACACCCTCATGGTCAAACATTATACTCTTTCACTCCAAACGTGATATTGTTGTGTTTTCTTTTTCTATGAGATCTCTAACATGTCTAGTTTAAATCCAAAAAAATTGATGCAACTTATCAAAATGTTGACATTTTGTTCAATTTAGAGAAAATTCCAAGAAGCTTAAAACAAGCCTTAGGCATTTAGGAGTTAAGAAACAATAGTGGTGGAAGATGCTTACCAACATTGTTCACACCAGCCCCTATATTTATGTGCCGATCCTACGTGGAGTCCTTTTTGGCGAAGGCCCACTATAAGAAAACTGTGTCTAAGTTGACGTGGTTTTTTTGGACACCCATGTCGCAACTGATGTTTTTATGTCAACAATGATGTCCACTGTAAAATTTTCATATTGTATTGGACATCATTGTTAACATAAAAACATCACTTGCAACATTGGGTGTCCAAAAAAACCACGTCAACTCAGACATCCGGTTTCTAAGTTTCTTATAGTGGCCTAAGTGCATTGTTTAGGAGAAAGTGAAGGAGGTAACAGAGGAAATTATGGGTTGATAGCCGAGTTTTTTGTAGTGGCAAGTCTTCACAAAAAGGAAGATCTCAGAAATTTTCTCGCATTTACCAGAGCTTCTAATCTTCAATAGAAGCCTGTATTACGTAAAAGCGGTGTCTCCTTTGTTGCCAAAATAGAGGGGTTGGCTCTTTCCAAAGAAAGAAAATTGAGAGAATGTCAACTATGAGGCACATCACCTCTTCACCAAATAAATGGACCCCTACGAGTCTGTATTTTCCACTTCAATCAATAACCTATTGACAGCTATTTGGTTGCTTAAGTACGCACTTCATAGTGAATTTTGACTTACATGTTTTTTCTTCATGCATTGCATAGTAGACAATGTGAGGAATACAATAGCCACCATATGCTTTCAATGACATGAATGTACTCATATCTTGACAATAATTGATTTTGTTGCAAAATTTGCAATGTATTTATAATTGCCAGAAGTTTTGTTCGGCGTGGCCAAAATCAATTCCATCATCATTAGTTATTGTATACATGTGCATATTGTATGAGACACCCGTTGTACTTTACATGTCCATTTGTTTTAAGAGAATTGAAGTGTATTATATTGTTTACAGTAAAGGCTTTCATGAATTGAATGTCCTATTTGGGTTTAGTTTGGGGGTTGGGATTCTCTACAACCTTCTTGAGAGAACCCTCGCACGAGCCCTCGCAATGGAACCTGTCTGGATGCCACTTCTTACAAGTTCTCCCCGATTCATCCTACTATATTGCCACTCCACCCTCTAGCACTGCTAGTAAATGGTGAATACATTATTTACGCTAGACATAATTTTCTCAATATTTGAAATTTCATGAGAGTAGTATACCTTTTGAAAACGGAAAGTATGTTATTATACATGTCATATTCAAGTGTAGTTTACAACTCATGCTTATAGAAATGTATAGAATTTTCCTACATCAATGACAAATTATAGGCAAGAAATTATTGTCCAAGGCTTTTAGGTCAATCATTATACATCATGATGTTCAGTATTTGCTCCTTTTCTTCCTTCCCAAGTAGCACAACTGACCTGCACACAAAACAAACAAACTCTGATGCCTCAATGAGTACATACTTACATGGAAAGGTAGATACGTTTAATGGTTACGTTTTTCACCTTCATGTTGGTTGAATATAAAGTCCCCCACTTTGTCATTTGATTTCAAGAAGGCAATAATGTCCCTAATGTGCAAGCACTACAGGGCTTCCACCACTACAGCACAATAGAGTATCTGCTGATGCCAAAGGTCCTCAAAGAAGTCCTACATCTGCACTTCAACCCTTCCTTGGCAACGTTAGCAGTAACAAGCGAGCAAGGAAGGATCACAGTCCTAACTGGATACAACAAGAGATTTTGGCAGTCATAGTAGCCAAACGTGAATTATTCTTAGAAGAAGTAGATGCAGTGGACGGATGTGATTTGATGACCCCTAAAAATACCAAGTAAAATCAAATTGCAGAGAATATAAAGCAAGCTGGTTCTTCTCTTTGTTTTTGTGACGGCATGGTCTACAAAACAAAATGGAACCAAATCTTCCCAGATTACAAGCGAATTTCTGACTACCTCAAGAGAACCGATTGAAATCTCCCTTACTATTGGGACTTGTCTCTTGCAAAACGCAAAAAGGACTACCAAAAGAATTCTCTTAAGAAATTTTTGGCACCATCAATGATTGGTATGGGACGTGACCTCAAATTCAGCCCCTTCTCGTACGTGACCTTCTTTCACCCAACGACTCCAACTACCAAGCACCAGCACGTCAAGAAGAAGTTGTAGAGGATGACATAAGTGAACCTGAAACCGATTATTCCATAGACCAAACGCTTGGAGATAGAGCAGATGATGTTGGAGATGCCATGCCTCCTCACTCACCACAAACTTCTGTTTTGATGCCATGTCATCCTGTGGGCCCATTTGTATTTATTAGAACTGTAGCACCTTGTCATGTGGGCCCATCTATACTTGTTGGAATTCCAACGTCTATGCCAAGAGGTGGACTACCACCAAGTATAATTCCCCACCTTATTAATTCATCAAAGACATCTACATTTTCAATGAGAAGATGCCTAAGTAATATAGCTATTCCAAGGAAGAGTGTGCTTGGGTACACCATTATTGCGGAGGCCACAAAGAAAATGGGTGAGCACATGGCCCAAGAAATGCATAGTATTGCTGAATTCAGCCAAGATTTGGAGCAACACAAAATGGAAATGTTGTTGAAATTGTTTACTAAGCAGATGGCATACCAACACGACAAGGACCGACATTTGTACAAACATGCAGTGGCTACTAACGAAAATACACAACTATCTATCTTAAAATAAGGTGAAATTATGAATTGTTTATCTCAACTTTCTAGTGTACTTGGAAAGAGCTTACACGTAGGCAGCAACTCCAATACATCAAGCAAGCCACAACATATAACTAACAACAAAGACTACAGTCCTACAACAGAGGAGATGTAGACTCGTCCCTCCTATCCTGCCCTTACCAATGGTCGACTACAACACGACATTAGAGCAAAGCTTAGCGACGACAGAGGACTTCTAGCAACCCATCACTATAATGGACTATATGACCAGAACTTACAAGAAGAAGAAGGACAATACAAACAATGACAACATCTACGTAGTATTGGTGCATAAGTGCACCTCCAATGTAAACTCTGCATATATTCAGCATGCTTGTTGTATAGGCTTCTAATCCACACTACATATATACAACATTATCACAGATGTTAAAGGAGAAGGGTTCATAGACAGTGATTGTAACATACCTTTGCATTTAGTACATGACATGCATCTACTTGGCAAAGCTTGAATGATAGTAGCAAGAAATTGCCAGAATAAAAAAATTCAATTGAAACCATGAATTCTAGGTGAGTCTATTGCCACTATTGAATGTATGTTCTATAACTTCTAATTGTATCGCAAAATTTGATTTTTTTCTATACAAGATTTGAAAAACAAACAAATGGAAGGAGGTACCTTACCAACTATGGCTAATGTTGCCTAAGTATAGTGAGATGGAACCCAAGCACCCTCCTTTTTTCGATAGCTACAATAGTCACTGCACCTTTGGGAATGCCATCTACTACTTACACTTCCCCAACTTCCTACCCCTTGCATTGTCATTGATGACTTTGCTATACAACCCCTCAATTCGTAGGACTTCAAAAAAAAATTCAACCTCCTCATGCGATTGGCCTAGCAATATGTTGTGCAAAATTGTGCAACAAACAATGACGTCTAATAAGAAGACAACGTCCAAGTCAAATTTTGTTAGTAACTCCTTGAATGTTTGTTTGAGAATTTCAAAAGCGTTTTCTACAACGCATTGACTCTTCTGAAGCTTCCTATCAGTGAAGAGAGCCTCTACCACTAAGAGCCAAACATTATTGCGATGTGGAACCATCAACCAATCTAGAAGTGGGTATCATAGGTCACCTATAAGGTAAGGGAAAAAACCTTGTGAATCGTGATGATCATCAAATAAATTTTTGTGCTTGGCTAAATGATAAAGAGAGGAACGCCTGAGCACTCAAGTCATTGGTGGAACAAGGCATGCCTAAATACAAGTCCAAAAACCTTTTCTCACTATCCACCACTACTTGACAATTGAGTGCATAGCCACCAAATTTAAAGTAATAGTAATTAGCTGGCATTTGGGAGGGCTTGGCAATGGAAATGTAAGTGCCATCAATGGCTCCTACTACACCAGGAAGTTCATAGAGGTCCAAGAACTTTTGCTGAGTTTGCGTGAGGCAATCTCTAGTTGGCCACATCAAGTGGTGACCTAAATTATCATTGATAGCGTGAACCACTTCCCTTAGAATTGAGCTAATGGTGCTTTTCCCAATTGCAAATAATTTGTTGCATATGAAGAGAGACGTCCCGTGAGTTAATTAAAAGGATTGTGTGTAGGCTACATGAATGATAACTAGGATTGCCATACAATATTTGGTGTTTTGCTTCTACACATGCAAATGCACATGTGGGGTGAGGAATTCGGTCAAAGCAAATACTGTAGGTTTTGTCATTTGAAACATTTGAACCCATTTGCTATCATCATATTCTCTAATGAGAAACCTAGAAAACCACGTTGTTGAGCGTGGCTTCATTCAAAACCTAAGACCATCATCCAACAAATGGAATGGAGGGTAGAAGCGAAAATTTTCTAAACCAAAGCAAACATTGGCTAGAGGATTAGCCATTGCTTCTCCAACAATGTGCACAATGTCATGCAAGGCTTCCATGTAATCTTCTTCATCAATAGGAGGAGGCAATGAAACAATTGAAGGCAAAGTGAGCAGTTGAAGGATCAACCAAACACTTACAGTGAGTACCTAGTAAGCAATACTATCGTTTTCCATATCACCTGACTCCCAACAATGGTCTACAGCCTTCTTGTACTTGCTTCACAACAATTATAGATGACAATATGAGTTCTAAGAAGAATGACAATGATGGAAATGTCTAGTGTCCACCTACATGCTAAACCCAAATTGATAATGGAGGGAGATGCATGCTTTTCTAAACCCTAAACCTTACAACGAAAAGAATGAACAACCAAATACATTGAATTCACACAAATAATTCAGTAAATGAGAAAATAGATTGACAAGAAATGGGGGACATGGACAACAACAAATTTTAGCATCATTTATCACATGGAAGTCAAGTAGTAACAGTGGAGTTAAGGAAGAATTGAAGTACCTTAGACTCCATGACAAAGCAAAAAATGACCAAGATGGCCAAAAACATCTCAAACTCCGCCACAACACTAAAAGGTAATCCCAATTGAAGATTGAACTTGTCCTTTAAAAAACAATAGGGGAGAAGGAGTTAGAGTACTACTAAACCAAAATTCATACCAGTGTACATTGTAATGGACATAAATTAGTTGCCTTTCAGTATAGGAAGCAGAAGAAGGCAATAGAAAGCCCTCAAATGGAAAATTGGAAGTACAAGTTCATAGTGAAGTGGAGGCAGACTACCTACCCTAATCCATAATGTAGAAATGGCAATGGAATTCCATGGCACCATTTCTTACATTACTATTCTTGGTAAGCAAGCTTAATTATGAAGCCATTAGTGGGAAGTGAAATACAAAACAAGAAAATGAATATGCCAAAATAAACTTCAGTGGTGGCTACTTCAGACAATCATCAATCTTTGGTGATCTTTCAAAAATAAAGAGACGTCAAAGGTTGCAGCCAGTGTGTCAAAAGAGTATTCCTACCATTTGCATGTAAATTGCTCTCCACTTCCAATACTTGAAAGCGCAAATGTCAAGAAAATCACACTGAATTGAAGTGTGCAAACATCATCAAAACTAAACCCATGGTTGTCATACTAGACAAGTTACTATTCATTTTTTGTCCTATAGGACGAGTTACTATTCATCAAATGTACTTGAGAGGTAAATGTAATTCTAAATAGTAACTCGTCTTACAGGACAAGAAATGAATAGTAACTTGTCCAGTATGACAACCATGACTAAACCGTAAAGGAGAGAAGGTAAATACCAAAAGAGTTCAAGGCAAGCAGTGGTGAAAAATGGTGGGAGAAGATGACATGATGGAAAGCAAGTGCAAGCCGAAAGGAAGTGACCAATGGGAAGTGACAATGAAGAATGGGGGGAAGGAGTGACGGATGGCTCATTCTTACAAAATACTAGCCTATTGTGGGAACCCCAACTCTAAACATCTTGTCATTTGCCTACGTAGACGTTTTTTTTTAAATCAGTAATTTATGTAAAGCCTCAAGTGTGAACAACTAGGGGTTATATAATTACCGTAAATCATAGCACCTTATTTTCCGCAAATGAGTCCGCAAATTTTGCCAATAAGTATGAACAATAATTTAAACTATGTTTTACCACTACAATTATATAGAGCCAAGTGAGAATGTCACTTAAGACATCAGTTCAATTATTTTATTATCAAGTCATTCCCAATGACAAAGAATCTTTGAGTGTAGGACAAAAGTGCAACTATTCATCCTCAGAATTTTGCATGAAAAGGGGAGGTTTTGTATAGTAGTTTGATTTCTAATGAGTGCTTTAGGATTTCTTAAATCAGCTATTTACACGGTACTCAAATGGATGATTTTCATAGTGAGCAGTTCATCATTTAACCCCTGTGCGTCAGAGCGGATGTATTTCAGATGCTAAAAATCATAATTTGTAGAAACCCTGCTCATCAAATGTTATAATCTCTAAATCCGCTCGATAGATTTTGAAGGAAATTGCCGATCCTAGCTCATCATAGAGTTGGTATGAAGATGCAATGGTGAAATTTTCCAGAATCAACTAGTTTCAAAGTTATTGCATTTTTTCTCAAACATGCCAACAAATTTGTCACTTATGTTGTTCAAGTTGCGACGCACATGGGTTAAGGGTTAAAGCACAATAATATATACTTCGTAACAAATTATAACTATGTGTAGTTGCCCATAATTGTCAATAATTGTATTACAAGGAAGAGATGTCAAATCAAAAAGTAAAAATAATTTTGTATATCAGAGTCAATGAAGGAAGAGACATTGCAAAAACATCCAAAAAATTAAAAAAATAATAATAATATTCATTGTATTGTATTTTTGATGATGTTAGTGTTGCCATTGACTAAAATATTGTATTCAATCCTCCATATCAAAATATATCGTTAAAAAATAATATATATTTAACTTATCAACATTTTGTCTATTTTAACACATAGTAAGGTATATTACAAAGGATGTTATGAAGAATTAGAAATGTTTAAGATCTAACATTTTTCTTTGAAGATCTAAAAAAGGGTGAGATTCTATAATTTGTATGAAGTGTAATTGCACAATGAGGTAACAAATATAGAGGGTTATTTGTATTATCATCAATTTCCACAATGTTAATGAATTTTTTTGTTAAAATGATAGTATTCTATAATTATACCATTTTCCTATTCATTTCCTTTTTTCAAAGGCAATTTCATTCAAATTGGCATATCTCCATAAGCTTGGCACTATTGCATTTAGACCGTATGTTCTAAAATTTATACCAATTTGAGACTTTAGAACTTTGTGTAGATGAATCACAAGTTTTTGGCATCATAAATCATGCCAATTTAGCAAAATTGTCCAATTTTTGACTTCCCCTTCTATGCCATTTGAATGCATTACTGCCATTTTAATGGAATTTTGGTTGCTATTGTAATTTATCTACAAAACCAGTCAAACCAAAGTACTCCGTAATAGTTTGTCACAAATGGGCAATGATTTTTTCCTACCATAGCAATCAAGTTGCATATGCCCAAGTTCATTGTCTATTGAAATTAAACATGAGAAGAGGTTTGAGGGGTTGGAAGGGCCATTTCAAGCCTATTCCCCAAGTTGGAATGCATCAAAATATTTTAAATTTTAAATTTAAAAAAAAAAATTAAACTTAAAATATTATTTAAAAATAATGATTAACTAATATTATATAACATGGCATGATCGTAGACACATTGGACTATTAATTTGGCAGAGTTTCCAAAGTTCTCCATAGTTTGAGAACTCATGGGAACCCATAGTCTTCTTTTGCCCTCAAACCTTTTCTAATGTAAACCACAAATTTGCCTCAAAATCAAACCTCATAATTGATCAATGCTCCAAAGATTTCACAAGTCTCTTAAACACCAAGTCAAAACACTCATGCACTCTCTCCTTCCTAACCCAAATCTCAAATACATCCAACTACCAACTACCATAGTTTCCTAGCAGTTTGGTCAAAAAATAAATAATTAAAAGGGTGCCTAAATTTTAGAAAACTATTGAACTAGTTTACCCCAAAACAACATATCTATTTTAAAAATTGCCTAATTCATAGAAATTCAACTCACTCTACACAATCTTGCATCTCTTCTTTGTAAGCATACATTGCAAAGTTTTCTGCCTCGCCATTTTGACCATTCCAAAGCAAAATTTCTCATAATTCTAAAACATACTTCTTGCATCTAACAATTCCTAATACTTAACCCCTAAATGTTTTGACTATGTTCTCACCAAAACCACTCCAAAACTAGCATTTCTAGTACAAGTACCAAATTTTAGGAAAAAAAACATTTTTTGGCACATATAACCATAGGATCTTGTAGTAGGCTAGTTTGAGAAGATGTGGAAAAAATTTCAAAAATTTCTACCATGCAGATTGCAAGATATTAGCGTTCGAAGTGAGAAAAATCTTTTTTTTGGCCTTGCCAAAAACCAGGCAGCTGCACTTTATAAGGTCACATTTGTATGAAAAAATGTTCAAAATGGTGGTGCGTTTTTAAATTCATTCTTCAAAGCAAGTTGGCTACATGCTTGAAAAAATTTGGATCATTTGATATTATACAACATATAGGAAAAAAACAATAAGTACAAAAAAGTCGAGAATGATTCAGAATACTAAATCGTTAAGAATTCATTCATGGAATTGAAAAATGCCAATCCCAATGGTTGTAATGTTGTACTAAACAACCTACACCTAATGTTTTTATTTATTTTTTCAAATATTTTGAAAAATGAGTTCAATAAAGAACTTCAAAGTTTATTTTAGAGTAGAGATTCCATAACTACCTACAAACTACCCACAACTAAAAATTGTCATAATTTTCATCTCATTAATCAAAATAGAATGATTCAAAGCTTTCCACCTACATATAAATCTATGAAACCAATTTCAAATCTTTATTTCTTAAAAAGTGATTTTTTCATATCTGCTCGAACTGCCCAACTTCGAAAAAAAATACATATCATGCAATAAATTTTTAACTATGTAGTCAAAAGTTATGAAAATTGTTGGGCCTTAAATGTGATACTCCTTGTCCACATGTTGTGTGAAAATTTCAAAGAAAAAAATGAAAATTCTATTTGTAATGAGCTGTCCAAAATATCTATAATGCTAAAAAAATGGTATTTGGGCCTTTAGGGGTTAATAAAACCCTAATATATAAGGTTTGTTAAGGTTTAGAATTTAAAGGTCAAATCAAGGATTTAGGTGAATGTGGTTGCTTTAGATGAAAATAGTAGCACTTTGTCTAAAAGAAAAACGTGTCTATCACAACCAGCTAAAATGCAACTAAATGTCTTATACAACTATTGTGCAACTATATTCCTCTATATTTGCATCAACTTTGACTTGTATGTTATTATAGTTGTAGAGTAGTTGTAGACTAAAGTATAGGATTATGGAATTGTAACAAAGTAGTCATTTAGAATTAATGTGAAGTATTCTACATTTAGTATTCATCACAGTTGATAATGTGGACAACTCTATGTTCCATAGAATCCACTTTGTTAAAACACAATTGTACACTACCTAAAATTTCATCATGAAAAAACGGCTATAGATCAACTTCAAAACAACTATAGTTAAACTAGAATACATCTTAAATTTCACTAGGAAATCATTTTAGTGCAATTAGAAATGAGTTGCAAAGCTAGTTGTATACTAGTTGGTCATTAGTTGCAAATGAATTGCAAGCCGCTTGTATGGGACCCATTAGTTAAATATATGGTTCAATTGCAATCCACTTGCATAGGACCCATAAAATAATCACATAAATTGCATAGAAGTCATAATCTAGTAGCAAGACTAGTTGGTAAGAAGTAACAAACGTGTTGTAAATGAATTGCAAACTACTTACAGCTATGTTGTTATGATATTGAAGTCAAATGAATTGTGAAGTAGTGAAAGGCAAGTCCAAATGAAGTTGAAAACCAATGCCATTTGAATCACAATAAAGTCACAAATAAGTTGCAACTTAGTTAGAAGTAACAAATGAGTCAGAAACAAATCATGCATTAGTTGCATTGAAATTGCAAAAAAATGAATTGTGTCACTGACCTCACATCGTAATGAATATCATATCAACAACCATGCCATAAAGTGCATCGATGAAGTTCCAAGTAAGCTACTACATGAGAAACAATCCTATTTTGCCTTGCAACTATTATACAACTAGAAAAACTTATTCATAGCGATTGAGGGCCTCTAAGTTCTCAGCAATAGCAAATGTTTGATGCAATTCAAAAATAAGTTGCTCGTTGTAGTCACAAAAACCCCAACCTCATTTTCTTCCAATGTAGCAACCATCTAAAAATTGTAAGAACAACTTGAATGAATGTTTAGCTTACTTTAATTATATTTTGAAATTTTCCAATTTTAATATATTATTTTTGGGATTGCCTAATTGTTTTTTGCACTTTAATTAATTACTAGGTAGAAAGCTGACCAAACTACTAAGAAGCTATGGTACTAGACATGAAAACATTTTAGTAGAGAATGAGTTTTCAATAATTCATATTGAAGGAGATGGGGTAGCAATGACTTTGATGAAACCAAGGAATGTGAACAACCTTATCGCCATTAATTAAACACCGTGGATATTGACATAATCGCAAATCATTGTTTCAAACAAAAACAATTGATATGGGAGAATGGAGATACAAAGTTTTAATGCCACCTTAATAATCACTCCATTACATGCAACAACATATCCACAAAAGTACACTCCACTTTCAATCAGAAATAGATGAATTTATGAACAATCAAATTTTCAACTCTAGGATATGTTATTTTAAAGAATCTCATTGGATAGAGAATAGAAAGTAAAATATGCAAAACGAAATGCATGTTGAACATTTAGTTAGTGATGTCATTAAAGGCATGGTATGTACAAAAGATTCCAAAATCTAGAAGTAAATTAATAGCTTATGGTTTAGTTGGATTTTAAAGGGTAAATCCTAATCTTGTTACCTCTCATTACCTTCCAAACTTTCATTATTATCTTAGTCTTTCTTTCACATATTTGTCAATTTCTTTCACTTAATCCCTAAAGGACCAAACAATGTTTTTTGGCAATATAGCGATTTTGGGCAGCTCACTACAAATGGAATTTTCATTCTTTTTCATTGAAATTTTCACACAACATGTGGTCAATGAGTAGCTTTAAGGCCCAACAATTTTCATAACTTTTGACTACATGGTTAAAAATTTATTGCATGATATATAGTTTTCTTTGTTCGGCAGGCAATCCAAGCAGAAAAAAACTTTTTTTTAAATCATTTTTTAAAAAAACTAAAATTTGAAATTGGTTTTTAAAATTTATTTATCCATGTATATCTTTGAATCATTTTATTTTTATTAATGAGATGAAAGTTATGAGGAGTTTTAGTTGTGGGTAGTTTGTAGGTAGTTATGGAATCTCTACTCTAAAATAAACTTCAAAGTTCTTTATTTAACTCAATTTTCAATATTTTTGGAAATAAAATAAAATAATTGGGTGTAGATTGTTTATTAAAACATTACAACCATTGGAATTGGCATTTTTCAATTTTAGAAATAAATTATTGACAATTTTGTATTTTGAATCATTTTCTACTTCTTTCTACTTGCTATTTTTTTTCCTATATGTTTTACAATTTCAAATGATTTGAAAATTTTCAAGCATGTAGCCAACTTGCCTTGAAGAATGAATCCAAAGAGTAACCACCATTTTGGACATTTTTTCATAATAATTTGACCTTAAGAAGTGTAGCTACCTAGTTTTTTGTAGGGACAAAAAAATGATTTTTGTTACTTCAAATGCTAATATCTTGCAATTTACACGGTGAAAATTTCTGAAAATTTTTCTACATATTTCCAAACCAAACTAATATAATATCCTATAGTTAAATGTATCAAAAGTGATTTTTTTTCAAAAATTATTGTTTGTACTAGAGATGGCAATATTAGAGCATTTTTGGTGAAAACATAGTCAAAATCATTAGATGGGATTTGAGGCCTTTAGAAGGCCGTGAGTTATCATGGTGGGGAATGCACTGCAGCAGCGACAGAGTAGTGACAGTGTAGCAAGTTGACATGGCCGAGACCTAGCCATGTCATTTTTGAAAAAAAAAATGAAAAAAAAAAATTCAACTTTTTTTTGCATTCTAAGAACTAAATTAAATTTTTTTTCCCCTGATAGTTGGCCATTCCCTCGCTGCAAGGGGAACAACGAGTGTACAAGCCTGAAACGGCCCTCCACAGGCCTCAAATCCCATCAAATGCCTTTAGGGGTTAAGGATTTTCAAAAGGACTTTTCATGATTTCTATTGTCTTCTATTAGCTCACTTGTATCCTTCTTAGATTTTTGAGATTAACCCTTGAAGAGTTTTTACTATGATTTCACCAAAAATTCTCCAAAACTACCATTTCTAGTACAAGTACCAAATTTTAGAAAAATATCAATATTGAACACATGTAATTGTAGGTTCTTGTAGTATGCTAGTTTGAGAAGATGTGGAAAATTTTTCAAAAATTACCACAATGTGGATTGTAAGATATTAGCATTTGAAGTGACAAAAATCTTTTTTTAGGCCCTGCAAAAAATTGGGTAGTTGTACTTCACAAGGTCAAATTTTTATGAAAAAATGTCCAAAATGGTGGTTCTTCTTTGGATTCATTTTTTGAGGCAAGTTCTCTACTTGCTTGAAAAATTTCAGATCATTTGGAATTGTACAACACATGGGAAGTAAATAGAAAGAAGTAGAGAATGATTGAAAATACCAAATTGTTAACAATTTAGTTATAGAATTTAAAAATGCCAATCCCAATGATTGTAATGCTATAATAAACAATATGCTTCATATGATTTTATTTCTTTAAAAAAAATTGAAATTTGAGTTAAATAAAGGACTTCAAAGTTTATTTTAAAAAAAGATTCCATAACTATTCGTAAACTACCAACAAACTAAAATTCCTCATAACTTTCATCTTAATAATAAAAATGGAATGATAAAAAACTTTTCGTATATAAATATAGATATAGAGAACCAATTTTAAATTCTTATTTTTTTAAAAGGTGATTTTTAAAGAAGTTTTTTTAGTTGTCAGAGATGCTTGCTAATTACTGAAAACTATATATCATACAATAACTTTTTAACCATGTAGTCAAAAGTTATGAAAATTGTTGAGCCTTAAAGCTACTTCTTGGAGACATGCTATGTAAAAATTTCAAAGAAAAAAAATAAAAATTCCATTTGTAGTGAGCTACCCCAAATCGCTATGTTGCCAAAAAAACATAGTTAAGGTTTTGGTGGTAATCCTCTAATTGCCTATTCATCTATATCAAGTTGCTCCAAAATTTTAGGCTTGTTTGTAAAAATTCTTTTGACCATGTGAAAAAATCTATGGGAAGTATTGAAAGTTAACTATTGGAAGTTTTTATTTTTCACTGAAAAATAAAAGGTAAGTATTTGATTTTTGAAAAGTCCTCATAGACAAATATATACTATTTATTAGTGGAAGTATAAAGCTTATCAAATTTACTTCATTCCATGACTTTGAGCAAAGCTTGCCAATTCCACTTGATTTAAGATTTTAAAAATTGTACTTATCCATTTGCTTTGAAAATGGTCCCAATGGAAAGAGTAAAGTGTTTCCATGATTTTCACCATTGAAAATTTAAACATGCCATTCCAAGTGTTTATTTGGAGTTATTTGCAAGTTCTTTTTATAAAAAATAATTGCATTTCAACAATTGCAAGATGGATTGTGTGATGAGTTTGATAGCTCTTCATTTGATCTCAAGGTATTTAAAAGTGCATTTTAGTGTTTTGATGTATAAAAATAGATTGTTGCACATAACACATCAAGTGCCACAACCTACATCAAATATACAATCAAAACTAAACAAGAATGAATGCATAATAATTACACCATATGGGAGTCCATTTAGTACTATAAGTCAAAGCGGAGTGGCCCCTATATCACTGTATTTGACAATTCTAACACAATTTCTAATTGTTCATGTCACTTTTGATCCCATAAAACTCATGTATGCAAATTTCTCAAACATTGTGGGGCATGATAGTATATTAAAAATAGAATGCATACATTTTTCTTGTTGTAATCTCACAACTCCTATGCAATTTCATACTTAAAACTGGTATGCACACTAATAAGCAAATTTGAACCTCCTGGAAGAGCATCCAAGCTTAAATCAGATTAGCAATAAAGTTTGTCAGTATGCACTTCAGTTGCTTCAGAGATTCAACCTTCAGTCAGATTCAAAGGAAAGAGTAATTGGCATCTAAAGCTGCTGAAATCAGTCCAACGATTTCATTCTAATGCCTTGGAAATGTGGTCATATGGTACAAGATGGCGTTGCATATAACTTAAATTCTTTTGCGTCTTAGAGAGCGTTGAAGTCGCCTTACGCTTCCAAGCGCTGCAATTAATGCCCGAGTAACAGATGTGCTCCATCTCGAAGGCCATCGTGAAGAAAACTACATCATTCAACGACTTCAAGGTTTTGCAGCTACTGCTTTTTGACAAACCTGGTCAAAATATACTGAATTCAGAATGTTGCATTTCTAGTCTTCACTAAGCCACAAAGAAATTTATTTCAGTGGCAACATTGGCAACTCCATTGGCAACTCCATGGCAAACAACTACATGAGGTAAACAAAAATGAAATCTACAAAAATGTGCAAACAAACTATTTGCCCATTGCACCAGACTGCAAGCTTCTATCAGAAAGTAAAATCCACAGCGACACTGACACCACCTATATAATCGTGTTTGGTCGTTCTGTCATCCTTGAGAAAGCGGACTTCTCTTCTCAAAGAGGTGAACCACAAACTTCTGATCGAAGTGACACTACTGAACAACTCTATTGGACTCATGATGAAACAACTTTCAGAACGCTTGACCTGCTTAAGAAAAACTAAACCTTCTACTGAATGTCAGCAGGACTTCCGTCCTCCTCGGAAGCTGAGATCAACTTGGCTATTTGGCGAAACATAGATCTCCATTGACGATATGTGGATCTGCATTTCTCATTTTCGAACTCGGATTGACGTAGCTTCTGCTCCAGCTCTGATTTTTCTTTCTCGGATTCACGTAGCTTCTGCTGCAGCTCTGAGATTTCTACCTTGGATTCAAGCAATCTCTGTTGCAACTCGACGTTCGATCCTGGAAAGTCCTCTGGATGCTTCTCCTGACAAGTCACACGCAACTGAAGCTGAACCTGCTCAGGAAACGACTCCAACTGTTGAAAAGCGATCGCAGTTGCCGAGTTCAAATCAGGCTCAAGAACCCCCAAACCTTGATCTCCACCACCAAGTTGGAGTAGACTAGCAAAAATCGCAGAGATCGGGTTGTCCCAGGCACTCGACTGTGGAGGTACTAAAGGAGACTCGAAATCGGAAACAAGATCTGTTTCAGAGTTATCACCTACAGCCTTGTCCAGATCGTCCACTGCTGAAATGTCATACTCCTCCAACTGGGGCATGCTGCTGATGAATTGGTCGAAATCAAAGTCTGATGAGAAGCAGGCCGAAAGTACCTCTCGAGCCAGAGGTGCCTCTTGCCCTATACAATGGGATTCAGAAGTTGTCGCCCGCTCTTCTACGCCATAGCCTCCATGTGGTGGAGTAAAACAAGTCGGCTCAATAGCAGTGCTGGGAGCGCCGAAAGCTGATGGAGAGGGGTCACGACGACGGGCTTCACCGGCATGGCCATGGTGTGAACCTGTCTCAACAGCAGGGTGGAGTAGGTTTTCTCTTCTTGCCCTCTCCTCCAGCAGTTCTGCATACAATTCCTTGGTTTTGTGGGTCACCCAAACTGCTTTCTCCTTCCCAGAGGGAGGGCAATTCTCTGGTTCGGTCACGGATGGAAAGGGAAGGCAAAGCCCATCCTCAAACTGCACAGGTCGACACTCCTCTTTCCCGTAGAGGACCGCTGCTATGTGACGCACAATCTCGGCCTCACGGGGGGTGTCGTACGAACCGAGAGGAAGGTAATTGAACTTCAGCGAGGTGCCGGACTCTAGTTTCTGTCTGGGTGGTTTCAATCTGGGCTCGTACTTGTAATGTGTGATTGATCCCCTCGTGTCTTTCACGGCTCTGCGGTACACTCCTCCAGGGAAATCCGATTCATCTCCCAATTGCGAAGCACGGTCTGCAGGTGGGCAGGATTTGCGCTTGCGACGACTGGCTGTGTAAGATACCTGTCTGCACTTAATCCAGACGTAAGACCCCAGGAACAGCACTATCGCCACGAAAATGAGTCTGAACAAGAAGGAGCCCCGGGAATAGGTTTTGCCTCCCCCCTTGTCCACGCATCCGATGAGATGCTGGTACACGAAAGAGAGGAGAGCAAGTGCCGACAACACAACTTTGTGTGCCGATTCGAGCTTCGAAGATACACATTCCTCAACAGCCTCTACAAAACCTTCTAAATGTAATGCGAGGTCAAGCATCCTGTATCTATAGATTCCAACTCTAAACAACGAACCGGATTCAACCAAATTAAGACTGTACCTTAGAACATCAGAGACGTCCTGTTCCAATTGGAGCAGGATCCCAGCTACAACTTCAGAAAACTGGGCACACTTCTCCGCCCTCTTCAGCAGGTTATCTACATGCCATATCATATCTGGGATGAAATGACAGGTGCGACCAAACCTGCTTCTATAACTTGGTTGAAAGAACAGGAATGCCAAGTCGTGAACATTGTTTTCAAAGTCAGATCTTTGAAAATGTAATCGAGCAGCGTTCACCAAATCATTGTACATACGAACGAATTCCTCATTACTTCGCAACGACACTGATTTCAACTGACGGGGACTTCTCGAAGGAAAGGAGAACCCCATAGTCCTTCCGGCCAGGGAGCGCCTTGAAAAGCTTGGGGAGACTTTTCAGAATGCTCTCCCGGTCGTCCTGTTCGCTCTTGCAGTGAAAAAGGAGAGAGATATTGACAAGCTCCTATCTACAAGCCAACCTACAGTTACCGGTCTCTCAGAGTTCTGCAAAATCCAAACCTTCCAAAATTCGCTCTCCCACCAAACTCCAGCCAGCCAGCAGGGGCAGAGAGAGAGAGGGTAGTAGACTGAAATAGGGAAGTAGCGGTGGAAGGCACACACAGAAGCGCTCGAAAGCACTGATCAACCTTACAAATCCAAACACTGGATGAGAAGCAAGCTCCCCAGGGTCTTCGCTTAAGTAAAGAGCTGGGGGGAGAGCGGAAGGGGGTGGGAGGGAGAGTGGGAGGGAGAGTGGGAGGGAACGGGTGGCGAGATGCCGGTGCGGAATCAGGAGTGAACCCCCAAGGAAGGGAACACACCAAACCAACGCAAATGAATGCATTCATGACTTGTCATAACAAAGCGGCAATCTAAAATGCTAATTGAATTAAAAAAAGATAAGAGATGGCCCACAAATCAAACGAAGTCAATCAAATTCATTGATGATTTGAAGGAATGAAGAACAAATCAGCCCGAGTCAAAGCGTGGCGAGGACAAGGAATTAGTGTTTGGAGAGCTTATTTTGGAGTGACTGGTCTTCTTTTGTCCCTTCCCGGGTCTGTGGTGGACCACTTTTCCTTGGCTGGCCACGCCCAAGCTCCGGCCCCGTGAATGGGTGGCAATGCTCTAAAAGTATGTTCACACCTAAACTTAGCAAGTGTTCTTTATAGTGATGGTACAAAAAAATTTCAATAGGTGTTCAAACCATAGTTACTTTGTAACTGTCAAATCTATGTGGCTACAAAGCTGACAAGGGGTTACGAGTGGTATTTACCATAGAGAAGTCAAGGACAATTCATAACTCTCTGACATTGCAGGTTGTTGTTATAAAAGTTAAAATCTCTTGCTTTTGTAGATTTTAGAGCACAAACAATGGTTTTTCATAATGCAAGGAGATTGAGGCAATTCTTGGGGCAATTAAGGTAAAGTAGTGCATTGAGGTTAAATGATCCATTGCGGTCACTTAGGAAATGACCCATTGTGGTTTCTTTTCACTATGTGAGATGTGGGCTACAATGCATGTCTTACATGACAGTAATGAAGTGAACAATGATTTTATTAGGAACTTCTGACTTTTTAGTGTGAAATTCATTATTAAAATTGACTTTTTAGGACTTCCATGATAGAAAACATTTTGACTGCATTAGATAAGGTAGAAGGTTCAGAAAGTACTCATCAAAGGAAAAAAAGACCTCTATACAAAAATGGGTGGACCCAAAGGTTTTTACATTTTTGTGGAAGAAAGAGAAATGAGGAATACAAGAGTGAAAATTTTAAGTTTAATTTTCTGACTTGAAATGAAGAAGATATGATTTTTCAAAGTCAGAGGTGCATAGGTCCCTATTAATGCTCATAGGTGCAATTGTAATCAATCAAAATTTGCCATTGAATGGAACTAGTGAGTTTAAGAATGATCCTAACCATGCCTTTAAATGGAACCAATGAGTCTAAGAATGATCTACTATACATTACCATTCAATTCACTCCCAATTGTAAATCAAAATTTATTGCAACTGCTAAACACTCTAGGGTTTCCTCACATAGTTTCAAATCTAGTTTCAAATACAATTCAAAGTGCTTTAATTTTTGCATATGATGTCCAAATTCAATAAAACTTGTTGGAAAATTTGCATTCTCTCTTCTAGTTTGTGTGCTAAAATTTTCAGATGAATACAAGATTTATTGATATTTTGGAAACCAATCAAAGCTCATAGGTTCAATTTGAGTCCACAAAATTGCATTTGATGGTGCAATTTCAAGGGCTCGTATCTCCTTCATCCAATGTTAGTTTTCAATAAAATTTGTTGGATTATGTTTCCTTAGAAGTCTAGTTATTGTGATAAGATTTTCATGTCCATCCAAGTTGTTTTGAATGTTTGGGAGCAATTCAAAGTTTAAAACCCCGACATTTTTTGATTACAATGAACTTTGGCAGCTTGTTTCTTCTTCATATAATGTCCATTTTTAATAATTTTTTTGGAAAAGTTGTACATACTAGTCTAGTTTGCTCAATTGAAATTCCACATCAATTCAAGAATTAATGAGTGATTGAGAAGCATTTTAGTAGAAGGAGGTTCAGCCTCAGATGTGTTTTTTGCAATTTTTCTTGTTATTTTTTGACATTTCAAAGTCATTCTGTAGACCTCACCAAATTCAGGTCTTTATTATGAGTAAAATCACTTTTGATGATGGACCATGTCACTTGTTCAATAGTCTAAAATCACACACATGGGTTGGCAGTTTTTAACCACATGAAGTCATTTCCATTTCTACATCCCATGTACACTGTTTTGGACACTTCTGTAGGGGTGGTTTTTAATGCCTGAACTATTTTAGAGACTCCTCCTATAGTAAGATGAACATTCAGATTTTGTTGGTTTTAAGGTAGTCTACAAACTTTTTTTGGGCTGAACACTTCAAGAATTCCTAGCAAATTCATACTTCATACCAAAAAAATATAATTTCAATTGAACTTGCTGTTTCCTACATTTGTATTGATGTAGGGAAAAAATTGAAAAACTTTAGCAACAAGATGTCAAACTCCTCATTCTAACCACAATGGGCTATTTTACCTTATATAACTCTACCGAAGGAGTTCAATGAACTACCTCACTTGTTTCAAGAACCAACCATTTATGAATTGAGAAGCCTAAAGAGAAGCTCTTTATGTAGATATGGAGTGATAGTAAGTAATACAAACCATATGGGATATGTAAATTAGAATTAGTAGGAGCTTAAACATTCATAGTTAAGCTAAAAGTAGGAATTGAGTTCAAAATAGAATTTCAGACCTCATTTAAGAATAGTAGAACTATTTTTTTTTTTAAATTTAATAAAGTTGTGAAATCAAGTTAAAATTCATCTCCAAAAATCCATTTGTAAATTTGACCCTCCAATCAAAAGTTATGAATAAATTTCAAAGAGGGGTTGGATGGGATATTTTCAAACATCCTCTTTGAAATTTTATTCATAACTTTTGATTGAAGGATCAAATTTACAGATTTTTGGAGATGAAATTTAAATGTGTTTACCTACTTTTCTTTGTCCAAAGTTTTTTGAAAAATTCTATTCTACTATGCCTAAATGAGGTTTTAAATTATAATTCACACATAAATCTTAAATTTTGACAATTAGTGGTCAAGTTCTCATCTTTACATTATCCCATATCCATCGAGGATTCATGATGAAAAATTAATTTCATTATAAAAATGATCTCCCCACCTTCCATTCCCACAAATGTCAATGATGCATTTTTTTCATTTTGCCACTTGATTTCTTTCATAGGTAGATGTTCAAATAACATTGGTATTGATGCTTGCTTTATTCTCAATAATGTTTAGATGAGTTGTGTGGATGAGGACTTTGGGGAGGAAAAGGTAGCCTCTGTGAAGGCTATTGGATTTATGCCCCATGTGTGAACTACTAATAACTTAAGATGACCATGGTCTTGATGAACCAATGCCAAACCAACACAAAATTAATCTTATCAATGAAACCTGTACCTTTTTGCCTTTGTCAGAGGCATTATGATTTTAGAACCACTGTTACCAAACGCCAAGTGTGTACATACCTTAAGGTAAAACAACCCATTGTGGTTAGAATGAGGAATTTGGCCTCATATCATTGCTGAAATTTCTCAATTTTTTCCCACCTAAAGAGAAGTGTGAGAAATACTAAATAGGTGATGCTCATCTTGTCCACCCAAAGTAGTCATAATATTTTCTAATATTGAAGGCTTGGAAAGTCAATTCCTACAATGGATTCACACTGAAAAGTTGGAAGTTCCTAATGAGGTCACTAATCACTCCATTACTGTCATGTGAGACATACGTTGTTGCCCAAATCTCACATACTGAAAAAAACCATGATGGGGTCATTCTCTAGCTAACCACTGTAGATTATATGACTACAATGAACTGTTTTCTTTATATATTACAAGTAGAGAAGAGAAGATTTCTAACATGTATATAACACTATAACTACCACATATATGATAAGGAAGAGATATCCATTTGAAAAGTAAAAATAAAAACAAAAATTCTACCTGCAATGGTGAATAGAAAAACATTGCAGATTCATATTAAAATTATTATTATTATTATTATATTGTGTTATATTTTTATAATGCCACTATTACCACTAACCAAAATTTTGTATTTCAATCTTTGTAAGTCCTCCCTATTACAATTAGAGTAATTGCAAGAAATACTAGTCCTTTTTCTAGTCATAATGACCACTACAAGAGAAAGGTGTGTTTTAAGTATAGTCCTAATAGTATTGTCTTTTAAGTAATGACTTTTAAGTAAGGTTTTCAGTAAAATTTTACTAAAAACCTTACTTAAAAGTCATTACTTAAAAGACTATACTACTAGGACTATACTTAAAACACACCTTTCCCTTGTAGTGGACAATGACTTTCTTGTCATTTGCTATAACTTTTGAAGCACAAATCCAATCCATACCTTAAATTTGGCTATTTGTTTTGTTTGTTACATTGAGATCTTCTAAATTGTGCATCCTGCTTGTGTTCTTGATACTATCAAAAAGCTCACAGCAAGGAGGGGTGTACAAGCTTTGTTTTGTGGTGTTTGAACATATGGTGAGAAAGTTATTGAATTAAAAGTTTTTATGAAAATTACTTTTATTTTTGTTTTGACTATGGCAACGGCACACAGCACACTAGTGAATATGAAATTTGTATTGAACATGTCTAACTTGATGGTAGTCACATCTTTTTCTTTAAAAAAGAGTTAAAAAAATCATTTTTGTTAATTTGTCACACTTTGAGGTTTAGGGGTTTTTACTATGTTAGGATTCTACTTCAAATTTAATAACTTGGAGCTGAAATTTTTATGATCTATTTGCATAGTAGGAAAGCATACATCCACCAAAAGAAATTTTAAAATATTTTATTTTATGTCCTCTACAACATTCCATTGTGCACAAATTTTGGATATTAAAGATAGTTCTAAGATCTCTTCACCAACTCTAATCACCAACTCTTCTCAAATGGCCAAATTTTTAGTTTAAAAATAATTTTGATTTTCCTATTTTTTACAAATTAAAATGTGAAAGTACCCATTTTCATGAGATTTTGCACTTTCCTAGTTCTCCTCCTCAAATATATTTTCTATGCTTTTCCTTCCTTAGGTACCTTCTTCTCAAAGGTGTATACAATAAACAAATTTTTAATATTTTCTTTAAAAATATTCCAATTATAAAATATTCTCAAAAAAAATTAGGAGTATTGTATAAAACACTACAAGAACTCCACGGTGTTTTTTGCAATGACCCTATATCATTGAAAAAATAATATATATTTAACTTATCAACCTTTTGGCTATTCTAATACATAGCTAGGTATATTTACAAAGGACATTATAAAGAATTAGAAATGTTTAGTATCTAACATTTTTCTTTGAGGATCTCAAAAGGGAGGTAACTCAATAATTTATATATTGACAATGAGATGTAATTGTATACTGAGGTAACAAATAAAGAGGGATATTTTTATCATCATCAATCTCCACAATAATAATGGAAGTTCATTAAAATGGTAATAATACATTTTTCATTTTTCTACTCATTTCCTTCTTTCAAAGTCAATTTTGTTAAAATTGGCATACCTCTGCAAGCTTGGCACTTTCACATTCAATTGAGTAGCCAATTCATTTCCAACCACTTAAGAAATTATGCATGTTCAAAGCACAAGTTTTTCAGTGTGGAGCTTCTCTCTTGTACAAAAATAAAATTTGGAAGGATTGCATATTTTTTAAGAATTATGCTATACAAAGTGTAATTACTATCAATTATTTAGTGAAAGATTCTCTCCAACCTATAATGATGATATAGACCCTTCTATTTCTAACCATGGACTCATTGCAAAAATCAACCTAAAGTTGGTTGCAATATTGATAGCCTTGCATCACATTATAATGTGTTACAACTGCTGCTTACACTGCACCACAACTTCACGAAAAGAAAGCAACCTAGCTATAGATTGGAAATGGGTCAGCTACTATAGACCATGTGTTCTAGAATCTATACCAATCCAAGACTTTAGAACTTTGTAAAAATGAACCACACGGATTTTGGGCACCTGGAATCATGCCAATTTAATGAAATTATCCAGTTCCACCCTTCCCTTTCCGCACCATTTGAATGTTGGGAATGGATTACTGCCATTTTAACAAAATTTGGGTTGCTCCTGTGATTTCTCCAGAAAACCAGTCAAACCACAACAATGGGCGATGATGAACAAATGTATGTGGCAAATGGGCGATGATGTTTCCCTATCACAGCTGCACTCAAGTTGCGTAGTACGCCCAATTCATGAGTCGTCTACTGAAATTCACCGCAGCGTGGCCTTGAAATCAAACATCAAACACTCCTCGAAATGGAAGATCTTCACAAGTCTCATGGAATACATAATACCATGTCATTTGTTCTCTCATCAATCCCTACCTAAGATCACATGGGTTGAAAACTTTCCTTGTAGTCTTGTTGAATATAACATCACATTTTGATATATTAGGAGAAATTCTTGTATACACATGTAATCAAGACAAGGAGTTTCATAAGTATGAAAAAGGGATTTGATCCCTTTTTTGACTCCTACAACTTCAAGTACTACTTTATTTTAAAGCTACTTTTATATGCAACAAATTAACCTCTTAAAATTTCATATCCATTTTAGTGTGATGAAAATGTCTTGAGAACTATCATGAATTATCAATGTATTAACTGTGAAAAAGGATGCTTTAAGGATTTCTATCACTCAAGGAAAAGACAATAAACTAACTAAAAACTTGTCTTCGAATGATGAGGTAGTCTAGATATCATCAAGATATGGTATGTACAAAGGATGAAGTAGAGCTTGGAGCAAACTAATACCTTTGGATTATAGTAGACTAATCCTAACCATTGAATTGCTTTGAATTAACTTTAAGAAACATTCTTCATAATTTTATCTCACAACTTGATAGGTTTCATTCACCTCAACCCAAAACAACCAAAGAGCCAAAGAAAGATCAAGTTTTCTTGTTTGAAGTTGAAGAGCAAGCAAAATAGTGCTCAAGAAAGAAATAATCAACATGGAAGACAGAAAATTGTTCTTTCTCTTTTTAGAAAAAGTGTGAATTTCCATGTTTATTTGGATTACACAACGCTTACTTGAACACCTTCTCAACTTTCTTCAAGCGCCTTTTGTTTTGGAACTACCAGAACTAAGTACTCGGTCAGAACATTGTCAGAAAAATCCCTAACATATGAAAACAGTACAAAAACTACTCCGTGACTATCACATGCATTTTGGAAGTCTAGACTGCTGTCACGCTGAATAGTTATGGGAGCGTAATCCTCACACCAGACGCTCTTAATTATCGAGGAAATTTGAACCTCCGATCAATGCAAACTCCAATCAAATTAGTCACACGTCTGTCTGTTTGATCTTCAGTTGTTGCAGAGATTCAACCTTCTCCCGACTCCCGTCAGTTGAATTCTCATGACAAAGGAAAGAGTAATGGGCATCCCACTGAAGCGGCTCAAATCGGCCCTACCATTTCCTGCTTAGCATTGGCAATGCTCTCCAGTGGTACAACACGGAGTTTCATTTCAGTTCGTTGGCTTCGAATCCACTGATATTTACAGAGCGTTCAAGAAAGGATTCTTGAAAAGTGTTGCAATCAATGCCTGTGAAATATACCCGGTCCATGTCGAACACCATGATTTACATCACTAAATGACTGCCAGGATTCGCAGCTCGTGCTTTGATCCCATAAGGCAAACTTTCGGGAATGCATGCGAGAACTGATCCTAAAACTGATGTGGGGGACTCAACAGCAATTCACGTCACCAGCATAAGGATTACTGCACTGAAGAGAAGTCACTGCATGCCATGACCAAAGCGCATCCGTTACAAACCTGGTCAAAATACTGAATTCCGAATGTCGCATTTTCTAGTCTTCACTGGGTCACAAACTAATTAATTTCATTTGCCATGGCTTGGCAATGAACTACAGAGGGATGAAATCGACCAAAATGTGCAAACAAACCATTTGCCCATTGCACGGAAACGAAAAGGCTCTTTCAAAACGTCGAATTCACAGAGACACTTACATCACCTACACTATCATGTTGAGTCCTTGTGTCGTCCTTGAGAAAGTAGAATACTCAAAAAGATGCACCACGAACTTCTACATTACGGCACAACCCTACAGGACTCCTGCTGAAACAGGTTTCAAAACGCTTGGACTTTTGCAAATAAAACGAAACCTTCCACTGAAAGTCAACAGGACATCCAACCAGGTTGGATGTTCAGATCAATTGGGCTACTTGATGAAACAAGGATCTCCATTTCTCATTTTCAACCTCGGCTTTACGTTGCTTCTGCTGCAGCTCTGAGTATCGTAACTCGGATTCAAGCAGCTTCTGCTCCACCTCTGATTTTTCTTTCTCGAATTCACGTAGCTTCTGCTGCAGCTCTGAGTTTCGTACCCCGGATTCAAGCAACCTCTGTTGCAACTCGACGTTCGATCCTCGAAAGTCCTCTGGGTGCTTCTCCTGACAAGTCACACGCAACTGAAGCTGAACCTGCTCAGGAAACGACTCCAACTGTTGAAAAGCGATCGCAGTTGCCGAGTTCAAATCAGGCTCAAGAACCCCCAAACCTTGATCTCCACCACCAAGTTGGAGTAGAGTAGCAAAAATCGCAGAGGTCCGGTCGTCCCAGGCACTCGACTGCGGAGGTACTAAAGGAGACTCGAAATCGGAAACACGGTCTGTTTCAGAGTTATCACGTACAGCCTTGTCCAGATCGTCCACTGCTGAAATGTCATACTCCTCCAACTAGAGCATGCTGCTCATGACTCGGTCGAAATCAAAGTCTGATGGAAGTACTTCTCGAGCTAGAGGTGCCTCTTGCCCTAAACCATGGGATTCGAAAGTTGTCGCCCGCTCCTCTACGCCATTGCCTCCATGTGGTGGTGTGAAGCAGGTAACTTCAGCAGCAGTCCCGTGAGCGCCAGGAGTTGATGGAGAGGGGTCACGACGACGGGCTTCACCGTCGTGGTCATGGTGTGAACCTGTCTCAACAGCAGGGTGGAGTAGGTTTTCTCTTCTCGCCTTCTCTTCCAACAGTTCTGCATACAATTGCTTGGTTTTGAGGGTCACCCAATCTGCTTTCTCCTTGCCAGAGGGAGGGCAATTCTCTGGCTCGGTCACGGATGGAAAGGGAAGGCAAAGCCCATCCTCAAACTGCACAGGACGACACTCCTCTTTCCCGTAGAGGACCGCTGCAATGTGACGCACAATCTCGGCCTGACGGGAGGTCTTGTACGAACCGAGAGGAAGGTAATTGAACATCAGCGAGGTGCCGGACTCCAGTTTCTCTCTGGCTGGTTTTAATCTGGGCTCGTACTTGTAATGTGTGATTGATCCCCTCGTGTCTTTCACGGCTCTGCGGTACACTCCTCCTGGGACGTCCGATTCATCTCCCAATTGCGAAGCACGGTCTGCAAGTGCGCAGGATTTGCGCTTGCGACGATTGGCTGTGTAAGATACCTGTCTGCGCTTAATCCAGACGTAAGACCCCAGGAACAGCACTATCGCCACGAAGATGAGTCTGAACAAGAAGGAGCCCCGGGAATAGGTTTTGCCTCCTCCCTTGTCCACGCATCCGATGAGATGCTGGTACACGAAAGAGAGGAGGGCAAGTGTCGACAACACAACTTCGTGTGCCGATTCGAGCTCCGAAGGTGCACATTCCTCAAAAGCATCTAGAAAATCTTCTAAATCTAATTTCAGGCGAAGCATCCTGGCGCCATAGACGCCAACCATAATCAACGCACCGATTTCAACGAAATAAGGACCGTTCCTTAGAACATCAGAGACGTCCTGTTCCAAGTCGAGCATGATCCCAGCTAGAACTTCAGAAGACTGGGCACACTTCTCCGCCCTCTTCATCAGGTGATCTACATGCGATATCGTTTCTTGGACCAATTGCCAGTCGCCATCCAACCTGCTTCTACCTTTTCGTTCAGGGTATGAGAGTGCAATGACTTGAACATCGTCTACGACACGAGATCTTTGAAAACGTAATCGACCAGCTTCCACCATATCATTGTACAGACGAACGAATTCCTCATTACTTCGCAACGACACTGATTTCAACTGACAGGGACTTCTCGAAGGAAAGGAGAACCCCATTGTGGTATATCCAAGTCCTTCCGGCCAGGGAGCGCCTTGAAAAGCTTGGGGAGACTTTTCTCCCGACCGTGCCTCACAATTCGCTCTTACAGTGAAAAAGGAGAGAGATGTTGACAAGCTCCTATCTAAGCCATCCTACTGTTACCGATCTCAGAGTTCTGCAAAATCCAAAGCTTCCAAAATTCGCCCTCCTACCAAACTCCAGGTAGTCAGCATGGGCAGAGAGAGAGGGCAGTAGACTCAAATAGGGAAGTAGCAGTGGAAGGCACACACAGAAGCGCTCGAAAGCACTGATCAACCTTGCAAACCCAAACACTGAGAAGCAAGCTCCCACTTAAGTACGTAAGAGCTGGGCGCGGGTGGGGAGTGGGAGGGAGAGTGGGAGGGAGAGCCTCCACCCGTGGAAGGGAACGGGTGGCGAGATGCCGGTGCCGTGGAACCAGGAGTCAACCCCCAACACCACCGCCCCACCGGCCAGGGTGAACTGACCCCCTCATTGCCCCATTTTACCCCTGGGGAAAACGCTGTGGAATTTTTTATTTGCAATCAGATGAATTTTTTTGCAAATTCTGAATTCAGATTTGCAATCAGCGGCCCCAAATTGGCCCCGAATTAGCATGGGGCAGTGTAGAAATGTAAAAATTCATGGCAAAAAAATAGGGGGCTTTTTTCACAATTAACCCTGGTTAGGGCAATGAGGGGGTCAATTCTCCCTAGCCCAACACCACCAACCCCCAACAATTGCTGAGTTTATTTTGAGACATTAATTTAACTATTTTATTAGCAAGTCCCCTCTCCTTTGTCTTTAATCCCTAATTGTCGATTTAAAAAATGAATATCTTATAACATCAAAGATGTACTTTTTGCAACATTGTAGGGCTCCAGTAGGGGTTCAGTAATAGATTAGTTTGTCACACCCCAACAACCCTTTGGAGAGTCCAAATTTTTCTAATGTCACTTCATTACCGTCATAAGAGACATGCATTGTCATCCAAATCTCACATACTGAATAAAATCATAATGGAGTCATTCCCTAAGTGACTACTATGGGTCATCTAACCACAATGGATTGTTCTCTTTATAAGTAACAAGTAGTCAAGAAAAGATTTCTAACACATATATAACATAGTAACTAATACATATACAAAACATTATAACACATAAACAAACCATGATTGTACGTTGTCCCCTATAACCGTTATTACAATGAAAATGTTGTAAGGAAGAGATATCCATTTGAAAAGTAAAAGTCAAAAACAAAAATTCAACTTGCAATGGTGAAGGAAAGAACATAACAAACACATCCAAAAAGTAAAAACAATAATAATATTTATTGTCCTGTCTTGTATTTTTATGATGCCGTTGTTACTACTAACCAAAGTTTTGTATTTCAATCTTGGTAAGCACTCTTTATTATAACTACATGGTCAATGCAATACCGGTCCTATTTCTAGTCACAATGACAATAAGTCACTTGTCATCCGCTATAATTTTTGAAGTACAAGTTCATTGAATATGAAATTTGTATTAAACATATTTAACTTGATGGTAATCACATCCTTTTTTAGAAATTAAAAAATCTTCTTATATTTAAAAATCATTTTTGTTAATTTGTCATACTTTGAGGTTTAGGATTTTTTATTATGTTAAGAGTCTACTTCAAATTTAATGATATGGAACAAAAAAATTCATGATCTATTTGCATAGTAGGAAAACATAGATTTAGCAAAAGAAATCTAAAAATATATTATTTTATATCCTCTACAACATTCCCATTGTGCACAAATTTTGAATATTGAAGGTGGCTCTAAGATGTCTTTACCAAGTGAACTCTCATCACCAACTTTTTTCAAATGGCCAATTTTCAATTTAAAAAATAATAATAATTTTCCTATTTTTTGCAAATTAAAATGTAAAAGTACCAATTTTCATGAGATTTTGCACTTTCCTAGTTTTCTACTTAGATATTTTTTTAATGCTTTTCCTTCCCATGGTACCTTCTTCTTAATGGTATATACAGTAAATATGATTTTAACATTTAAAAAAAAATCTAATTATAAAACATTCTCAAGAAAATCAAGACTATTGTACATAACGCTACAAAAATTGTATGGTGTTTCTTGCAATGACCCTATCACTAGAAGAAAAACGTGTCCGTTGCAACCCACTGAGATGCAACTATGTGTCCTATACAACTGAGATGTGACTGTAGCCCTCTGTATTTGCACCAAATTTCACGTGTATGTAGTTGTAGTCACAAAGTAGTCGGAAAATGAAGAATAGGGTTACGATATTGTAATAGAAGAACTGACATGAGGTATTCTACATCCAGTATTCATCGCAGTTGTCCATGTGGACAGCTATCCGCGAAGTAGAGTCCACCGTGGAAAAATGCAATTGCTTTTATTACAGGCTGCAACTAAAAACTAGAAGATTGCAACTTAGAAATGACTCAAATGCAACTAAGAATCAACTATAATACAACTAGAGCCCGACTACAGTGCAACTAAAAAACGATTCAAATGCAACTAGAGAACAAGTGCAATGCAACTAGAACATAACTGAAAATCGATTCAATTGTCCCATATCGATTGTCAAGAATACCATCAGCTTGAACATATAAGAATGGTAAATTATAGCATTCTTGTGTAATGAATTTTGATAGTGAAATTCTAATATTTATATATTTTGTAGATTTTTACACTTTGTAGATTTCTACAATTTGTAGATTTCTATAATCTACAACTCTATAAAGTATAACCAAGTCGCAAACTAGTTGCACACTAGTTGCAAACCAGTTGTATGTCAATCGCAAACTAGTTGCACACCAATTGCAAACCAGTTGTATGTCAATCATAAACTAGTTGCACTCTAGTCGCAAACGAGTTGCACATCAATCGCAAACTAGTTGCACATCAGTTGTATGTCAATCGCAAACCAATTGCACATTAGTCGCAAATCAGTTGCACACAAATAAGTGAAATAACTTCCACATCAGCAACCACGTCACAGTAGTTCATCGACGAAGTTCTCCATTGCCTATCGAATGACAAACAACCTCGCGACTGCAGTGCAACTCATGCGACTTGTCCACTACAACTGCGGACTCCAGAATATTACCAAGTCGCAAACGTCCGATACGACTACAAACCAGTCGCAAACCGCAGTCGCAAAACCCTGCTTTTTCTTCTAGTGTATATCATTGAAAAAATAATATATATTTAACTTATCAGCATGTTGGCTATTCTAACACATAGTCACATAGCTAGGAATATTTACAAAGGACGTTATGAAGAATTATAAATGTTTGGTATCCAACATTTTTCTTTGAGGATCTCAAAAGGGGCTGCAATTCAATCATTTATACAATGAGATGTAATCGTATACTGAGATAACAAATATAGAGGGTTATTTTTATCATCATCAATCTCCATAATGATAATGGAAATTTTCATTAAAATGGTAGTAATCCATTCTTCATTTCTCTACTCATTTCAATCCTTCTTTCAAAGTCAATTTTGTTAAAATTGGCATACCTCTACAAGCTTGGCACTTTTACACTTAAAGTAGCCAATCCATTTCCAACCACTTAAGCAATTACTTATGTTTGGAGTGTAGTTTTCTTAAGTGCAAAGTTCTTTTCTTGTACAAAAATAGAATTTGGAAGGATTGCATATTTTTCAAGAATTTTGCTACACAAAACGTAATTACTATAAATTTTTTAGTGGAAGATTATCTTCAACCTATAATGGTGATAGGAACCTTTCTATTTCTAACCATGGATTCATTGTAAAAATTGACCTAGGGCTGGTTACAATATCGGTAACCTTGCAACCCATTATAATGCGCATCAGCTACTCCTTGAACCACTTCACAACTTCAAGGAAAAAGAGCAACCTATAGTCATGGTTGTCATACTGGACAAGTTACTATTCATTTTTTGTCCTGTAGGATGAGTTACTATTCATCAAATGTACCTCTCAAGTACATTTGATGAATAATAACTCATCCTATAGGACAAAAAATGAATAGTAACTTGTCTAGTATGACAACCATGCCTATAGATTCAAAATGGTGGTGGTTGGAAATGGGTCGACTACTATAAACTGGAATCTATACCAATCCAAGACTTTAGATTCTTGTACAAGTGGACCACATGGATTTTTGTCACCCGGAATCATGCCAATCTTATGAAGTTATCTAGTTCCACCCTTCCCTTTCCGTGCCATTTGAACGTTGGAATGGATTACCGCCTTTTGAACAGAATTTGGGTTGCTATTGTGATTTCTCCAGAAAACCAGTCAAACCACAACAAAGGTATGTGGCAAATGGGCGATGATGTTTCCTTAATCACAGCTGCACTCAAGTTGCGTACTACGCGCAATTCGTACTGAAATTCACCGCAGCGTCGCCTCGAAATCAAACATCAAACACTCCTGGAAACGGAAGATCTTCACAAGCACAGGGGTCTCATATTCAGTTCCCGGTGTTAAATTTCCCGGTGAGTCCCACTTTCCCCGGTGTTTTCCCGGTGTTCCCGGTGAGTCCCACTTTCCCCGGTGTTTTCCCGGTGTTCCCGGTGAGTCCCACTTTCCCCGGTGTTTTCCCGGTGTTCCCAGTGCACGACACACAGGGAAAAAGTGAGACCCACCGGGAATTTTAACACCGGGAACTGAATATGAGTTTCCTGTGAAGTCTCCTACACACCAAAATCCAAAACACGCATGCACACTCCCCTCCCGAAACCCAAACCGAAATGCATGCACAGCTTCAGGTCAGTTCATGAATCTGTACTTCCAATTACTAGACGTGAAAACAGTCTGGAAGGGAATGAGCTTCCAGCAATTCATCCACAAGAAGACGAGGGCAACAGCGACTAGCTCCAGCCAATCGATGAAGCCGGCCAAACTGAAGATCGAAGGAGCTAGCGACCTCGATCATCGATCGATCGCCATTAATAATTCAACACCGCGGATGCTGCCGTGATGGCAAATCACTGTTCCGGACAGCAACAATTGGTAAGAGAGATACTGATGCAGGGGCACCAACCAGTGGAATCGAAGTTACAAGTCACGGTAATGATCCGGAGAACAGGTCCACGAGTTGCGAGGAAGCCGGGAGTATAGTTCGACGAGCGGGAGGGAGAGCGGGAGGGAGAGACTCCACCCGTGGAAGGGGACGGGTGGCGAGTCGCCGGGGCCGTGGAATCAGAAGTCAACCCCCGACATCATCAATTCCAAGTTGGAATTGGGAGTTTATAGGGTGACTCAGTTTTTTTCGCCGTTCTTTACAAATGTCATTTGGTAATTTGTCTTGTTATTCGGTTGTTGCCAAAGCTTAGTCATTTTGTTCGGTAAAAAACCAAATTTTTTTTCTTACTTTGGTCATTTTTTTAAGTTAGTAAAAGCAATTGGTAAAAAATAGGCCAATAAAATACAAAAACTAAACTCAAAAACTAAGTTCAAAAATTCAATTGAAGGCACTTCATCAATTACAAACAATTTATTTGCATACTACCCTACTTGGAAATCGAGTTCAACTTTCATTAACTTTTTAAAAAGTGTTGAAACTTTTTACAAATTCAAAGACCAAATAGCCAAATCTACAAATAAATGTAAAGATGGTTGATCCAAAATCCATTGAATCTAATAATAATCCATAAAGTCAAAGACCAATTCGTCATTTGACCCTCTACCAATAAAAAAAATAGATGGCAAAATCAAGGGATTCCTTCATTAGCATTTATTGAGTAGAGAGTGGAGAGGTCATTTCTATGATGAAATTCATTGTTTGTCATAGATTATGGGACAATTTGAAGATGAGAGTCGTGCCCACTCATGTCAGAAAATGCAGGGATTAAGTATAAAGTAGAATTTCAAACCTCATTTAAGCATAGTAGGATTAAAAAATTCAAAAAACTTTGAGCTAAAAAAAAATGTAGAAAATCAATCTAAATTTCATCTCCAAAAATCCATTTGTAATTTTGAGACTCTAATAAAAAAATATGGACAATGTTTAGAGAGGGATTAATAGGGACATTTTTCTTGGTGTTTTCAAACATCCTCTTTGAATTTTATCCATTACTTTTGATTGAAGGCTCAAAATCACAAACAGATTTTTGGAGATGAAATTTAAATTGATTTTTCACATTTTTTTGGTTCAAAGTTTTTTGAAATTTTTTATTCAGTATGCTTAAATGAGGTTTGAAATTCTACTTTATACATAATTTTTATGAATTCACTATGAATAGTTGATACTATAACAAAAGCAGTGTTTTATGACTAGAAAAATATGACTAAGGATGACTGGTGACTACTCACAGTCATATTCTTGGATGCCAGCACCTTGGGGAGAAATATGACTGCAAAATATGACTGCTAGTCATTTTGGAGCCTTGTACTTCACAAGTGTACACTATACGCCCATTGGAAACACCAAAGTATTTCATAGAGAACGTAGGGAACATGTTTGGGGAATGTTGACTCATATTTCTAGTCATATTTTCATGGGAGTGACATTTTTCTATTTTTGGGTAGCCCAAAAAAAATATGGGCAATCCAATAAAAATATAGACAAGTCATTGTTTAAAAATTTGAAATCCTAGGCAATCCTTTTTTTGAATTTTCAAACCTAATCACCACTTTTTTAGAGTTTTGAAACCCTAGCCATCATTTCTTTAGGGTTGCCACCACTTTTTTTGGCTCTTCTTCCTTGCCTTTGTTGTCTCTTAGCTCTTACTTGTTATTTCTTAGTTGTTGTTACTTGTTTTTTACTTCTTAGTTGTTGATTTTGTTGCATTTTAGTTTTTGTTGCATCTTAGCTCTTGCTTCTTGTTGCTTTTTAATTTATGAATCTTGTTTCTTCTTCTTGCATTTTAACTTTTTTTTTTTTAATTTGTTACTTTTTAATTTATGAATTTTTTTTTTCTTTTTGCATTTGAACTCTTTCTTCTTCTTAGTTCTTGCTTTTTGTTTTCTCTTATTGTTTTTTAGTTCTTACTTCTTGTTTCTTTTTGTTGCTTCTTAACATTTGTTGTTTATTGCCTCTTAGTTGTTATTTCATGTTGCATCTTAACTCTTGCTTGTTGTTATCTTTTAGCACTTGTCACTTTTTTTTTTCCCTTTCATCACCATTTTTATACTTCCTATTCTAAACTTGTGCTACATATTTTGCGTTGTTGTAAACCTTAGAAAGTTGAGCTTTGTTGTTCATTCACTAAAAATTGACCTCTTGTTTCTTTAATTGTATATGCAAGCATTAAAAGTTGAAGCAAAGTTGTTGGAGACTACTTGCAACCCAATAGAGCCATCTTCACATTATTATAAAGAATATAGGCCCTATTGAATTTTGTGAATGATTTACTGTGATATATATGTTTTATATTGTTGGCTAATAAATGTCAATGAAGAGAGTTGCATTCCTTCTTGCATTCTCCCTCTCTAATATGATTGTCTCATGTATATCTTTAAAATCATGTATATGTTTTTAACTACATGAAGGGTTTTTTTCAATTGTTAAATCATCTTGATGTATAATTGCAATGTGTCATGTTCATTTGTGTACATGTTCAATTTGTGTGTAGTTTGTAATTAAAGCTATTTTGAACCTCAATCACCTAAATCACAAACTACACACAAATTTTTAAAATATGACTCTCAATTATCCAAAATATCACTTGTTTGAGTTACATTTCATAATATATATTGGCCAAAATATAATTAGTTATAGTCATATAATGCTCATACTTATGTATGTCAAAATGTAACCTTATACATCCCAAAATATGATTACAATCATAAAATTACTAATGACATCCACATTAACTACCATGTCAACTAAAAATATGACTCACAAAAGTCATATGTCACATTAGCAAAGAATATGATTCACAAGAGTCATATTCATATTCCACATCATTCAAAAATATGACTCACAAGAGTGATATTCCACAATTCACATCAACAAAAGAAATGATTCATCACAGTCATATTCCACATCAACAAAAAATATGACTCATTGCAGTCGTATTCAAAATATGACTCATCGTAGTCATATTCCACGTCAACCAAAAATATGACTAAACGGAGTCATATGCTATGTAGGATTTTTTTTTCCGGATAGCTCAAGAAAAAGTCAAGCCCCCAAGGATAGTCAACGTATACACCACGTTGGCATACTATGGCTAAATATAGGTATTTATACCCCTCAATGCCAATATGACTGATGTCTAAAGTGACTGCTTCTAAACTATTGAAGTTAAATCATATTCTGAGTCATCTACAATGATTTTTACATAAGTCATATTTTTTGATTTTACGACTTACTATAGTCATATTTTGCAGTCATAAAACACTGCTTATGTTGTAGTGTGAGCTTTTAACTAACCTTAATTTACATATCCCACATAGGTTGCTTTACCTCCTAACCACCTCACTTGTACAAAGAGCTTATCTTCCTACCTCATGGTAGTCACATTCAATAAACATTGAAGATTTTTGGCAATTGCCGAATATCTTGGATTCTTTAATTCATTGAATGTTAGCTATATCTTTGGGCTAGTCACCTAGGAATTAGTGGTAGCATAAGTAGGGCAGTCAAAATCTCTTATTTCTTAATGAAAACCAGATGGAAACCATCATTATTTTTATCAAAAGCGGTTGATTTCCTATACTCCAAGTATTCTGTTAGGGTATACAACCTAAAATTTTGAAATAAAAATAGAAATTTGCTAATTTCTTTCGGCTGATTTTCTATTAGCCGCTAGATCTCTCTGTACATTGATTCCAACAATTGCTGAATTTATTTTGAGACATTAATTGAATTATTTTATTAGCAAGTCCTTCTCATCAGGTTTTGATTTTTTAACCAGTGCCCCCCATTGATCTCACTACAGAGGCCAGTTTTTGGAGAGATGAAGTCAAAGAGGTTAGATTTTTGACAATTTGGCAAAATTTTGCCAAAAAAAATGCCCTACCTCTCATTGATCACCAATTGCGTGTGTAGATGACCCTCAACTTTAGTGTATAAAGTAAAACAGCCCATCTATACCTTAAATTTGGTTGTTTGTTTTGTTTTTTTTCTTTTCTTTGTTTTGATTGATATGTTGAGATCTCACGGACCGTGCGTCCTTAGGTTGTATACTTGGTACCATTGACGAGGAGGGGTGCACCGACTTGATTTTGTGGCATTTGGACATACGGTGTGAAAGTTTTTGAGTTTTGAAGTATTTTTTGGATTTAAAAATTAAGAAATTACTTTTGAAATCTATTTTGACTGTGGCAACAGCACAAGGTACACTAGTTGTAGTTAGAATGAGGAGTTTGGCCTTATTTCATTGCTAACATTTCTCAATTTTTTTCCACCTAAAGAAAAGTGTGAGAAATAATGAAAGCATTTGAAATCATAATCTTTTGACAAAGTATGAATTTGCTATGAATTTTTAAGTGCTCAATGCTTCATGGCCTGAAAGAGTTTGTAGACTATCCTAGAATCAACAAAATATGAATATGTAATACTTAGCTTGTTTACCTAAAGTAGTCATAATATTTTCTACCATATAAGGCTTTAAAAGTCAATTCTTACAATCAATTTACATTGAAAAGTTGGAAGTTCCTAATGAGGTTACTAATAACTTCATTATTATCATATAAGACATGCGTTATTGTTCAAATCTCACATATTGAAAAATACTATGATGGGGTCATTCTTCAGGAGACCACTATGGATCATCTAACAACAATGGACTATTCTCTTTATATATTACAAGTAGGGAAGAGAAGATGTCAAATACGTATATAATAGAATAACTAATACATATACAAAACATTATAACATGTAAGCAAATTAGGCTTGTATGTTGTTACCTATAACCATCAATACAATGATAATGTTGTAAGGAAGAGATATTTATTTGAAAAGTAAAAGTAAAAACAAAAATTCTACCTACAATGGTGAAGGAAGAAACATTGGAAATATACCCAAAAAATTATTATTATTATTATAATATTGTATTTTTATAATGCCACTGTTACCACTACCCAAAGTTTTGTATTTCAATCTTGGTAAGCCCTTTCTATTATAACTACAAGAGCACTATTAGAAACATTAGTGACTGGTCCTATTTTTAGTCACAATGACAATGACTCTCTTATCATCCGCTATAACTTTTAAAGTACAAGTCTAGTGAATATGAAATTTGTATTGAACATGTTTAACTTGATGGTAATCACATTTTTTTTTAGAAATTAAGAAAAATCTTATATTTAAAAATCATTTTTGTTAATTTATCACACTTTGAGGTTTAGGGGGTTTTACTACATTAGGAGTCTACTCCAAATTTAATGATTTAGAACTGAAATTTTCATGATCTATTTGCATAGTAGGAAATTTGAAAATATGAGGAATTTCATTAAAATGGCGATATTCCTTGTGCCATTTTTATAGTTCAAAGTTCAAACAGTGTGGTCTAAAATCAAATACTATCCTAGATTTTTTAAATCCACATTTTTCCTAGATATCAAAAATCTATGACAATAATAGATTTCAGATATCTAAAAGAGTTGTAGATTTCTGAAATCTATGACACTAATAGAGTTCAATCTACATAGTTTAAATCTTGAAAATGCCAAAGTTAAGGAATATTTTCCATTTTAACAAAATTCCCCATAAATATATTATTCTATAGTTTAGACTACGTGGTCTAAAATTTACAAAGGACGTAGATGTCTGAAATCTATATTGTTTTAAGATGTTTGAAATCTATAATTATTCTACATGTTATTTTAATAAATCAGAATGTATGGTCTTAAATCTATACCAAACCTAGATTTTTAAATCTATATAAATCCAAGATGATTGGAATCTATATTTGTCCTTGATGTCATTTTTATAGTTCAAAATAGGTGGCTTGAAAATGGCACACAGAATACCACCATTTTCACAAAATTTTCCATTCTATGCATGCACATTGTTGATAGACAAACTCAAGTACATACCAATCTCTTTAATATCACCATTGATAATTCTTGAATAAAATTCTACTTTTATAATATGACCTCCTTTGATATCAACTTAACTCTTTCTAATGTCACCTTCTCTAATATCACCTCAAAGGTTTGCAAGCCAAATTCTCACTAGAAAATGGCCATATTCAAAATCATATTCTTTCTTCTTTCACTAAACCTTTGAGAATTACCTATAGAACATCATCTTCTATAATATCATGTCATTTGCTTAATAACCAAAATTTAAAAACTAAACATATTCAATATCAAAATTTTTAATACCACATCCTCTATTTGGGAATCAAGTCAAATGAATGGACTAGTACAATATCATGTCACTTTCCTCACTCATCAATCCCTATGACAGCATGGATTGAAAACTCACTTTGTAGTCTCATTATATATATTATCACATTTTGATTCATCAAGAGAAATTTCATACACAATCATTTATGAAGAGGAATTTGATAAGTAAAAAGAGATTTGATCTCCTTTTTGACTCCTACAACCCCAAGTACTATTCATTTTAATATTACTTTTACATGCAACAATATATCCTCCAAAATTTCATTTCCATACAAGTATGATGTAGAAGTTTAGAGCTTATGAATTATCAATATATCAATGGTGATCAATATTTTTTTAAAGATTTCCATCTCTCAATGAAAAGAGGATAAAGCAAAAAGCATGTACAATACTCAATTAATTACTGATCTCATTGAAATATGATAGAGTATAAAAGATGAAGTAATGAATGAAGTAAAGTAATGATTTTAGATTTTAGTAGAATACTGATTCTAACCACTAAATAACTTCTTCTTAACTTCAAAACTTCTCAATTCTATCTTACAACTTTATTGCTTTCATTCACCTAAAACAATAACAACAAAGAACTAAAGAAAGGCCAACTCTTCTTGCTCAAGGTTGAAAATAGCAAGAAAGTAATAACAAACATAAAAATGAGGAAAATGTACTTTTTTTTTAGAAAAAAAATATTAATTTTCATATATGTAAAGGCTTATTTGGATTCTACAATGCTTAGGTGAACATCTTCTACACTTTCTCATGCTTTTGTTTTGGATCTATCTACAACTAATTACTCTACAAGAACATTGTCACAAAAATCCCTAACATGTGCAAACAATATAAAAAATATTATAAATTATCATATGCATTTTACAAGTCTACGATATAACATTGAATAGGTATGGGAGCGTAACTCTTATATCCAACTAATGTGCCTTCTGTTGTTGCCACAATCAAATTCAAAATAAAAGTAATTTTTTAATTTTTTAACTCATAAAAACTTGAAAATTCAATAACTTTCTTGTCGTGAATGGAAATACTATGAAGCAAAGCCTATACAAGGGGGAGAAGGAGAGAGGGAAGTGGTGGTGGAAGGCACAATCACAAGTTCTCAAAAAACACTGATCAACCTTGCAAATCAAAACACTGGATGAGAAGTAAAGCTCTAAAAGGTCTTTGCTTAACCTATATATGACAAGAAAGACATTTTTCTTTTTATTAATGACAAAGAATCTCTCCATGTAGGAGAGAAGTGCAACTATTCATCTTCCAAATTTTGTGTGAAAGGGGAAGGTCTTCTACAGTAGCTTGCCTTCCAGTGATTGCTTTTTACATTTTTTCAAGCCAACAATTCACACGGTACCCAATTAAATGATTTCCATGGTGACCAGCTCTTCATTTAAGGCTTAAGTAACAGCTGGGCGCGGGTGGGGAGTTCGGGAAGCGCGGGTGGGAGAGCCCCCACCCGTGGAAGGGAACGGGTGGCCGGGTAACCGGGTGGCCAAGTTGGTGCCATGAGTCAACCCAACGTCACCAATTTCAACAATTGCTGCATCCATTTGAAGACATTAGTTCACTTATTATTTTATTAGCAAGTCGTTCCGATCGATCACCAATTGTCTATACAAATTACAGACTCTTTTATAGTAGTATATGTTTGAGGTAGGGGGAGAAGTCTCTTAAACCCTTCAAAAGAAAACTTAAAGTAAAAAATTGATTTTTTTCCTATATAGATTATATTTTTATGTACATGAAAAGCTTTGATTCATTCCATTTGGATTTGTTATGAGAAAGTTATGAACAATCTTGTTTTCTGAGTAATTAGAGCATCTTCTTGAAAAAATAACTTGTAGAATTCATTTCTGACCTCAATCTTCACAATTTTTCAAAAAAAAAGTTTCACAAGGTTAAGATGTCTTGCTAGAACAATCTCACTGTTGAGATTAGTATATTTCCATTCCATCTTAGAGCTATTAACAATTTAGATTTTCCTTCAATCTTGAACCTACTTCTATTTAATAAATTTTTAGTGAATGAAAATCAAGTTTTTTTTAACATTAAAAAAAATCCTAAAATCTCAACTCAATTCTTTATCATATAAAATTATAAATTCAAAATCAATAGAGCAAAAATGATAAGTTATGAAGTTTTAAAGCCAAATAATGTTATAATGTAGTTAAGTAAGGTGCAAAAAAAATTATTTTCTTCACTTTAAGCACAAATATCTTGCAATCTATGTGGTCAAAGTTTCTAAAATTTTTGCCATACATTCTTATACTAGTCCAGTACAAGATCCTACGGTTAGATATGCAAAAAAGCTTTTTGTTCATTGCTATAGAAATGGTAGTTTTGAGTGGTTTTGGGTGGAAAAGAGACCTTGGGACTTTAGGGGCTAAATTGTCTTGTTTTATTTTGTATATTCTATTTCTCCTAAAAAAACAAAGGTCTCTTATAAACTCAAATTAAATTGTCTTGTTTTTTGTGTTGGAGTTATCTATCATATTGCAAAGAAGATTCCATAGGGAGGAAGATGGAGGAAGAGGGAACTAGCTTGATTACTTAGCTTTGGAGACCCAACTATATCTCCAAAGCCCCTTCTATTTTGTAGTTGGTAAATTTTGTGTATTCTAACCAGGGCTTTTTTTTTGGACCAGTGTCCTCCTTGTTGGCAGCACTATAGAGGCCAGTTTTTGGAGGGATGAAGCCAGAGAGGGTAGATTTCTGACAGTCTGGCGAAACTTTGCCAAAAAAAAAAGCCCTGATTCTAACCTCTCCTAACAAAATGAGGATCTCCGGTTTCAAGTAGAAATTTAGATTTCCATCAATGCAGGATCATCCTTTTAAGGAAAAGGAGGTGGAATTAGTGCAAGTTGAGATATTGAAGTTTGTTGCAAATTGTGCCTTTGGCAAATTAGTCTCACAAGTATTAATTCAATTATAACTCCAAGAACTAAAGGTATATAATGAATGGCTCTTAAGAAAATTGTGGAAACAAATAATGCACCAATTCATCTTAGAATCAAATAAATTTTGGCTCACTAGCTTAAGAATATAGTTGTGTTAAATCCTAAAGGACCAAACTAAAATTTTAGCAACATAGCAATTTTGGTAGTTCATTATGAATGGAATTTTTGTTTTTTTATTTGAATTTTTCACACAACATGTAACCAAAGAGTAGCTTTAAGGCCCCAAAATTTTCAAATCTTTTGATTGCATGGTTAAAAAGATTTTTTATGATATATTATTTCCTTTAAATTGCAATTAGCTTAAGCAAGCTCAAAAATATTCTTAAAAATCACTTTTCTTAAGAAATAAAAAATTGGAATTGGTTCTCTAGATTTATATATATGTGGAAAGCTTTGAATCATTCTATTTGATTAATGAGATGAAAATTATGAGGAATTCTAGTTTGTAGAGAATTATGGTATAGAGATAAACTTTGAAGTTCTTTATTTAATTCAAATTTAAATATTTTTTGAAAAAAAAAATCATATGATGTAGATCGTTTATTATAGCATTACAACCATTAGAATTGACATTTTTTAGTTCCATAACTAAATTTTCAACAATTGTGTATTCTAAATAATTCTACTTCTTTTGCTACTTACTATTTTTTTTCCTATATGTTGTACAATTCCAAATTATTTGAAAATTTTCAAGCATGTAGCCAACTTGCTTCGAAGAATGAAAAAAAAGAAGCACCATCAACATGGACATTTGTTCATACAAATGTGATTTTGTGAAGTGCAGTTTCCTAGTTTTTCGCAGGCCAAAAATAAGATTTTTGTCACTTCAAACACTAATATCTTGCAATCTATACGGTGGAAAATTTTGAATTTTTTTTCACATCTTTTGATTCTTTTCAAACTAGTGTACTATAAGATCCTATAGTTACATGTATCCAAATATGTTTAATTCAAGGATTAACAGGATACATCAACATGCCTATATTGGTGCCCACTAAGAAGTCTTGCACCCCCACTATGAAGCCTTTCAATTTTTTCCTTTAAAATCTATTTTAAGAATATCCTATCAAAACTATCCTATTAAATCTATTGATTCATGGAACCTTAACCAACATATGAAATTTCAATGTCTAAAAATAGGAACTCCATTTTTGATGAATTATTTTAATTTGCCTTTTTTATGGTTTTACATAATGATTAATTAAAATATATGTGTGATGAATTTTTAAAATTTGATTGCACATGTCTTTGAGAAACATCATTGTTCACTTCTTTCATGTTACAAAGACTCATGTTATGTAGGTAAAATTCCTCTATGTGGCTTTAATATACTTTGCAATTTTCTTTCATACATGTTAAAGGAAAAAGAAAGCAACTCATGTATTAAAAAAATTGAATAAATGTTGTTAAATAAGGTATCATTGAAAAGCTATAGTATTGTGAAAACCTACTATAACAAGAATTTTACATTATGTCTTGTTCACTAGCAACTACTTTGTAACAAAGTGATACATACACTACCATAAAGTACTATCACCTTGAGCAACTACTATCATAGCTTCCATTTTAGAAATTAACTTTTAAATACTTGCTTGAGGTATATCCTCTCATGCCAAATTCATTGATGCCCACATTTGGTCTTTATTATAGGGTCTATTTCTTTTTTGCACTTAATCTTTGACTTGCTTCCATATGATTTTTATAAGCCATTTAGGTCAAAAGAATTTGACGGTCATTCAATGAATTTTACATTATGTCATGTTACAAAGTTGATTGACAATACTTCCAATTTTACAAAATTTGCTTATAGAACTCTTAGCAACATCACAACACAATATCTTAAACAAATATCAATCTTTTTTCACAAAACTTCTAGCTAAGTTAGTCTACTCTAAAAGTGACCATATTCTAAATGCAACCCCTATTTAGGAAAGGATGACATGTTGCTTGAAATATCTATTATTATCAATGATGAATTAGGTAGGCTTAAATGGTTGCTTTAAGACTAGACTACCATATGTCTACAAGCAACAATCACTAGAAGCATGCATGTAGTAATATTGATCCTCTAAACTCCAAAGTCAGTTGAAATCCAGTACTTATGATTTAACCTTAGAAGGCCTAAGGCCATTTCGAATATGAAAACATCATTGTTTTTCAAGCCTTATAAGTTGACATGTCACTAAGGTATGAAAATCTCAACCGTACAATCTTGTAGTGTGCATATTGTAGATGACGTGGATCAAAATTGGAACCATTTGACCTTATAGATTGCAAGATTACAATGTTTTAGTGTGGAAAAAAGATGCTGAAATTTTCCTAAAAACACATTTGGAGGTGAAATTTGATTTCTAAACCTACTCACATGAAAAAAAATTTAAACTAAAATGTGCTTTGAAATCAACATACAAACTCATTGGTGGAAAAATATTCATGAAAGTGATTCATTGTGTTTGCAAAATGACTTTGAAATGTCAAAAAAATAGCCAAAAAGGGTGCAAAAAACACATCTAAGGCTAAACCTACTTCTACTAAAATGCTTCTTAGTTACTCATTACTTCTTTGATTAACACAAAATTTTAGCCACACAAACTAGTCAAGTCTGCACAACTTTCCCAAAAAAAGGTTTGAAAATGGACACAATATGAAGAAGTAACAAGCCGCCAAAGTGCATACTAACCAAAAAATGTTAGGGTTTTGAACTTTGAATTGCTTCCAAGCATTCAAAATAACTTGGATTTCTATGAAAATTTTACCACAATAACTAGACTTCTAGAGAAACAAAATACAACAAATTTTATTGAAAACAAGCATTGGATGAAGGAGATACAAGCCTTCAAAGTTGCAGCCATGACAATGTAGTGTGTTGAACTCAAACTGAACCTGTGAACTTTGAATGGCTTTCACAAACTCAATTCGTCTTGGATTGATCTGAAAATTCTACTACACAAACTAGACTAGTATGCACAACTTTTCCAGCAAGTTTTAATAAATTTGGTCATTTTATGCAAAAGTTATAGCACTTTGAACTGTACTTCCAAACTATGAATGGCCAGAATCTGTCTCCTTGGGCGGTCGAAGGTTAAAATGAAATTATAAAGGGTAGCAGTGTACCTTTAATCTCAACTTAGTGTTTCCAAAATCAACCTCCTCTCACAAAGAGAGATTTTAAAAAAGTGGAATGAGTCACAACAAGGTACATGACTCACCTTGTCCAAGGCAAAAAATCTCAATCAAATATCTAAATTTACCTACTACAATTAAAGTAACTACATCTAAAATCACATGAATAAGCTTTGTGGCATGACAATATGCTCTAGAAAATGAACAACAATTCTTGCACATTAGAAGAGGACTACAAATCAAAATGCAAGTGGTTCCATAATTTTTGGACACACTAGGAATTAGTTACAGATTTTCAAAGATACAAGGTGTAGGGTGCTAAAAGTGTCATGTAGGTGATGCCAAATTGCATTTGATGCACATGAAGAATGACACTAGAGGAGAAGTTAAGGCAACAAAAATTGTACCCAAAATTGTCCACTTCTAAAGTTGTCACCTCCATAGTACTATTAATAGAGCTGCACACTACTGAAAATTCACCTTACATTTGTCCTTATCATGTGCTTCATTTTTGGTATCCTCCCCATTCATTTTCCGTTCAAAAGTAGGGGTCAATTTTGAGGAGTGGTCCATTTTAGGTGTAGTTACGTTATGTTCTCTAATCAAACTACTTGGCTGAGAACCAAACGTGGGGTTGCAAGGCTTGTTGGAGGGTACTGTACTGTACATGGCGACTAGGCTAGGAGATAAGCTACATAGCCCCTGCGAGCTTCTCAGCTGCCTTCGACAGGGACACAGCCTCACATGGCATACCGGTAATACTTGTTTGGATCAGGCATACTCATTCTACCGTAGAAAGAGGAGAATTGCAATTAGTCGTAATGAAAATCACAATTGATCAATTGCACTATTGTGAAAAAACTTCCTTTGCAGTGCGGTATGACTAACAAAGACGAAAGCGAAAATACAAATGGAAATCAAGAACGCTGAAATATTTAGGTCCATAACTTTCTTAAATCCAATTAAATCCACATATACAATGACACTACCTCCAGTACTTTTAGCACTGGTCACGATCTCCAAGGCTGTGTGCATTCTGTTGCTTTCAGGAAACGAATCTACACAGGCTCATTACTGGGCAATTCCTAGGGCTCCTGCACTACAGTCTTGCACAATTAGGCACAAACTGTTTTTGCCAGTAGGATACAGTTTCACTGTCTTGTATCCTAGTCGGCCCTGGACTGTCCAGCACGGGAAGACAAAATGATGCCCACAATCAGTCCATACAACGCAAGCGCTTCAGCGAAAATCAGAATCAGAATCATGCCCACGAAAAGTTTCGGCTGCTGGGCATTCGCTCTGCACAAAGACACACATCATCAAATCAGAGATAGCGTTACAAACTAAGACAGGCTTCAATTACGAGGCATAACGAAAACACCTCATGGAAAGAGATTCTAGCTTCGAAGTTGGAGAGGAAGCAGATCACACAGGGAACATATTATTCCAACGGCCAACTATACAGCAGAGGCTGATTTGGTACCTGACACCGGCATCGCCGACAATGCCAATGGCCATGCCTGCAGACAGACCAGCCAAACCGCAAGACAAACCAGACGAAAGATGTGCGTAGCCGTCAAATACGTAGTAGGGCTTCGACTTCGGGTTGATTCCAGTGCTGATGATCACAGCTATAATCAGACCGTAGATACCCAACACTCCCGCCATGACCACTGGCACGATGGACTTCATCACCAGCTCGGGCCGCATGACGCCCATGGACGCCACTCCCACTCCACTCTTGGCTGTCCCATAGGCAGCCCCCATGCCTGTCGCAACAATAACAATGAGTATGAACCTTCAAACTTTATAAGTCACACATCGAACAGTAAATATTCCACACTGCTAGGTTTTGACATAACTGTCAAACATGAGAATGGCAGAACACACGAGACAGCCCCCCCAAAATAATTTATTTAGCAGTTTGGTTCTACCACTAACCAAACTCCTCAAAAAGTACTCAAATGGTATTTTAAAATATTATTTCAGACGAGATGAGTTATCTCTCTACTGAATACAATAGCCTAAGCAAGTGCGATTCTCAAAATCCAGACACACCAGAAATGAACTCTGGACTCAGAATATGTATCCTCGTGTCGTAGAGAAGAACGAGAACACAAGACAAGAAAGATCTCTTCGTAATCCAGAACACGAAACACTAAGTTAAAAAGTCATACCAATCCTTCAATTATAATGCTTTCTCTGCCTCAGGAAACGAGTTAAATAGTCGCCCGACACATGCAACCATGCTTAGAAACTGAAAGGATTCCTGAGTAAAGCCGTATTCCTACCTACTCTCAAATATCAGGCAACACGGGTGTAACCTTAGTCAAAAATTTACAACAATTACAGGGTGACAAATTGAATAATCTTCTCCATGAATGTCCACAGACAAATTCTGGTCTACAGAACAGACTCTGCCGCGAAACTGACACAATAGGGAATACCAAACCTTGATGACTGAATAATGGTGAAGATACAATCTGGTATTGACAAAGTAACCAATCAATAGCCAATATTATTCTAGGAGGTTTGACACCTCTTTCTCGTGCATCCTTCATATTTTAGATTGGATGACATCATTTGTAAGGATATTTCCAAGAGTGTCACTTGTGAAGTTATCTAAGTGACACTATATACCATATGACAGTAAATACGATTTGTAGTGTAGTGATTAAAACCGTGCTACTTCAAACTTCACCATTCATAACTTATTCATACGGTATCTAAATAATAGACATTCGAGTGGATGGGAATCCTCTGAAAAACGGGAACAAGAGCAAAAAAAATTATATATTCGATTCTAATAAAGAAAACCCCTCCAAATAACTGGAATGCATGGGATCCCAACCTCAAAACCCTAAAACGGAGATACGAAATTCTCTCCTGTATCACATAGGTGATACCAAAAAACTCAAAATAGGAGAAAAAGTAAGTTTCCCGGATTCAAAAACCCTTCCCCGTCGAAAATAAGAAACGAATCCTACGAAGGAATGCATAAACGAGACCACAAGGGCAGCTGCAACACCGAAGATGAAGCCGAAGTCAAACAAAAAACTACAGAAAAAAACTGCATTGTCAAAATCGAATGATCCTCTCCACAACGATTCCGAACCAAATTCCGGTTTAGAGAACAGGCCCTACTATGACATCGACACATGAAATCCCAAAACAGACTTTCCTCAAATGCCTTCAACTAGAGAAACCACGAATGAAAACCTAAAATAAAAGAAATAAAAAATCGAAAGTGCTTACACGAGAAGACGAGGGCCGCTGCAGCTCCGATGAAGCCGAAGAAAGGAGCGACCTCGTCGCCATTAAACACCGCGGCGGTCGACATGGTGCGGAGAAGCAGCAAGAGCGAGATCAGAATGAGGATTTAAGAAAAAATGAAATTGAGCTGCAACAGATTTGTGAAGAAGCTCCAACGACCAGGACGCAACAGGAGTTCGTGAAGGAGACGTCTGTGATGGTTCACTGTGCTCCTTACTGCAGTCCTAATAGTGTGGGGGAAATTAGTGTCACCACAAAATTTTATTGCCTATGGATCATTTTTTAGATGGCTTATGTGCATTAGGGTTTCTTGCTTGATTACACGATTTTATCTGCATAATCAAGTGTGTTATGTGTTTTTCATCCAACCACATTTTATTCATCCCCATGGAGGATTTCTCACAATTTAGGATACGCAATGATGCTCATTGTCAAGGGTTTTGAAAGAAAAAAAATGCTTGTTGCACTCCATCCATACTTTTTTTCTTTCAAAATCCCCTCATATGCTGGCATTGCCATATACAAAATTTATTGGCATATTTTTCAAAGCAAAATTTTGCACTATTTGACAAGTTTGAATCTATTAGACTTCATCCCTTCCAAATCACACCAATAGTGCAAAGGATTGTGGTGGATATTGTTCCAAAATCCTTGAAAAGCTAATATGAGAAAGATTAAACAGCTATCCTACTCAAAATCAAGTTGTTTAACCTTTAAACAATAGACTAGTAATTGTAGTAATCATTTGTTTTGGTACGGTGTGAATTGTTGGCTTAAAAAAATGCAAAGGCATTCATTGGATGTCAAACTATTGTAGAAGACCTTCCCTTTTCTCATAAAATTTGGAAGACGAATAATTGCACTTCTATTCTAAATAGAGAGATTCTTTATCATTCATCATCTAGAAAACATCCTTAGCATTGTTTGTGGGTTAAAGAATAAAAAAATACAAAGGAAGACATTGTTCCTTAATCACCTTGATTCCATCCCATATTTCTAGTGCTCAAAGACAAAGCTTCTTGCAACATTGCTACTTGCTCTTGTGGAGATTGGTACAATACAAAAAAATTCAATCCACATTAACTTTAAAGAGTGTGATCTTGATAAATTAGTATCACATATATTGTTTATTGTTGTAAGAAGAAAAAGAACAATTCTATTCATATGACCAATATGAATGAAGAATATATTGGAGATAGTTCTACTATCTAAGAGTTTGTTCACACTTATTGCTAGAGGTGATGTTTGCAATGTGAATCCAATTTAGAAGTAGGTCTAAATTCATTCCTAAGATTGCAGTAACAACACTTTTTTAGACCAAGTGAGAACAAACCTTAAGCCACTTAGGCTTAGATAGTGGGTGCTACCCTTGAATCTATTGTTTTATAGTATCCTAAGTTATACTCCATATCTTATTGTCCTTTTTAGAAGACAAACACCAAAAAACAATTTGGCTAGTTCCAAAGATGGAAGAACTGTAGAACAAACCACACTATTAACCTTAAGCACTTTGATATTCATATTTTGGACAATGAACAAGGGCTTGTAGGCGCTCTTTTGTCCATCTAACTTCTCATTCATCCAATGTAACACTTGAATTTTGAAAAGACAACTTTCCTTAATGACCAATTTCGTGAGATTTCCATAAATGGTAATTCTGTACAGAGATAAATTCAAAAATGTGCAAAAATTCAAAAAAGGATTCAGGCGTTAAGGGGTTTAATGGAGCAGTTGGGAACTGATGGAGGGAACTTTGGGAACATGAAGAAGGGGAACTTCGTCTCGCACAGTTGGATAAGGCCCCTACTTCCGCTGAATCCCAAGCCACACCCACCCTTTGCAGAATTCTAGAATAGATTGTGGGAATTCCTGCTAGCTGCATTTTCATTTTCATTTTCGGATTACGGTTTCGTTTCCTTCTGAGGCCAATCTCAGCAATGGCTATGGCTGGCGCTACGGCGTCCATGGCGTCGCTGTCCCTGCGGAGCTCCCCGTTTACGGAATTCAACGGCTTGGCTGCTGCCGCCCCCTCCTTCCGCCCGTCCATGCTGCCGTCCGCTCGCCCAGGTTAGTTTTGCTTGCAACTACATTCTCGCTCGAATTGCAGTGAAAGCACAATTATGGAGGGTCCTTGGGCACAATGGAAGGCTGTTCCCCTAATTTTGGAGAAACCCTTCCTTGCAGTTGTGGCACTGACGATAGAAGCGTCGAGGCAGCCAACTCGGAGAGAAACTGTGAAAACTCGTCATAGGCGATTGAGGAAGAAGGTAATGGAATCCATTCTGCTTATTAGAACTAGACGTTTTCCGCAGTATGGTGATTTGTAGAGTTCCGACAATCGTATGCAGAGGCTTCATTTTGCATGTCCAGATTTGTGACAGGTTCCGCATTTAGGTTTCAAAGGTGGAATGGAAGGGTGTTGTCATTGGTAACTATGGACCATGAACTAGATAGGGCTTTGGTTTTTTCTCTTGCTTTCATTAGTTCGTTTTTGTGATAATGTAACTCTCTTTTGAATTTGAATTATAGTGACTGGAGTAACTGCACAGGCCAAATTAGAGATACTGAGGGCTTCATGAGTCTTTAAGCAGTTTTGAGTAGGTACTATAGCGCTGCATTTTGTTCAATTTTATATAGATTTTGATGAACGCAAACAACGTTTTGTACTGATTCTGGTGATGCGAAATTTGGCCCCATCAGAATTATGTCTTTTACAGTATTGATGAATCAAATTGGTCAGTTTAAAATCATCTATCCTTAGTCCTTTAGGGCTGCGATGTGATCACATCTTGACAATGTGCTGGACTGTTACATTACGTGCAGCTGAATGGCACCACTGAGAGGCCCCGGTTGGCTGTCTTCCGCTCGAACCAACATGTTTATGCTCAAGTGATTGATGACACGAAACAACACACTCTGGCTGCTGCATCCACTCTTTCCAAGGAAATCCGTGAGACCATTGAGGGTACAGCGGGCCCTACAGTTGTAAGTCTCTTTTCTACAGGACAATGAGTCACTTTCCAGACATTTCTCTTGTAGGTTATGTAGACACCCAAATACGCTTTTGATCATGGTTTGTAGTAAATTTCCTTCATGTTGTGTCTTGTTGACAATTGAAAGGGTTCCAATGCATTTAGCGTGTGTGTGACCGACACCAAATGATTAAATTTCTGTAGTGCTGAATATGGGTGCACTGAGAATTGACTCTAGGCTCTAGACTCTCAATTTTAGATATTGCATATTTTAGGATCTAGAGCTGTTGCTTCTTGATATGAGTTGCAAATGTGTAAACGAACTCCATGATTACTCCTATCGAGCATGAAATGAACTTTAGGATTCACACATTGACATAGGGTGGTCAGCATTGACGCTTTCAACATTGTCCAACACGGCAATGTTTTGGGTTTCCTTTTGGGTAAGGGTCACATTTAGGTGTGTCGCTATATGCTATGGATTCCATGACTATTATGCAAAATTGAATTTCGGGGTTTCTGAGCTGAAATGCTTTGTGCAGGACGCCGCTAGGAAAGTGGGAGAGGCCATTGGAAAGCTGTGCATAGAGAAAGGCATCAGCAAGGTGGCTTTTGACAGGGGAGGCTTTGTGTACCACGGGCGCATTAAGGCGTTGGCAGATGCGGCACGTGAAGCTGGTTTAGAGTTTTAGAGGTACTGTTAGTCACTTGTTAGCAGAATTTTATTCAGTGCTCGTCAATCAATGCACGGACTTCAGGTTATTCATTTCATCTCCCGAGCAGGTGTTCAATTCTTGTAATTCTTTGGTTCCGTCATGTTGTTATTGCGAGCCTAATCTTTTACAATTCTTTCACAAAATGTCTAAGACAGTGGATACATACTGATTAAAAATGTGTCGACCGCTTCAACGAGGGAAGGGGTCGAGATACGAGGGCGGGTTGAGGAGACTTACACGATACTTCCCTAAGTACTAGTTGAGACATCCGGTGGATTTTAAAGGGATTAAAAAATCCAGAGGGATCCACAAATTGCAATCTCATCAGATGGTGATCACAATTTCATAAGCTTCATCTGTTTAAAAGAAAATGAATTTGTATTAGTAAACTGAAGATATGGTCACTCAACATCAATCAAACGGAATCAGCAACAGAATGACAGAAACGTTTCCATAGCGTATTTGGAAGAGAGTAAGATCGCCATCAACAGACACGGAAATGTCCACTTTTGGACTTAACTAGGTTCCCTGAAAACAGGATGGCATTGATGCCGCAAAATTATGGGAAAATCTTCCAAAAGTGATTTACAGTCATGTCTACATCTTCAAACATTAGGCTCTTCGCAATCGTCAGGGTAAAATCAATGCACAGTCGATGCACAAACCACAATAACCGTTCTATAAAGTTTCTCGTGATAAGACTTAAAACTCCGGTATCCTGAATTTGTTATAACCTGAACTACCATGCCGCTACAAAGCCCACACTATATATCAATCAAGGCTTTGAATCAGATCCTGGATACCTTCCAAATGTGACTTGAGCATTTTCCACTGCAAGCCAAATCCCCTTGTTAGCGAAAAGCATAATTCACTCAATTTAAAAATACGACGATGAAAATTCGTCAATATGCAACTTCGGTCTCATAAAACATCGTCGCAAGAGTATAGTTTACAGTAGGATGTCACCATACCTGGTCTAGCGGAAGCGAAATGCCTGCCATACAGAAGAACTGATCAGTTCAAATTATTCATGAGATGATAAAGAGTCCTCTAACAATGCGTGCATCTCCCTTCAAGCCAACAAGGCAATTTGAATTTGCAAGTCCAATCCAGGATGTCGTTAATAACGATCACGATAAGACACTTCTTTGTGTACACATGGTGTAATCACAGGTGCAATAAAACTTGCTCAGATAAAGTTATATTTCACACAACACAAGGCAGTTTGATATCAAACCTTTCTTTGATGGTAGATCCTCGCCACCTTTGCTATAAAACTCCCTGATGTCCACGTAAACCTTCCCTTTGAACTTCCTCACAAGCACCTTCCGATTCTTCGACAACTAGTTCCCCCATCGAAAATAACAAGTCAATGGACCTAATTAAAATGTCCAAAAACGACGTACATCAAGGACGTTACTAACCCTATATCCTAACTAAGTGCCATGTTATACAAATTATTGTACAAATCACACGCTGGATCACAGGTAGAGAACGGTTTTAAACCCTAAACCAACCTCACAAGCAACAGTACTGTCTTCATCTCCTGAAGAAGCTTTCTTCTTGTTGGCGGGAATTTCTTCATCCTCATCTGAATGTTCGTTAGCCGCCTCCGCCTTTCTCTTCGGCATCGCGAAATTGTTGCCTCCTGAAGTAGAACCTTGTTTATTCAAATCGTGTTCTCACTTAGTTACAACAATAATGCAAGCTGCAGCTGCGACCACACAAGCAGAACAAAAAGAATCGTAAGACTCCAAGCAAAAGCTGATGAAATAGCACAACGTAATGCACCAAAAAACTACAAGCTCAAGAGAAGTGCACATGAAGTTCTTATCTGAGTCAAGGTCCTCTATCATAGTAGCATCCATATCGTCACACTTCGGAGAGAAATTCACACATCTAGTAAATCTAAATTCCATTTTTAAGCAAACAGTACCACAAACACAAACTCACTTCATACGGCATAACAGTCACAACCTCCGACATTGATGAAAACTGAAACCCAAAACCCTAGTAGTGCGTGTGAATGATTAGGTTTAAAACATAAAGCTCATAGCACAAACAACACAGAATCAGGAAAATTTGAAAACTGTACCACAGGCCTTGCAATTCAGACGGCATTACAGTCACGACCCCAACAGTATTGATACAAATTGAACTGACCCCAAACCCTAGAACGGTGGAACTCGTACCGTTAGGTGGAGTCAAAATTACAATTAGAGTTTTTGTTTTGATTTTAGAGATTTTAGAGAAATAGAAATCAGAAGATTTTTTAAAAATGTACATGTAGTTGTTGGAGAAATTTTGCAATTCTTTTGGGTTTTCTAAGTGAAGAGTTGAAGAAACATTAATCACATGTTGGAGAAATTTTGCAATTCTTTTGGGTTTTCCAAGTGAAGAGTTGAAGAAACATTAATCACAAATGGGAGTAAGAACCATTTGGATATTCCATACAAAAGTTATAAATGTCAATTTTTTTTGGTAGGTATTATAAAATCTCTTTTTGACTAGAGATAGATATTGATTAATTGGATGCACATTTAGTGAAAACAATGCTTTTGGGTCAACAATGCATTTGGGTATCCCTACCTTATTAAGTTGAATTATCAATAGCTGCCTTAAGTAAAGATGCAAATTGTTTAATTATTAGAAGAAAGAAAATAGGATCAAAAATGTACATCACAACCCTTTGTATGAGGGTGTATTTGTGTTTGGGGTCAAATAAAATATAATTTAGTGAAGCATGTTAGTTTAGACAAGGTATGTTCAAATTTCAAGACATGGCTACAAATGTTTGTTGAGATTGTGATACTTCCAAATGATGACTAAAGTAGCCTACAATCATTTTAAATTTTGCTACTTGTGTTTCCATTCACAAATCCACTTAGTGCTCTCATGTCCTACAAAGAATAAATGTCCTTCTCCAAAGAATGAAGTGCAAATAAAAAAAATGAATGCCTCACTTAGGAAATAAAGGTTGGTTCTAAGGGATACTTCACACTATGTTCCAAATCCAATTTAGGATTAAAGCCTTAGGTTGTAGAAGGTGAAAAAAAAAGATCATATGTGGGACTTGGGACTTCATAGTGTGAATGCTAAAGTTCCAACTTGTCTTAACTTCTAAGTGCCCAAGGGGGCCAAAAGTGTCCTTAAATAGTTTCAAGTCTAATTCAAAGTGTTGTAGCTTTTGCATCCAATGTCTAAATTCAACAAAACTCATTGGGAAAATTGCACTCTCTTTTCGATAGTGGAGCCACCAATAACTCACCAAATAAACAATTGTGGCTATGATCTGGAGTAGTTCATGGCGAAGCAAATATTTCTAAAAGTGCAGAGATAGAAGTGACAAGGATTGCCCAAATTTGGTAATTTTATCACTTGAACTAAAAATTACTATGAATTTTAGAAGGCAAAAGTTGATTTGGACCCATGTTTAATGTGTAGACTTTTACAAAACGGCTCATTTAAGAGAATACTTTTTGTTCACTTTGGCACTCCAAACCAAGCACTTGTGTCATGAAAAGAATGGAAGAATTGATGGCCGGTCACAAATCAAGAACTCATGTTTGAAAACTGCTTGCAGCGTCTCCTGAATTTCAAACACTCTGTTGATTGTTGATGGGATTGTAGTTGGTGACGGATGGTTCTATCTTAGTTTGTGTAGTAAAATTTTTAGATTAATCCAAGGTGTATTAATTTTTTGTAAGCCAATCAAAGTTCATAGGGTCAATTTGAGTTCACCCAACTACATTTGATGGCTACAATTTTGGAGGCTTGTATCTCCTTTATCCAATGTTTGTTTTCAATAAATTTTGTTGAATTATATTCTCCTTGCATTCTAGTTATTGTGGTAAGAGTTACATGTCAATCCAAGTTGTTTTGAATGTTTGGAAGCAATTCAAAGTTCAAAATCCCGACATTTTTGGATTATAGTTAAAATTGGTGGCTTATTTCTCCTTCATGTAATGTTTGTTTCCAATAAAAGTGTTTGGAAAAGTTGCACATACTAGTCTAGTTTGTATTTCTAAAATTTCAAATCAATCCAAGAAATTTTGGATAAATTGAGAAGCATTTAGTAGAAAGAGGTTCAACCTCAAATGTAATTTTGTGCAACTTTTCTTGCTATTTTTTGACATTTCAAAGCCATTTTGCAGACACAATGAGTCAATTGAATGATATTTTCTTTCACCAATTTGTTTTATGCTAGTTTTGAATCACTTTATAGTTTCAAGTTTTTTCATTTGAATAGGTTTAGAAATTGAATTTCACCTCCAAATGTGTCTCTAGGAAAATTTTAGCATCCTTTTTTTACAATAAAACATTATAATCTTGCAATCTATGAGGCCAAATGACTCCAAATTTGATTCACGTCAATATCTACAACATGTACACTACAAGATTATATGGTTGGGATTTCTTTACCTTAGTGATATTTAGATTTATAACACCTCAAAAGCAATGATGTTTTAGTACCCTAAAAGGCCTTGGGTTGCAGGGTATAATATAATATAGAAATTAAGTGCCAAACATATAGTCAAATTTTTAAAAAAAAATTGGGGGGCACTTTCAACATTGATCATCAAAAGAAATGTAATAATTCAACATTATTTTGTTGGAAATAATGCACACTATGGCAATAATGCATGCAGGTGGAAGGTAGTCTGCTCTTAAAGCCACCTTTTAAGAGTTGATTGCCTTTTCAAGAAAGCTAAGCTTCTTTAAACAATTTTCAGTAAATTTTTATAGGAAGAAAAATAAAATTGGCATCATATTTTTTAGATCTTTGTGGAATTAGTTACAAATTTTTGAAGCTGAAACATAGTGGTTACTAAAAGCGACCATTTCTTGAAATATACTCTATTGATACATTGAAGAAAGCAAAAAAATATCTCCATGTTATGTTCACTTTTAGAGCATGATTACTTTAAGAGTAGAATACAAAATAAAGTAGTTTGCTCTAAATGTGTCCATGCTCTAAAAGCAATAATGACATATAGGTACATCTTATTTGGTCAATGTACCAATAGTGTACATTTTAGAAGGTGATCGCTTTTAGTAACCATTGTATTTGAACTTCAAAAATTCATAACTAATTCCGTAAAGGTTCAAAAAATATGAAAAACTTGCAGTAGATGCTAATTCCATTTTTTTTTTCTTGCAAAATTTATTGAAATTTCATTAGAAGAACCCTCCATTTCTTGTGGTGTTAATGAAGACATCAAAGTACATTTTTGTCAATTGGAGGCACATCAACTAAAATATCACCTAAAATCCGTTGAAGACGCCGTTTTCACAAATGGTTGAAATCTACTGTAACACACCCTAATGTTTGTATGTTTACAAAAGCAGTTGTTGCTACCTTGTATTTGCACTCTCCAAAAGACCGCCAAGAAAATGCCACATGGTATCAATGTCATTTTTTTCATTTAGACAATGCCCTTTTTTTCAAATTAAAAAATCATTGTGTCAATATTGCACATGACTTGGCTCGTTGAAAAATACATGCAGCATTAACTGTATAAAATAATTATTTAAAAATAATATTAATTTAATTATATCAAATAATTATTTTTGAAAATTCCAAAAAAATGAGCAAAAGCAATTATCATATTCAATAAAAATTGACCATCGAAAGAATTTTTGATGACAAAGTCAAATAACTACTTAATTGACATTTGGTGAAAATGAAGAGTTGAAAGGTCATATTTATATTAAAATTCATTTTCTATTCATAGTTAGACAAAGGATATGGGATAATTTAAAGATGTGTGGGAACTTGACTGCAATGCATGTGAATATTATTTCAAACATTCTACTTTGAATAAATTTCTTGCTTTACATATCCCATATGATTTGTCTTAATTCCTACCACCCCACTTGTATAAAGAGCTTCTCTTTTCATCTATATTATATTCATCCATTTTTGTTGTTTTACCAAGCATGCCACGTGGATATCTTTCTCCTATGTTTTTCACATCCACTCTACATTTTACTTCAACCTACAATAATTCACAAAAATTACCAATTGTAAATCTAGAACCTCCAGTTAATATGGCACTTCTATTATTTTTGTGATGTTTTAATAAACATGACCATGTTTTATTTGATGTCCAGAAAAACATACATGTCCCCTATGCCACCCACTTATTTTTGCTCTAACATCTCTATGTTTTTTCCAATAGCAACCAAAAGTTTGCCTCCTACAAGTTCAAAATTCAAGATATACTAATGCCATTGAAACATGATCCATTTCTTCAAAACGCCACAAAAGGCGGGTTTTTTATAATGATTGTTTCAAAGAGTTTAGCTTCCCCCAAAGGCAATCAGTTCTTAAATGGTTGCTTTAACCCGTTTAGGCCTACTAGTCTAGATAGGGTCACCATCTACTTCACCATATTCCCAATGAAAGAAGAATACAATAGGATTTAGGTTCACCAAGATAGATTGTTTTCAAGGCAAAAACAATTGCCTATACATACTATAATAAAAGTACATTACGCAAATGTCAAACACCAAATGGAAATAAATGTCAAACATGATAAATTTTGAAGTGTAACATGGATTTGAATTATTCACTTGTATAACCTGAAATAAATTTGTATTCATTTGTAGTAAGTTGTAGCTCTAGAAAAAAGTCAGGTATACTTAAATAAGGATTGCTCTCACAAAAATGATGGCTCATAGTCATTTTTTCACTAGACCAAATAGTGGACACGATTTAGATGACCATTGCAAGATTTAGGTGGCAATTGTGAGAATTAGATGGAAATTGCGAGGGAAACACACCAATCACAAGACTCCATGAGAAAAGAAGATGGATTGCTTGCCATATTGTAGAACCATAGCATCAACTACAACTACCTACCATACTAAAATGTAGTGTTTCTTAAAAGAATGTTTTTATAGGCTATGAACACTTCATTTCATAATTGAAGGCAAAAATAGAGTATACAAATGTTTTAGAAGACATTATGATATATGAACAATGTGACATTACTCCTATCAAGATAAACAAATAATGTTTGCACTTATGAATGTATGGGATATCAAAAGCTAACATATCTTGCATAATCAACACTACAATGGTTGTAAGCGATAATCTTGTGCACACTTAATGAAAACATACACTACAATGGCATGCATTTCATCTGGCAACTACATTATCATACATTTTGAATAGTAAAGTGTGCAATCTATATCATAACATGTGTCCGTGATCCCATGACCGCTCTTTTCTAGAAATCACCACCAAAATCCACAAATGAATCTTCTTCCTAGCATAATGAAACTTGTTTTTTTCCTTGAAAAAACCTTAAACAAAAAAAAAGTTGTTGTTCCGTCTCAAAGTTGGCCAACCCCCATATAATTCCCACCTAAGATGGTGACAGTGGCACTTTTAGCATCCAAATTTCTTATCGCCGCCAAGCCTCTTAGTCAATCCCAATTTATTTGTAAGCCTCTATCACTACCTAGTGTTATTTGTAATAGCATTAAGAATTAAAGATGCTGCAAATTAGGAGAGAGGTGCCATGATAAGGATTTTTCAAATTTTTTACTAGTACAAGGTGAAGGCTTGTGTTAGAAAAGAACACAAAAAAATCAATTATAGTGTTGTTTTTGTTTCTTGCATTAGACTCTTGTGCCTTTGAGAATATACTAAAATATTTTTTTTCCAAATTTGTACTATCTTGTTTTATCAATTACAAGCTCAATCTCAATATTTGTGTTTAAACATGATTGCTAATTTGTGCTTTGAAATTTTGTTCCATCCATTGGATGAGATTTCAACCCTTTAGAAGGCTGTGAGTTCCAACAATTCCCAAACTGCGAGAACTACCCTACAGAGGATCACAGCAGTTCGTTGACGTGGTCGAGAGACTACCACGTCTGAAAAAAATGAAAATTTTTTCAACTTTTTTCTTCATTTCAAGACTGTAATTTAAAAAAAATTTGGGAATAGCCGTTCACCAGAATTTGCGGGGGGATCAACGTTAGGAACTAGCTTGAAACGGCCCTCCTAAACCCCCAGAAATCATCTAATGAAGCAAACTCATATAGCCTAATTCTATAAACTTTATGTTTTCTTGTATTTGAACTTTCATTTCAAAATATTTTTCAAGACATTTTCATGCTATGTAATAAAATGAACTCTTATCATACACAAGGTTGTAGAAATGTTCCATAAGCTCAAGCTTATTTCTACAGTCTATTTGTAGGATGCATCAAATAGTTGGGATTAACACAACATGAAGAAAAAAATATGAGAAACTCCAAGATGGGTATGGAATAAGCATTGGCAAATTCTATATGAGGTCATGTTTTTTAATTTTGTTATCACTTCCTTTTGATATTCATAAGTATCACTACAAGAAATTGGGGATAAATGTGACTGAGAAACAATGATTGCATATCTGGTTTGACTGGAACGCGACTAGTCCCTCTGTAATTGCACCGGAACACAACTATCCTCAATGTCCAAGTCGTTTCGCAATCATTGTTGTAACTGCGAGACAAGCCAGTCGACAAAGTTAGTTTATCATCTACATATTTCCGTTCACTGCATTATCGATGTTGAAGTAGTTCAGTTGGGGGTGGCCAATGTAGAGGACTCAGTCATAAAAGATGACTTCACAATCAAAAAATGTAACTTCCCTTCATTGATAAGTGATTGGAAAATGACTTATATGGAAATAGGGCGACTTCATAATGAATTTCACAACTTTTGACATGAAAAGTGTTGTACTGACGTGGGCGTGAGTGATTGGACTACAAATGTGCCTACTCCAAAATGACTTTTGCAGTTACATTTGAGTAACACTACATCTGTTAGGTAGAACAGGGGCATTGGGACATGACAACTATATTTATTGATCGTCACTTGCAAAAGGATCTTTAGCTAAATTGGAATTTTTGCTCTACAAGACTTTGCCCTCCTAGATAGAACTTTCCAAAGAAGTCAACTAGAATATGATTGGAATGTGACTGTAATGCGATTGGGGAAGAAGTATTAAATAAGGATGTGCAGTTTAGACTAGGGAAGAGGGCCTACTATGTCATAGTAGGGCCTACAACTGTAATAATAGGGCACTTATATGACTATATTCATTATATTGAGACTTTTCATAGATTTTGAGACAAAATGCTATTTATTATAAATTTATTTTAAAAAATAGTAATTGAAATCAATAATGAATAATGCTCAAATAGTGATTCTAAAATGAAATTTTAAAAGTTGGTGTTGTTACCACTTATAAAAAATACTAATAAAGAGATAAAGCGATTTATTTTTGAGTCGAAGATAAAAATGAAACTACAAAAAGTCTCAATATAACAAATATGGTTTTTTAGGGGCATCTTCTCGCTATTTTTCTAAAATTTGTCGGGGACTAGTTGAAGTTGTGTGACATGGATACTTTAGTCACATTTTCTGACTTCTATGTCATGAAATGTAACTTCCCTTGGCTTTTAAATGACTGCAAAGTGCAAACTGACATAGAAGAGAATAAGACAAGTTCAAAATGAATTTTTGAACTTTTGACATAGAAATGGCAGTACTAACATGGGCTTGGGTGCATTGGGTTGCAAACATGCATAGAGGAGGATGACTTCTGCAGTCACATTCAAATAACACAAAGTCCGGTAGGACAAATGAGGGAATTGAGATATAACATCTATATTATTCATTCATCATTTCTATGGAGATTCTAAAGAGTATGGAGACTGCATATTGGGATCCAACAACTATATTATTCATTCATCAAGTCCACGAAGATCCTCATCCCATATTCATCTTTAGGTAGCATCAAATTTGTGGAAATATTTCGTGATAAGACTGATACACTCATCTTTCAAGTATCTTTCAAATTTAAAAAGGATGTGAGAAAGATGTCAAAGAAATGTCTCTTTCAATCCCTCTTTGAAAATTTGTTCATAACTTTTGATTTAAAGCTTGAAATCTCAAACGGATTTTGGGAAATGAAAGGGATTTTGGGAAATGAAAGGTTGTTTGTTTTCCCAATTTTTCTTAGTTTAAAGTTTAAAAAAAAAAAGAGTCTACTATGCCTAAATGCAATTTGAAATTTTACTTTAATATAAATCATGTATTTTACATATCTCATATTGTTTGTCATACCTCCTACCACTCCACTTGTATAAATATCTTATCTTTTCAATTCTCTATAATCATGATAAGTGGCTTTTGAAGTTATATGACATAGTTGTCAAATATGGTGTGTCTATATGTGAGTCTATATGATGTACTATATGAAGTTTATTTTATATAATGCACAATGTATGATATATTATGTATGTATTGTGTATATTATGTACATGAGTTGGTCATCACTTGCATAGAACTACACAATGACTGTGAGCCAAATTTCATGATTGCAAAATGACTCTGCATATGTTAGGCCCTAGTGTTGAAATGCAATTAAAACATGACTGAAAATGACTTCAAAATATAGCTGACATGGAAGTTCATGTTAGTTAGAAAAAAATAAGGTCATGATTGAAACGTGACTAAAAAATGATTATTGACGTGAACGTCCACATCAGCTGGAAGAAAATAAGGTCATGACTAAAATGTGACTGGGAAATGACTATTGACATGGATGTCCACGTTAGCTAAATTTCCAAAAAAACAGGTAATTGCCCACTATTTTTCTAAAATTTTCTCATCCACGTCATCAATTTGGTGATGAAGTCATTCATTTTCCATTCAAGTCAAAAGGATATGGTAATAATACAAAGGCACCGTAATAGCACCATGACTTATAAATGACTTATCCACTATGACTGTAGGGCTCAAGTCATTCCTAATCATTGTTGTCTAAAATGACTGTTTTGGAGTCACATTTTATAGTCACATTTATCCCCCATTTCTTGTAGTGTATTTGCATGCCAATATAATATTTGGTCCAAAATAAAGTGATATGCTTAAAATAAACCAAAATCTTGCATGTGAATAGGGTAGAAACTAAGAAGTTGTAGAATTATGCATATTGAGTGAATAATACCCAAATTGCCTAAACTTGCTATGCATGTGCCTCATTTCTATCTAAAATGGTTCAAGGCAACTTCAATGAGATCCCTAAGGCAATTTTCAAAAATAGGTTTTTGTTTCTTTGTCAAAACTCGAGAAATAGTAGAAATTTTAATTGCTAGATTGTAAATGATACAAATTCAAGACAAATGTTTGTTTTTACACAAAATAGTAATGTATTATGAATGAAGGATTGTAAAACCCTAATATATATGAATTTTAATATTTTGCCCCCTAGCTAGCTTTTTTACGGTATAAGGTAGTTTGCTCTAAAAGCAACTATATTCTAAAAGCAATCATGATACATAATACATTTCATTTTTTTTCTTCAATGTACAAGTAATGTACATTTTAGGAAGTGGTTTCTTTAGTGACCACTAAATCTCAACTTCAAAAATTCATAACTAATTCTATAAAAGTTCAAAAAATATGAAATAGGCTTGGATTAGATGCCAATTCTATTTTTCTTTGTATGAAAATTTATTGGAATTTTTTTCAAAGAGTTTAGCTTTCCTCCAAATGCAATCAATTGATATATTTTAGAAATTGATGATGTAGTTTCCTTGGTATAGTAAATTTTTTTTCTTAATAGTTTTAGTCCAATAAAACTATAACAATAATACTTTTAGACAAACTATTCGTATAGTATGTGTGAGTTTTCATTATTAATTTATTCAAAATTTAGTTTACATCGGCAATTCTAAGTACTTGTTGATGCTCAATACATCTATTCTTTAGAAGCCAATATTTCTATTTGTTTTTTAATACCTTAAAGACTAGGAAATAGGTCCATTTAGGTATTGGGGATAGTCACTCAAAAGACCAACCCTTCCTAGACCTCAGATCCCAAACCCCCATATATACATATATACATTTACATCATTTGGCATAATTATGTATTTGTCATACATCGTATACATTTGCCATATATTTGCCGTGTTTACATCTCCGTATTTGTATTTCACATCCGTATCTACCATATATCACATCCAAGTCCATATATCTTTTGTTGACACAAATTTATTTTAAAGGAGCAACCAAACATGATAGTTCTACTATTAATAGAAATTCTATTGTTTATTTAGATGCAATTCCGTGTAGTTACCTCCAAGGTAGTATATTCTAAAAATGCCTGCTTTCAAAAGCAACTAATAGTGTACATTTCAAAAGGTGGTCATACTTTGGTGACCACTGCGTTTCAACTTCAAAAATTCGTAACTAATTCCACAAAGGTCAGAAAAATATGAAACGAATTGGGTTAGATGCCCATTCCATTTTTCCTCCTACAAAAATTTACTGAAAATTATTTCAAGGAGTTTTAGCTTCCCCCAGTTGCAATCAGCTCTTACAAAGTCGCTTTAAAGAGCAGACTCGTAAGCAAAAGTGATCAGCTCATGTCATTGACGTTCAAGGGCGGAGGCAGCTTGCCTGGAAATGAGTGAACCCACTCCTCACGCGTCGATCAGATCACCGCTCCATCTGAATGCCAAGCAGGTCTTGGGCTTCACGTCAAGTGCACGCTGAGCGGCAGCCTCACAATCCCCTTCTCTTCATCCCCTAACACTTCTAACTTATACAAGCTTATGCATTCCTGGCTCAATTGCAGCTGAAAATCTTTCATGGAGTTGTAAATTTGTTTGCCTTGGAATTCCATTCAGCTCGCTGTTGTAGTTGGTAAGCACGCCTGGGGTCCATCGGTTTCATGCATGGAGTTTTGGGAACCCAAGATGTTGACATGTCGGCTTCCAGAATTTAGGGTTTTCCAAGGAAACAGTCCCTGACATTCACAAGTCCGAACAGTCCTGAGCCGAGTTCACATTCCATGGTTGATTTGAGAATAACGAAGAGCTAACTTAGGGTTTGAAAATTGGTTTCATATAAGTGAATGAAACCGACCAGTCGTTGGTTTAATGAATTGTGGCGGGATTGAGATTGTTACTGGGAATTGTCGAGGTGATCAGGAATTGATTTCGTACCATTTTCGTGATAAGGTGGTGAAAAGAATTGTACGCTGAATGAGGTGTGGTGATATTGTTTCTACAAACACAGAGCAGGGTGAAGTCGGTGGCCAGATCGTCATGGGAGGAAGCGAGAAGGCTCCGCTGCTCAAGCCTGAGGATCGTGTAATACAAGTAAAGACTTACCTTGGCTATCTTTCTGTAATGGATTTTCCTGTATGCTTTGCGCTTGGTGAGGAGAGAGAATTTTCGTTGTAATGGCAAATTTCAGTTACTATGGCAAGTTTAGTATTTGTTCAAAACTTGAATCTATACTTGTCCTAGTTATCAAATGAAAAACCTCTGATGCATATTATTTTTTGGCAATTGGAAAATTCTGATGTAATTGATATTGCCGTACTAGGACCATGCATGAAATTGATGGGATCGGTGTAATTCTAAGACTACGAGCTGAGGGTATGCCCTAATACATGGAACTGATTACTCTTCTTTTTTACAGAATGGACAGAATGGGAACGAATCCTCCACCGACCCTAAGAGACCTGCAGCAACAGATCTTGAGCTTGGTGATGCTGTCCAGGTGATCGATTGCTTAGAACCTGTTAACAGAAAGCAATTGGCATGCAGTCGTTGTGATATCTGAAATTGCATTCTCTTTGTGGCCGAGTCCTTGCTATATTTTTTTGGTTGGTTTCATTTGTGGCCGATTGATTTGCTTCATTTCTTGCATTTGCGGTTCTTAGAATTTTATGTTGTGATTTATGCAGGCTCAAAATGTGGGGTTTGGCCGGATCATGAAGTTGGTAAGTCAATCATTTGAATGGACTGCCTTGCACCTTGATAGCAATTTCCGATCGCCTCTTTCTCAGTGCTGCAAAATCTGTAGTGCAACGAGGTTTTCGGTGCAATTAGACTGTTTCAAGAACTCCTGGGCAATATTATTAAGAGACATTACCTGTTGTTCATGGGGAGGTCTTCCTATAGTTTCGAAGGTCATTCAGAGTTGTCTCTGACACATAGGGAGGCTTCCATATGATCACTGGGTCCGTAAGGAGGCGTTACCATGAAGATTCTCTTTGCGATGATGTCTAAAAGTCGTAGCCTGGGACAATCTGATTATATTGAAAACCTTGTTCTATGCACTTAAAATCTACTACACAGAGAACATTTTGGCCACTTGGTTTACTTTCAGTGTGAGGATATTTAGTGATTAGCTCTTTAAGATTCTTCTCATATTTTTTATATATTTTACAGGCAAGACCGGAGGCTCTTATTTTATGTCTGGCAACTGTGGCCTTGTTTGTGTCATCTCTTTCCAACGTTTTACTGGTATTCATTAAACCCACTCTCTCTGTAAATTTTTCGTGGTGACGAGCAATAGGTGTCCACATGTTGTGGTTTGTCCTTGTCAAGACGTTGGGGAGATTTGAATTTTTGTCGGATCTTTATTGTCCAAATGATGCATTTTTCTCCATTGATAGAGGAACGTTGGTGGGATCTGAAGCCCACGTTTGCAGGCAGAGTAATTGACATAGTGACAGCAAAAACTGACACTGAAGAAAGCCGTGAGGCTGCTCTCAAGGCAGTCAACGAAACTATTCTCCTCATCGTTGCGGTGATTCTTACCGGGTACGTTCGTAGAGAAAGGAATCCATATTCGTTAAGAGTTCACAAAGCCATTTGCATTTCTTTCTCCTCCCTTCCTTACCTTATTAACCTGTTCCACCTATACAGCGCTTAATATTGCATAAATTGTGCTTTCAACATGGTAAATCTGGTTGATAGATGGAGGGGTTAGTTTTGCTGTCCATCGCCTGTCCCAATATCCATGACGATCATATTTGTGCTCATAAAAATTTGTGCTAAATGCGCACTTTTAAAAAAATTCTTTGGAATTTTAACGTCTTCGGTGAATAATTGGAATTAACTTGGTTTTTCATGAAGAGAATATTGCGACTCTTTGCTTTTGAGCTTGCACTCACGAGCCTTGCTTGCAGGTCGATTGCAACGATGATCCGAGCTTACCTTTTTTCATCAGCTAGTGAACGTGTCGTCGCGAGACTGAAAAAGGACTTATTTAACCATCTCATTGAACAGGCAAGCCTCATTTTAATGTCCCATACTTTGCCTTTAACGTTTATGTGCAGCTCCAGTTGGTGCGAGTCACTTGATTATGGTGCTGTTAATACAGGGGAGTTTGATGATTTTCTTGTAACCAAGAGCCAGTTCAAGTCCGGTATAGTGGAGAATATTAACGATTCGATGTGTAGTCCGTTCCTGCTTATATTCCCTAATTTTCCAAGTTGTTACGAGGCTGGTTTTTCACCGATTTTTACTAATTTTTGTCATTTTACAATTTCTGGAGAAGAAATCTTTCATTTTATTGATGAATTGATGAATTTGGTTCACAGGAAATTGCGTTTTTTGACGTGACAAGAACTGGGGAATTGTTGAACCGACTGTCTGAGGACAATCAGGTGATCAAGAATGCTGCTACAACCAACTTATCAGAAGCTTTACGAAGTCTGGCGACTTCTATAATTGGCATTGGGTTCATGTTACGAACCTCATTGCGTCTTACCTGTGGGTGATGTTTCCTTTTGATCTATCGTGTGACTATTTGTTTGTCAGTCACCACAGTTCTTCGTTATCAGTCATTTCATCAAGTAGTAATGGTTAAAGCCATTGATGCTGTGCTAATTTTTTAGATTTACGTAAGCTGGTTGAGGCAGTACAGATTTTGAAATTGTATTGTTTGTCAGGTTCTTGAGTTTCTGATATTCCGATCTTTGTGACTGAACTGCATGCAGTGCTAGCACTTTTAATTGTTCCGGCCATATCGCTTGGCATTCGATCTTTTGGGAAATATCTGCGTGAGCTTTCACACAAGACACAGGCTGCGGCTGCAGTAGCAGCTTCCATTGCTGAGGTGGAGTCGAGCCCCTGGACTTGTGAATAAATCGAGAAGATTCTCTGTATTTTTAACATGCTCTGTATTTCCTTGCGTTTTGATACTACCTTTTACTGTGAGTATAATGTACGTATGGAAATCCTTTGTTTGTATATCATGCCAGGAGTCTTTTGGTGCAGTGAGAACTGTGCGTTCTTTTGCAAATGAGGAGTACGAGCGGTCACGATATGCTGAGCAAGTGAACGTCACGCTGCAGCTGGGTCTCAGACAAGCTGTACGTTTCTTGCAACTTGGTAGCTAAATTGGTTAAAATCTATATCATTCCTTTAAATGCTTCAGAAAACTTTGCAGGTCTTGAGAGGAATTGCCAAGAAAATATATCTAGGCAGTGGAGTTCTGTGATGATTTTGAAACCGTAATTGTGAGCGTGTGCTTTCTCCAGTTGGTAGTAGGTTTATTTTCTGGAGGTGTTTCAGCTGCCGCCACGCTCTCCATTGTGGCTGTCGTAGTCTATGGTGCCCGATTGACAATTCTTGGGCATATGACAACCGGAACTCTAACTGCCTTCATCCTTTATAGCTTAACAGGTTTGTGAAACTCATTACCTGTTGTGTAAATTCAATAGAATTCAAGACATAATAGTTCAATTCATTGTTGTGCAATTACAAGGAAGTGGTGGTTTGAGGCATTTGATCTTTGCGGAATGGTGGCATTGGCCTCCTGATATTCCGGAACCCATTGGACTGTCCTAACTCGAGGTAAGTTTTATCACAGTTGGCCTCTCGCTTGCTGCTCTTTCGGGACTTTACACAACAGCCATGAAGGCAACTGGAGCAAGTCGTCGAGTCTTCCAGTTGATGGATCGAGTTTCAAGCATGCCCAAAGCTGGTGACTTGAAGCCTCTTGGGTAAGTCCATTGTTATTTCTTCACCCCTAACTGCCCAAGTTAAAAGTAAACAGTTCGCTTTGGAAGGTAGTAGTCGAATATATTACCCTTCAAAACTTGTTTCCATCGTCAAAAACATAGGGCATGATTTCTTGTCTGTATTTGCATCCTTGGAGCTTCCTAAACGATTTATTTCCACTTGTATAGAGATGGACGCGGCTACTTTTGACCATTTGGGCACTTAGTGGTTAGCAATTGTCTGCAAATAGATTTCTTGATTTTTCCGAGATCAATCTCTGCGATATATCTAGTTGCGACCCCAACCAAGTAAATGGGTCTTGGGAAGCGCTGACGCTTGTTGGTAGGAATTAGCAATTCATTCTCATTGATTGATATGAAGCTTGAAGAGTCCTCGTTTTTGTTTAATTTCAGAACAACTCACTATCTGAAGGTGTTGGTTCTCCAGGAAAGATGAAGAAGGGGAGGTCAAGTTGGAGAATGTGTGGTTCTCCTATCCCTCACGACCTAAAGATTTGGTTTTGAAGGTAATATTCTGTGGATTTTTGTGTCCGTATGACTTCTGAGGCGGGAAACCACTCTTGATATCAATAGCTTATGGCTATAGAAAAAATTCATTGATCAAGTTTCTTCATCAAACTTTGTGATCAGTTCATGAAATAATATCACCACAGGTATTGGTTTGCATTGTATTGAGCAAGTTCGGTGATTGTTTTTAATGCAGGGAGTGAATCTTACATTAAAACCTGGAGCAAAGGTCGCCCTTGTCGGTCCCTCTGGAGGTGGTAAGGTATGATATCAATTCCATTATCGAGACTTGATCATTTATTACTTCTCAGGACATGTTGAAGTTAACTTTCAATTCTCCGTGATTTTAATTGGATCCGATTTAACATTTTTCTCCGACTAGTACCGTAGTAACACTTTGTCTGTGCTTGTGTACAGACCACGATTGCAAATCTGGTGGAGAGATTTTACGAACCTGATCAAGGAGTTATTACACTCAATGGGATTCCTCTGAAAGACATTAACCATCGTCACCTACACGAGAAGGTTATTTATCGGTCCTTATCGGTCAAATGTTGTTTTGCTTCCATTCATTAACTCTTGTGTAATCTCGTTCTACTCTGGTTTTAAGAAGCTAGGACTCTTCGCCACAATGATAGGATGGAAATCATAGTTGTGGAAGGGTTTGGGGATCACTACGCTCATGGCAATCAAGTGTGTGTGACATACGAGTTCGTGAACTTAGTTCAATTGCTACCCATTATACTGCTTCAATTTCTGTTTTCGATTCTAGGACGTTGAATGGATTATTCTTCGTCATGGAGGAAAGGTGACACCCATTTCATTCTGTGTTGCAGATAAGCATTGTGAGCCAGGAACCGACTTTGTTCAATTGCTCGATTGCTGAAAACATTTCATATGGATTGAAGGAAAATGTCACTCCTGAGGACATTGAACGGGTCTCTGTAAGTCATACCACTTCGAATGATCTACTTTCCATTGTCTATAGCCTTGGGCCAGGTTTTATTGTCATCCTTAAAATTGGAATATTATGTTTCCCAGAACTAATGGAGAACTTGATTGCTATGAATGAAATTTACCAATCTGTCCTATCCGAAGTCGCTTAAATATTGGATGCATTCCTGCAGAAGGGCTTAAGAGTCCCCAATCGGCAGTTTTGGCAGTTTTGAGTTGGTCATATTGGGACCTTTTGGTTGACCAATTTTGATGTATTTTTTGACCAACACGATGAACACATGATATGTTCTTTGCTAATTCGGATTATATTATCTTGGTCCCATTTGAAGATCAATCGAATAGGTCATTTAAAATCCCTGAATCCTTGTTCTTTTGGGAGTCAGCGTTGAGATGATAGATCGAAGCCTTACGTTTCTTCTGCTTTTTCGGAATAATCAGAGGATGGCGAACGCCCATGAGTTCATAGCGAAATTTCCGGAGGGATATGAAACTCAAGTTGGTGAGCGTGGAGTGAGATTATCTGGAGGTCAGAAGCAGCGCATAGCAATTGCAAGAGCCCTTCTTATGGATGCACGGGTTCTTTTATTGGATGAGGCTACGAGTGCTTTGGATGCTGAGAGCGAGTACTTAGTGCAGGTAAGCAATTTGATTCCGACTTTTATTCAGGTCCTCCATTTTCTTGAAAACACTGATGTTTGATGTGAGACATTTAAACCAAAAGGTTGCCCATGTTTAACTAGATGAAACACTCTCCAGCTCAGCAGGGCCATGCAGAAGGTAACTACTGTACACAACCTGATTGCGGCCCTGCCTAAAATGGACGTGACATGAAGACGAGAACCTGGAGTCAATTTTAGGTTATCCAGGGCTTTAGAAATTCATAATTTACTAATATACTATCCAAAAAATACGAGCTAAGATGCGTTGGAATTGTCTTTTTTTCGGCCAACAAGAGCAAACAGAAATTATGTGTAATAATAGAAAACTATGCTTGGAAGCTCAATATTTGGACACTTTTAGATGTGCATTCCTGTATTTGCTCAATGGCACTGAGGCGTATTTCGATCTTTTATCTCCGTTAGGGATGTGAACTGCAGCTAGTCAAGAGTGTTATACCAATGTATTTAAACTCTTGTAATCTTTTGATAAATCCGTTAATGGACTATTGTTGTTTTGTTTGCAGGATGCAATGGACCGTTTGATGAAAGGTCGCACGGTGCTGGTGATAGCGCATCGCCTCTCAACGGTACAGAGTGCAGATACCGTGGCAGTGATAGCCGACGGGATAGTTGCAGAGCAAGGCTCCCATCCTGAGCTCTTGAGAAGCAATGGACTGTATGCTGCTTTGGTGCGACGCCAGCTGCAAGGAGCTGGGAGCTCGTCTGTAGGCAGCGATCTTAATGAACTAGAATAGAAAGTCATTTTTTAAATATTTTTCCAAGTTCTTGACACACCTGAATTAACGATTTCCGAGTCCCTTATCAATCGGACACGAATGGGGACCTGATGACGGTTTGTAAGTGGCCACTATTTATTGGAATCCCTCTCCAAGATTCTTGGGTAGAGCTACTGTATTCCATCCTCTCTGTTTCAGAATGCCTTAACCCCTAAATGCCCGAGGCACCAAAATCTGTTATTGAAGTTAAATAAAACCTAACCAAGTTGCTATTTTTAGTAGTTTATATTTTTGGAAAGTTTTCCTTGAAGTCTAATTTTGGTATCAAAAATCTGATCTTGAAACTAAATGATAGTGATTTTTCTATTCAAGATTTTGTCCAAGGGTACCCATTGCAATCTTGACTTCCTGTAGTGTTAGAGAGCTCTTGGAAATGAGGGAAATGAGCCTCAAATACACTAAATCTTGAAGAAAAAATCACATTCAAAATTCATTTAAAAAAATCATAGAGTAGATTTTAAGAAGCCATAAACTGATTGGAGTTATATATGTTAGGCCCTTTAATATCATATTCTTTTGGTCACCAACTTTTTAGATTTGACATGCAAAAAGTGATTGGAGTTATACATGTTAGGCCCTTTAATATCATATTCTTTTGGTCACCAACTTTTTAGATTTGACATGCAAAAAGAGAGTTGAAAGATTTTCATAGTTTTAACACCCTCATGGTCAAACATTATAATCTTTCACTCCATAAGTGATATTATTGTGTTTTCTTTTCCTATAAGATCTCTAACATGTTTGGTTTGAATTTGTATGGTTACAAATCCAAAAAATTGCTACAAACTTATCAAAATGTTGGCATTTTGTTCAATTTAGAGCAAATTTCAAGAAGCTAAAAATAGACCTTGGGCATTTAGGGGGTAAAGTAGGATATCTTTAGATTATTTTAGAATTTTATGGGGTCAAGCAACTTGACAAAGTAATTATATGAGAAATGCAATAGCAACCCTTTATTGATATTGAATGATTAGATTTGAAAGGTGGATGTTTTGTATGTACTATTTTTATTTGTAGGATCATCTAGAAGTAACAATTTTTCATACAGATTCTTGATGACTGATAAAAACTAGAGTTTCGTTTGTGATTAACTTTCTTCCGTCAATTTTGACGATCTTCTATTGCTAGTGTTTCCACCATGTGAAGCAATATATAAATTTGTATCAAATCAGTCTAGGTTTCACATTGCACCTTAATTGGTTTGGAACAAATTATGCCGTTTATTTTTAAAATGGCAAATTTTGGAGAATTTATTAGCTTGGAATGTCAAAATTTAGGGAACAAAAAATATTATATATAATCAATCCATTTGCAATGTGGTATTCCATATGCACATATTATAGTAGAAAGCCAGTAATCCAATGTAGTAGTCAAACTTCTCACAAATAGTTTTTCATTCATTGTATAATATTAGTCAAAATTTTAAAATGTGGCTTTTTACTTACATTTCTCAATCAATATCCTAGAAGAAAAGCAACTTATGCATTTGAATGTATATAATTAAAAACCTATAACATCCAATGTCTTTTTATACTCTTAACTATGGTGATAGTTTACCAATATTGTCCATGCTTTTATTTCTCAAAATTATCTTCATTGGTACCAAACAACCTTTTGAAATTCTCTATACAACATAAATACACTCAATCAACAATACTTGCATAATAATTCTCAGCAACAATTTAATTTCATTCCTTCAATAATTCGTTCAAATTGTGTAAATAACAATAAAAGACAATTGACATTTTTCACAATGCAAAAAGGCCTAAGGGTTTCAAAGACATCATTGTTTGATAAACTTCCTAAACTATTGCACAAGTCACATCTTTTATCTTCAAAATCTTGTTTTTGGCTCTTGAAAGTGCAACTTTGTAAGGATTGTGTGGGGCTCAATATTGTATCTAAAAGGAATCAAGATTCTTTTTCACAAATAGTACTATTTCAAGAGCATTGTTAATCACCAAATGCCCAAGAGGCTAATAGTATATGTTTTTCCTAGCAATTTTGAATAGATCATATTGGAGGATTTTTTTCCACTAATATAAAACACCAAGAATATGTATACTTCATTAATTTTGAAGAACACAAGCACTAGAATGGAACACCCCTTCTCTCCTTGTCTTAATTGTTGGGGCTTATAGAACAACACATACTTCAATACTATACTATTTACAAAACACTTTTAACTTACCAAAACTAATTGTTACAAAACCCCTCTCTACTATCAATAACATTGCCATCAAATATTCCTCGTACATTCTATCTAATAAATGCCAACTCAAAAACAACCAACCACCACCAAACTTTTTAGACCTCCACTCCTAAAATGTCAACAATGCTAGTATGTGAGTGTCAAGATATGAGCCTATGAATCTTGAACCTTATTGCAAGGATGAATCTACAACCATTTGAAAGTGTGTATAATTTAGGTATTTATAACATAAAAAGAGTTTATAATATAGATACCTATAATCATAAAAGGTGTTTGTAATATAGACTCCTAAGCTCATGGGCTCATAGATTCTATGCTCACATGTTAGCACTTGCCTATAAAATGTCAACATCCACCAACCTCATACTCTTAACATTTCTCTCAAAATACACTTAGTAAGGTTGAACCACCCATACCTAATCACTTAAGTGTTTTTACAATAGAACATGAGTAGTGTAAGGCAATGCAAGTTTTTTCCATGTATAAAGATAGAAAATATGGGGAGGGAAATTTTTTCATAATTTTATTCTTGGAATTGAAATTACTATGAATTTTGGAAGCCAAAAGTTGGTGGGAATTTATAGCCAATGTCTAGACTATTTCAAAACCACTCATTCAAAAGACTACTCCCTACTCACTTTGGCACTCCAAACTAAAAACATGTGTTGTGACAAGAATGGAGGAATTGATAGTTGGAAATAAAAAAATTAATAGTTGAAAACTAGTCCTAGCCTTTGGTGAATTTCTAGTACCCTATAGATTGGCAATGGAGTCACGGTTGGTAATGGGTGCCTCCGCCTTATCCCTACTCCTAACACAGACCTCCTTCAAAGTAATTTATATGTCTTACTAAGATTGAGGCACCAATTGTCAACCATGCCTAGTACCCAACTTGTAGGGTGCACCATTTCCAACCTTAGGTTGGAATTCAAGCTTGGAATGTGTTTTTTGGGTCCTTTTAAGGTTGGGACTAATGAGGTTATGACATGTGTCCCAAAGTAATAAGCAAGAAAGTAGTTCTTGAATGATTGGAATTGGAAGATTCTAGGCATTGGCTATTAGACAAGTGCACTTTTTGGTTGCCAAAATTCACAATAATTTTAATTTTGGGGAATAAAATTTAAAAAAAATTTCTATCCCCATATTTCCTATCTTCATGCATTAGAAAAAATTCCACCACCTCATACTCCTTATCATTTGTTCCAAAATTGCTTAAATGATCAACTATTCGTGCTTCTCCCTTATTTAGTCTTTTGATAATAGTTATTTATCCTCTTCCATGAGGCATGTAGTACTAGTGTCATTCTCATAATTACTTGTAGCTATAAGTGGGATCTAGTTTGAACAGGTCCTTAATTTATGGCAACCCAACAAAAAAGGGTCCTTTTGGACAAGATGCGATGTTGTTTGGTGATATAGAAGTTGGCTCCATTAGGATTGTTGAGTTTTCCCAACATGATGAAGCAATTCTGTCATTTGTAACCTATGAAACCTTTGTCCTTCAAGGCTTAACCCCTAAAGGACCAAAGGGCACCAAAATTACTATGTTGCCAAAGGTCCTTCTTTGGCAACATAGTAATTTTGGGCAACTCACTACAAATGAAATTTTTACTTTTTCTTTGAAATTTTCATACAACATGTGCCCAAGGAGTAGCTTTAAGTCCCAATAATTTTCATAACTTTTGACTACATGGTTAAAATTTTTTTGCATGATATGTAATTTTTTTGTGTTTGTTGTGTAGCTTGAACAATCCAAAAAACCACTTTAAAAATCACTTTTAAAAAATATAAAAATTTGAAATTAGTTCTCTAGATTTATATATACATGGAAAGCTTTGAATCATTCCATTTTGATTAATGAGATGAAAGTTATGAGGAGTTTTAGTTTGGAGTAGTTTGCAGGTAGTTATAGAATCTTTACTTTAAAAATAAACTTTGAAGTCCTTTATTTAATTTAATTTTCAATATGTTTGAAAAAAAATTAAAACATTAGGTGTAGATTGTTCATCCCAACATTACAATCATTGGAATTTGCATTTTTCAATTCCATAAATAAATTATTAACAATTTAGTATTTTGAAGCATTCTCTACTTCTTTATACTTTTTATTCTTTTTCTATATGTTGTACAACTCCAAATGATCTGAAATTTTTCAAGTATGTAGCCAACTTGCTTTGAAGAATGAATCCAAAGAGCAACCACCATTTTAGACATGTTTACATACAAATGTGACCTTGTGAAGTGCAACTACCTTTTTTTGTCACTTCAAACGCTAATATCTTGCAATCTACATAGTGGAAATATCTGAAATTTTTTCCATACCTTCTCAAACTAGCATAGTACAAGATCTAACGGTTACATGTGTCCAAAAATGTTTTTTTCCTAAAATTTGGTGCTTGTATTAGAAATGACAGTTTTGTAGCGTTTTTGGTGAAAACATAGTCTCACCTTTAGGGGTTAAAGAAACGCTTGTTGCATGAAATTGTGGTTGAAGAAGAAACCTTGCAGAAGGCTGACATTCACGCTCTCTAACCGAAGTCCCAGTGTAGCTGAACATCCCACCTTGGCCATTCCCTTTAGGTTTTAAGGTTTTAGGGAATGGCGGTTGAAATTGCAGTTGATGAAGAAATCATCTGTTAACTAGAACTCAGTCACTCACTCATGAGGCTGTTTGGCTTCCCAGAGTCCCATTGTAGCTGCAATCCCACCATGGCAATGTCCATCTAGGGTTTAGGGTTTTAGAGGAATTTCGGTTGCACGAAAGTTCGTTTGATGGAGAAAACCGTTGCAGTTAACTGACATCACTCACTCACACATGAAGCTGTTTGGCATCCTAGAGTCCCGTTGTTGCTGAAAATCCCACCATAGCAATGTCCATGTAGGGTGTAGAGGAATTTCAGTTCCGTGAAATTTCAGTTGATGAAGAAAACCATTGCAATAGACTAACACTCCCTTGTTCACTCATTCTCCCGTTTGGCTTTCCAGATCCCACTACAGCTGAAATCCCCGTAAATGTCAATGTAATTTTAGGGTTTGGAGCCTGAACCTGGTGACATGACCACAAGGGTGAGCTTGCTGCTGCGGCGATGCTGTAGCACGAGCGTGGAGGTTGGTGAACCGAGTCTAATTTCGTGGGTTAAGGAGCAAGGTGGTCGTGTGGGAGCTCTGCATCAGCACGGGAATTCGCGTGAAGGTCATGGATTGACGACCACTGACGCTGTGCGAGCCGGGGACACCATCATCGCTCTTCCTCCTCACCTCCCTCTGTCGGTGCACACCGAGCATCCCGTGCTGCTTGCATTGTTCGATCGCATTCCAGGTAATGGCTCGAATCTCCAATGCGACTTTAGACCTATCATTCAAATCCAATTCTACTCTCTGATGCAATGTCTGTTGGGTGGCTTACTAGGGTTAGTCCGCAAGAATCACGTGTAAGCAAATCTAAAAGGAATTTAAAGGATTTTGAGATATTATGAAGTGAGATTTCACTATTCTAGAGACAATGCTTTTGTGCTTCTGGAACCTATTATGATTATTGTTTGTGTTTTTCATTTTCCTAAAACCTTAACTATAACGAGTCGATTGTTACCTAGGAAAACTCATTTATAATATTCGCAATTGATAAAAAGTTGAAAAATCACCATTAGTCCTACGACCATTCATGTTCTGTGATAGTTTTTATATCTCATTTTAGAGAGAATGTATTGCAAACATGTGATTTTTGAAAATTTCCAGCGTATCGTCTTCAGTGATCTTCGGATGATTTGTGGAAGGGATAAGAGATGACCATGGCGATGTTAGATTCTTCCGTGGTGGGAATGCTTGCTTAACCCTTTGGTGCCTCATGTTGTTTTAGTGGGTTTGAGTAGGTCGTGAGGGATCTTTCTGTTTTCTAATTTTATTCAATTTTTGACCAACATTTGCAATATTCTCCACTGATTCAGGTGTTATTAAATTTGAAGAATAGTTTTCACAATGTGATCAATCAAATCGGTCATTTTAAAACCACGAATCCTTGGTCTTCTAGGGTTTAAGGTGCAGAGACTGAGTTTGAGGTTTGGGCAGAGGAGTTGTGGACTGTCAAGCTGGGACTTAAGTTATTAGCCGAGCGGACACGATTACCGACGTCGCAATGGCGGCCTTACATTCAAAATCTTCCCAAACGCTTCACCGTCCCGATCTTTTTCAACGCAGAGGAAATTCAAGCGCTTCAATATCTTCCCTTCACACACCAGGCAAGATAACGTAGAGGACACTATTTGCGTCACTTTAATCATTTTAAACAATATCCAGGGGAGCGCTTTCATTGATAGATCACTAAAGAGCTGCCTAGTGATCACTTTGTGTACAAAAAACAATTATGTTGAGATAAAACTTTTATCACTATTTATGAATTACTTCTGCAATATCCAAGTGGGAGGTTGAAGATTACTATCGAAGAGATAGTAGACAACCTCATTCTCAATCGAAGATCATTGGTTAGAGACATATGCATTTACATTTAGCCAAGTTATTCTTGTACCTAACTAGATAATTGAATTTCAAGCACGTGTATGAATAGATGAGTTGTTCAGAATAGGATGCGGAGCAGGTCCCCAAGGGTTTTGGTATCCTCTACATTACATCGATCTTCTGAAATATCCTTCTTACAGGGACCCTTACTCATTACAAATACACTTTTGCTTTGCAGGTGGAGAAGCGAATCAAGTTTCTGAATGAGTTTGCCTCAAAGGCCATGCCCGCTATAATCGGAGAGGCATCAGAGCTTGATCACCCATTTAATAACCATAGAATACTTCCTCATGCGCTTGCTTGGTCGATGGCAGCTGTATCAAGCCGTGCATTTCATGTGCACACGTCTTCTGGAGGAGGGTCATCACTTCTGCCTTTGGTGGACATGTGTAACCACAGCTTTGCACCCACTGGACGTCTTGTACAACACACTTCTGCATCTCATTCTTTGCCTTTGCTGGAGGTTAGTTTAATAAGGGAGCATTGTCAGCGTTCAATCTTTGTATTGTGATTCTTTGACATAGTGGGGTTCCCAAGTCTCTTTAGTGTTCGATTTGCAGGTAGTCCAATACTCTTACGAGAATTACTCTCTTAACGAGGAGAGTAACCCCTAACGTACCAAGAAGCTTAAATTGGGCGTCATATTTTTTTCACATTTTTGAGTAGGTCGAAGGAAAACTTTCTTATGTCCAATTTTATTTATTTATTGACCAACACTTGCGATGTTCTTCACTGGTATAAAATTTCACCCCATCCGAAATATATTTTTCACGTTATGATCAGTTTTATTGGTCATTATATAACCATGAATCCTTCGTGCTTTCTGGATTATAATGAACCGAAACATGTGGCAGGTAGTTGCTGAGAAAGACCTAAAGAAAGGGGAGGACGTGGTTTTAAATTACGGGCCTCTGAGCAATGACATGTTGCTGCTGGATTATGGCTTCATGATGCCCAACAATCCAAATGATCGGGTAGAGCTCCGCTACGACGGTCAGCTGCTCGATACGGCTTGCCTCGTGGCGAAAGTTGAAAGCTTCTGTTCGTTCAAGCACCCAGCTCCGTGGCAGCAGGAGCTTCTTGCGCGGTTAAAACTCCATGGGCTTGACTCTTCGCAATTGGTACACTCTTCATTCTATTTAGTGTCACTTTTAAAATACAGTCACTCCTACAGGAGATGAGAGCGAGAAGGAGTGGTGATTGATGAAGCTAGCTTGGTTGAGCTTTGTTTCTTTTGCCCCCGAAAAATCTTCGTTAATGTTCCATCTGATCATGTTCAAGGTAGCAAGTTAATGTTTGACACCTTGATTTAAGGCCTCGCCATGTGAATTTAGTTCTCCTGAATCTGGACTTCTGGAGTATCTGATGAAGCAGTATTCCAAGGTAGGATACTTGCCTATGTATGAAGTCCCATCCTTATGAAACCCCTGAAGGATCGAGCGGTCCTCATGTTTTTTATTAGCCCTTTTCAGTAGGTCATATGAGACCTTTTTTTCTTCTCAGTTATATTTCTTCTTTGATGCTCTTCACTGATTCTGGTGGTACCATCTGAATTATATGTTTCTCAGCATGATCGATCAATTAGGTCTTGTTGTAACCATTGGAGCTTGGTGTAAATACTAGCTGAAGGGAATTCTCATTGCTTGCAGGTTACAATGGGCGGCCCTGAGCTTGTGGAAGGTCGGCTGCTGGCGGCAGTGAGGTTGATGCATGCATCAGATTCAACCGACGTCGATTTGGAGGCATTACAAGGCTGGGGCTCCACCCCTCCGCTTGGTTTTACGAATGAGCGAAAGGCTGTTCGCACTCTTATCGGTCTTGGTATGCTCGCCCTCACATCCTTTCCTACCGTGATCGAAGAAGATGAAAGAGACCTTCTGAAGGCTGGCGTTTCAGAAAATCTTCGTCTAGCAATTCAGTTTCGGATGCTCAAGAAGCACCTACTGCTTGAGACAATCAAGGGCTTGAAGGCCAGATACACAACAGGGTTATGATGCCGTTCTTGGGCTTGTGATGAGCTTTGGATGTGTTTGAATGGTGAACAGGACAACTGCAATTGTTACCTCCTCTCTTTTAATTTGTCAAACAAATTATAATTAATGTGTTGGCACAATATGTTATGGCAAATCTTTTTCTGGGTATGTAGAACAAGCTTGTGATTAACTCAATTGTGCGCCCTTCGTTAACCCTTTACTTCCCAAATGAAATCCTTTTTTGAAACAGTTTTGCACAGTTTTGCTTGCATCTTTCTAAAGATATTTTGTTTTAAATGAGAAAAAACAACTTGTAGTTTTGAAACTCAAGATGAAGTTGGAAAAGAGTAGGTCTGGAGATTGGTAGGTTTGGTAAGGTAAATACACCTAAAATTGCACAAATAAGCAATTCAACATGGTTTCTATTATTATATTAAAAAACTTTCTACGGGATCTTGTTGGCAATCAACAAGGGATTTTAGATTCTCTCATAATGCATTTTTGGACTATGAATAAACTATGAATTTTCAAAGTGTTGAAAATAAGTGTTTCTTAAATTGACTATAGATTCTCATGAATAGTGGGAGTTTATTTTAGGCAAGAATTTGTAGTGGTTGGTTTAGAAAGTAGTTGAAATTAGGTGTAGTTACCTTACATAGTGATTTGATACATGTCAAATCATCCAAACTAACTACAAACTATAATGTCAAAACTAAATAAATATTCTCTTTCCAAGTTGGTTCATTGTCCACTGGTAAAGAATGTTATGAAATCAATGCCTATTGTTATGCTATTGGACATCCAACATTGATATTATTGCATGATTCCAATTCATTAGATGCAATTTAAACATGTACAGAGAAAAGGGAGGTTTAGATTAATGGTAAAAGTAATCAGCATTGACATCCCAAGTTGCAGGAAAAACTTTGGGTGGAACCTTTTGGCCGGCTGGTGGCATTTTAGAAGGGTCTCCTGGATAAAATTGCCATCCCCGGTCATGACCTAGAGTAAAACAACAACTATGTTAAATTTGCACACCAAGTCAATCACAAATGCATTCATTGTTTTTTAAGAATAAAATTACATTCTAGAATTTCATCATCTACTTTTTTTTCCTTCAAAAACTCCTTATACTCATGGCCCCATAGACCTTGGTTTCAGTCACATTGTAATGACAAAATGATACATGTGTACCTATAATTGCCACTCATTTGCAAACCAACAAATATAGACTAAAATTTGGATGAAGGATTTATGTATGCCATTTAACAATTAGAATACAATTATTAATGAGTTGAAGAAGAGAACTTTGCTCCAACTAAGGAGAAACATTTACTTCCAAAGTTCATTGTAGTAGAACATCAATAAATGATAGAAGGTGCACTTATAAATTAAGAACACTTATGTTGAACCCACATATTTTTTTCACATGATGGCACCTATATCATATAACTTCTTCAAATGGGCAAGCTTTACAAATAATTTATCATGTCCAACCTTCTTCATTTATGCTCATATGCTAGGGGTTGATATTTAGGTAGAATTGATAATGGGCCCTCATGCCTTATTCTTTTTAATATTTTGGTTTTAAGAAATTCAATTAGATTGTGAAAGAAAGAAAACGATTAACTAACCTTGTTTTAGGTCACAATGCTTTTGATCCTTGTTCTCCGGCTCATATGCGTAATGAGTTGGGAATGGAACATATGTTGCCGGGTCTCTAGGATATGAAATTATCTTTGGAGGATACACCACTCGTCCAAAATCACCGGCAACAATTTTTTTAGTCGGGTCACCAGGATAGAATTTAACTTTTGATTTATGTCCTACACAATTAAGTTCAAAGATTAATGACATAAAAAATCACAAACTTTTTCAACCAAAAGAATTGAAGAAACACAAAGGATGTACAAACTAGTAGAAGTTAATCAAGTTGTTGATGTATCCTTCATAAATTTTAAATCTTTAGGATTTAGAATTTTGTTGTTGTCATTCAAAATTAATTCATTTTGAGATATTTGAGCTCTTGAGTCTCCAAGCTAGAGTTTGACATTCAAGTGTTTAACCAAAATTTCCAATTGGAATTCAAGGTTTAATATTTTAATTTTTTTAGTTTTATAGTTTTGTGCAGGCCATATGAAGACTTCATTTTATCTAGTTTATTTTATCAACAAATATATTCATTGTTCACGAACTTTGATGGTAAAAAATTTGAGTGCATTTCAATTAGATGTTTTGCAATATCTCCAATTGAGTTGGTCATTTGGTAAAATCATAAATCCTTAGTCCTTTTGGGATTCAACATAGAGTGTTTGGTGAAATGAAATCCTTACTTACCTTCCTTTAAATCACAATGCTTTTGGCCTTCGATTTTGTGCTCTTCAGCATGAGGAAATGGCCATGGCTGAAACGTACTTGGATCTCTTGGAAAACTCAAGAATTGCTACACAACTTCAAATATAGGAATCCATAAGGATGCATAACATTATAAACCAATGTTGGAGGGCCCTTTTGCTCCCCCAGAAAGTGAGAACCCCTAACGTTGCAACTTCCTAGCCAAACAACCAATAGTTCTCTGTAAATTAAACTAAATTCATTCCCAAGGATCCAAGAAGAGATTCTCCCAATTTTTAAGGCAGAAAATGGTTTAGACTAGTTTAGACTGGTTAAGAATGTTATGTGTCAAGTTTTGTATATTTTTTGTCATTGCAAGTTTTCAAATGATATGTAATTGCAATTAGTATTTTAGGTCACATGCCACTCACCCGAGGGAGCTTGCCTTGTGAGTCATACTCATGTCGTTCAAATGGCCAATGCGTTTCTACAAATGGCTTGGGCTGAAATTGGAATAGTAACACAAATGTTAGTTCATGCAAAAGTTGAAAACACAAATTTTATATATCAAAAGTGGTGAATGGTGTCAATAGTGAAGCTTACACATCTTTGACGACGTCTATGCAAGTTGTTGCATTGACTTGGTTTACCTTCTCCATACTGCACACAATGCCACTATCTATAATTACTTGTAATCTCTAGTTTCCAATGAAATTGAATTTTGCAGTTTTTGTATTGATTTCTTCCTCCAAACATGGTGTCAACCTTGACTAGAAAATGTGGAGTTACATAACATCTCCCAAATGAAAAACATCATTGGAGGTACAACATGTTGCTAGAATTGATTTTTTGACCATTTAATATTTTAAGGACTAGCTAAACAATCAAATGTTGAATAATGAATGTACACAAACATTCATTTCCCAAGCCATTTCTATTTTGTAGATTTTATTTTATCTTCATCTCTCTCTCTATATGTTTGTGGAATATTGAATGTATTAGTTTTCTTATGTTTGTATGCTATAGATTTTTGGAACTTTTTTTGGCAAGTATTCTTTAGTTCAGTGCTTATTTCTTGTCCTTTCATGTTAAGTCACTTCAGATTAAATGACACATAAATTGGACTCAAATGACAATATGACTCAAATGAATTAGGAATCTAAGTGTTGTCAACTAATCCCTTTTCTAGTAATAACTAAGTGGTTATTGATTGATTCTTCAAAAAAATAGATTGTTACCTTGACAACAACTTGATTGTATTTTGTAGCAAAAGGAGCTGCAAAGTCCATGTTTTCTTGAATAATAGGAGGCTTTGGTGGTGGAGGACTCATTGGCCTGAATTTAGTGTCCCCCGGTTTACGATTCCAAGGCTTTTCATTCCACTTGTTTTCTGGCTACCAAAGTCCATTACACATGCCACAAAATATACTTTGAATTGGGTTCTTTCAATAGAATACAAAAAAGCCCACCTTTGAGATTAATCACATAAAAGAGTTCACAACTTTTTCTTCAATAACAATCGTTAAAAAATGAAATCTAAGAACTAAAACCAATCCTAAAAATAGAGATTTGTGCATCAAATTATTCCTACAATCTTTTTGCATGAGTGGGTGAAATTTTGTCAAGTCTTACATATTTGACATCAAACACACAAGGCTCCCGGGGATGCGCAAAAGAATCAAAGTCCAATTCCCATGGCAACTTGTGCACCTTCTTTAGCAACTCTGAGCCAGCATCAACATGGCCAAGGCAAAAACCATCCGACTTCATATGCATGTGCTCATCTTTCTCCCACGGAGGGATTACAATCGGCCTCGTCTACTGCCATCACCAAGATTGCTCTTTTATCAATCATACAAAGCTATCACAAAGCAATTTGAATTTTTGTCCCGCAAATGCAAGCATCAATCAAGAACAAAAAAACCCAAAGCCTGCTCTAAGGTAGTCTACTCTTAAAGCAACCATTTAAGCCTACTTAACTCAACATTGACAATAATAGATATTTCAAGAGACATGTCACCCTTTCCAAGATAGGGGTTGCATTTAGAACATGGTCACTTGCAGAGTAGACTATCTTAGCAAGCAAGACAGTGGTAAGCATACGTTTCATGTCAACATTCTTTTATGGAAGCAATTTTCACATTCCATTATTAAAGAATTAGTATGGGTTCCAATCAATATCAAAGGAATTCTCCTCACGAATCATAACAAAATTTTCAACATGTCATAACAATGATTTTTTTCATTATGATATCTCTAAAACTCTCTACTATTACTAGAAATCTTGTTAATTTTTTCATGCATGATATATCTCTAAACTTCTCATCATGCAATCCCTGAAACTCTCTACTATTAGTTACTAGAAACATTGTTAATTTTTTCATGAAATATTTCTAAAATTTTCATCATGATATCTCTGAAACTCTCTTTTATTATTAGATAAGAATTTTTTAAAATTTTCATCATGTTATATCTTTAAAATTGTTATCATAATAACTCTGAAACTCTCTACTATTACTAGCAATCTTTTTGTATTTTTCATGATATATTTTTAACCTCCTCATCATGATAACTCTTAAACTCTCTACTATTACTAACAATCTTTTTGTATTTTTCATTATCATGATAACTCTAAAATTCTCTTTTATTACTAGATAATAAACCTTGTTAATTATTTCATGATATATCTCTAAACTTCTCATCATGATATCTCTGAAACTCTCTACTTTTACTAGAAACCTAGTTAATTTTTCAAAAATCCATAAAACAGAAACTACTTAATTACTTTTGCTTCAAAGGTTATGATGTCTTGATGTGAAGTAAGATTGGAATTAACCTCTTCTTGCAAAGGTTCATTGTGATAAGTGGCAAATGGTGCATTAGTAGAGGAGGACACCACCGAGGGGTTAAAAATTCCGGAGCCTCGTATCGGCTTTGAGTGACCCAAAAACGTTTCCCATGGACGAATGCCGGGCTCCCTCCACCAAGGGTGGTGTCGATAATATGGATCTGGGTTGTGAGGCGGAGGCTTGTAGCGGAGCTCGCCTCGGATGTCATCGTCCAAACCCCATGGCTCTTTGTAAAGTTGGCTCCTGGCCAAGTTTTGCTCATAGTTCACATAATCAGATCGATCAAAGCAATATTGGTGGTGGTGGTGTTTTACATGGGGGATTCCTTGTTTGGATCTTGAAGAGGATGTGATTAGCTTGGAGTTGCTTGCTTGAGGCATGCTTAATGAATTGAATTTGTGACTCTACTTTCAATTCATATCGGAATCAAATAATACTCTCTTTATTGAAGCATCCTTCATGAATTAAGTTGGTGAGTTAACTTTCAAGTTATAGTGAATTAAATAATACTCATTTCCTTGATAGCACTATTAGATTGTCTTTTCATATCAAGGTTATAAAATTTGTGCCATTTTTTTTTAGAGAATGACTCTCTTTGGTGGTTGGGTCCAAGATTGGTGCTATGGTCTTTGCTATTAGAACACAAATGCACTACTCATGAAAGGAGAGCTTCTTGTCTTTGCTTGCATTGTTGCTTTGAGAGTCTATTGTGATATGCAATGTTGGTGGGTAATCAACTTCTAAAATGCTATTGTAGAAGAAGACTTAAAAGGATGGAAGAATTCAAGATAAATTGTATGGAGTGTAGAAGATGAAAGAATTTGTGTTGCATCATTAGTTGTGGCCAGTGTTTACAAAGGAAATGGAAGGGCAAGATGATGAATCTAAGTAAGATTTGAAAGGGTAGATGCAAAGAGATAATTGATTCTAAGCATGGCTTGATTTTGTCTTGGTTTCTCTCATCAATGTTAAGAAAAAACTAAGGAGTATTAATAGTTGTTCAAGTCAAGATTTAGATTTGATAGACAAGTTGTTGTAAATGTGTGTGAATTAGGAAAAATCAACTTGGAAATGAAGCTAGTTTGTGTAAATTATAATTTTGTGCCTTTTCAAAATAATTATTAGCACTTATTCATATAATGACAATGAGTAGGTAAATTTAGATATAATTGCAAGGTTATTTATATCCAAGGTTACCTATAGATGTGGAATGTCTAAACATAATCCTCTTCAATAATTAACAAATTGAATTTTTAATCTCTATCTCATGGTATATTATTTTAATTTGGTTGCAAAAATCAAACATATCTATATTTAAACAAACAAGTTAAAGCCATCACTCTGGATTTTTACAAGGTCCCATCAAATTGGATGTTATGTGGCTTGGCCATCATTCAAGAATTTGCTAGAGTATCTATGAATCGAAGTACCACAAATGTAACCAAATTAAAAGTCATTTGCAATGATTTCTACATGGATTGCAATTCTAACCAAGGTAGGAACTAAGGGTTAGATCATAAGTTACAATAGGATGATAATTTCTTTTTCAACAAGTTGTTGAATTTAATTACAAGGAAATTATCCTATATTTCTTTATAAAAATATTACAGTGTAGAATTTTTCCAAATGGTTATACATAAGGATAGAAAGGAACTAGTGAAATACAACAAATAGAAAAAATTTGTGGTACAAAAACTAGAGTCTTTGGAAATTGAAATTTTCAATAAAAAAAACAATGCCATCTACTCTTCATTGATAATCCATTTTGTCACTAAAAAGCATCTCTATGAAACTTGATGACCTCCATCTCCAATCCAAGTTAATAGATCCTTTGGCTTCTTGCCTCCACTTACTGCCCGACCTTAAATCTACAATTTCAAAAAAAAAAAAAAAATTCCATACATATCTAGGAATTGCAAAGAATCTCAAGCTTGGTCCCCATTTAAATATCTAACAAGAGAATTTTGGCACTAAAATCTATTCCCAAATGTTTGTGTTCAAGAATTTGTTTCAAATTTCAAATTCGTTCAAGAGTCCTTTTTAAAGCAATATAGCCTTGCTTTCTCTCTCATCTTTAAGGTAATTGCATACATTAGTATACAAATCCCATCAAGCATTTGTCTTGGGGGTACTAAATGTGAAGTTATCACATTACATATAAAGGGTATTTTAATTTATTGGGGGTATTATTCTCCTTCCTAGTTTTTAGGGTATCCTAGTGTCATCTATTAGTAATTTTCAAGCATTGTACATTAAAAGGGAAGTTTTTTTCTAATTATTTTTATTTTTATTTTTTGAGGAGAAGGAATCTTTTTTTGATGTTTTGGACATTCAGTGTAATACAAAGAGCAAAAAAAAATGGAATTTAATGCCTACAAAAAAATGTGTAAAATTAAAAATTGTGCTTATGGTATCCAAGGCAACCAGTAATACATCAATTATAAAGCTATACAATCATTTAAAACAACAAATTCAAAAGTATGTGGAAATAACATTAAAAATGTAAAGACTTACTAAAATCACTACACTAATGATGATAAATAGTGTTATGTTGTGATTAGTGTTACCTGGACTTTTACCCTAGTCACTTTAAACTTCAATTAGTTGGACTTCAATTAGTTGGCATTTAGTGTTGTATTCATTTTTTTGAGCAGTAACTTTTTTAAGCATGTAATAGGTTTTTTGGGTTCATACGTTTTTCTTTTCATTGTGATGAAATAGTTAGGTAACACTAAATGTAAATTTAAAAAAATTTATACCCAATAGTTGACAAATAGTGTCTATGTTGACATTTACTGTAGGTAACATTAACCGGATTGTTGACAATTAGTGTTATGCTTCGTGATTAGTGTTGCCAACACTATTTATCATCATTAGTGTAATGGCATAGGGTAATTTAGCTCTACAAACTATTCATTTTTCATTTTGGACGAGGTATACATAGAAGCAAAACCAAGAATTCTCAGTAATTCTCACTACATTTAGACATAATAACAATTGAATGAAATCAATTCAAAGCTTTTGAAGCATGAACTAGATTTGTAGGTAGCATTCAAAAGACATACTGACTCTTGAAACTTTCTATAAAATATGGACAAATGCAAAACAAAGTTATGAAAGAAAAAAAAAATTTAAAATGCATCTACCCAACCACCCATGCAATCCAATCACCCACTTGTATGATCAACTTTATGTTATAATTTTCATCATCCAAGGAGAAAAACTTAATCTTGTAAATTATGCCATGGGAAGCATTAGATGAAATTTGAGGCCTTTAGAAGACTGCGAGTTTCCAGGCTCTAAAAATTGTCTCTATTGTATAGGAGTGCTGTCAGTTGCACAGTCCGACATGGTCGAGACCTTGCCACGTCATTTTTTGAAAAAAAATTCTACTATTTTTTACATTTCAGAAATTTTAATTTTGATTTATTTTGAAAAAAAAATTAACAACCGGTCGCGTTCTTTTACTGTTGCGGGAACAGAATTGAGAACGGGCTTGAAATAGTCTTCTAGAGGCCTCAAATATCTTCTAATGTAGGAAGGTGCTCATTATTTACAACAAGATCAAGGATCCTAAATTGTACAAGAAAACAAACAAAAGTGGTAAAACTCATAGCTTAGATTGCCAATTTTGGGCTCCAATGTTGTAGACTTCTAGCATGACATGTCTCTAAACTTAATTAGATTTGTGATATTAAAGATGTAGAGGTTGTAGATTCTATATGCAATAATAGTTTCCATTAGAGACTTTCCAATCCCTTGAATGTCCAAAGGCTCCTGTGATTATAAGGTCTACTATATTCTAGATGTTAATGAGGAAATATCTCAAAAGCTAAATCTCTTGCCCTCTTTACTTTTGTTCTAAACTTTTTTTTAATACCACGTTATATTTCAATAAACTTGAAGGTAACACAATCATGTATTCCAAACCCTATGTTATTTACAAGCACAATAGATGCATTATAGTCACTTTATGTAACAAGCTAAAATTTTTAATTTTTTCCCTCCATTGTTTAATAAATGTCTTATCTTTAGACTCACCTACAATTTTAATACTAATGCATTAGATGAGATTTAGTTACTTTATAGGGCCACAAGTTCTCCTAAGTTCCAAGTTTGTTGGAACTTAGCCATTGCAACAATTTGACATGGCTGAGTGATTGTTATGTCAGATAATATTTAAAATGCTAGTTTTAAAAAATATACATTTTTATTTTTAGAAATGTGTTTTAATTTTTATTTCAGAATTTTAATTAAAAAATTTGATTTCAAAATAACTTTATTATTTCTTTTTAATTTTGGCTAAGTAGTAGTAGTTTGTTCTTAGTATGGGGAATAGGCCTGAAATGGCCCTTCAATGTAGCTAAAAAACATCTAATGCAAATCAAACATTTTGATGCACCTCAAACTACACTAGCATGACCACCCCTTTTAGCCACAAATAATTCATGACCTTCAATTAAAAAAAATGCAAGAACATGGTTGCCTATAATTTGTATGAAATGTACATTTTTTAAAAAACAAAAGTGAATTTAAGTAAACCCTTTCTCCCCCAAGGCCATCCTCCACCTTAAGTTCCATATGCATTTACCATGGACATTTTTCCAATTTATCAAAACACCTCCTTGTAGTGCACTGTGACAAGAAACCTTGTGTTAGCACCATATTGTTCCCGATATTGTTGTTGAGGTTGGTAGTGCTTTGGTTGTTAGGAGTTTTTGGCTTTGAGTTGATTGAGTTATAAACCCATGCCAACAAGTGAGAGTTGAACCCCATAAGGATGGGTTTGTCTTTGTGGAGATCATCCTTTTTGTATGGTGCAAATCATCTACTTCAAAAAAACATCAAAATCACTCATTAAAGGTCAAACTATTAATATGCAAAACCTCCCCTTTTTGCACAAAATTTCAAGGATGAACATATGCACTTCTATCTTACATAGAAAGATTCTCTATCATCCATTGGACCACTTTAATTTACAACGTAAAGAAATCCTTATCAAGTCCTATAGCTTCTCTATATATTGTTGTATTCCATTTTTTACTTGCACTTACTCTTTATGTGTAAATACAAGTATAAAATTTAACTATCTAAGGATATGTTCACACTTGATGTTAGGGGTAATGTTTGCAATGTGAATCTGATTCAGAAGTAGGTCTAAATTTGTTCCTCAGCAACAACACTCTTTAACAACACTCTTTAAGCCCAAAACACTCTTTAAGACCAAGTGAGAACAGACCTTTAGGTTTCTGAATGAGGGTGCACATCATGCAACTCAGTTTTCAACTAACTTAGGCTCTTCAAGAATTGTACCGTATGACTTGTGGTTGCCGCGGGTCTGTCCTTGACAATTACTCTTTACACTTCCTGACACTGCAATTTCTCACATCGTATGATTGTGTCCAGTGGAGACAAATGGGATTGAGTGATTACCTCTTTGTTGGGTGACCCTTCTCCAGTTGAAGACATTCAAGACTGAGATTGCTTCAAGTCGATTTTTCAATTCTCATTCGTTGAATGATAATGGTAACCGCTAGAGCAAAATATCTAACTTTCAAATGCTAAGGTAATTGAGCGTGCAATACTCAATGTGCTATTGTCTGCGATGTGCCTCAGATTTTGTAGCCCATCAAGTTAGGGTTACAGCCCTTGTGATTGTGGTGATTGTGGACTGAGGTGAAGCCTCTTAACCTTGTATTCACCATAGCGGTTACTAGAGCGGTTACACTTCTTGACACAACATCAAATGAAGCATTCTGAAGTCTACGAAGAGGCCATCAAGGCGGGGGTTCAACATCCAACTCTACACCACAACCATCCTCGTGAATGAACAATTGATTGAATTGACTTATCTTTCGAACCATGAGTAGAGGAGCGGGAGCTGGGTATGATCGCCATATTACCATTTTTTCTCCTGAGGGTCGTCTCTACCAAGTCGGTAAGCTTCGTCACTTCTAATGAATCCAGCAAGTTCATTTTTCACATTTTGATAAATTTAAAGCTTTAATTTGCAAATTGTGATCAAATGTGCGTGGTGATTTTCTAGAAGCAGAATATGCTTTCAAGGCGGTCAAAGCTTCAGGTATCACTTCTATTGGAGTACGAGGTCGAGACTCGGTATGCGTTGTCACTCAAAAGAAAGTGCCGGTAATTCGCTTGCCCTAAATTTTATTGAAAGTTTGTCTCATATCTTTGCGAAACAAAGTTAGGGAATGAGTTTTTTGTTTTTGTTTTTTTTATAATATTTGTGAGCAATGGATTGCTACTTCGATAGAGTTGACATCAATCAGTACTGACACCTCTTTTTCAATCTTGAAGGACAAGCTTCTGGACCGATCAAGCATTACCCACCTCTTTGTTATCACCAAATGCATTGGACTTCTTGCAACTGGGATGACAGGTAAGATGCGTCTACAGTTATTTACGCAATGGATTTTATATGTTGAAGCTCCTATAAAGCTCTTAAGAAATCAAAAATATTCTCAAGAGGCATAATCATTTTTTGTGATTTGAAGTTCTGCAGCGGATGCAAAGTCTCTGGTAGCACATGCTCGAGCCGAGGCAGCTGAGTTTCGATTCAAAATGGGTTATGAGATACCCGTGGACTACCTTGCAAAGAGGTGAATTTGCTTAGGAACTTGAAACATTTCATTGAAAGATTTTGTTTCCTTGTTCTCTTTGTTGGAGATTGTAAAATCCTTGTGATAATTATACCATTGCAGATGAGCAATTTGATTGAGCTTTATGGACAGGCTTGCAGATAGGTCGCAGGTGTATACACAACACGCATACATGCGGCCTCTTGGAGTTTGTAAGCTAAATTTGTTGCACCCGTTTGATGTTTCCTGAACTACGCAAATGGATTCCCTTGTGAAATCAACTTGCATTATGTAGGAACCCAATATCACTGCTATCTAATGGCATATATTCCAATGTATCACCAAGATATAGGAGAGCTCTAGATTAGATGTATGAAAGCATTAGAGATTGAATTTTCAAATGATCTCTCCACAGCTGCAATGTTCATTGGGATGGACGATGAACATGGACCTCGCCTCTACAAGTGCGACCCCGCAGGCCATTTCGTGGGTTACAAGGCAACGAGCTCTGGGGCCAAAGAACAAGAAGCAGTGAACATATTGGACAAGAAGATCAAAAACAATCCCCAACTTTCATATGATGAAACTGTGCAAGTATGTAACACCAATCCCTCTCGACTTTTATAATTAAAATAGAATTACACTTGCACATTGTTGCTGTCGTCATTTGGATCAAACAATTGTAGACTTGGTTTCATTTCAGCCCATAAATTGGTACAGTAGGTGTAAGTGTGGTTGTGAATGATACCATTGAAAATTCAACTTCAAACTCCTAATTTGAGTACTCAATAGTGATTGCCAGTTACCCTCAAAACTTAACATGTGGACATTATATAAACATGACTTATTATAATTTGAAAATTTTGAATAGTCTCATTCCAATTTCGCATTCATTGCATTAATAATCCAAATGAATTGTACGATGATAAAGCATTTTTTTTAATGACAAAGTGAGACAGAGTAGTGTGGATATTTCTTGCAATTGTGCTGTAGATTTTTTGAGATGTACCCAACAACAATCTTCTTAATTTGATGACTTGCAAAGCTCTGACTGGATGAACTTGATGTATTTTAAAACTGATTTCATGCTTGCATTTGTTGATTCATTGAACCGCGGCTGCAGACAGCAATATGCGCACTGCAAAGCATCTTGCTGGAAGACTTCAAGCCTACAGAAATTGAGGTACAGTGCTAACTAAGTTAAGATACCTGTATGGCGAAGGCTAAATAATCTTTGCCTGTTTCCTTTCAATGTTATAATATCACATTTGCAAATGGTTGGTGCACATGACCTTTGGAACTGTAAATCAAGTGCTGCATACTTGACATTTGTAGGTTGGGGTTGTCAGTAAGACTGATCCGCATTTCCGAGTGCTGACAACGGAGGAGATTGATGACCACTTGACATCCATAAGCGAGCGAGACTGATTATGTTAATAATTCACACTCTCAGGGTTGTTGGTCAGACCATGGCTTGGATTTCTGAGTGGTTCATTAGACAAGTTTATTTTTGTGGAGCATAAGAAAGCTGTTAGAGAAAAATGGGATTTAAGGTTAACATGCCTATTAGCAAGCAGATTTGCTATCTAGGTGCCTTGGAGAATTTATTTGTGTCTCTAGGTGCCTTGGAGAATTTATTTGTGTCTTAGGTGCCTTGGAGAATTTATTTGTGAGCTCATGTATTTTTTTTCATGTATTTTTTTTCAGAGATTGAGAAGTTTGAGCGAAGCAATTTGCAAGTAGAATCAAGACATTTTAACAAGAAATGAATCTTCTGTGATTTTTAAAATTTTGTTGGGACGAAATTGGGTAGATTCATGCTAAAGTGTGGGCTGACTCGTCCTCTCTCTCTAAGTGCATTGTCATGATGCTAAAGGGGTGCTAAGATTGTGGTAATGGGTGGGTGACTTGATGGCTTTCAGTTGTTTTACTTTGATCCTTAACCTTTAAAGGACGACAAGGTGACCTTGGAAATCATCAGTTTTTTATGGCCATGTGAATCATTGGCTTAAAAAATTGCAAAAGCACTCATTGGAAGTCAAAGTACTATAGAAGATCTCCCTTTTTCACACAAAATTTTGAGGATGAATAGTTGTACTTTTGTTCTATGTGGAGAGATTTTTTGTCATCCATATGTCCGCTTTGATGTTTAAGGGTTAAAGAACATACCATCTTGTTTTTTAGATAATCATCATGATAAAACCTTCAATACTTAACTACATTGATACCAACTTCTTCATATCATTCTTTTTGTCTCCCAAAGATGTACCTATTATGCTAAGTGTCAAGTTTTTAATCACAATCTTAATGAAGATTAAAAATCATTGGACAAAATACTTTCAAATATAATATTGAAATTATAGTCCTCAATCTTTATAGATACTTTTAATCCTATTCACAATACAACATCCTAAACAGTTGTTGATTACATTATTTGAATATTGATGTTAAACTATAGTTGGCTAGATTAAAACACATTTGCTTTTAATAGTTGTTTGAATACAAATTCTAATAGTTCCATTTTAAAATCCAAAATGAAAAGATTAGTATCAAAGAATGAAGACTTGAAAGAGTTCGAGAGAGAGCTACAAAATTATAGATAATTATCTTAATTAAATCTTTGTTTGAATTAGAAATTGAATCTATAGTATTTGTAATTCTTTCAAGATTATTATATGCATTAGTTTATATAAAAAAACAAACAAACTTGTAAATATGCCACATATGATGGATTTTTAATGGCCAACCAAACTTCATCATATAATGAATATGGATGAATTTTTTCAATTTCCACATTTTTTTTCAAAAATCATATTGCAGTTTATATTTGTTACCAAAATACAACTTATTTTTCTTAAAATTGAATAAATATCATTTATTACATTTTTAATTGGCATGCCATGTCAATTAAATTAGTGCAAGAATTTGAATAGTTTGAAGCCCACTTACACTATTTCAATGAATTTTGAGTGAATGTCATCTACTTAGTATGAATTTTTGAATCAAATTTGTATATTAGGAGATGAAGTTAACTTAAATTTTGTATTCTTCTTTAAATTAGTAAATGTACCTAAAGTATTAGCAATTGCTATAAATATAGTTATACAATTAAATTCTATAATTACTAACCATTATTTAAGTTAAAAATTGTAATATAAGTAAAATCCATCTTAGTGCATAGTGTTAGAGTTATGCACTAAGACAAGTTTATGCATTTAAAAAGGTGTAATAATAGCCACCTAACTAATTTCAACTCTAACTACACTACTTTTCATAAAAAAAAGCTTTTGAAATTGAGTCCACCTACTATTTACATAGGTGATAGTTATACACAAAGATAAGATGCATTAAGATAGGTTCTACTTGTAGTTATCATCTTTGCCAACATTGATTTTGCAACATTAATGATAGGCATTAATTACAATTAGCTTTTCATTTGAATGAGTTGGTTAACACCTCACTTTGAATGAAATGAAAAATGTTATAAAATATTGTTCCATTTCAATCACTTTTTATAGATTTCAATACTACAAATTTTTTAAATACAAATAGACATGAAGTTATCAAAAACAATAAAATATATACGCCATGAGTATAACGTAATAGAAATTCTTACTTTGTGACCACCTTGTTACACAATGAAGAAATCATGAGAATTATTTACAATTTCTTCTATTCTAAATAATATAGCACTCCATGCAAATACTTTGAGTATTTTTTGGGGGTCATTTGGTAACTTGCAACACATTCATCATTTATATTGTTATATTATGTATACTGTATACATGCATGAATTTTTTGTGACTTGTATGGGATGTCCTAACAAAAGGGGCACTTGCAAACTCGGTTGAAAGTGGGTCTACAATATTCATATTTCATTAATAAAAATTGCAAGAATGTTGTTCATATTAAAAAAAAAAAAAATTATTTTTACAAATCCAACATATCTTCACTAATATTTGTTTTTTTTATAAATTCTTAAAAGATAATCAATATGTAAATGCTCCTCTACCTTTTTCATTCCGAGGAAACGACAAAAGATAGAGTAGGTACGTGTCCATGTCGACGGAACTTACTACCTTCCAACTACAGTTGTCCAAAGATAGGTCATCTTTACTACCGAGCTTTCATACCGACCACCGGTTTGTAAACCTACCAGGCGGCCACCAGTTCCAGTGAAGCTCAAGAAGCTCGTCGTGAAGTTGTCGAAGGCGCTGCGAATTCAGCTCAAGCTTCTGGAGGAGTGCTCGGAGAATCCATTTTTCTGGTGAGATGAACTCTGACACCGAGAGTTTTTCTTAATTTTTTCAAATGTATGTTTCTTTTCTGGCGCTTTGAGGATTGAAGGTTTGGCGAAAATGTCGCTTCGGAGGATGTGTGGTTAGCTTTGGGAACGAATCTGAACTTTGAAGGAGGCTATTGATTCTTTTTAGGGGAGTTTTTTTGCGCTCTAGGACGTGAGGTTTGGGAAATGGCGCAAGAGCGTTCTGCGAGTGTGTTGATTTGGTTATTAGAGACTTCTTGGTGAAGACAGGAAAATCAGCTCATGCGCTTGAGATTGAGAGAGTATCGAATTAAATTTCATAAAAGGATTTATTGAATCTCGGTGGAATGCAGCGCATTGAGAGAATACAGGGATTTGTTACAAGGATTTTTGGTCCTGTTAAGACTCGTTGATTTGCATTCCGCGATAGCAGAACCAAGGCTACCGGATAACGGATGAAAATGGTTTTACTCCATTCTCCGATTTGTATTCCAGTAATAATTTGAACGTTTTTGAACGTTTTCCAATCCCTGTATACTTGCAGTTTAAGAACAGAGTTTTTTTTAAATAGAATTCAAAAAACGCATTCAAATACCAATGAAAACGCAATTATAAATTGAATTGAAACGGGAGATTTCTTTTTCCGGAGTACAATCGTGCACTGTGACGGTCCTAGGGTTTTATGAATTCAGGGAGGCACAAGACAGGACTCTGGCTTGGCTCTCCGACAGGTTCAGCGAATTTGACGAAGGTTATTCGCTGCTGGCTTTCATAAAACATAGGTTGCTTGGTTTGATGCAGAGCCAAAAATTCTGGAAGATGTGAGTAGAAAGTTTAATGATTTTTGATGGCCCTAGCAATAGGAGCGGCAATGCTTTTTTACCAAAAGGCGCTTACCTAGTGTTCTGTCGGTGGCGCACCTAACTTTTGCTCCAGGATGTCGTGAAGCTTGAAGCTCCGAGTGAATCATTTTCTGGTGGAGAACCTTGATTGACATGGGGCAAAAAGTTATGCCCCTCAAGGGTGTCCGGGAGGACCTGAGAGGACGCCTTGCTTGCTACAAGGAGGACTGGACTGGTGGCTTCAACTCAGGATACAGGTCTTCATTGATGATCTATTTATCGGTTCTACCCAGGGAATCACGTTTTCAACATCATTTCCATTGTGAAACAACAACTGGGAAAATGGTTACAGTTTAGTTTGCAAGCACAACTCGGCAATCATTAGATAATTGGTGATGCTGTTAGTAATGATGTATGTGCTTGATTGTATTTGCAAATGTTTTCATCGTGGAGTCATTCCGAAGATGCAACGTTGACGGTGTTAATTATTCTTTGTGCTCAACTTCATGCACATATACAAGTGAATACTCTTCTATAACCTTTTGGAACAAGTCACAATTCGTATTGTGTACTTTCTAATATTCTGATTAGTTTATTCACTAGGACATTGCAGGATTCTTGCTGCAACAACGTATATATTTTTTGCATCGGCACTACCTGTGATTGCTTTTGGAGAGCAGCTTGGCAGGGATACAGGTTGGTGTGGAAACTGTCATGTGAGTGCATATCTAACGGTACAGCATGAATATTCATTTTCATTTTTGTATGATCCTCCTGATAACTCCATGAGCATTCCGTATCGGAAGAAGAACGATTACTTGACTAGCATCATCACTTTGATTTCTTCCAATTTGATGGAAATTCTTAAAACAATTGATTTTCTTACGCGTTTCTTGGATTTTCTCTTCTTTCATTATATTGAGAGTTTGCTCTTGGAATTTTAGATGGAATCATCATGGCAGTACAAACCTTGACATCAACGGCAATTTGTGGCATAATTCAGTCCATTTGCGGGGGCCAACCACTTCTTATTGTTGGGGTGTCGGAGCCAACCTCTTTGGTGTACACATTTATGTACAATTTCGCGAAGGATAGGTCTGAGCTGGGACTTCGCTTATTTCTGGGATGGGCGGCCTGGTATGTTTTTCTTTCCTCATTAAATATTCTATTTTTGCATTTTCCCCATAGTGATTGGGCATGTGCAATTAATCTTCTCATTATTCCTTGAGGACCTAAAGGACTTACAAAAATTTAACTTATGGTTGTTTAATTGTTTTAATTTTTAAGCTGCCGGTTCTTTGCTTCACACCCTTTCTCAAGTACACTAAGGTTTTTTATTTCTACTGGTGTGCTCCTGCCTGCCGCTGTAATATTGATCTTGAAACTACATCAATTTGTATTTATATTGTTGACGGCATTTCTTAATGTCTCCAGGGTTTGTGTTTGGTCTGCATTGATGTTAGCGGCTCTTGCTATTCTTGGAGCCTGCTCTGTCATCAACAGATTCACGAGGGTCGCTGGCGAGCTTTTTGGTTTACTTATTGCTTTGCTTTTTGTTCAGCAGGCTGTTAAGGTTTGTATCCCTCAACTAGTCAAGATATTCATCTTAGTAGCTTCGTCTTGAACTTCTAGATTTCAGAGCTCAAGGTTATGATTGGCCACCTCAAAATCCCGCTCAAAACTCATTTGAGCACCTGAAAGTCCTAACTTTTAACCTCGAGTTTTGATCACTTCAGTACCGCGTGTTTGGCACTCTAAAATTTGCAATTTTAACCGACGTGACCGTAAAAACGTTTTGAAAATGACGCAGGCTTTACTTCATTTGGGAAACACTTTAATTTTAAGTGAAGTTATTCATTTTGATTATGGTGCTCTTTTCGCAGGAATAGTCATCAATAAGCGCATTATATGAGAAGCATCATTTCTTTAAGTAGGTTTATTTTTTTGTTTTTGAAGCGAGCATAATATTATTTTTTGGCTCAGGGAGCAGTGAATGAATTCCGTATCCCTAAGTTTGAGGATGCTGCCGAGGAGCAGTTTCAGTTTTCTTGGCGCTTTGGCAATGGCATGTTTGGGTTGATTCTTACCTTTGGGCTACTCTGGACGGCCGTGAAGAGCAGGAATGCAAGGTCCTGGAGATATGGTCCAGGTAAATTTGAATGATTACTAATTTCAGCAATGAGGTTATGTCAGTTCACTTGCAACTGCTAACAATGTATGGTAGGTCGGTCAATTTTTATTAATCGATGATTGTTGACAGAACCAGATTTGACGTGGACATTCGCAGTCTCGCGGCTGAGTCGACACGAGAGTTAATTGCATGCCATTTCCTCCAGGTTATATCAGGGGCTTTATTGCAAATTATGGCGTTCCTATTCTGGTGATTGTTTGGACTGCGGTCTCCTATGCACCAACGGTGTCTGTTCCAGAAGGTATACCAAGGCGTCTAACTAGCCCAAACCCGTGGTCACCTTTGGCAACAACGCATTGGAATGTGATTAGGGTAAGCACGGTTCGTATTGATTTACGTACTTGTTAAACTTGATCTGTTACTGTTCTTCTTTGTTACCCTTGCTGTTTGGGTTTTCTCCTTCATTGACTTTGCTTAAAGCAATTTGCGCCTTTGGGTGCGAAGTATCTCATGATGTAATGGTAGTAGCGTGTATCTAAACTTGTTCTTCAGGATATGAACGACATCCCAGCAGTTTACGTAGTAGCAGCCATTGTTCCTGCCTTGATGATTGCTATTCTTTACTATTTCGACCATAGTGTATCTGCACAACTGGCTCAACAACCAGAGTTCAATCTACGAAAACCTTTTGCCTACCATTACGACTTGCTACTCCTTGGATTCACGGTAAGTTTTGTGAATATTCCTTTGAGTGTGTAATGCCTTTCTTGCAAATTAGCAAATATTGATACTGGTTTAAACTCTATATGGATGTTAATATATAATTTTTATGAAAAATGTATCATTGAATTAAAATATTTCAGCACAATATTATCAACTTGGAGTTCAGTATTTCATGGAGATTCTATTGTATTCTATTCATGTAGGTTCTTCTGTGTGGACTGCTGGGTCTTCCGCCATCTCATGGAGTCCTTCCTCAGTCGCCCATGCATACTCGTGCGCTTGCTTCATTAAAGAAAGAGGTGAGCAGTGAAATTTTTTTCAAGTCCAACAAATATTTTTCCAAAGTATTCTTGCGAACCATTAATGCCAGGTCATTGATACTTTGTGGTTTTTCATTCTATTACTTAAGTTTTTTAGGTGATATTTAATTAAATTGTGTATTTTTGTGCTAATAAATATATTTGCAGCTTGTCCGCAGCAAGTTGATAAAGCGAGCAAAAGGCAGCCTGAAACAACATCCCACAGCAATTAAGCTTCAGGATGATTTGAAAGTTTCATATTGGCAAACTGAGACACCGCTTCCATCTCCATGCGCTCCGCGGGTAGGCACTTAGCAAATTTTGAACTTCATGCGGCTATTAGTGTATTACAGTGTAATGGATCATGTTCATTCACGATCTTCGTCTGTTATTGCAGGCTATGAAAGACCTTCATTTTCATAACATACCTCTGGGCGACTTGGGGACCCCTGCTGATAATGTGAACTTTGATCCTGAAAAGGACGTTGATCCTCTTCTTCCAATTGAAGTGAAAGAGCAACGGCTTAGCAACTTGCTGCAATCGCTATTAGTTGGAGCATCTGTTGGTGCCATGCCTGCCTTGAGGAAGATCCCGTCCTCAGTGTTGTGGGGCTACTTTGCTTTCATGGCTATTGAGAGCTTGCCAGGAAACCAGTTTTGGGAAAGACTTTGCCTTCTTTTCACATCTTCAGCCCGACGGTACAAGTAAGTGGTTGAAAATAGGGATAGTATGTCTATTTATTAGTACACTTAAAAGTGCAAGAACTATGGGCCAAACTAAATTTAATGCATTTTTTTTACTTGAAGTATCATATTTGATCTTAGACAAAAGTGGTAAATATTAAGTCATGTACAATTTAAATTAGAAAATATGTTGTGAACATCCACTGCAAAGATAAGTCATGGAATAGATAACCTTCAAACTCCAGGAGGCGCAAGAAAGTTCTAGGACATTAAGCTAAGTTCTATTCCTACTTCAAGAATGTCCAAGATTGTACTTTTTTGTTCATCAAAGGGATCACATTGCACTCAGTTTTGTGGATTATATGACCAAGAATACTTGACGCATCTGTGTTGAATGGTCAACTTAGCATTCTGGACCTACTTACTTTGTTGGTGATGGTTTATTTCAGGACCTTGGAAACTAGCCATCCAATGTTTATGCATACGGTACCTTTCAAGGTGACGGCTACCTTCACAATTTTTCAACTAGTGTACTTGGTGAGCTGCTACGGCATCACATGGATTCCAATTGGTGGAGTTCTATTTCCAGTCCTGATTATGCTTCTGATCCCCGTACGTCAATTTCTTCTACCTCGTTTTTTCAAGAGAGAGTACTTACAGGAGCTTGATTCCGCTGAATACGAAGAGGTGGCACCACTTCCTCCAACCGTGGCCGTGAAGGTATTATTTTCACCTATTGTTGCCGCGTATAACTAATAGGGGACTTAAAAAGTTGTCTCAACTATGTTAGAGGACACTATATGTGTCTCTTAAAAGCATTTTGTGTAGAAGTTTGATTTTTCGGACATTTATGGAGCTGTGGAAAGATCATTTCGGTACAAGTACCGAATTTAGTAAGATCGAATTGTTATCACTACGTATGAATTTCTTTGCAATTTCCAAATGGGAAGTTGAGGATTACTATTGAAGGGACAGTAGCCAAACCCATTTCCATTTAAAAAGCAGTGGTCATAGACCTTTAGCCCAATCATGATTACACCTAACTTGCTAATTGAAGGTCCATCCAAGTGTACGAATAAAAGAGATGCTGGTGATAACAGGGTTCAGTATAGGGTCCGGGATCAGGTCGCTGAAGGTTTTAATATCCTCTACATTACGTTGTGACTTGTATCTATATACACCTGTTGAGTCATTTCCTGCAACAGGATACTTACTGCATGCACGAACTCCCTGTTGAGGCCTCTCTGAGGATTTTGAATCGGTTGTTTGCAGGAAGCTGAAGGTAACGACCTTTCTGTTGATGCGGAAACATCTGATGACGAGTCATTACACCACTTTGCAACTGTGGCTCGTGGGGAAATAAAACACCAGCACAAATCTCCTGTGCACCATATTCATTCAGGTATCTTCCGTAGTGCCCAGCAACTTGTGTATGTCTCTGCCCAATGATTACTTTTCGTTTTATTTTTGAATTGGGCAGTTGAAAAATTTGCAGAAAATTTAAGAAAAATTCTTTTCTTGTGTGTTTTCAAGAATAATTTCCGAAATTTTAGGCAGTCGAAGTTGTCCAGAGACACCGGGTAGCTTCTGCAAAATGTCTCTCTATATATCTATGTGCCATTATTGCATTTTAGTTTCCAGTCATGTTCATGTTTAGAGCACCTTAACTTCAATGGAACCCATTTTTGAGAAAGTGGCAACCAAGCATCGGATATGAAGAGCGTGGTAATACCTCGTCATGTTGTCCATTAACCCTTGACCGACGAACTGGTCACCGTGGAAATCATTTAATTTGTTACCGTGTGCATTGTTGGCTTAAAAAACTGTAAAAGCACGCATTGGAAGTCAAACTATTGTAGAAGACCTTCCCTTTTCATACATGAATAGTTGCACTTCTGTCGTGTCGTGCATGGAGAGATTCTTTGTCATTCATCGCATGGAAAACGTCCTCGGCGTTGTTTATGGGTTAAAGTTATGGTGTCCTGCTTTTGAGATCTTTGGTTGAGCATAATTTGAACAAGATGCAACCATTGAGGTTATGTCCAATAACTTAAAAAAGGATAGTCTTGTTAACCCCTTAACACGCCTCAATCCTTTTTTGAGTTTTTGCACATTTTAGCATATATCTTTATTAAAAAATATTGTTTGTCGCAATTTCATGAAATTGGTCATTAAGGAAGGTTGTCTTTTCAAGATTCGAGTGTTATCGTTCAAGATTCAAGTGTTACATTGGATGAATGAGAAATTAGTTGTACAAAACAGCGCCGCGCCTGCAAGCAGTCTGTTCATCGTCCAAAATGTGGACGTCGGAGCGCTTAAGGGTTAAGGAAATAACATCCGTCACCATCTAGTGGCTCAGACATGGAATTCTCAAATGAGGCTGTACTTTCTCGTTACCTAATCCATTTGCAGAGATCTTATTAGTGTCCCACACTCTTTTTATTCAGCTGTCCTTTTAATTGTGTAGTATAACTCTGTGCAGGACATATGTGTTACACTTCTTGCAATTCAAGTGACCCCATCCCTGTTGCTTGATTGCAGGCACCTCCAGTCTCGCACCTGAAGATCAGTTGTAACAGCCCCATAACTTTTCCTTGCATCTAGAGAAGCTACACAAACCTCTTGGTTCCTGAAGCAGATGGAATTTCAAATTCAGTCTACTGTTCCATGCCCAACCCAACTCATTGCCGTTTGCACAAATGTGCTCATTACAGGTCAACGAAATTATGATTCTTGCATCCTCTTTTAACATGAGCAGAAGGTGAAACCATTTGAAATTCTTAGGGCACGAATGCTACATTCTAGAATCGCCTTTGCAAGACGAAGTGGCTTAGATGTAAAGGCCTGAAGAGTGAGTTTAGGAAGATTATCCCTGTCGGCAGTTTCGTCCTGAGATCATGGACTGAGGGAGTAGTTATGAGACACGTATATGAGTTACCCATTGCCAGCTCAAATGCTTGCAATGACGAAAGATTCTACAGTACTTGAATTCGACCACAGTTAAGCACCAGGTAATGTATACCATTTCTTCATTTGAATGTCTCGATCTCTTTGAGAGAAGCTCCTGCAGTAGTGGCACATTGGTTGGTGGAGAAAGAAGTTTTGAGACGTGAAGTTTGTGGTGGTGATTTAATGTGCCATATTCTTTGTGGTCTTCGAGAGAGGGGCTGGGTGTATAAGAGGGGCAGGTTATGCACAGTATAGTATACCTTTCTCGGCCTTTTGGCTAAGATCAAGTGTAGTATCTGTTCTTATCAGCTTAATATCTGATACGAGGCTCACTGAGCCTCATGATATTAGTCACATTTTTCTGAGGGTGTGGTCTGTTCTGTAGCTTGCTGCCTGGACCAGTATTTGTCGCCTTGGTATTGCACTAACTCCTTGGCAGGCATAACCCAAAATCCCCTCCCCATCAGGAGGGGACCCAATTCGAAAACCAAACTGCAGTGACATGAGTGAAATTGCAAACTGGACATATGGTAAGAGCTCTAAACTTCAAAAGCATGAATTTCTGATGATCTTGTTTTTTTTAACTAAAATCACATGCCTTAAGCACCACTTTCAAACAAGGTAGTTCAAACTTCAGCTGTTACCTACAGTTTGACAGCTTGTTTTGATTTTGCTCCCCCTACTTTTTTTTTACACTCCCAATTTTGTTTTGAATTTTTCTATTCATATGCAAATATGCTCCTTTTCCTAAATTTTCTCAAGAATATTTTTTGGATATTCAGAATTGGCACTAGTGAAATTTTTCCAGTTTTTTAGAAATAGTTTTCCAGTTTTAAAATTGTAGAGATGTTCCAAATTTTCCCTAATTGTTTACAAATTGACCTACATATATAGGGCATACACTTTTACTCTAGGAAAAACACTTGATAATAACAAACTCTTTATGCCAAAGACACTATTTTTACATGACAATGAAACTTTGAATTCAAATAAATTCTTACAAAGAATATTAGTACCAAAGTTAATTATTTCCATCAACATATGTTTTTGATAAAGAATGTATTCAACATTTTTGTATTCAATTTTACAAGCATTGTAGAACTTGATCTTCCAGTTGTAAGACCTATTAGAGATCATTTTGAAATATAATAGGTCTTGGAGGAAAAAGATCACATGACAAATTCATTGCAAAAAATTTAGAATTGGTTTTGGGATGAGATAATTGTTTTATGGCTAGAAATGTTATTTCCTTTAACCTCATATATCTTACATGGTATGAAAACAAAGGAAAATTTTGAAGTCTTTTCAAATTTCCAACCTACTTGTGATCAAACATTACAAGGTTTTAATTTAGATGTGATATTTTTATGTCATCTATTACTTGTCTAGTATAAGATCTTAATTCAAAATATAGTTACAATTAAAGAATGTTACTAATTCTAAAATGTCCATAGTGCGACTTTGTGGCATTTGAATGATTTCAAATGATTGAGTGGAATGTAATGAAGAACTATGGTTATCATCTAATATTTTTTTGAGAGCTCTTTGAATGTGTGTATGGGACATAATCTCATTGAGGAATTATTGTCTATTCTATAGAAGATGATAAAAAAAATGAATCATAAAAGATGCCTTTTAGAAATCATGATAATTTATTCCCCCTTGCTCTTGGTCTAAATTTTAGTCATGAAAATCATTTGGGGGGATTTGAACCCAAGTATAGAATTGAAGCTTATAAAGTGTTATTTTTTTCTCCAATTTGAAAATGTGTAGAATGCTTGAAAATTGGATATTTTATTGCAATTTGAACTTTGGACATGTACAACCATGATGTTCTAATTTGGCATGGAAATTTGGTTTACACCACACTATATTGTACACCTAATGTTAAATTTTCAGAATTTTCAAGCATATTTTGTATTTGATACAATTTTCCCTTTTTCTTTAAAATTCACAGATTATTTAAATTTTCACAAAAAAAAGTTCTGAAAATTTCATGCCTAATAGAAGACATGTGGTCTCATCTCTGAAAAATAGAATAAAATAATTTCAATTCATAATCATTGATAAAATAGAGAAGAAAGCAAAAGATATTGAGGCTTATAACACAGTCATGGGCTCTATCCTTCAAGGTTTAAATCTCACCTAAACTTTGGAATTTCTGAAAAAGCTTTGCTACCGTTTCAATGACCTGAATTCTAAAGGCGAAGGCTTATGGACACCGCTAGCGTGTAGGGAACAACAGTTCTGATTATTCCATTTCTCGAATATGTTAATCCTGTGTCTCAACCAGGAATGAGACTATAACATTTCTGAAATGAGTGTTTTAATCCACTTCAGTTGTCAAATTCCAAATAGTTAGGTGAAGTTATGCACCTCGTGGCGGGGAGTCAGTTTGCTGCATAGGCCCAACAATGATGCTTTACCTCCAAAACTTCACCTACTTGAGGTCAGAAGCATTCCACAGGATAAGTAACAACTCTCTAAATCGCTAGTTAGTGAAGTGAACTACCAAGGCAGCTTTCATCGGTGCCCTATTTTCTAAAATCTCAGCTTTCATACGATCAAACACCTAGCCCTATAGGGGGCTTACATTATACTACCTGTCAACCCTGCTTCTCAATGAAGAGTGCCAAGAAATGGAGCCATCAATGTCCTCATTTGTTTCACCCGCCTGCCTATCTGACATCCAAATTTCATAAAGGATTTCAGCCCGCCACCCAAAGCTCATATATCTAGAAGTAGACGTCTTGGATCTTCGACATTGTCTTTTACCGCACGCAGAAATAAGACAGCTTCTCGCCCGTCAATAAGTCGGTGATCATACGTTAGAGCCACGTACATCATAGGTCTCTGAACAATGTCCTTCCCTACAACCATTGGGCGCTTCTTGGTAGCGTGCATTCCCAAAATTGCGGACTGCACAACAGCACAAACCAATCAGCACACTGAAATACATTAAATACTACATCTCCAGAGACATATTTAAATTGAGGAACTGCTTAGATGTGCAAGAATTATCCTAAACGCAGTTTCACTTGCCAGCTTAATACGACAGCAGAGGAGTGAAAATAAAGAGGTTTCACTTACTTGCGGAGGATTGATGATAGGAGTGCTTATCAGACTCCCATAAGTTCCTCCATTGGAGATCGTAAAAGTTCCTCCCGCCATTTCATCAATTGAGATGGTTCCATCATTAGCTTTTTTCCCCAGCACGTTGATTGTTTTCTCTATCTGTGCGAAGTTCATAGCATCGACCCCTCTAAGGACAGGCACCACGAGTCCCTGAATCCAGATGCCGCACGAAATTAGACAACGCTACAAAAGAAAAGACGATATCTTAAAATGCTCGTGAATAAAAGAAGAATTCTCTAAAATACAAGCCTCACTGGGTCAGAAGCATCCGTATCCTCTTGCCCAATAATCTCATACGGACCCTTCATCGTCTACTAGATATTAGTAGAATGAAAAGCTGCTGACATGGATCCCTGATTTTATCAAGTACAAAAAAATGCTAAACGCAAATCGTCTTCCAGGTTTAAATAGCATACAATGTAAGACAATAACATGGTCGAAGTACATATTAATATTTATGCAACTCGCACACCCAAATAAGATGCATTGGTCGCACACCTGACTACCATTTTGGCGATCCGTACTATAATTTGCTGACCTTTTTAGTTCCAACAGCAATGCTGATGTCAATGTAGTCTCTGTAGATGATATCATCGCCATCAATTACAGCGTTGACTGCAGGAAATTGTTGTAGTGCACTCACAGATGCCTACATTCCAGTGTCGGACGTGAGGTCTAGTTAATAAATTGCAAGTGTTTAGATCAAAAGTTTAATTTATCTACTGGAAATAATTTCAGTAGAGGGAGTGCCAAGCAAAGAAGATGCCTTCACATTACAAATGCATCTGATATCTGATATGTGTATACGTGTATCTCACCAAACTCCGTAGGAAGTTGCTTTATAACCCAACTTCAAATTACGTTTTGCCAAGTCCAGAACAGTGATAACAGGGAGGACTGTGTCTGGACCTTTGGACATCCAGAAAATGAAAAGAAAGCCATCATCACCTTAACAAATCCAGACATGAATCCCAGTTTCACTCCATGCTTTTCCATAAACTCGTCTTTGTGTTGAGCACGCATCTCTATAATGTTACTCCTGCAGTCATGGAGATATTTAAGTTTCAAATTCTGGACATAATAACCAGATACAGTCACGAGAAGCAAGGCAAGCGGAATAGAGCCCAAATCAAATATATTGTACAAGAGCAGGGCAGTAAATTTCAAAGCTAGAAAACTCACATGTCAACTTCGTTGAAGGTTGTGAGCAGAGCAAAGGTGTTTTGGGAGTCCTTCAACCGCGTAGCAACCCGTTTTCGTAACCTAGTCATTGGAACCTGTCAAGGAAACAGATGTCAACAGACCCCACATTTTTGTCCGCGGCCTACCAGGTGTAACCTCCAATACATGTTTACTTCGAAAAATATAGCAGAGAAGTTACCCTTCGCTCTCCACCCTGCGGCGGAAGTGGTGCTTGTGAGGCAGGTTTGGCAGCTGCGGGTTTAGGTGGAGGTGGCGGTGCAGTAGCCTTTGCTGGTGCTTTTGTTGGAGGGGGTGGTGGTGCAGCTGCTACAGCTGCTTCTTTTGGTAGAGGGGGCGGAGCAGCTTTCGGAGCTGGAGCAGAGGCAGCCCCTGCTTGACCTATAGCCACGATTGCAACTTTTGTTCCGGGAGTGACGGTGTCTCCCTCTTTGGCTAAAATCTGTCATAACAGCCATACGCATTAACGATCTGGGAATCTTGGCTTGGTTGTAGATAAACAGGAATTTAATATACAAATATGTCAGCCGAACGATCTTGCTACAACAAAGCAGCGGAAACCTTAACCATGACAAACTATTGAGACTATACAGGAAGATATATTGAGCCAATCTTTGCTTCCTTCAGCTACGTTTGTCAAAAAATGTCACTACTATGATGTCAAAATTGTGCTACACTTGAATTTCAATCAGATTTCTGTTGATTGTTGCTGTTGATCAGAATTCAATCTGACCGCTTCCAGAATGACTATGTCGTAGAAAAGCGAAATTCCCACGCATCTATCAAGTTCAGTGGTCAACAGAGGTGATTCAATCTCATTACCTGTTCGATCTTTCCAGCAACCGTGCTTCGCACATCAATTGTAACCTGGGAAAGTGACACAACCCTTCAGTAAAAAATACATGAAATAACTATTACAACTTAAAAAGCGCAAAGTGAAGGGCTGAAAACATTTTCCCGAGAAGATTGTCCCATATTACACAGATCAATTAGGTCACTATTATAGAACGGAAAAAACAATGTAATCAAACCTTATCAGTCTCAATCTGAGCAACAATCTCATCAACAGCTACAGCATCCCCAACCTCTGGAACCCCGCAATAGCCATTCAATTGATAAAACTTCAGCAAGGCAACTTGAGACGATGTGAAAATAGAAAATGCACGAAATGTAGAGAATGACATAATTGAAAACTGCATCTGGAGAGGACCCCACCGGAATGTGGTACGAGATTCTAACAGTAGTGTAAAGAACTCTATTTTGTCAGATCTTTCGGGAGCGCATGACTACTACATTTCACTTCCAATGATGTAGAGGATTAACGCGTCTGAGAAACATTCTAACTTCCCTCACTGCGTACAAAAGCATTGACCAAATATACAAACATCCATTGTTAGATTCCCAACCTAAATGGTTTGTTAGAAGTTCTAGCGACCACCTTGCGTTAAACTCTCAACAAGTGAGAGGGACTATCAGAACACCGCCACTTACTCTTCAATATTGAAGCAAGATTGCCATCTGGCACTGAATCCCCCATGAAGGGAACGACAATTTCGTTTGGGGCACCTGCAATTCACCAAACATGAAACCATCACTATGAATTTATCCCTGCCATACAAATCTTTAGTAAAAGCAGTAGACCCTGGGGTGACTATATCCCAAATCAACCTGCTCAAATTAATGGCCTAGCTTTATGACTTCCGTGTAAGGCTTCAATAAAAAAAATTCTGTCAACTGCGAACATTAACATGAAGATGTATACAAATTGGAAAGACCCGCTTAATTGTTGAGCAAAGCATCGTCAAAAAAACACGACTCAATTGAGGACGCTCTAATATTTGAATATTTGCTTTCAGACAGCCTCTAAAATAGCTGGACGTACGAGGACTAGTTTGCAATAGGAAGACTCCAATGGATTCTAACGAGAACCACTAATGTAACATGAATCATTACCCTTTACGTCTGCAAAGCCCCTGTTCCAACCTTGCCAAGCTGGCCTCGTTTTAGCAGCAGACAAATCTCTACATAATTTTACAGAACGGTCAGTCAAACTTAACAACCTCCTAGCCAGAAATATCCATAGTGTTAACATTATCGGCAACAAATAAACCACTGTTGGAAAAACAAGTCCTTGAGCACCAGTGCCTCACTCGAAGCGACTTTTGAAAGTTCGCACTCTATAACATCAATAGAGTGACAAGAAACTCCTAAATCACATACAAAATTCAAGAAAATTTCAAAATATTCGAATAGCAAGGTTTGATATCCAGAGCTGCAGTCAAGTCTCAACGGAGGTCTACAGCTTCTGGACGAGTAATGTCGTTGCGAAGGCAAACGTGAATACTTTGTCACAGCATATAAGCACTCGCTTCTAAAGTTCTCTCTTAAGCAGATATCCCATAGATTTCACAGCTACAAGATACTGATACCCTCCAAGTCCAATGGCAATTACTTTCAAGCATTACTATCGAAAATTCAACTCATAAAACGCTAACAAGCCACGTTATTGACACCAAACTAAATTTTCATAATATGGCAGCCTAAATCCTCAAACGAGAAAACAAAGAGAGACAGGATTGATCCCGAATCCTCTTGAGATTTGACAACACAAAGAGAGAAAATCCAAAGCATCAACACGTACCGCAACTCATTTCGTGAAAAGATATCTGCAAGGAACACGACATAAGAAAAATGTAAGAGGACAATCTGAGTCCTTCATTAACTCTCAGCATTGAAGCATAATAGATCTATGTCCTGTTATTACTGGCACACGGGTTTAACTCGGCACCACTACTTTATGCAGTGTTACTGGAAACGGAATATTCTTGTTCTCACTATCTTTCACTTCTCTCAACATATTTTTTTTCGATTCTGTTTTTGAATACTCTGTTCTTGGAGCACAGATTAGCTGTAAGAACACGTGCAAAGATAGGAAAACAATTCCAAACGTTTAAATTGTCGCTAAATTGGCGGAGAGTGAGGCTTTATCTCATGAATATGCAATTCTTCGGTCGCAAATTAAAGAATGCTACCAAAACCTAACCCTATTTTACTCGACGGTAGCAAATCAAAAGAGCTCCAGAAGGAGAAAGTCACCTGATGACGATCCAACAACATAGCGCCGTAGACACTGCGACACTCTGAAAGCTCTCCTCTGCAAAATCAAAAACCGCTCCCTCATCAACCATTCAATCATCCACCACTTCTTAAATAAATCGTAATAAATAAGAAAGAACGCCAACTGATGAAATCTTCCATGAAATATCCTTAAAATATTTCTAACTGATCCGGAAACGAATTCGAAATTGCACGTACTCAATGACAAAGAATCAGATCATGACCTGGAGAAGCGTGCAGCAGGAAGCTCGCAAGACGTGAGGACGGAGCAAGCGCAACAGAACGCGCTCCATGAGCAGATCGAGTGCCTGAGAGAGCAACCCGAAGGAAAACCTCGAGGGAATAATGTTTACCGCGACTCCGATGTCATGTGAATGGAATCAATTTTGGAATCAAGATCGAATGGCAATTTATGAAGAAAAGATCCAGAGGATTACAATGTAAAGTGTTGAGGAAACAAGAGCGATAAGCGAAAGCAATGAGAGGGCTTCGTCGTAGTGCTGCTGGGGGCTTGGATGCAGCGGCAGCTGCTGGTCATGGCGGCTCAAAAGCCTCGTTCTTCAAGACTGTTTCCTTTTCCTTTGTTTCTGCCTTTTTCTTGTTGACAGTGTGAATGGAACCAATCCAACTGGTTCAGCTTTTTCACTTCTCTTAATAGCCTCGATCCTTTTTTGAATTCTGGCACATTTTTGCTTATATCTTTGTATAGAAATATCATTTACCGTCATTTCAAGAAATTGGTCACTAAGGAAGGTTGTTTTTTCAACATTCAAATATTACATTGAATGAATGAGAAGTTAGTTGGACTTAACAATGCTTGCAGCCCTCCATTCATCCTTCAAATATAAACGTCGCAGTGCTTAAAGGTTAATTTAGTGTGATATGCACTGGACTGTGGGTGCATTAGAGAAATTATTTATTTTCACTCATCCATCCATCAAGTGTATGATTTAAATTTAGTAAACTTCATCCAAATTTGGCAAATGTTGAAATTTTTGGAGATGTTTTCTACAATTTTATCTATTCCTTTTTTTCCTTTGTGTAAAGGTAGCTGACTCAGAAATGAGGTAAGATATATTGGATTCAATAATTTCATCATTCTAAGAAGGTGAAATATGCATATCAATAGTACCTCCCACCTAATTTGGACCTATGTTGTTGAGATCCTTGCTCTTTGTATTTTATTGTGGTTTAAAATGCATGAGTTAAATTAAAGTTGAAAGGGGTGGAATTGGGTTGAATGGTCATGGTTTTATAACTTCTACAAACCCTTCCATATAGTTTAAACAAAAATTAAAGTTCCTTCATTATTCCACCATGTGAAGGGATGCTTTTAATTTCCTATTGCAATGGTGTAGGAAATCCAAAGAACCCATGTAGAATTTCAAAAGACAAGAATAATCCCCCTTCTAGGGACAACAATAAGAAGCTAATTTGTAAGCCTAAAAATAACATTTAGACAAGAATCTAGATGGGATAATTTTACAAGTAAGTCACAATTAGGCACAACTTACTATGTAATTGTTACACAATCATAGTACATCAAAACTACACCTAAAATTTTCCAAGTAACATTTGAATATAGTTCATTTTATAAAAGTGTCTAGTACATTATTATTGAATTGCAATGGAATTCCAATTGGGATTCCAAACTCAATTAGCATGCATTTGAGGGACATTGTATGAATAGAATATGCATTTCAAAGTGTTGAAATTGGATGTATTCAGTACCATCCTTACGCTCTCATGAATAAAGGTTGCATATATTAGACAAAAAAATTGTAGGGGCTGGTATTAAAAGCAAGTAGCAATTCAGTTTATTTATCTTAAATATACTTTAGGGGAATATTACCTAAATTATTACTAGGAGATATTTTTTTCTTAATCATACAAAATAATTGCAACTAACATTCGGTGAAGTATAGGAACAATGCATTTGAATAAAATATATACAAATGATAAGTATTTGAGGTGCTTGATTTTCTAAAAAGGTGACCTAAATTCAATATTTTCACATATTTTGAACATTTTGCAATAAGCATCAAGTTCTTCTATAGATTTTGTAGTTCAAATTTTGGGGAACAAAATTGATTCGTTTTGATAAAGTCCTTGCTATTCTCTCTCTAAGCTAAAAAGGGCTAGCAATTTAATCTTGAAGTTCTTGAGAGCATTTTCTCCAAAAACTATTCAAAATAAATAAAATTTAGGAAGTTCTAATTATATAACTCAAAAAACTTTGCTTTTATTTAAGTTTTGGTACAATCAACCATTGGATCTTTGAGTTGATTTGCAAAGTACATCTTCACAAAAATCAAAAGTTAATCAAATTCACCAACTTCCTTATCAATTTCAAAATGACAATGCTTAAATTCAAAATGGTAGAGCTAAATCTTTTTAAATGGCAAAATTTAGTCCTCTCAAAAACCTTTATTATCCCCTCAAAGACCACGGGTTCAAATTTTGAACAAAGGATGAATGCAAATACATCCCTGGCATACAAAAATGAGTTGTTTTTTCTATACATTGATCGAGACCTTGATTGTTCTAAAGCCATTCTCGTGGTAATTCTTAAATAACATTTTTATGGTATAGATTTTGAAGACTTTGCTTCTATAATTCAATAGGTCAATGTAGGTCTAGCCTCAAAAAGTAACCTTTTCAAGTCAAAATATGACCTTCTTACATGATGAATAATAAAATAAAATAAAAAATAAAAAATTCCTAAAATCAGAATTCAATCTTTTGAATTTAAAAGAAACAAATTCTTGTGAAAAACACAAATATTCAATCTACAATTGATTCTATAAGGATATTTTTAATTTTTGGCTTCAAATTTGTTAAAAAATATTGATTTGTGTTTTAGTTGATTTAATTGCATGGATATGATCTATAATTCTATAAATCATATTTTACAACTATTGCTTGAGATTCATCATCACATTATTGTTGCAAATTACCATTTATAACAAATCTTTACAATTTTAGAAATCAAAACTATTTCCTAGTCCTTTAGGGGTTTAAAATGTATATTGTGCAACTTGTGTAGGAAAATTTTATATAGAAAAAATGAAATGAGAATACATGAAAAAAACTTAACAAAGTACACTTGAAAGTTTTATACAATAGACAATAGAAGAAAATATGGTATGATGGAGAAGGTTAAATTGTTACCAACTTAACTCCTAAATGCCCATGGCACCAAATTTGGATGTTGAAAATACTTTGAAGCTAAATAGAACCTAATAAAGTTTCTATTTTTAGTCAATTATATTTTGGAAATTTTCTTTTGAAGTCTTATTTTAGCATCAAAAATCTGATTTTGGAAATGATTGATTGTGATTTTCCTATTCAAGATTTTGTACAAAGGTATCCATTGCAATCTTGACTTTCCGCAATGTTGAGGACTCTTAGTTGAAATAAGCCTCTAATACACTAGATCTTGGACAAAAAATCACATTAGAAATACATTTAAAAAAAATTGTAGAGTAGATTTTGAGAATCTATAAATTTCTTGGAGTTATGCATGATAAGTCCTTTATTCTCATATTTTTTTGGTAACCAATTTTTTAGATTTGATGTGTAAAAAGAGGATTGAAAGACTATATATCACTTTTGTAGTTTTAACACCCTTATAATCAAACATTATAATCTTTCAATCCATAAGTGATATTATTGTGTGTTTTTTTCCTACATGATTTCTAACATGTCTAGTTTGAATTTGTACAGTTAGAAATAAATAAAAAATTGACACAACTGATTAAAATGGGTTTTTTTGTTCAATTTAAAGCAAATTCCTAGAAGCTCAAAAAAGGCCTTGGGCATTTAGGAATTAAGCATAGAATTGGAAATTATTCATTCCAACAATGGTAGTATTTGAACTATTAAAAAAAATTCAAAATATTAAAATTTTATTTCAATGAAAGAACTTCAAATCTTATTACTAAAAAAAGATTTGATAATTTCAATCCTTCACAAGAAAATCTAAATTTTTTATGAATTGTAGAAAGTCTTATGATTTTTTTTTAAATGAAAAATAAAAAATGCATTTATATAGTCACAAAATGGGAATATACAAAGTGAAGGATTTGGATGTAATAGTTCATGACCATATTTGCCCCCACTACTTTCAAGATTAATGTAACTTTATCTAAAAAGTCCAAAAAAGCATCTAATTAATTTCTAATTCTAAAATTGTCTTTAATTCCTAAATGAATTCAACGTTATTAGGCCTAAAAATACTTAAATGTACTCAAACCCAAACTAAGGCTTAAATCTTTATCTATATTTATTTATTAGCAAATCAATTGTAAGATCGTTTAGTTAACTTGTTAAAGGACACCTTCCTAAATTTTAGAATCATGTTTTGCAAACCCAATATCCTAACCTCCTTATTCTTGCAGAGTTAGCTCATGTTCAATGTATTTCAACAACGACATGTAAGCATGCTTTCAGTGTGCATAATTTAATTAAAACACAAGTTAGAAATAGGTTGGGCAATAAGAATGTAGATGCAATGTTGTGAATTGCACTAGAAGGCTCAAATGAAGAGGTAGATGACATTGTTTGTGATGCTATCCTTCTTTGGAAGAATGACACAAAGTATCGTTTCTTGTATGCTAACCCTTCTTATTTGAATGTTGCAAGTGGACTTAGTGCAAGTAATGCATCTTGCTCTTCTGGTGCACTTGAGAATGATAGTAGTCTTGGTATTTAGATTTTCTGATTTGCAATACTAACCGTACTCTAACTAGCCTGTAGAAAATGTTTGGACCTTCTTTTGGATCCTTGTATTTTTTAAAGGCTATATCCTTGGCCCTAGGATGGTAGGGGCTTGGTTTGGTTCAACTCCTACCAAGGATACTTGGAAGTGAAAAAAAAACACAAAAACACAAAACCAGACCCATTTTCCAAATTTAGGAAAATTGACAAATGAAAAAAAGATTCCGAAAAATTGTCTAATTACATTAGAAAATGAAGGATTTTGACCAATTAAGTTTTCACTCTTCTGTCCATCTAGTGGTTAAGAAAAAAAAACAAAAAACGAGCAAGCTTCTAAAAGCTATGAAATTGTCCGATTTTGCTACAGAACTCACCCTAAGTACTCACATCCAATAAGGGATACTTGCACGAACCCTCTGAAGAGGGATACTTGCAAGTATCCCTCGGTTTCGTTTTGGAACTACGGTATTAAGGGCCGGTTTACACTTGGGGTCAGATTGAGGGGCGGCCGGAACTCTTCAAGTTTGAACCAATAAGAGTGCTCAATTTCTCCAAATCTGGCCCAAGGCATTTATATTTGGGGCCGGATGGAACTACAACTCATCCTACATGTCACCTTAGGTGGCATGGTTTTGGCGCCAAACCATCCGGCTCAAGGGATGCAATCGGGCCAAGGTTTTTGGTGGCCTGAACTCCCATCTAGGGCCGGATTGGGTCCAAATTGGGCTCCTCCGTTGGATTGTACAAATCTCCACCATCTACAAATGTGAAGTCTTTTGTTTTCTATTTTGGTATGTGCTTGTTAATTGTGAGCTCAAGAAACTTCCACTAATATGCATTGCTAAATTTTTAGAGCTTGATTTGTTGCCAATATTTCAGTTTGACATTGGGAGTAGTGGGCTGGGAGCTTTGGAATGGAAGTGTACACAGTTTATAATACATTTTATAAACTTGTTGTAATATAATATATAAATTCATAATAATATAATATATAAACTTATTATAATGTGATATATACAATCTTGTTTGTTTGATAAGATGTTCTATAAAATTATTCTTAACTAACTCAACATAATTTATTTGGAATTTAGTACTTGTTTATTTGATAGTTTAACCAAGTTGCTATTCTTAATAGTTTATATATATATATATATATATATATATATATATATATATATTTTTTTTTTTTTTTAAAGTCTTTTTTAAGTCTAGTTTTAGCATCAAAAATACAATTTTCAAAATCATTGATTATGATTTTTTTATTCAAGATTTTGTACAAGAGTGTCCATCACAATCTTGACTTTCATAGTGTTGAGGATGAGCCTCAAATACACTAGATCTTGGAGAAAAAATCACATTAAAGATTCATTTAAAAAATTGTAGAGTATATTTTGAAAAGCCATAAATTGGTTGGGATTATGCATATTAGGCCCTTTATCCTCATATTTTTTTGGTGACTTGATTTGTTTCATATTTTTTAAATCTTTGTGTAATTAGTTTATGAATTTTTTAAAGTTGAAAGGCAACAAGCACTAAAAATGACCATGTCCTAAAATGTGCTAGTACATTCAATAAAGCAAAATGTACCTCTCCATCATATTTACTCTTAGAGCATGCGTGTTTTTAGAGCAAACTCCCTTATGTATTTATTTTTAAAATTTTAAAGGAAAATCATCATCTAAGTGACTACAATTAAGTACCTATGTTTTAGCATTAAACATGTTGATTACAAATGCGTGTTCTATATAAGAGGAAAACCAAAACATTAAATTTATTTTTTATTTTTAAGTAAATAAATAAATAAACTTCTTTTTTATTTTAGAAATAAAATATATAGGAACAAAAAGAAAAAAGAAAAAAAAGAAAGAAAAAGAAATCTTTGTTTTTATTAAAAAAGAAAAGAAGAGAAAGATAAACATGCATGTTTTTATATTTTTTTAATTGAGCATTGAGAAAATCCAAGAGCACATGAGTTGGAAATTTAGCCCTAAAATCCGGCCCAAGGGGTTTACATTACCTAGGGACGGATTGAAGGCCGGATTGAAGGCAAATCCGGCTGGCCTTCCATCCGGCCTTAGGCACAGTATAAACCCACCCTAAGCTTTGCACGTGCTCGTGCACCTCGTCGTCCTCGACACATTTCAGCTCAAGGTTCAATTGGTTCATAACATCTTCCTCGTTGTGTTTCTGCTCCACTGTTTGTTCGTGACAGTAGGGCTTGAGTGAAGCTAGCCAGTTGTACTGTGTGTTTTGTCTGCACTGTTTCAATTCAGAGAGATTACACTGTTTCAGAGAGACGGAACCTCGTGCAGCTAGAGATCGATCTTGGAACGTGTAGGCGATTTCTCCTTTGTTGGATGTGGTCTATAGACCGAAGAGAGGTCGGGGACAGTGTGAGTGAAGTGGAGGAGTTAATTGGAAAGCGCCAGGAGTCCAGTGAAGCTCAGGTATTCCTGGATCGGACTAGACTAGACAGTGCAGAAGAGCGTTGCGAAGAGCTCGAGGATGTCTCCTTCTGCGCTCAGCTGGTTCCAAGGATTCTTGTTCTTGTTTCTGGGCGTCGCAGCAGGTTACGGTTTGAATCGGTGTCAAAGTCGTCGGACTAACCACGGGACAAGGTAAGGATTGATGGCACTCACTTCCCTCAAACATTCGTAGGGCATGATATGTACCCACGAAACCAATTTCACCGCGGTTGTCTACGTACCTTGTAAGGGCCAAAACAGCGGTTAGAACGTAGGAGTCCTTGTTAGGGTTTAGGTCAAGTTTTATTGAAGCCAGTATCTAGTGTTTCAAAACACCAATTATCTTGACATGTTCATTCACGAATTTGTGAAGAGCTACGAGTAAGAACTTTATTTAAAACCACCCCTGAAATACAAGGTTAAGAGCTATGTTAAACAAGTCGTACGTGCACTTTGTAGATTCATCTGAAGTCGTGAGGCTTTGCAATGCGCGCAGCGATGTTGAAACGGGCAACACGCGCCGAAGGTTGAGACGGACAACATCCTTCTAGAGAATGAGATCGTCACAACTCCAGTCGACGATGCAGAATCCTCGGGATCGCCTTTGAGTTCCAGTGGTTCCCATGAAGTCGACGACGTCATCACGCAACCCCAACGGTGGCACCCCGACTCACTTGCGGAGCTGACGGACACCCGAAGGTCGCGCCCGGTTTATACCAGTTCAGGGTCCGGATACTTAATTGCCTTGTCCCTCTGGACTCCTTGATCGCTCGGGACCTGGGTCCCCCGGGACCCTGGGACCCCGGGACCCCGGGACCCCCGGGACCCATGGGGCCCCTAGGGCCCCTGAGTCGGCAAGATGTGGCCATGAGTGGCTGGTCTTTTTCTTTCCAGACAATTTTAGCCTATCTGAATAAATCCCTCCATAAATGCACCACTAGTGTGAGGGTATGCAAGCCTCTATTGTTCCAAAAAAAAAAGTATTGGTGTTGATGTGTCAGCTCCCCAAGTGCATTGCCATCATCATAAAGGGTTGCAACAATTGTTGAACTATTGATAGGAGTAGGTGGTGGAATTCGGTGAATTGTGGGGTTAAAAAATATATTACTTCTATCAAGATATCATTGAAGAGGTTGAGATGCAAGCTAAACTTGAAATCTTAACCCTAAACCGCCCAAGGGGACATATTATGGACGTTCATAGTTTGGAAGTACAATTCAAAGTGTTGTAACTTTAGTAAAACTTGTTGGAAAATTTAGTAAAACTTGTTGGAAATGTTGTGCATACTAGTTTAGTTTGTGTAGTAGAATTTTCATATCAATCCAAGACGAATTGAGTTTGTGAAAGCCATTCAAAGTACACAAGTTTAGTTTGAGTTCAACACACTACATTGTCATGGCTGCAACTTTGAAGGCTTGTATCTCCTTCATCCAATGTTTGTTTTCAATAAAATTTGTTGGATTTTGTTCCTCTAGAAGTCTAGTTATTGTAGTAAAATTTTCATAGCAATCCAAGTTGTTTTGAATGCTTGGAAGCAATTCAAAGTTCAAAACCCTAACATTTTTTGGTTAGTATGCACTTTGGCGGCTTGTTACTTCTTCATACTTTGTCCATTTTCAAATTTTTTTTTGGGAAAGTTGCACATACTTGCCTAGTTTGTGTGGCTAAAATTTTGTGTTAATCAAAGAAGTAACAAGTGACTAAGAAGCATTTTAGTAGAAGTAGATTTAGCCTTAGATGTGTTTTTTGCACCCTTTTTGGCTATTTTTTTGACATTTCAAAGTCATTTTGTAAACACAATGAGTCACTTTCATGAATTTTTTTTCCAACAATGAGTCTGTATGTTGATTTCAAAGCACATTTTGGTTAAATTTCATTTTATGTGAGTAGGTTTAGAAATCAAATTTCACCTCCAAATGTGTTTTTAGGAAAATTTTAGCATCTTTTTTCCACACTAAAACATTGTAATCTTGCAATCTATAAGGTCAAATGGTTCCAATTTTGATCCACAGCATCTACCAATATACACACTACAAGATTGTACGGTTGAGATTTTCATACCTTAGTGACATGTCGACTTATAAGGCTTGAAAAACAATGATGTTTTCATACCTAAAATGGCCTTGGGCCTTCTAGGGTTAATGCACTCTCTAACTCATTATTGTTTGATAGTTAATTAGGGATTAGATAGAAATTTGGTGAACCAGTAATAGAGGAGAACTATTCATCTTTTCTCTCCTTACTTTATATATGCTCTTATACTTGATCATTCTTGTGTATGTTGTTTGTTACTACCTTTAGTGATTTGTTTAGATTTGTATATACATCAGGTGGTATTAGACAATTCTAATTTTGTCTTAGGGTTGGATTTGCATGAATATAAGCCCTCGATCTTGCTCCAATTAATCTAAAGCAATGAGGTTTGATAGTAGGATATCATTTCTTGAATTCTTTTTAAATTCAATTTTAAAATAAAACAAAATATTCACTAGAGGGTTTTTTTCTAGCGATTTGTCGCTATTGTCAGACGATTTTAGCTTATTTAAATTAATCCTTCCAGAAATGCACCACTAGTGTGAGGGCATGCAAATCTCTATTGTTCCAAAAAAAAACCCATTAATATTTACTTTCTTTTTTCTTCTTCTTTTTTCTATTTTGAAAATAAAATAGATAATTTCTTTACTTTTTGTTATCCTTTATCTTTTTCTTCCAATTTCAAAAAACTTCCATCTTTTCAAAAGTATATTTAAATAAAATTTGACTCAATTATTATTATTATAATATATATTTTTGGTTATTTGTTTAATTAGTAGGCATTTAGTCTCTTTTCGTATTATCACTTAAATTTTTTTCAAATAAACTAAAAGTTGTAGATCATTATGTCCAACCAAATAGAACTTGGAAAACGATATATATATATATATATATATATATATATATATATATATATATATATATGTAGCATGCAAAATATTAGAGTAGATCCTTAAAGGATTACTTAGCATCTCCCTCTACTTCCATACAGCCTCTAATGACTCCTTCATTCCACCAAAAATTTATGCAACATAAATAACAACAGGAATAAAAAATAGAAATGAAAAATTATGCAATGTGTAATATGTAAAGATGCACTTGTAATAAAATCCATAATCCAAACATGAGAGATTGACTTAAATGAAGAATGAATTCATCTTTGAATCACTACAAATTGTTAAATCCTACAAAAAGTTTGATAATGCAAGTTCAAGAATTGGTTATTGGCATACTTATAATAATTGTAATAAGCTACCAACACTCAATTTAGAATTCAAGCATTGTAAAAGTTGATCAACTAAGAAGCCAAAATTTGCTTTATTAAATCAACTAAGGAATTAATTAAATTATCTTAAAAATTAATTGAGAAGCTAAATGAATTTTAAAAATTAATTAAGGATTTAAATTAAATGAAAAATTAGTTGGAAAAAATTAGTTGATCAACTAAAGTAATTGTAAAAATTAAATGAGTAGCTAAATTAACTAAGGGAATAAAATAATTGTAAAAATTGGTCAACCATGGAGCTGAACTTACTTTTCTAAATCCAAATGTTCTAGAATTTAGGTGAAATCCAAATGTTCTAGAATTTAGGTGGTACCACCACTTGTCGCTAATGTGCCTATTTACAATTAGTAGACTTGTTAAATTTTCAATTGTTTTTGTTGGTAAGTGAAAGGAGATTCTAATACATCGAAGAATGCGACATGTGGATATCATATGCAAAAGTTATGAAGGATTAAAGTTTCAATTATTAACTTCCAATAGAGAACCTCTATCAAACCCAAGATGGAGCCTCAGGCCACTCAAAAACTCGTTCAAATTCCATCCTTGTGGTCCAAAAGTTTGGCACCAAAACTATATCACCTCACACCACATAGAATGAAATTGTAGTCCCAAACTGACCCAGTACAAAGCCCTTGGGCCAGATTTGGAAGAATTGAATGATCATATTGGTTCAAACTTGGAGAGTTGAGGTCGGGCTTCAATCGGACCCCAAATATAAACCGGTCCTCAACCGGACCTCAACCACAAGACCAAGCAAGAGTTCGGGAACTTCAAGTCGGAAGCGTAAGCTGCGCGCGCACTCAATTCGCTCCAGATTTTGGAACTGTCGGCGTCTTCGAGACGCTGCCTTTCTGGACACTTCCGCGTTCTTTCTTAGAGATTTCATCGCCATTCAGTTGCAATTTTCCCGATGAAGTCGACGACGTCGACTCGCAACCCCAACCGCGGATGCTCCTCAACTCAATCTGCGACATGCCCACAACTGCGGTGCTGACCAATTTGGAACCTCTAAACTCCGTGCAGAATGCGGAGCAAGGATGCAATTGGGTCGAAGACTCATCTTCGCTGGGAGCATCAGCCAACGTTGTGAATTTCAGCGCATACATGTGGCTGGACACTGTCATTTGGTCGCTATCTGCTCCGACCTATTCGAGATCGCTTAGTCCAAGCCATTTTCAAGAGGAGATTGCGTATGCTTTGCCGGAGCACCAAAGCATCTGAGTGTGGTCTGATGACACATTGTCTGTCGAGGATACTAATGGCAGCACCAAATTTTGAATCTATGTAGAAGTGCCTTCATACAGATGTGAATAGAATTGTAAAGGGACGCATTGTTATTCAGATTTGTATAGGAGACAGGATCAAAGTGAAGGATTTTAACGCTTTTGTTCATGATCAGAGGCCCCTCCTTCAAGGTTAAGGTAATTTTGCCTAAAAAACCCAAATAAGCATCTAAATATTGTCTTTAAGTGAGTAGGATCTCGATGACAATCAAATGAAAGTCACCGACAGCGGACTGATTCTCCACATCTTGCTCCTGTCTAATTAAAATTCTTCCCCAAATTCTTCCGCAACTTCGATCCCGCAACATCCGCATTGCCAGTTCTTCATGTGCAATCTGCAGATATTCCACTTGGGCTCACCTCCAATTCGGACACCAATCGTGCACTGGGTCTTGCAATTCCAAAGCTGCGAGAATTTATTACTTTACTGGCGCATCAATCCTGTCCACGATTCTACGTGTACTGCATTGCATCGCCTTTTTTCGCATTCGACGCTGTGGAGGACGGATTCTTCGCACGTGAATTAAGTTCTCTGTTGTGAGGGCGGTGCGTTTTCAACTTTGTGTGGTTGTGATTGAACCGTGTTGCGAAAGTCTCCCTTACTCTATATAGTACTTCATTAATACTGTGATTTTGTATTGAGGACAATGCTTTCGAGACGGCACTTACACGATGTAATTTGGTGCTACACCTACTTGTGAGGGATTCAAGGCAGTAGTGTACCTGCTGCCGGCATATCTTGCGTTCGTTTCAAGTTAGCTGTAGTTGGCTTACCATTTCCAAAACCTGCACATCTTGGTGACTGGACGTCTTCGTAAACGCGTTCTCTTGGTCATTACGCATCTTCTCTCATCATGTTGTACGTCACAGTAGTCCAGGGGTAGTCGTGCATTCAGAGTTTTGTTCCACGACTGGAGTTTCGAAATAGAGGGTTCACCGTTAAATTAGCTTCGTTCTTGTAGCAATTAGCACTTGAAGGAAACGCATTGGTCGTCTTTATCAACTTATAAATTAGGTTAAAACAAGAGAGGAATTGGTAAAGTTTCTTGGTATTGCTGCACCAGCCATGGTGATGGTAGGTTCTCGCCATTTGACTGCATCCTCTGCTCTCCCATCCAAGACCAAGCCCCTCCAGCTTCAAAAGACAGATCCACCCCATTCCAACCTGGAGATGCAGGAGTTGAGAGCTTCGGAGCGTACCGTAGCAGTGACTGAACTGAACCAGATGAGAGTTGACAAGAGCCAGACCCCTTTGAAGAATCCTCCCACGACGCATGCGTTTGCGTATGGGACCTTGAAGAACGGGTTTTCGAATTACTGGCTGATGGAGGAAATGTGCGCCACGGGACATGCTGAGTTCCTGGGCTCCGCAAGGACGAAGCAGAAGTTCCCGATGGTGTGTGGCCCATATCAAGTGCCGTTCCTGATCGACAGCCCCTGTGAGGGCCATCACGTGCGTGGGGAGCTTTACCAGGTCAGCCCAATCAGGGTTACCATCGTACCCGCAGTTTCTGAACTTCTGAGGGTTTTGTCAAATTAGGTTGTTTTTTCACCATGGCCTGTGGAAATCTGGTCCTGTTCTCATCAAGTGAGGAGTCCAACTAACTGGTTATTAACGTAACAGCACCTCAATGCGTCCAAATAAGGCTTTCGATTGACTGTTTGAGCCTGGTTTCCATTATTGAACTCCAAAAGCATTTGTTGGGTCTTGTTGGTAGTTGCAAGGGGATTCTTGGATTCCCTTAGAATGTATTTTGTGGACTTCATATGAATAAATTATGAATTTTCAAAGTGTTGGAAATAGGTGTACCTACAATCAACTCTAAGTGCTTGCATAGGAGGCTGTACATTTGAGGCAAGAGCCTACATGGGAAGGGACGGTTTTGCAAACACGTCACAATTAGGTGGTGTTACCATAGTGACCACTTCCAGCGAAGCTGGGTGGACTTCCCCGGCTGGAACAGAATATAATTTCTACTACTGTAGGGTTACAGGGTATTCATTAGATTTGAGAAACGAAATGAACTTACACGTAGAATTCCGTCGGGTCTCAACGAATTTGATAACGCCGTATGTTTATCTTCGCTGTGCTTACTCCATTCTTGGTGCTAAGGTATCAAGTACTCCGCACTATTTTTCTCTCTTGTTATAGGTAGGAGAGGAATTTTTATCACTGGGGTAAGCAACGAGGCCAAGGTGCTTCATGGAAATAGGTTCCTGATGGATGAGAGCAGTTGGTAGCCTTGTTGTATGTGCTTGTTCACCGATGAAAGAAGTACTCATGCAATTTATTGATGAATTTCAACTTGCTAATTCACTGCCAACCAAGTGTATCAATGCATGAATTGTCATTGCTTACAGGTCTCTTCGGGGTCTCTAATGGTTTTCGTATCCTCTCCCTTGGTCCTTGTTTGTTGTTTTCTAGGTGGACGGTGTTGCAATTGAGCGTCTGGACGACGTGGAAGGAGTTTCCCAAGGCAACTACGTTCGGCGTCCGGTTGTGTTAACAGATCTTCAACTGCACCCTTCTGCAGCGCAAGAATTCTCGTCCCCAGATTTGGTGGCCCAAGCCTATTTTGCTGCCCCTTCGTACGCTTCCAGGATTGCGGAAGCTCCCCACATCGAGGCTTTCACTGAGAAGGAGTCGGCCACTTACGTGCGCAGGAAAGATCGACCCCAGAACCGGACGTTTCTTCAGCACATTGAGCACTGGATCCAGACTCAGGGGATTCCCAGCAGCAATTGAGGCTCCCATTTCTCTCCAGGAAGGCCCATTTATCCTAATCAAGGAAGGGCCATCAGCGGTTGTTTTCACCTCTGCACTGAAGCGTATAATGTCTGCAAAGATTTCAATTATTTTTAGGGTCACTCTTTCTCTCTTTGATTGCGTGATTGATCACGGCAGATGGTATAAGTTAGTTCTCGTGCAGTGCAACCAAGAAATCTTGGCTGCAGTGCAGGCAAGAGTCCGTGTGGCCAATATCAAATGTCAGTAGCGGCCTATGTCGGCAATATGGAGTATCCATTGATGCGTGGAGCCACTCGTTTCACGTCAAGAATGAGAAAGAATTCATGTTTTTAACGTTTGTACTATCATCTTTTTGTGTCTGTGTTGCTATTTCCTTAGGGTATATATATGATATGTCACTGATTTGGTGCAATGATTGATTATTCTTTGGAGTTTCTTATCATATAGAGTTTTGGTATTGTTTTTATGATGTGATAGTCTGAATCTGCATCTGCTGAATGAGTGAAGGCGGTTCAGCTTAGAGTTTGATGATTGTGACTGGTTTCAAATACGGGGCATGAGATGAAGCTTATTTATCGTTCTACTTCTGTTCTAGCGTTGCTAGAATTCGAAATCTGGAGAATATTTGGATATGGCGGTCTGTTCTTTGTCCTGGATGCCTGTCTTTGGTGCTACAGCACCAGCACAGTGAGTAGCTGCGGAATATGGCTACCTTCGTATTCCAGTGAGCAACTAGTTAAGCTTCCCCCGGAGTGCCGAAGAGCTTGAAGTGTGTGCTTCCATATTTTTACGAAGCTTTAAGGAAGGGAACAAATTGTATCAACAGAAAGAAGAAACCGTACTCTATATCACTGCTTTTGAAATAGAGATATTTGTTAAGTGAGCAAACTTTGCACCAAACTTCAAGGTCTACAGAAATTGTGTATGAAGTCAACCTTAGTTGATTCCATTCATGATGTTGTTGGTGTCTACTTGAGTGTTCTAATTTGGGTCAATATTTTGACCGAACCAAATCCTGATGATGTTTCTAGAGTCTTGAGTGATGGACTTGGTCAACTGATTTAAAAATCATTGTCTACGTCAAACTCCTTAAAAAACTCACTAAAGTTTCACACTTTAGACCCTATATAGCTATTTTAAACTTGTTTTTCAATTATAGCAACATATAAAACATTGCACTTGATGGAATTGTAGGAGTGTATATATGGAGTTCAGTTGTACAAAGTGAAAGTGCATTTAGACACTTGGTGGTGTCATAGTATGTTAAAACGCGGTGCACATCCAATGGTGCATTTAGGAGCATATTGTGTGCATTGCATTGCATGCAATAAAAATTGGATAGTTTGCATGTGTATTGCTCAATCTAACCTTTCCCAAGACACGTTGCAAGGAAATATACAAACTCTTCTTAAATTTTTGTTGAATTTGGTTATGTTGAAACTTTTCTATAAAAGCAAATGGTTATTTTGCTAATTACCAATTAATATATTTTGTCACATTTTAACTGCTTGGACTTTATTTTGAACTATGAACATAAAATTTGTCTTCTTTGAATTTGATTCCAACTAATAAAATGAAGTTTATCAAGTCTAGTTTCTTCTCCAATTTGAAATTTTATGGTCTATTGATTTTCTCATCTTGGAAAGAAATGAAAATTTAGTTTAGACCATGATGGATGATGTTTTGCACTATTCTATACACCTAGTATATAGAAAAAAATTTATTTTGCTAAATCTTGTTTTGTATTTGATATGAATTTTAAAATTTATCTTCTTTCAAGAAATCACAGTAATTTCAATTGTCATAGAATAAAAATATTATTTATAGGAGACAATTGATTTCAACTATTAAAAATAAATATTGGAAATTTATTTATAAATAGTCAAAATAGCATAATTGTATAGAATGTAGGATTTTGAAGTCCAAGTTGTGATATTCAATAATCCTTGCCATAAAAAGTTAAGGATAGTTCACCTTCAAAAATCCAAACTGGTTTACAAAAAAGATGGTTCCTATTATGATCAAATTGAATCATCTAAGCAATTGAATGAAGGATTTTAGTTCTCTTACCATGTATAGTTTAGACACTACATGAATAAATTATAAATTTTCAATGCATTGATTTAACACTTTAAAAAACGACATGTAACCATTTTTGGCTAAAAAATGAACAATTTGGAGAAATATTGTGAGTTTGGTAATTAATTTGATTTGAAACCATGAAGGATTGTTTTGAAAATGGAAATTACTCATCCCAAGGTATAAGTGCAACATGATTTGGATAAACAACCTAAGAATTAGTGAATTTTATACAATTCTAGGCAAAAGACAAAATAACCATTATTTATAGTAAAAGATATAGTGCCTAGGTTATGAGAACACTACTCCAAATTGGCACATGAAGACTTTGTAGTATGTGGATGACTTAATATCTATGTATTTGTTTGGAATTAATATTAGATGATACCTCCCCACAAATAAAAAAAATCAAGAGTATCTAGTGAAGTAAAATTTGATATAAAAAAAAATCAAGAAATGCATGTAAACTTCTCATAGTTTGGGTTGTGGTTTAAAATAATTCATCTACAATGGACATGTTAAATAGACAAATCATCCAAATTCATCATTGTTTAGCCATCTATTTTTTTGACCAAATGAATGCTTTTGACACCATAACTATTTGAAGACCCTTTCAATCATCTTTTGACATTTATGCCTAGTATATGAAATATACTCAAACATGTCTATAATGATCAATAATGTGTATATATTATAAAAATGGCAATGATATCTTATATATTCATATAGGAATAGGTATAATTACAATCTTCCAATCATCATGGTAGATGATCGTCATATTTTCTTCAAAGACAAACAAATAATGTTTTCTATCCATCTTTATAGGTAGATTCTAAAATACACCTATCTTTTACTTTCTACAAGCGAACCATTTTGGTGACCCAAAATTTTGTTAAGTTTTTGTGAAAAAGACATGGTTTTTACAGGGTTAGAATCTAAGAGTTCCTAATAAAGAAAGTAATGTAGGTCATCTTGTGCTTTTAGTCAAAGTGAATTGTAGCTAAAGAAGAATCTACAATGATATAAGATCTTTAGGTTTGCAAGTTTGTTTTGTCCTATTCTTATATAAACAACTTTAGAATGTTGTTCAAAAATCATGCAATATGTAGTGACCAAGCCAATAATATTGCTAACAAATACTAGAAATTGCTTTTCAACATAATTGTTATATGAATACTTACCCATATAATTACCTCCCATAAAAAGCTCCTACCAAAAAACATTCAGTCATAATCTACATAGTGGGATCTTAAGTCTCTATAGATTATAACATACCAAAAATGTCCCCAAGCTCTCATATCTAGATTGGGCACATTATAGGCAAGAATATGTCATAGTTGCCATATTGGACAAGTTACTATTCATTTTTCTTCTTGTAGGACAAGTTACTATTCATCAAATGTACTTAAGAGGTATATTTGATGAATAGTAACTCGTCCTACAGGACAAGAAATGAATAGTAACTTGTCCAGTATGACAACCATGGAATATGTATAGGTTTGACTAACAATAGGGGCATAGGTGTATTTTAGAAAAAACTCCTTGTCATTATCATATGGCATTCATAGGATTTTAGTCCATTGCAACATAGTAAATGCCACTTTCAGAATTTTATATGATTAGAAATTTCAATAATTTAAAAAAAAAAATTCTACTGCTTGGTTTCCTATTATATTGAGTATGGAATGTTACCCCCCTTGTCTAAGTATCTCTACTTTTGTTACCAAATCCATCATGTTTTCATCACATAAAAGTATCATCCAATAATTTCGTCTGACGTTCACAATGAAAACCTAGAGCGCGACAAGCATTCTTGTGATTCATTATGCACACGTTTTCCCTATCTCTTGCAAACGCAAGATGCTAAACCTGTCCAACGAAATGTGTCAAGCAAGGTGAATTTTGTGTTCAGTAAAAAAAAAGACCCCCTATTTTGTGCTGGATTAATCGATCTTCTACACACCTCTTGGCTACATTAAATTGGGGCCTTTGATTGCAATTACAAATTCAAAATTTGCAAAATGGAACCTCGTAGATGGCAGCTGTAGATCGATCTTGGAACGCGTAGGCGATTTCTCGTTTGTTGGATACGGTCTGTGGACCGAAGGAAGGTCGGCAACAGTGTGAGTGAAGTGGAGGAGTTAGTTGGAAATTAAGCGCCAGGAACCGAGTGAAGCTAGCTCGGGTACTCCTGGATTGGACTAGCTAGACAGAAGAGCGACGCGACGGAGGAGCTTGAGGATGTCTCCTTCTGATCTCAGCTGGCTCCAAGGGTGGCTTGTTCTATTTTCTGGGCCGGGCTTCGTAACACCTTACCTTTTTAATTGGGTTCAAAATCGTCGGACTAACCGCGGGACAAGGTAAGGATTGATGGTCCTCACTTAATTCCAACATTCATTGGGCATGGGTACCTCACTAAACCCATTTCACCGTGGTTATCAACGTACCTTGTAAGGACCAAAAACAGTGGTTAGAGGGTAGGAATCCTTAATTGTCAGGGTTTAGCTGTGGTCATGTTTTTTTAATTGTTGCCAGCTAGCGTCTGGTGTTTCAAATCACCAATTTTCTTGTCATGTTCATTTACACATAGTGCTACGAGTAAGAACTTCATTTAAAACCACCCCTAAAATATAAGGTGAAGAGCTATGTTAAACGTACAAGTTAAGTCCTCGTGCGTGCACTTCGTAGATTCGTCTGAAGTTGTGAGGGTTTGCAATGCGCGCAGCGATGTTGAATCGGGAGGTGAGGATGAAGCTCTTAATTTTCACCTTCGCATCCTGTTGGTGAAGCCCTGGCGTTACCCGAGGATTTCAGTTTCCCTGATCTCAAGAGATATGCACCCACCCAATTCTTGCAGCAGGATGAATGCACCTCACGGGGGCTCATATTCGGCCCCGGTGTCAAAATTCCCGTTGAGTCCCGCTGTTCCCAGAGTACGACACACCGGGAAAAGTGGGACTCATCGGGAATTTTGATACCGGGAACTGAATAGGAACCCCGTTGTGCCTGAGAATAGGACGAAGAGCCCTTTCGAGAAGTCGAGAAATTCACGGCCAAAGTCGAGGCAAGGAACGTCGGCAGGCCAGAGCCGGCCAACAAGGTTGTTGCGGACAGCTAGTTCCAGCGCTTCGATGGCTTCAACGACCGCGGTGCTAGGCCGACCTCGATCCACGCCGACACTTTATTCCCAGACCTTCGTGGGAAATTCCGTCGGTGGACCATGTTCAAGCCAGCACATTCGACGGCCCCCGCCGCCGCCGCTTACGGAGAATTAAGCCCTTCAGCCCATATGACGGCCTCCTCCGATCCGCAGCAGCGCATCCAACGGCGTCATCCCCCGCCACCCACCGCGGACGCATGTTGTCGTCCATCTCCGTCGATAAATCGTACATCGGAGTGCTACCGCGCACGGCACACACTCTGGCACGAGTAAATCCTTCACTTGACAAAACCAACCAGTAGTATATAACAAGAGGACGTAACGATTAGATCACATCACCAATTCTTTTGCACCGGTTCAATTGCATTATACTAATCCATTGCAAAATTGTGAAGAAATTTCTCGCGGTCACTGCGAACCCATTACAAAAACTAATGCAATCTCACCCTTCTGGACTAGTGAACTTTGTGATGTGCTGAACTGGGTCACTTGGTCGATTTTGTTTCATGAATGATCAGCACTCTTGTTTTGAGGTTTAGTCCGGAGATACCGTATGCCTGTGTTCATCATATCAACCACTTTTTTTTTCCTCGAAGTTAATTAACTGGCTGACCCACAACTGAAAGGGTTCTCCACGTGCATTCGGCCATTCGTTGTTCCGAAGAAAGGTCGGTTCTTTGAGATTCGAGGTTGCCAGACTTGAATGTTTATGGACTGGGATGCAGATTCCTTCCCTTGTGCAACAATAAGTTTTGCATCTACAACAGGGCTTTTTTTTTTTCATTTTTTTTCATTTTTTAAGAAGTGCCAAAGTGGCAATATAAAATGTTATAGTGGTGCTCCAAGTTTCAACATTCAATCCACATTTGGGATAGAAAATATCACATTAGCACATATCATATGTGTACAATTCGGTTTTCATCGACATTCTAACAATTTCATCCAACTTTTTTGGCAGTTTTTAGCCAAATTATTTTTTTTCTGGTGCAATCTAGCACTAGAAAGTCAAAAAAAGAAGCCCTAATTTATAGTATGATGTCAAATAAGTGAGTCCATTGTAGACAAAATTTTATTAGAGATATACGTTGTCAAACTTAAACTTGAATGTTAGTGCACCGTCTTGACAATTTTGTCCATAATGGGGGGGCTCCCATTTGTGTCCATAATGGGTTCATTTCTCTTATCTTTGATTGCACCTTGATTGATAGAACCTAAATGTAACTCATTTAGTATATTTGGATGATATTTTCTTAACCGTGTGGTGGCAAACAATTCATTTTCATATTGAAAATAGATGCTTCATCCAAATATTAATGGTTTTTGCACCTTCATTATGGTATATGATTGTGTTTTTTAATTAGGCATTTAAATACCTAATTATACCAAAAATTATAGGTCAACACCAAGCCTTTGGAAAATCTTGGGTTTGGGGTGATGAATTAATGCCACAACTACTACATTACGTAGCAAGCACATGTCACCTACATGTCATACCAAGGACGTCCCATGTCCATCTAGTGCCAACCAATCTCTACCACTTGCACCCCTGAGAACATCACCATTACCAAGTTTTAGTAGTTTGTTAGCTATCAATCTATTCCTAAAGCCCATTGTCCTTTCTTTTGTGATGGATGAGCACCAAGTTTAAGTCATGGTTTAGGATTGTTTTTGCCAATCCTTTGCTCACTACTTTCAAACCCTAAGTGCATACTTGTACTTTGTTTATTGTGTGTATCACTAGCATTATGTCCTTCATGCTCTTTCCATAGCCAAAATCAGGCCAAAATGAGTACGTTGTATTTAAGGTAGCATTTAAGGTTCATCATTGCCCTATCACTTGTCCTTGAGAAGATTGCCTTATAGCCATAAAGAATTGTTTTATGGTTGAAGGTCATTCTTGACACATGAACCAAATTAAAAACATGATCTTCAAAAATTGTTGTTTTATAGTTGAGGACTTCAAGGGCGTTATTGGCACATGAGCAAGAATGGGAACTTGGTCTTCACTTTAAATATAGAATGAGAGTTGGAGATAGAGTTCACAGTCTTACTATCTAAGGTTTAGGATGTTGGAAGTAGAGGCCACTATTTTACTCCAAATGAAGAACACAATGCCATAGTTTGAGGCCAAATATCTTTGTTGAATGCTATACATGAGTCCAAATTTCCTTATGTAGTGCCATAGCTCACTTTTGAATAATGCGAATGAGTCCCACATTTTGCCACATTTCCCACCCCTATAAAAATCCAACATAACCATTGTAAAACCATAAATTCTGAACCCCAAAACAAGGAAAAAAAAAAGACTGTAAATAAGCATGTACTTGAGTTAAATACAAGCCATCTTTATTTTTAAAAATTTGACACATGATATCGTATAGAGAAAATGGCATACATTTTTAGTTCTGTATTTCAGCAATTGTGGCATTTAGTGACTCTTTTTGCATTTTAACAGGATTAACAAAATGAAGAGTCCCAAGTTTATTTTCTAGTAGGTCCACTTGAAAATTTCCTTTCCTTCAAATTAAGGTTCTTCAGCGATTCCGAGTTCAGAATGTATAATGAAGTTTCCAAATATAGAATGACTCAAAAGCTAGGTTTCCACTTTCATATTTTAGACCAAAGTATTTGCACTTATGGTGAAATTTTCAGACTCATTAATTAAGCATATTTTGTTAATGATGACAATTTTCTTCAAAAATTCACAGTAACTACAAAATATCTAAAAAGTAGAAAGTATCTATGACATAGAAGACATCCGATTTCATCTACAAGCAAAATGAAGCATACAGAGTGGAGGATTTTGAGGTTTAAGTACATACCCTGTCCTAACAGGGTAAACGGACCAGCCAAGAGTTCCAAATGCCAAACAAGCATTCCCTCCTGCACGGGCTGACGCGTATTGGAGTTTTCATTGATCAAGCATGGCTGCATGTTCTAAGCAGCCCCAGTTTACACTACCAAGTGCAGGTGCAAGAGGGTTTGTCAATCAGCTACTATACAGTGTTGATGGGGTTAGTATACAAGAAAAGATCCTAGACAAAAGTGTTTCATTCCCCGGCTCTTAGTACAAGGCTGCTTGGAGATTAACACAAAAGCTACCCAAAGTGACGGTTAAGAGAGTCCGCAACTCGCGTCATTGAGCTGCTAACCGAAGCAACTCATTGTGTTCATCGGACACAAAGGAATCCACTTTGAATTTCTGAGGGGGCGCTTTGTTCTTCCGATCTCCTGTTCGCGGTCTAGGCCACACAGGATCTGGGGACAGATGTTTGATTCCAATCAATGTGTTCAAAGCTGGCACATCAAACAATAAGAACCACATGAGTTCGAGATCTTAGTTCAAAAACCCCTTGGATTCATCGAAAGTCCTCAGAAAAGCCGAGTAGACTACCTCTGACAACATATGTGTAGCTCTCTCAAATACGTGGTATAGGGAAAGTAGGGATGCCAAATAGAACAGAAAAGTAATCATGGAGACATCATGAAATAGGGAAGTCTCTTACTGGAGTGCACACGGCCATAAAGCATTCTCTCCCCCCTCCACCAATCCAAAGGTTTCGATCTTATACGAGTGCTCTGTCGCTTTCCGTTTGACCATTTCGAACCAGCATCTGCGCATGAAAACCAAGCATATACTACTTCAGGTCTTGGGGTCTACAAAAGACCGTTTGCAAGGAGCTGATGATAGATCAAATGAAAGTACTACAGTGCAGTCTGTCGAGATCGCTGCCCAGTTGAAACCACAATCTTACCCAAAGGACTATCTACTTTCTTGCTCTTCGTACTCTTTCTGGATCGTTTCGTCTTGCTTTGTTTCCGCACAGGAGTAATATCTTGTGACTGGGATACAGATTGGTTCGCATATTTTCCAGGGGTGATCTGCAAATAACAAACCATTCAAAAGACCAAAATGTCATTACACAAGTCACTAACGACCCATCAGCTATAGCTCATTCAACGCCAACGGACTCTATGAACTAGAAGTATTTTCTTACACTGAAACCAGTGTATTTACATGCATTGTTGATTAGAAAAAGGAAAATCAGAACATGCGGGGCACTGACTGCAGTGTCAGCCGCAACATTCAGAAACCAAATCCACAGACGGCAAATTTCTGATCAATAAGATATTCAGCCTTAGAAGTGACTTCATCAAATACAGCTTAAAAGTGTAATTACCCTCTCTTCGATTGAACTGGGATGTCCATCTTTTCCGGCAGGAGAGTTGCCGTTATGGTTAACCTTCGAAACATCTGCACCTGGACCCACATTCATAATGCATTAAATAAAATGGCTCTTGATGGAGAATTACAGCATGATACCAGAGGACATCCACTTCACAACCTGAGATCTTGGACTTCCACATGAATAATGTCTATAGAGGATGAAAACAAGCTGATCAACATTCATCCTCTTTAAAAAAGGCCAGTTGTTTCTCAAGTAACATAATCAGATGGTAAAAGTATACACATCAATTTTTAAGTAAGGAAGGACAGAGTCGATACCATTGATATTTAGCCTTTCCGCACGTGACTCGTCCACAACTGGTGTTACCTGGGAAATAAGAACAAACTGTCAGAACCATCGACTATAAATTACAATTAGGTGAATGGAATGTGGCTCATTAGATTCGCATGCAGGCTGAAGTCCAGTACATGAAACTTATCTATCCTGAGCTGTACTTATGCAAGGAAAAACTGCACTTCAAGCACAGGAAAATCACCTGCAAAGAGCTCACAAACTGATCAATATGCTCCTCATCTAGATGGGTTAATGAGTACTCCACAGCTGGGTCAATAATTGCTGCCACCGGATTGTTATCTGAAAAACAGGTGAGGCGAGACGAATTAGTACAAAATTCACCAGGTTCACAGACGACCAAACAGAAGTATATACACCAGTTTGATAAAGAGAAAATCCGTCTGTCAAAACCCTGGAAAATCACAGAAGAAGGACTGCGATTTCTAACTGCTGTAAACCTCTCAGGACGCGAAGGAAACCATCATATTGAAGAACATAAGAGATACTCCTCAACACAATGACATAGGTATCGTCCAAGGCTATCTAACAATAGCTGAAGGGAAAAAACGAATGTAGAGATGAAGCCCTTTCGCACGTGTCAGCTGTGGTATTTCTTGAGCAAAACAAAACCCTCAAGAAGTTGAACGCGATCACTGAAAATGCAATCAACGAGGACGTGCATAAAAACACGGGTTACCTTTCAAGGGTGTCAAACTTATAGAGAGCACATCCTCGTCAAGCAGCACATCTTCCTGTGGACATTCTTTCAAGGCACTAGTTCCTTCCTGGTCATTGCAGGCACTAGATGCTCCCGTTTGGATGATCTGAGTCGTGTCATTACTTATATCATCGATAGCATCACCTCTATCATCGATATCATTGCCTCTATCATCGATATCATCACCCCTATCATCGATATCATCACCTATATCATCGATATCATCACCTATATCATCGATATCATCACCTATATCATCGATACCATTTTCGTAATCCATTACTCCTGCGTTTCACACAATACTAGGTTAAGATAATACATCAATCAAATGATGTGGATGTGCAGATGAAGTACAAAAGGGGAAGCCAAGTTGCTTAGTCTTTGTGGGGTAAATACATCTGATAACAGAGGCTACAGGATAGAAATGGTGTAAATAGGTAACGCAGGTAGCGTGTACAGAGATGTCTTACCGTCGGAACCGTCACTACTTAGAGCCTCCTCTCCAGCATTTAGAAGCACTTCTTCATCGTGCGTTAATGTCTTCCAATCTAGACCGTCACTACTGACCGCCTCCTCTTCAGTGTTTGGTTGCACATAAGCCTCAGCGGTTCTCTGCAATAACTGACAGAAGAAGCACATCAGAAGATGAGAGACGATTGATACCATGACACCAAAATGTAATGGGCCAAACCCATGTTTCACAAGTCTCAACACAGTACGAAGAGCAAATGCTTCCTGGACAGATGGAAACTACAAATTACATCACCAAACTTTTAATTATAGGTCCGTCAAAAACTATTCTGAACAGTTTAAGAATACTACATCTTAGTTGGTTATAACACGTGCACATTGCAGCTAAAGGTTGCACATAAGATTCCACTACAAAATCTTTCCATGATCAACAAAATCGGAAGTATTAATCCAGTCAGAGTTGTAGAAAACAAAGCCTCCTAAGTATTTGAATACTGTAGTTCAATGAACCTTGCACTTCGGAAAATTGAAAAACAATCAGAAGTAAGAGCTCACCTGCTCGCTTGGAAAACTTGTTGTGGGGGCCAGAGACGTGGCCTCAGTGAAAGTAGATTCAACTTTCCATGATTTTTGGCTTCGGGCTATGACATCCGAGAAAACAGAAGGGGAGGTGCAGAATTGCAGCCACCTTCGTCTAAGGTCCTCACCACTCATCTTTCCAAAAGGATTTCCCAAGTACAGGGATAGGTCCCGCGGAGGGGTTGGGGACATTACAATTGTGTCAAAGGAGGCCTGTAACAAAGGAGTAGCTGTCACAGACTCGACTCTCCTGAGGAGTTCGGCTGCTTGTGAAGATGGGGATTCAAGCGAGCTTTCGGATGGTTTCTCATGTAAACTACCCATACATTGTGCAGATAAGTCAATAGGACGCACAGGGCTTTGATCTGGCCAGGATGACCAGCTGCTTCTTAGGGTCGCTTTGCTGTCCCTCCAAGATTGCATTTCCCGATCATTCTCTGTCAATGCAATGTGCATTTCATCCTCATTGGCAGTAGCTTGATCAGGACTAGTTAAGAATCCACCGTCAACTATCTGAACACCCTCCGCCTGTCCACTCTGGTCTTTTCCTGAAGAAGGAGGCAAACTGGTTGATAGGAACTCCCCCTCATAGGCCTCCACAAGGTTCTTCGCTGGTCCATTCAGGTCCAACTGACTGGAATTGAGAGAAGACAACGACATGCTAACATTGAGTTGGGGGGGCTTCCTCAACACGTCATTAGCAGAACGTGGCACCTGGGCGGCTGATGGAAATGAGGAGTGCACAAGGCTTTCTAGCCACGGGGTACGCCAGTTTCTGTAGTCCTCCATGATCTCCCGTCTTCTGCGACTGGGATCCAGCTCCACTGACCAGACTAGAACATTGTTCACAGTTTGTTCAAGTTGTGACTCAACTGTTTCATCAGAGAACACACATGGAGCATACAGTATCAGAAAGGCATGTAACTCTCTAAATCTCTGGAAACAACATGGACAGGAGATTCAGCATCTCGGAAAGAAAACGCCACAATGCAGGCAATCGCGACAGAGGAAGGCGACTAATATAACATTGGTCTGACGTAATATCAAAGCACGCATAGAAAAAGCACTTCCAAATACGGCAACATAAGCTCACTCAATAAGTACTGACTGGACTGCCTTCTTGCTTGCAATTGCACATCCAAATTCTCCCAAGCATGACATACCTTCACTGAAAATACTCAGCTAAAACCGCTTACCAAGTACGAAGCAACTTACATGTAGCGTGACAACGACTAGAATGTTGTACTCACCTTCTTCAGGGATTTTCTGGGGGCTGTCTAAGTCTTGGTTTTCGCAACCAGAAGATTTTTGTCCTACTGGAGTAAGTTGCTTGATAGCTGATGGACAACATAGGTCAACGAATGTCAAGAGATGATAAACAATGAAGGTTTCAAGCTCACTCACTGCACTCTGTAATATTGATTGATTACGATTGCAGAAGAAGCTTGTCAAGAGAAAATAAGCAAACAACCGAGCATCAACCCAGGTAACATCTGAACCAGCACCCACTTCAAAGGCGCACTAAAACTTTGCGACTGCCACATAGATCCCGATTCCATAACGAGCAGCCAAGACGATCAACTACAGCACTGGAGAAGATGGTCAGGTTTCCGACCGTCTGGAAGCAGCAATAAGCATATCCAAGAGTCAGTTCCAGTTACCTCTATCAGCATCACTTAATTCAGGTGAAACCCCAAGCTCCAAAATGACAGGCGTGGGCTTCGGGACGGGTTCCTCCTGGTCCAGCCTGAGCTGAGGCGTGTTTAACTCTAAATTTGCAGTTTCGTCTTCAATTTCAAGCCCACTAATCCTCGGGCTTAACAGTCCCCGGTCCTGACAATTGAATTGTTCAGGTGGCAGCTCACAAACATTTGCTTGCTCTTCCACATGAACCTTGCCTGTGATACAGATGTTGCAGTATTGAGAAAATCTAATCGCAACATCACGGCTTAAAGAATAGTATGGAAAGAAATCATGGTTATAAAACATTATTAAAGCATAAAATCAAGATTTTGTCTTAAATTTCTGAACCAGCCGGAACATGGTTGATCTTGCAAAATAAGGATCACGTGCCTGTCTCATACGTCTCACTGACTTCAGCGGACACAAGAAGCTCCTCACGCTCTCGGTGCTCTTTCTCTTGCATCTCTTCCGTGAGATCATATTTGTGCATCTCCATGTCGAGTTCATGTCTATGCAGTTCCTCCTCCAGATCCTCTTCGTCCATCTTCCTGAACAACTGCTCAATATCCTCAAGCTCACTCGTATCAAGTGGACACTGGGTATACACTCTCCCACCTCCACCACGCTGCCATCTTCGTGGTTGAATTTCTAAAGATGTTCTTACACCAGATTCTTGCTGATTAGCAGCCTCCACTAGTGGAGCTACAGGTGTTGCTCTCGACGTTGTGGTGAACATAGCTGGGAGTCCATAATAAAGCACAAACATGTGAGCATCCTGATGGTCGTGAGCTCGCAAACCTAAAGAGGTGTAAATTGAAGACATGCCGTGTTGACTCTCAGGTGAGAATGCCGAAATTCAGAAGCCGGCTCTCCCACTCGAGCGGGTAAGAAAAGAGAAGAGTGCCATCTAACTTACATGTAGAGTACTCTGTGAATAAATAATGAACTTTTCAGTAGGAAGTATACGCTTCGTAAAGTAATCTAAGTAAAAGCCTTAAATTTCAGCTCAGTGTAAGCTTTTAGTATACACGCGCATACTAAGCGTACAGCGAAGTAAGAGTTAGAAAGCAGCATACCCTTGGCGCGAGCTTGAAAGGCTACAATACTCTCCAGAGCATAATATTTCGACTTCTGCTGAACTGATACTATAGAAGCAGCCTGCTGTCCTGCACCCCGTGGCATGAGCGTCCTGCATTCCCCTACCGCAGCGTTCTTGGACCGCGCTGCCGGCAGAACCTTTCCCGTGGTCTCCAAATCAGTTGCAAATTCTTTTGGTTTAAAGCTCACAGAGTCCACGACGTCCTCAAAAACTACAAAGGACCTCCTCTTCTCTCCATCAGACCTGTAGGTGACGGTTTCAAAGGCTCTCAGACGAAAGCTTTGAGAAAGGAAAAAACCAAGTCTACTGACGAACGAAATGTTCAATCCCTTCGGCCCTACTTATGCTCGTTTATATTACCCTATGCCCACTGTCAATTCATATATCATTCCATCTCCGTAATAAACTCCAAAGCCGCAACGACGCTGTTTCCGTGCAAATAATCCAAATACTCTTATGTAGTCTCCCAGAGACCATTTCTCCTGCTTCTTAGCAGGTCTAGAATTCTGCACTTTGAATGAGTACCTCTCCACCGCATTGGGAGAGTCGCCTGACATGACCAGCTAAGAGGAGTGGTTGGGATCCGCGACTCCGGCCGTAACTGCTCAAATGCACCGCACAGCTTTTCCACTACTAGCAACTCGCAGCAGAAACTAACGACAAATACAGAAAACACAGCAATCATACCTGGAGTCGAATTCGAACGGACTGCCATCAAAACGAAGAGGACGATGCACAAGTATACGGCCCCGCCCAACGCCTCCTTTTCTCTTAAACCGATTCGCAATCGCCCTCAGGTAATGCGCATGCGAGTTCGACCCGCTAATGCTTAATCTCCGCCCTCCACTCCTCCTCCTCTCTCTCTCTTTCTTCCCATCACCCTGCCCCGGCGTATTCTCCTTGTCGTTCACCACTAACCCCGCCATTCCGCCACTCATCTCCCCCTCACATACCAACCAATTCCCTGTCACGAACCCTAAACTCCTTCGACATCTTAAATCTCAGCTCCAACAATCGTCGAACGCATCCTTGACTCCCTCATCTCCAGCACTGCAGTAGCGCCTTCCCATTGATAGCACCCGTCGTCAAAATCACGAACAAAAGTCACACTAACTTAATTCAAACAACGAGAGCATCGTCCGACAGAGAAACCTAAGATGAGTTCAGGATGAGCAAGATTCGTTGTTGGATTTTCGGATTGCGGGCTACGACTGTACTACTGATGATCAACGGAGCGTGTGAGTTGATTCGACAAAAAAACAAAAAGAAAACGAGAGGGGACGTGAAGCAGGGGAGCTCCGGTCGAGGCGGGTTTGAATGCTGTTTTGGGCGGGCATTGAGACCGTTGGGGACCGCCTATTCTGTCGATGTGCCAGCTCAGCGTTTCGTCTGACAGGGGTCGGGCGATGAGTTGGAAATCGACGTGGCAAATACGATGGTGAGCAGGGGTCTTTCAGTTGCCAGATCACTCTTTTGGCGATCCCGCAATGGACGAAGCCTATGACCGTGTAGTCGAAGTCTCTCATTATGTATCCTCTATTTCTTTGCTATTTAAGAGTAAAATTTTTTGGTTTTATTTTTAAGAGATGAAACCACATGTCTAATATATGTCATGAAATTTTCATAATTTTTGTGAAAGTTTCAAATTACCATGAATTTTCAAAGAGAAGATGAAGAAATGCCATACAAATCGTGCTCAAAAAATGTAAAATTTTCATAATAGAAGGACATTATAATGTAATGTAGAACATTTCAATGTAAATAATTTTTTTGTCTCACTCCATATTTAGAAATGTGGTTATAGATCCTCAACTTTAAACTTCAATGAAATGCACATTTTTAAGAATTTTTCAAAATTATCAAGTGGCATAGAAATTGCAATTTAGAAGCTTCATTGTGTTAATTTTGCTCAAAAGCTAGAGAAATTGTTTTGATTGTCAAAATCAATTGTTTAAAGGAGAAAAAAAGTTTTAAAATATTGAAATGCACTCAATAGTGTATCATTTTTGATAAACTATCCCATATAAAATCAAAAAACAACTAAAATGTCTTAAATTTAAATCAATCATGTGGATATACCATCAAAGAAGTTGCACACAAAATATCAAATGAAAATCATTTATTTTTTAATATACACAAAATTTATGAGTAACCATCTAAAGGACACAAAACATCATTCACATCCTCCCAAGTTAATTGTGGGAGGACAACCTATTACCAAGCTACTTTGTCAAAAATGACTTAATTTATGGACCAATAGGTGCATTCTTCATCTTCGTAGTTAATTTAGAAAGTCATCTAGCAACCATTTTGGCTGTAGTATTCAAGGATTAACCTTAGATAGACTCCAATCTATGACTAAGGCAATCACTCAAAGATGGTCTCATTTTTTAACCAACAAATGCATTCTTCATTTCTACAATGATTTGGAAATTCATCTATTGGTCATTTTTGAGCCATGAAGTCCTTCTATAGGGTTAAGGTAGGTTGACATAAAACCAAGTGTAATGCACTTTTGTCAAAATAACTAAGCGTGTCTTAATAGAAAGTGCGTCTAAAAGTGTTTAAGATATCTTATTATTAAAGTGCTCCAAATTAAGAAGAAAACTTTTAAAGAATGAAGATTATTTTTTAGAGAAATTTTCAAGAAACAATCTTGGTTTGACATAAAGATCTTCCATCAAATTTTCTTTCAAATCTTAGATGGATTATAAAATTAAATTTCCCTTTGAAAGGAGTTTTTTCAAAAAATTTACCTTGCGGGAAGAAGTTTTTGATAATGCCATTGTAGAAGGTCTTTACAAATAAAATGAGATTGACATTCTACAATGACTTGCCTCTTTAGATTTTGACATATTAATTGGGTTACAATTGGTTTTATAGCAACTCATCTTGCTACATTGATTGCCCTACTAATCAATGGGGGACAACCTAGAAAATTAGTGTCACCACAAAATTTATTTTTGAAGAAATTAGTGTAATAACATAATATTTTAATTCACTCTAATTCAAATAGTATGACTTTAATAAATTTAGGGTAAATAGTGCGTCACACATACTATTAGGACAAATGAGTGTACACAAGATAATTCAACTATTGTACCTAATAGTTGTAATAATAACTTGCATTTATTTGGGAATTATGCAAATGTGTGTGACACATTAATCATATGGTATTTTAATAAAATCAATAAAGTGTAATCTATACTATTTTTTTATTATCTCAAATAATGCAATTGTCATTCAACTTTCATCTCCATTAAATCTACTTCTATTACATTCATCTAATTATCACAAAAAAAATTGTTCCAACATTTATGTAAATATTTACAACAAAAGAAGCCAAAGGCACCTCCGATAAGGACAATTTTTGGATCATTAGGTGAAAAACTCTTCACATTATATAGATTTGAAGTAAAGAAATCTCCATGATCCATTGAATTTTGAGTACTGTAAGCACTAATTATATCCATATTTTAGTCCTTTTTGAGTACCAAAATACATTGAAATTTGAGTACATGATAGATCGTCATATAATCATGTTTAGTAGTAGATTTATGTTACACAATTAATTCAATTGATAATATAATTGATAAACATGGCATGACAATTCAAGATAATTAAGTGCCAATTACACTTACATGGGCTCTATATACTATAGATGCACCACCTTAGTAGATTCCACTCATTAAATAAATCCCAATTCATAAGTGTAAAGTGCACTATTCAAACTCTTGCATAGATTGAATTAACCTTTAAAGTTTTTTACTATGTTTTCAACAAAAACACTCCCAAACTACCATTTGTATTACATTCACAAAATTCAAGAAAAAGAACATTTTTGTCAATATAACCATGGGATCTTGTAGTGGAGTGGGGTGAGAAAATGTAGAAAAGATTCCAAATTTTTTTGTTGTATGGATTGGAAGATATTAGCATTCAAATTGACAAAAATATATTTTTTAGCTTTGCATAGAATAAGTCAACTGCACTTCAAGAGGTCACATTTGTATGAAAAAATGTCATTTTGATTGGTTCTTCTTTAAATTCATTCTCAAAGATAAGTAGGTTGCATGCTTGAAAATTTTCAAATCATTTGAAATTGTACAACATACATAGAAAAAATGCAATGTGTTGATAAGGTAAAAAAAAGCCTAAGATGGACTAGTTTTAGGAATTTTATATCGTCTTTATAAAAAAAATTCAAAATAAAAATTGAATGGTGAAGACCTTGCCCAAGCTCTCTTCTACTACTAGAGTTTTTTTATAACCAAAATTCTAAAATTTGAAGATTAGGGGGACTAAATTGAATTTGAGTTGTCGGGAAAGGTTGGATACTCTCCAAATTAGAGATCAAGGTCCAACATGTTGGGTCTATCCTTCTATCCCACCCTTCCTATCCCACCTACTCATCTTTCCATCAGACCAATGACCAATAGCAAAAGAGAGACAAATAACAAATTTTGATTTTTTAGAGATAAATTTGAAACAAATGACAATTGACAAGCCTAAATTGAAAGCTATCACAAACAACAGTCAGTAGAATCCTCAATCCTGGAACCCCTTTGCTTCTCTATTTAGACTTGCTTTGTCACGTGTCCCTCCATTCATAAGTTGCTTCTAAAATTTTGGAATTTAGTGTAAATATCCTTGTCCCTATTGCCCCTATTGCCCCAATTGAGAAACAAACAACATATTACACTATAATTTTTCACTTGTATATTCAAATGCAATAAAATTTATTGCACATAGAAGATATTCCTTGTCCCACCTTGTTTGGGCTTGAAAAAGTCAAATCACAATACTTGCCCAAAAATGCTATATTGCCAAAAACAACATGCTAGTTTTAAGGGTTACCTTTTTAGTTCTTTATTATACCATACATCAATACAAATTCAACAAATAATAATAATTTCTTTGCCTAAAAATTGTTGCATGGCACTACTTGGTTGATCATTTAATTGACTAGGTAGCATTTAGGAATTGTGATAATTCAATTTAGTAAGGAGAAGTACCAAAACTACTACAACCATATAATACATAATTCTTAGCCCAACTTTGCTTCAAGGAGTGTAAGATTATTCATTTGGGAGACACCCTACATGCTAGGGATGTCCATGAATAATAAAGTACAACAAACTAAAATCAAATGTGTTTCCAAAAGCATTACTTAATAAATCTAGACAATAAATGTGTACTTATTCATAATGTTTGATTGTATTACATTGAAGTTTGAAAAAAATTGAAAGATCTATCAATTGTATTTTGCACCCTTACCCATCCATTAAGATAGGATGTTTGTTTTGTTTTGTTTATTACATTGAGATCTCTTGGACCGTGCGTCCCCTAGTCATGTTCTTGATACCATTAAAAAGCTCTCAACAAGGAGGGGTGCACATGCTTTATTTTGTGACATTTGAACCTACAATGAAAAAGTTATTAAATTATTAAATTTTTATTAACTAAAAAATTAGAAAATTACTTTTACTTTTATTTTGATTGTGGCAATGACACAAGGCACACTAGGCTATTTGTTTTGTTTTGTTACATTGAGATCTCCCTGACCATGCATCCCTGGTCGCATTTTTGTTCTGTTGGATATGCATACACAATATTCACCTGTGTGAACCCAAAACTCACCTGTGTGAACTTCACCAAAGTTCAGAAACAGTAGGACCTAATCAATGAAAGTGTTCATTTTGCCTCTACTTGGGCACCCAAGGTCAATGTGGCAATGACTTTGAGAAACTTGACATCCAAAAAATCAGAGAATTTCACTGGAGCTGCAAGAGTCGTTACAGTAAAAATGTGGCCACTGCTTAATTCACAACAGAATCAATTCTTATCCTTGAGTGTCTTTACACAAAAAATAAAATCAAAAGGGAGTGACTGTAATCAATGAATAGAATAAAATAAATAGAGAGTACAACCCAATGAATACCAGTAGCTTCTTTGCCAATGTTTTTGATTCGGTAGGGGAGTCGACACATACCGAAGCTTCAAGAATAGTTTTTGTAAGAGAAGTAAAGCAAAGATGCTTCATCTTTCAATCATCTACTTTGTGTATTTGCAGAAACCTACACGGGACACCTTGCCCACAGCATTATGTTGCATATCATCACATGGGATTGCGACGGTTCATGAGCTCCTTTCCAGCCACCAAGAAATAGGCTGTGTGTCTGTACAGCATGCAAATTCACATCGTAAATACCCTCCATTAGGAGGAAAAGAATCAAGACAAAGAAGTAACCAAAATAATAGTTATAATAATCAAAGGAATACCCTCTTGGGAATATTTGACATTAGGAGGGAGACTCTTGATGGAAATAATATGATATCAGCAGAATGATAGCTGTTAGTGGAAGAATTATATGAAATAAGGTAGGGAACCATTTCTGTGAGGGTCCTTTCCATGTGGGTTTAAGGCACCCATTTACAATGCAAGTGCCATCCAAGCTAAGAAATTGGAGATACTTCTAGTTTCTATCAAAATCCAAGATGCTTCTATGCAACACCCTCATAGAGGCAATACTTAAGGTTCAAGGGTAGTGATTGGGACCCTACTCCTTCAAACTTCAGCAAATTATAACTTCTTCATTATGTATCCAAATAATACATATTTAGTTTGCTGGAATCGTTTCAAAATTGGAGACAAGACCTACTCCAAATCAACTACCCTTGAACATCAGGTACCCAATCACTACCCTTGAACCTTACATTAACTAAGCTGTAAATATATACATCAGCAAGTGGCGACGATACTGTTTCTATTTCACAATTGAAGACTGATACAAAAAGTGTAGCAGGTTGATAGCAAGTGAGCACTTACTTGAAAAAATCAGACATGCGCTTCTTTGAGTCAGCATCAATTTCATCAACCTCGTTCAAGGCAGCTTGCATGTGCTCTAGCCAACGTTCAGCTGCTTGCTCATTGACCGTGAAAGGGCCATGTCGTCCAATCAAAGCAGGATGCCCTAGATGAAAAAATAAATAAAAATAAAGTCAGAGCTTATTCCTGAGCGTTGCTGAGCCACAAGGCCACCAAAACAAAGAATCAAAACCCCTGTAACTAGGAGTGTGTTATTTCTGTAGTAACTACTACAGATACACAGAAATATAACCCTATAGGACAAAAAGGCTCAAATTGGGACTTCTGTTCTTTCTTGTATCTTTCAGTGGGATTTTTTTTTTCCAATTCAATATATATTTGACGGAATCATGTAATATTCTTCACTGATTCTGGAGATAAAAAATTTGCCTTGTTTACACTATGTTTTTCACAATATGATCAATCAATTTGGTCATTTCCAAACCATGAAATCTCGCCTTTAGAGGTTCAAAAGCAGTGTGATTCATTGTGCCGAAAAGTGCGATTTGCACGTTATAAAAAGAAACGAATGGAATATATAAAAAGGCAGCTTTATGTGATAAACGAAGTCGCAACATGCATTGGCATCGGTTTCATCAATAACAAGAAATAAAAATGTTCACCTTTCCGTTGCGAGTACAAAGGGGGCCCTCCCATACGCTGAACAAAAAATTCGTACTGATTCCTTATTGCATCCTCTTTGGTGGAGTTCGCAAATATTTTCCGAAACCACTCCTGATCATCGTCATAAACCCTGCATCAACAAAGTCTTCTTCCTTACCGCTACCCATAAAAAGAAAAATTGACCACAGACAGTAGTACAATCGTCTACACACACCTGTGTTGCAGTCGCAGGGACATCAGGACCTCAAAATGCCCAATTGATCAAAAGTTCAGCTACTTGTACATCCCTTAAATCGATATGTATATATTGTCGAAGAAGCAATTTTAAACATCTACCAATAAAACTATTACCATCTGTTCCTTTCATACTGTTACTTTTGTATGCGGTATCCAAATAATGCATTCTTCTGTGCGTTGCGTTGGAATCCAGTTCCATTCGTCCAAAAAAACATATCAAAATTTTATTAGTCTAATATAAAGACTTTCGCAATTGTAGGTGTCCCTACCTCACATAATTCTAAATTCAAGAAAATTATTGTGCAGTATTTCTAGAAAAACAGGAATGCATGATCCGAATTTGCCTCACAAGTAAGGTATGCAGGGTTTCAGCGAATTAGTGAATTTCATGATAGAATAACTAACCCTACCACTTATCAATTTGCCCATCAATCATGCTTTCACCATACGAAAATTCAACTAAAGCACAAAAAGAAAGTTGTGGTAAGAAAAGAACGAAAGTATGAAGACCAAAAGCTTCCCATACCGTGTATAAAACTTGGTAGAGAGCTTGACGAAAGTATCAAGGCCCAAGCGCTGGAACAAATTCACCTCATCAAGCGCAAATGCATCCTCCTGCTTCACACCACTCCGCCTCGTGGCCTGATCCTGCAACGACATTCTCCCCCAAAAGACTCCAAGTATGCAAAATGCTCCAAAGTACGCAAAATTTCGAAAGTATTTCAGCCTACCCAAAGCAATGAAAACACGAAACCCGAGTTGGAGAAGCCCGCTTTAGCGATGGCGGAGCCTCAAAACTGGGATGGAAACACCGACGCTTACGAAACACGGGAACGACATAGATTCAGGCTCGGCGCAGGTTCGGTGGAAGCTCCCGAGGCTGACGAACCTTACCACTGGGTACCCTGATCCTGTTACTAGGCTCGGTGGAACGTGCCTGGCACATGTTCAGGTTCGGTTTTAGGTCTGGTAAATCCTTTTCCTAAAGATGAGTCAGAAGTGGATCCATCGTGAGCTCATGGACGTTTCCAGAATCCCCAAAAGAGTTTGCCCGACATGAAGAATTGGATGAAGAACCGCATCATAATTCATCCCTCATTCGTCATCATTCATCCATAATACTCTACTGTAGATTCAACGTTGTGTCTGTGTTGTTGTTGTGAATGTCGAGGTATGCAGGATTCGGTTTGGCGAAGTTGGAGTGAAATTGGAGCTGTGGATCGTTTTGAGACGGCAGACGTTCTGCGATTTTTTAAATTCCTGGAAATTTCTCACGATGTTGTAAGCTGAGTGAGCTATTTGACTCTCATTGCGCCGTTTGCGATCTGCTGAATAGCAATGGCAGACTCTCAAAATCCTCGCCGGTGTTCAGATGCTAGCGACAATGCTGCTCGCCGTAATTGCATCAAGTCGCCGATCTGTGCAAGATCGAGGCCCAGAAGTATGAATGGAGTGAGTACTTTACTCAGTCGTCGGGACGTTCATGGGGTTTAAGGTTTCAAGATTAGACGACGTTGAGATCATGTGTATCAGGATTTGAATCTCACTGCGCCCTTTGCGATCTGCTGGGTAGCAATGGCAGGCTCAGGAAATCCTCTCTCGTGCTCACATGCTGGCAACAACACTGCACATCGCAACTGCACTAGGGCACCGTTCTGTGCATGATCAAGATTCAGAAGTATGAATGAAGTGAGTAATTCACTCAATCGCGGGGGGGAGGTAGAATTCGACGACTTTGAGATCATGTGTATAAGGATTTGAATCTCACTGCGCCCTTTTCGATCTGCTGGAAAGCAATGGCAAGCTCACGAAATCCTCTCTCGTACTCACATGCTGGCAAGAACACTACTCATCGTAATTGCATCAGGGCGCGGATCTGTGCAAGATCGATGCTCAGAAGTATGAATGGAGTGAGTACTTCACTCAATTGCCCGGACGTTCGCGGGGTTTAGGGTTTCAAGATTCGGCGGCGTTGAGATCATGTGTATCCGAAGATTATCCAATAATTTTTAAGAGCTGGGAAACGAGATGGAATCTGAAAACCGATGCGCTGAAGGCCGTGGCGAGCCAGCGATTGAGACTTAGGGTTTGTATGGAATGTCGACAGAGACGTTGCGATGGGGAATAGCCGCGGCGTGCACGGTGTTGCTCCTGAAGAGCGACCCTGGGGCGCGGAAGCAGTGCTTTGTGGTCATCTTGGCGTTGGAGTCGCCGAACGACCTCATCACCGGGATCAAAGGCGAGTACGGCCTGTGGGTGGCCTGTATTAGCTTGGCGATGAAAATCTTCTACCATATCCCCGGTCCACTTGAATTCCCGCTCACCGTGTACCTCTTCATAGCCGCGGCCCCTGCCTCGGCCGTGAGTGTTCGAGGGACGCTCGGGGGCACCACGGCGTCCACGGTGGTCGCGTGCATCTGTGCTTATCAGTACTTTTTGTACATGGGCGGCTTCTTCAACGCTTTCAAAAGAGAACGCCTCATCGGCAGCTGCGCAATTTTGTTCACCACCGTCGCCTGTATCTTCTTCTTCGGCATGCATGCCACGTGAGTTCCCTTTCCTCGCTTATGTGCATGATTTCCAATCCTGTAGACAGTCTTGGGGTTCAGTATTGAACATTATCGAACCGTTGAGTACAGTTCAGGCCAGTAGCTTTTTACACTGGTTTTATATTGACAGAAAGTAAGATCTAAAACAATATTGAAATGAACAGTGAAATCCATATGCAAAGAGATGTAGGTTTGATATGGCTACATTGAAATCATAATTTCAATAATGGATCAAGTAATGTGGTACATCTTGAATCTATATTGAGTGGTGGTGGGGCGCAGTATTGATTTTATATTGAACTTAAGTTTTACTGGTTCAATACTGTTTGTTTTCCTTCTCTTATGACCGTCTGTAGTATCTGTCGAGTGTTTTGAACGATTTTCTGCAACTCGATTAACCCCTTGGTTCGATGGGTTGCATTGTTCAAAATTGTTGACTTCGCTTGGGCCCATTTGCAGGCATGCTTTAATAGTTGATTCATAATCAAAGTCATTTTCCACTTTTTGTATTCAGGAGAAAGAATTTGTGTCTGTATCGCAAGGATAGAGACTCAGCAACGGTTAGAAATGTAGAGTTACAATATCCAATGAATGAGACATGTTAAAACCAATAGGAGCATGTTGGGGTTCATAATTCCAAAGAACTATTTTTTATGTCTTGTAGAACTGTGACATTTAGGTACAGAAATCGTGGCATTGTAAGTCTGTTGAATAGGGATTCTTACCTTTTTCAATCAGTGAGGATTATATTGAAGATTGTATACACAATATCATACGTATGAAATCTATACATTACTTTTGGGATGAAGACGCTTGCGGTTAGCGACTTTTTTTTCCTTCAGTTAGGAGTTTCTTTAGATTAAACATAAACAATACATGATTTGTTCTCCTGATTTTTTAGCCTTAAGTTCTCTTTTTTTTACAGAGGGAAAGGTGGTGGCAAATCTGGGTAACGGAGCTGCTGCTGAATTTGACAACGTGCTATATATCGATGCCAACCCTGTAGCCTGTTTGGTATGAAATGTTCTCCAGTTTTTTTCTGCTTCGATCTCCACCAGCATTAGAAATTATATGCAAGATTATAACGAAGGTTGGAAGTCGGAGTAGGCTTATTGGACGCAGAGTTGGATTGTGTCGTGGACGATACACATTTATTCATCAATGTAATCTACTGGGTAATGATCGTATGGAGACCAGACAGCACATTAGCATCAATCTTTTGAGCTGAGGAGATCCAAGTTGATGGGTGGAAACAGAACCTGAAACACCTTCCATCATTATTACTTCCATCCCAATTCAAACGTGGACGCCCAAAGTTCAACAAAAATTGATTGTAGTGTGACATGGCTTTTTTTTCCTCCAATCCAAAAAGAATTCACCCAAAGTGGTTCATTTATATTTTATGAATTGAAGATGATTTCAGTTTTGTAGTCTTGTAATTGTTTAGCAATTTGTCATTTTTTCTTTGTGAATGAAATGTCATGTCCTTTCAAATTTATGAGGATCATAAAAGCAAAAATGGTGTAACGATTATGATTTTGTTTACCTATGATTAGGGCTTCTTTTTTTTCATTTTTTTATGAAGTGCCAAAGTGGTGATATAAAAATTTTAGTGGTGCTCCAAATTTTTGCATTCATCTACATATTGGATAGAAAATATCACATTAGCACATATTACATGTCTATAATTCTATTTTCATACACAATCTAGCAATTTCATCCAAATTTTTTTTGGAATTCAAAATTTTCTAGCCAATTTTTTTTTCTAATGCAATATGGTACTAGAAAGCCAAAAAAAACCCTCTACAAGTGGTGATATGCATGTATAGAAGAAGTGGCTTTGAAATGATTCAAGGTAGTTGGTAGTGGTTCAATTATTTGTTAACAATATTGTTAATAGTTAAACTCATGTTTAAATAGTAAATGAATAATAAATATGGCTATCTCTTTATTACACTAGCCTTTTAGTTGTGAAGTTTGTAATAAAGCTCTTACTAATTTTCTACAAATTTCACTATTTGTTTTTTAGTTTTAAAAAAAATTGATTGTAACATTGATGAATTAATAATAGAAACAAAAGCTATGCATTAGTTGATTTGGGGGTGGGGTGGGAGGGCCATTTCAGGCTGTTCCCCAAAAAATACATTCTTGAAATGAAGAAAAAAGTTGGAAAAAAATTATTTTTTTGGAACATGGCAAGTCATTGTACCACGTCATGAACTGCTGTGGCCCTTTACAAGGCAATTCTCACAGTTTGGAAAGTGTTAGGAACTCACAACCTTTCTTACAATTTGGAAATTGCTAGGAACTCACGGAACTCACAACCTTTCTCACAATTTGGAAATTGCTAGGAACTCACAGCCCTCCAAAGGGCTGAAAACTCATCTAATGTCACATTGTGGTATGTACACTCTCCAATCTCAAAACTCAAGAGCTATTGGCTCTTGAATATTTTCTAAATTAGCCATCACAAAATTGATAATTGCTTTAAACTTCAATGACATTTTGAAATAAATTCTTTAAAGTATTCATCTAAAGCTATAACTTATGTGCATCCATTTCATAACCAACTTCTTTTCTTTTTGTCCCACAAAAATAGTCATTTTTGCCAATTCTATAGAAGATTTGAATGAAATTGTCAAATTTGGATGAAAATTGTATGGATACAACTAAACTGTGATTGTTTGTTTAAAGATGAAGGCATTCATAATTGCATTGCTTCATCACAATATTAGTGATTGCCATCTTGGGATTTCATCAAAAAAAGATTTAAATAGATTGATGTCAATTCCATGAATGCCCATGGTGGCAACTAAATTGATGTAGTCTATTTTCTAATAATACATCAATGCAATTTGCTTTGAATCATTCTAAATAGTTATCTTAAGAAATATACACAATATTGTAGGTACACAAAACCTAAGCGTAATTTAAATGAATGCTCTTTAGAATCTTTGGCAAGCTATTAATGAGCACAATTTCCTCCATTGTATATAAAAACTTATCCCTTGCTATTGATGATGTGTTCATATAGGTAAAATTTATCAAATATAGTAACCTTAGAAATAGTAAAAGCATGGTAGGCAAAGGTGAGAGAGGTATCAAAAAGAAAAACCATCTCATACCATAGCTTCCCAACCCCCTTGCTAGCAACTTGGGCAATTTTTTATTTAATAATTAATTAAAGTGCAAAAAATAGTTAAGCAACTTATAAAATAATATTTTAAAATCTTTAAATTTTAAAATATAATTAGTCATTCATCCAAATTGTTCTTACAATTTTTGAATGGTTCACTGCTACTTTCATTTAAGGTGGCTACATTTACCTAAGCCTTTGTTTTGATCTCCAAATCCTAAATTTTCTACCTTATGTGTAAGCAATATAATTTGTTTGTGAAAGATTTTACTTCACATTGGTCAAAATAGTAAGGTAAAAAACTTTGCAATGTATATTTTTCATTTTTAAAAATCATCAATTTTTTTACCACTACTTGTTGAAGTAATTTGGGGTGTCAATGTATAGTTACCTATACTCATGCCTACTTTAGAATACAAGTAGTCAAATGCTAATTTATTAGATTATAGCACACATAATTTGAATTTCTATGATTTAAATAGTTAATCTTTATATAGAAAGAGATCAATAATTTTCAAATGATTTAGGTACATTTTTTAACTTACTAGCTAGGAAACTATGGTATGTCAAGTCCAACAAGGCCTTCTTACAATTCATAACTTTTTCCACTAGTCATAGGTAGAACAAAATTAAAGTGAACCCAAGTATCCACAAAATCGATTTGTATTCTTTTGAAAAATGAGTGAATTTAATCTTTCAAAGGGGATAAGTATATTTCTCCTTTTTGTATATAAAATACATTTCAAAGATGTATTTGAAGGTGCAAATAAATGACCTAGATTTATTTGAAAACTTATAAAGTATCAATTAGAATTTTGTGTAAATTTTGTGATTTTTTTTGAATTTGCTATCACATTTTTCATACAATGTTGTACTCACAAAATTGGTAGGCATGGTACAATTTAATATATCCTATTGCTTCTTCAACCCTGAAAAGAAGGTTCAAATTATTTTTCAATTTTTGTACAATATAGACATGTCAACTATGAAGGTGGCCATGCATTTACAATGAACATATGTAGAAATTGTTTACGTGGCATTGGATTTAAAAATACTATATACTTAGATAGATTTATATAAAGGTGATAGTATAAGGATACAAGCATGCATTGATTATGTGTAGACACAATACCCTTGTGGCACTTGGTGGTGACATATTCCCCAAGTGTGTCACCTTTGACTTGCACTTCATTCTTTGGAGAAGGACATTCATTCTTTGAAAGTACCACTTGATGTTTTTTTTACAAATATTGAAATGAAGTTGTTTTTTGTGGTGAAGGGTTAAGGTTTTTTCATAGATTCCAAAATTGGTTCTTCGATGTATTTTCAAAATGCACAAGTAGGAAGCATACTACACTAGAAGAAAAACATGTCCACTACAACTAATTGAAATGCAACTACGTGTCCTATACAACTGTCCTACAACTACAATCCTCTGTATTTGCACCAACTTTGACATAGTTACACTATAGTTGCAAAGTAGTAGCAAAATGCATTTGTACTTAAGGAAATGTAATAAAAGAGTTGATTTGAGGTATTTTACATCCAATATTCATCACAATTGTCAATGTGGACAATGTAGAATTGTGTCTATCTACAGTTGCATATAATTTAAATTCCATAGCAATTCAACTAAAGTGCAACTAGACTACAACTACAATGCAACTAAACTACAACTACAATGCAACTAGACTGCAACTAGACTACAATTGCAACTACTATTAAGTCTTTTATTAATAGTCCCATATCAATTGTCAAGAATACCATTAGGTTGAACATATAAGAATTGTAAGTTATAGCATTCTTGTGTTATGAATTTTGATAATGAAATTCTAATATTTATATATTTTGTAGATTTTTACAATTTATAGATTTCTATAATTTATAGACTTCTACAACTTATAAATTTCTATAATTTGTAGATTTCCACAATTTATAGATTTCTATAATTCAAAAAAAATTATAAATATTTTACATCTAAGATATTTTTAGATTTGGTGATTTAAAAAAAAAGATAGATTTGAAATTCTAAATTTATAAATCTTTGAGATTAAAATTTATAAATCTACAAATCTATGAATTATAGACAAGTCATAAATAAGTCACAAACTAGGCACACTAGTTGCAAACTAGTTGCACATCAATCGCAAACAAATTGCATACAAATAACTTCCACGTAAGCAACTATGTCAAAAGAGTTCATCGACGAACTTTCAATTATATTGTCAAATGAGAAACAACTTTGAAATTTTTTGCAACTGCTTTGCAATTAGTGCAACTTGTCCATTGCAACTGCGGACTCTAAATTGTCACCTAGTTGCAAACGGCATGCAACTACAAAACCAATTGCAAACAGTAGTTGCAAAACCCCTTGTTTTCTTGTAGTGCTATATGCAATTTTTTAATAGGAAATCTTGAAGGATAAAATTTCACGCCTAAGAAGCAAAACAATCATATATGAGTGTTGGCAAATTTTTAAAATAATATAGATTAGATATCATTTTCTTAAAGTTCATGTGTTCATTTGTTTTATAGATTCTTGGTCAAATTTTCTTTTTTTTCTATTCTTATCTTGAACCATGAATTAATTGATTTCCAATCTTGATGGGGTACTCAATTAGTCCAATAGAATCACACCCATAGTAATGAATTTTCAAATTTTTATAATAAAAGAACATGGTACATAAAGATGAAAGAATAGAAGTTGTCATTCCTTTGAGAATGAAATTTCTATGAAGAATAAGAATGTATGTAGTGAAAAGTGGATCCAATAGGAGCCCTTCTCCTTGAAGAAGGTGTGATGTCCCTTTTGAGAATGGAGAATGGAGAGAGATGGAGAAAATGGAGAAATTTCTTCATGCCCAGTCTTCACCTCCAAAGGACGAAAAAAAAAACTCCTCAATCTTCAGAGAATGAACCCTCCGCACTTCAAGGAGAGAGTGTCACATCCTCATTCTCTAAAGCTTGAGAATGGAGAGAAGAAGGTATGACAGTTCTACCAAGGTTCTCTATCCTTCAATATTTAGGAAATTCAAGACCCAATTCACCTTTTTCCATAGTAGTAGGCTACTATTGTGACCTTCTTCTTCAAACAATCCCTATAAAAAACTATGAAATGAACAGTAAATAGTTTTTAAATGGATTGCCTATAGTGTGAGAGGATAATAAAGATTGTCAAACATTGGTTCATACTTTGCCAATGGATGGAATAAGAGCCAGGGTGGAGCTATTTTGAAGCCATGGTATATCCATTTAATTTTTTAAAATGAAAAATTGGTTGTCCAATTGCCTTCTTACAAATGCTGAAGAATATAAGGTCCACTTAAGTTTTAGTAATGATTGCATTTAGGAACCTTGTATATTATTTTTTCTATGCCATAGTGCTTGTTTTTTGTTTTGTCATATTTTTTTTAGATTGCACGTGTGTGGATATTGCAAGGCCTATGATAAAAAATAGGTGCTTATGACATAATTCTTTGAAAATTCACCAATAATTCATAAATGCTCTAAAAAATATGAAATCATTTATATTAGGTTTCGCATCAATTTTTTTTCAAGTGAAGAGTAAGGAAAAATACTTTGAAATCCATCAAAAAGACCGACCAGAACTCAAAAGGTCACTTCATGAGCACACTACCTTATATGTTTGGAGATGAGCAACACTAGTGGGAAAGAACTTTTCGACCTATTCCTATATTTGTTCTTTCTTCATCTACATGGAAATAGGGATAGAAAAGAAATAGTGGTGGGGATACTTCACAAGAGAATGCATTGGTTGCCATGCCCCAAAACCGCCCTCATAGAACACCACTACATGAAGCAACTTATAACATAACCATTCCCAAATCTTGTAACTTATTACAAAGTATCAGAATACTTGTTAGAATCTTGAGCTAGAGTTTGAAAATTAAGGTAGAGGTACCTATTTCCAATTAGGTACCCATGTGCAACACATAAGATGCACCAAGGCTAGGTTCGATTTCCAACCAAGCCTTCAAATGTGTTCCGATTAATAAGGTCATGAAACATGGCCCAAAGTGGTGAGCAAGAAAGCAGTAAGTAGTAAGCAAGAAAGTGATTTGGCTAAGATTGGAATTAGAAGCGTCTAATGATTGTCTATGGGTTGACAACACTTTTTTGCCTCCCCAAAATTCATAGTAATCAAGAAAATTACCAAATTTTTTTGCAATCCCAGTCATTTCTATCCATGCACCTCTGAAAATATTTGCTTTCCCTTATAACACTTCAGACCATGTCCAGAATTGCTTATTTGATCAATTATGGGTACCTTCACCTTATTCTCAACGCCGAGACTCCTCCCAATTGAGACCCATGAATCAGCAACGGATGCAGAAGATGAAGTTTCTTCGTAAATTTCGTCACATTCTTTAGACTCAGTTCGCTCCGGGAGAGCGCAATTTCCAACGGGGTTTCATTTCAGGACCCACCGTCCACGTAGGAACCAATTTCCTAGGTGAAACCTAGGTTGACGTATCACTTCCGGCGAAGTTGCTGTTGGTTTGTGGTCGAGATTTCGTGAACTATAAGTGCATTTTCAGGGAGAATTTTGAAAACAAACTGACAGTGGTACTGGAAGCCGATCTTTGCATTTCAAATTCCCAATTTTTTTTCTTACGCTGTGGTGGGTATTCATGAATTGAATCTCTTAGTTTGTGGGAAGAGACTAAGTTAGAGGCTCAGAATTTTTCTGGGCTGTGTGGATTATCGCATTATATCTGACGTAGGGTTTGCGGTAGCTACTGGAGTGCAATTGCGGTGCAGTTGCGTGTCGGTGAAGGTGTCGGCAGCAGTGAGAATTCTTGCTACTGGGTGACTTCTTTGGTTTGACATGATCAAGAATTTTGTGCTGCAGCACGTCGTGTGTGCGAATCCAGCGCAAGTGAGGCAACAGCCTCATTCCATTCCAAGGTAAATTCCTTTCAGAGGTATATTTTGCACTTCTTTAGAGCATTGAATGTTGCACTCCTTTGAAGTGCACTTCACCAGTTCAGTTCACCACGAGCCATGGCATTTTATTCTCTTTTGTGGGCAAGGGCTTCGAATTTCATGTCCTAGCTAGTCATATGTTGGATTTTCAATGACATAATTTCATGCACGTGCGAACTGATCAATGTGGTTGTGTCTTTCAGGGCATTAGCTTGTGCGAGGGCAGTAGCATGTCATTTTGTTGCAAGGAGTAGAGCTTTACGAAATCCAACCCTCTTCTATCCGGTTGGTATTTCGTTACTTCGTAGTTTCCTTCGAATTGTGTCTTTTTCTTATTCGTTTCTTCTGGTCTTCGTTGTGTCTTCATCTTTAGACTGATTTCCACTTGGATTGATGAGTGAGAAGGATGTCTGGATGATCATCTCTGGATCATTGTTTGATATGGGTTCTATGGAGTCTCGCACGAAAATTTTATTCTTCCAGGTTATAGGGTAGAGGATATCTTTAGACCAATATGGAGGAATGGGCTTTCATTGGGAGATCGGTACAGAGCGATGGAGACATCACTTCGAGCACAAGAGCTAATCTCTCTTGAGCTCGAATTTTTCCCACTCAATGTATGATGATCTCTTACGCAATGATTCAAAGTGGGAGGTTGTAAACCAATGTTCCCCATTTCTATTTAAAAACCAGTGGCCATAGACATTTAGCGAAGTCATGTTTCCACGCCTACGCCCAACTTGCTCATTGAAGGGCAATTAAGTGTATCAATAGATGAGTTGCTGTTGAACACACGGGTTAATGTTGGAGGCGGGATGAGGTCCTTTATATCCTTTCTCTTCAAGCGCCTGTCCACCCGTGAGGGTTCTTTTCAGGAACTTAAAGCTCCAGAGTCCGAAGAGTGGTCGATGGATGACTTTCAAGATTACTGTAGAAACAAAGAATACACCTGATGACCTAAAAGTCGGATCATTGTTGGCTCACTATCTTGGTGATAGGTCTCATTCTGTCACGGTTAACCCAGAACTATTGTGGTCTTGTTCTTTTCAGGCGAATCCTTTTAAGTGTATCAATTGATGAGTTGCTCTTGGTAAGGGGTGAATGTTGGAGACGGGATCAGGTCCTTTTGCATTCTTTGTTTCCTCTTCCTCATATCAAGCGACAGTCCACCCGTGGGGTTCTTTCCAGAAACTTAACCATTGTATTTTTGTTCTATTCAGGCGAAACCTTTCTTCACCACACTTTCAGCAGCCATGAATTCCTCAAACCAGGATCCGCTACCGAAGTCAGTCCAGGTATCCCGCATGCGTGAGATAATAGGAACACAACCTCTTCAGAAGGCCTGGGAGAAGCTCTGGAAGGAGGGCGTCATTCCCTGGGACGGACAGGGCGTCACTCCAGCAGTAGCGCACCTGCTGAAAACCAACCAGCTCCGCGACGGCAAGGTTCTCGTCCCCGGTTGTGGCTCCGGCTACGACGTGGTGGCCATGGGCAGCCCCACCCGCACCGTCACCGGCCTCGACATCTCCCCCACCGCCGTCCAACAAGCGCAGCTGTTCGCGGAGAAGTCCCCGCATGCCCAGTTTGTGCAGTTCCAGAGTGGTGATTTCTTCACCTTTGCTCCTGCGAGCAAATTCGACACGGTGTTTGATTATACTTTTTTCTGTGCGCTGGATCCGAGCATGAGGCCACAGTGGGCGGAGAAGATGGCGGAGCTTCTGGCGTTGGATGGGGAGCTGATTACGCTTATGTTCCCATTGGATGAGCATGAAGGAGGACCCCCGTTCTCAGTCTCTTTGGGAGCGTATGAGAAGGTGTTGACTCCGTGGGGGTTCCGTCTCGTCAGCTGCGATGCGGATGTTCCCACTTCGGAAGGACGACGAGGGCTGGAGAAGCTTGCTCGTTGGGAGAGAGTTGTGTCCAAAGCTTAAAAGGTAGGAACACTACGCAAATTGCCGTTTAATATAGTTCCTGTTGGCGAATGGAAGTGGATTCCAATGCAGCAAGTAATGTGCTATTTGGACACCACATGCAAAAGTTCTGTTGTTGGATGTTCTAAAATTGCTTCTTTGACTATAGGTACGTATTGATTGAAGAGGGATGTATAATACACCAAGCTGAACAGCTGATCAAGTGGCGTTTTAGAGTCCCTGGCGATTTTGGGTGTCCCTTCCTTATTGTCAAGGTATTCAGTTTCACACTCAAGAGTTTAACGGGCTTTACAGATTTGTTAGTGACATGGATTCATTGGAACGGCTACCTGTATCGATCGCTGTCTGAAATGTAAGAAAGAAAAATTCTTCCAAGGGACTGGACAGAGCAATCTGTTTAGTACGAAGTATTTTTCAGATGAAATACAAAATTCTTTCCATACAAGAGCTGGAATTGTCGTTGTGTCTCTCCAAAGCGATTTGTTGTGATCCATATTCTTCATCCTCGAATGCTTCCTTGCTTTAGCATGCCTGTTTTGGGACTTTCTCCTCAACTTCGTACCCCAAGTGGTGCATCACGTTAGGGCGATTGTGTTAGACCTTGCAATTCCTGAACCGCTATTTGCAGGTTTTGTTTACCAAGTCGGGCACAAAGCCACTCCTCTTTCCTAGATTAGATTCTTATAGAATATCAGAACATGATTCTGAAATCACCCTCTTCTAGCTGTGAGCCCACTTTGCCCCCTCACTAGTTAAGAGAATTCACTCATGGCTCCAATCCATTTCATACCATCTTTGCTTGTGTCACTTCATCAAGGAAACAAACAATTAGGCTTTTAAAAGGTGACTCATGAGTTTGAAACATTTGGCAGTTGTCACGGATTATATATACACAACACAAGAGATTCTGTTAATGTGTCTTCACACTTCATGATAAGTTATGGGATAACGTTGGCTTCTTTCCAAAATTTAGGTTTTGTCCACACTGTTATGAGAGCACTTTGGGTTTTCTTGTGATAAAGGAATTATGAATATGATTTCTTTTCACCTAAACTCCTTCAAATCCTTATCCTAAAAACTAAAGATGGGCTTACATGTGGAGTCTAGTGGCCAAGAAAAGTACCAAAAGGCAAGAATAATCATCGGTGAGCGTAGGAGGAGAATGCCAATTCCACCAATATTAGTGTATTCCACACTATAAAAGAAATATAAAAGTGTTTTCTATAATCTTCTATTGGTGATTGCATCCACCACCCAATTCTCAATCTAAAGGTAGTACAATTTTATATACAAGCTATTATAAAATAATCATACTAGTGATGTTTTTACAATATAAAATTCTTTCATAACATTCAGTAGTATGCACTGTTATTACCTTAGCTCTAAAGTAGATGGTCTAGAATATTCTATATCCAACAATACTTCATTAACCACTGAATGGACATGTGGAGGCTCAGTGTAATGAACAAAGTGCATGAAAGAAAGGTAGTGGACATGAAGGCTACTGAATATTATGTTTTGTGACAAACAACATGAAATTGTGAGATCTAGCTAGCCTCTAAAATTCCATTGTCCCCTTGGGAGACAAAAAGAATTTGGGATAGGTTCCTATGATCTTAATTTTCCTTGTGATTTTTTAAAAATCTTTTTGGAATATAAGAAAACTCATCAACATTCCAAGAATATCATTTTTATTTCAATTGGTGCATAGGAAAAAAAGTTGTGCCAGCCTAAGTTCAAAATGGGGTTTGTCACACAATACTAAAAAACTTGCAAAAATTAAAGTTAAAATAAAATTTTAATTTTTTTTATTCTCACAAATTAAATCACCTTTACCTCTTTGTGAAAATTATATTTTGGAAAACAACTAAAATTTGCTTATCTTTCTTAAAAATAGTTTTGTCTACATATAAAGATTTGATTCATTCTATTTGGACTAGTGATGAGAAAGTTATGAACAATTTTGTTTTGGGGGCAATCTAAACATCTTCTTCATAAAATAACTTATAGAATTCGTTTTGATCACATGTTCACTTTATCATCTCAAACTTAAGAATAGACGGATTATTAACAAATGTTGTACTGATTCAGTGCCTTCATCACTATGTACTATATTCGCATCGATTATGTGTATTTTTAGGCACTAAATTAGTGCGAAAACAATGAATACCAATAGCGTACAGTTTACGTACTTTAACTATACGATTGCTATGTAGTTTTGACTATATAGTACGTAGTGATGAAGGCACTGAATCAATACAATATTTGTTAACAATCCATCTGTCCTTAAATTTGAGATGATGTGCTTGTCAATTTAAATAAATACTATCTTAATGTGACTCCACAAATCTATACATTGCATAGCTAGGGACATACATTAGTATACAACTTATTGTTTAAACTGCAATTGAATCATGCATGTATCACCATTGAAATGAGAACTACTTAATTATTCATTCCTCTTTAGACCCATTTCAACATCAACTTGTGTGTAATACACACAAAATATTCTTGAAAATCCCATGTATGAGTAAGTCTATCAAATAAATGTACCCTTCAAGAATTAATTCACATTCCAAAAATCGTTCTCTAGTTTATCTAATTTTGGAACCAATTTTCATCCTTTAAATATATTAGCCATAGATAAATTCAACTAAATCTTGGGTTTATTCAACTAATGACACCAATAGGGTTAATTCAAAGAGTCTTACAATAGGGTTTATTCAACTAGTCCTTCATTTTTTTTTAAATTTCATTTTAATGGTGAAGAAAGTACAAAGCAAAAGCATTGCTAAATGCTCACCAATAATATGACAATTAACCTAAGGCTTGACCAATTGAAGGGGCATCCAAAAAATTGATTATTGCTAAATGCTCACCAATGATATGACAATTGTTGAAGGGGCATCCAAAAAGTTGATTACCTTCTTTTGTGGAGATAACACTATGTCAAACCCATTTATTGTTAGAATAAGCCACAACTACATCTTGAGAATCAAGTTCCTTCTCAATTTTATTCAACTAATATGGCTATAATTTACAAGAATTAGCCTAGATGTATCCAAACTCAAGAAGCAAAAGTAGAAGAACTTTGGTTGTATGACCAACATGAATGAAGAATTTGTTGGAGATAGTTCCAAGCTCCAAAACTACTTATTGAACACAAGCATTCTAGAAAAATCCAAAGTGTTTAAAGCATAATCATATAGAAGAGAAGCCATTTACAACTAATCAAAAGAAATCTTTAAGGCAAGAAGGTCCTACATTGTGAATTCCAATAACATTGTTAACCAACAATGGCCCTCTCCCTCTTTGGGAAGATATTGTACTTTGCTAAATACTTTGGAGGGAAATAGATGTCAATTCAATAATTGTGTTTGGGGAAGCAAACATATAAGACAATTTTGTTCAATGTCGGAGTCCCCTTTTCAAGGATGCAAAAGGGACCCTTACTCATTAATAAAACAATGTTTTGCAATAGACGGTTCCTACAAGCTACACTAAATAGTGAAATTGGGTTGCCTCTTCAATTAGGTTGCCTTACCCTGGCAAGTTACCTTATGACTCATTGCATGTGCAGATGGCAACATCTGCCAATCTCTATACCCGAGCCATGAACCAGTGCACCAACAGATGGAACACACATGGTGCCTAAGTTACTGCATCTTTTTACATATTTGTATAGTGTAGAATGTGGAGAATTTAGTGTGGGGCAATCTAATTTCACTATTTAGTGTAGTTAACTTATAAATAATGTTGCAGCTATTTTCAAGAGAGAGAATCTTTTAGTGTAGGACAGAAGTGCAACTATTCATCCTTGGAATTTTGCTTGAAAAGTGGAGGTCTTGTATAGTAGTTTGACTTCCAACAAGTGCTTTAGGGATGATTTCCACGGTCACAGGCCCGCCCTTTTAAGGGTGAACTCAACGGATCAAACAGTTTGGACCCTAGGGTTGGGTTTCAACGGGGCCTGCAGTATCCGCAGCAGCTTCGCCAGCAAGCCTTTCCCATGCACTTCCTCTCGCAGCAGCACCTGTGTAACCTATGCTTGAGTTCAATTCTTCCTCTGCCATGGGGTTTCAATTTCCGCGAGTTGAAAATACACCGCGGCCAATGCGCGCGCGCGAGTTCTAGACGACGGACGGAGGCCACATGATCACTGGGGGCTACGCATTGCTTTGGGGAATGCATGCTGCTTTCACTTCGTGCTTTTGTCACCAATCGTCGACTCTTTCTTAGGCGCTTTCTGCTTTTGTGAGGCGCGGATGCAAGCATTATGTAGTATGAGTTGGTGTAATAAGAGAATGGCCTGTATCGTGAACAATGACCCTCTCCGATTCTGTCGCTAATTTTTTCTTCTAGTACTGCGTTATATGTGAGGCATTTGATCACTCTTAAAAATATTTATATCATCGTGAAGCATAGGCGCAGACGTTCGTTCGAGGTGACAAAGTGTACGGTTCTGTCACCGAGTAACGATCATCGGATTCTCGCAAGATGATTTGAACGGTTTCGTTCCTCTTGCAAATTTGGTGTGCAATTCTCGGAGGAGTGCACGTAGGCTCGCGTTGCATTTGTGATTATATGCTGCTTCTGTCAGGTGCTTTTGACTCAATTTTTATATTCTCTGTCAAGCGCTTCGTCGTGAAGCCACGGATTCTGACGTTGTGGAGAACTAGTCGGGGTAAGAGAACGGAAATGAAGCCGGCTCACTCGGGAGATAGCATTGCCGTTAAAAACGACTCCCTCCGCATCCGTCACTAATTTTTCTTCTAGTAAGCTTACGGCGACATTAGAGAGATATCGTTTGATTATTCATTAGGTTTTTCATCGTCGTGAAGCGTTGATGCAGTGTTCGTTCGGCGTGAGACAGTGTGCGGTTCAGACACCGAGTTCTTGTAGCGGTGCGCCTTCGGATTTTTGCAAGAAGAGTTGGTGATTTCATTCTCCTCGCAAAACTGGTATATACCTATTCTGGAGTGCACATAGGCTAAGAATTACATTTGCGATTGTATGCTGCTTTCGTGTCGTGCATTTCACAGAAGTCGTCGATTCTTTCTCAGGCGCTTCTTCTTCGTGAAGCCGCGGATGCAGGCGTTGTGGAGTGTAAGTCGTGGTAAGAGAATGGTACGAGCGCTTCTGTCACTGAGTTTTCGTTTTAGTGTTGTGTCTTAGACACAGATGATATCATACTACTTGAGGTTTAGTCATCGTCCTGCAGCATAGTTGCAGACGTAACGTCGTGAGAGAGGGTCCAGCTGCACGCTAATAAGTTTACAGACCACGGTTTAAGTTCTTTTATTATTATTTTACAATTTTCAAAATGTTTGGTCTTAGGTTTTTCAAGGTTTGGTCAATTTCTGAATTGTTTGAATGTTTTGTGTGGGAATTTATGGAATTAACCAGTGTTGGTTTAAACAATTTACCTTGACTAATTGCCTTAAAGGTGTTGGAGAAAAATTGAAGGAGAAAGATAAAATTTGGGTATAAAAATAAAACCTAAACTCAGGTTGTTGTAGCCTTGCGCTTTATTGTCTTTGCATGAAGAGTCAGCGGCTTCGTACAGCTAGGCCAGCTGGTGCTACAGGAGGTATAGCTCAGTGGTAGAGCAATCGGCTGCAGTCCGATAGGTCATCGGTTCAACCCCGATTGCCTCCTCGCAATACAGTCAGTCACTCGTTTTGCTTTCCAACCGTCGATCGCGCTCCTCGGGATTCTCAAAGTGGCTCAGTAATATTTCTTGGTGAGAGTGAAGGTTAGATGTCTCGGGCTGAGGCTGAAATAATGTCAGTGTTTTGGTACTCTTGTTATAAGGACGGAATGCTTATACCTCGAGTGAGAGTGTTTATTAGATGTTCTAGCAAAACGCAAGTGTGCGCGAAGCATTACTTCGTAACATGTGAGTCATAGCGTCTGTTTTACTTGCATCTGTCGATCGCTCTCCTTAGGGTTCTCGAAACCGCCGAGGGCAGCTATGCCAAGTAAGGGTAACGGTTGAGTCTCAGGCTGAAGCCTGAATGAAGTCAAGATTTTGGCTCTCTTGTTGAAAAGGCGTCAATGCGTGTATCACGATTGAGCCTGTGTCGGGGATTTGCTAGCACAACCGTGTGTGAGAATCAACACTTCTTAATATGTTGCCTCTGTTGGCGGTGAGGGAAGTTTAGATTCTTAGAGCCATGTGGTTTTCTTGCTTTTGAGAGCAAGGTGGAAATGCTCAGCCTTGTAGGTCTTGCGGTGCTACTCCCTGCATTTGTTCCTCCAGTTGTTCCCCCCAAAAATAAAAAATGCGCAGCCCTGGTTGAATGAAGTACTGGATCTAGTTTCATTGTGAAGGCGAGCTTACTCCACTACCGGTTGATCTTTTCGTGTGCGTGTAGGGCGGCCTACCAATAACTGCTGAGGACACCTCCCAATTTTCGAGGTGATTAGCGCATGCTTCGTCTCATCTCTTTGCTCGATTTGGAATTCAGAAGTTTTGATTACATTTCTCCCCGGAGCGGCAGGTGCACTTCGTTGGTTTCTAGACTACTTGAAAGTTGGAAAATGTAATCACATTGTGTGAACACGGCTAGGATTAGTTGAAAAGCCTAAACTGACTCTCACCGTTCATCAAATCCTCCTAATTCGAGGTTTCCGAATCTGGACAGGTTAGGGGATGTAGCTCAGATGGTAGAGCGCTCGCTTAGCATGCGAGAGGTACGGGGATCGATACCCCGCATCTCCACGCCCGCTGCCATGATCGGGTGGAGGCTTCTATAGCTCAGTTGGCTAGAGCACCCGTTTAGTAAGCGGGAGGTCCTGAGTTCAACTCTCAGTGGAAGCATTTTTTTCTTTTCATTTTGAAGTTTCCGGAAATTTTCGTCTCTTGAATAGATTTCGTTTTTTACTTTTGAATATGCTAAATGCATAGGTTTTCCAGGACATGAATGAATCAGGTGTAAGCTTTGAGAATATCCATGATGGACGGTGTTGGAGATCGTTGTTTTCATTGCAGCCTTTGAAGCTCGTTGAGTACTGTACGGTACTATTCCTTCATCGTGCCTGTTTTAGTTGTGAACTTAGATTTAATTTATTGTCTAGATTGTGAAAGTTACCATCCAACAATTTTTCCAAGAGCTTCATACCCTATCAAGGTAAGAAACTCTCACTTGAATTGGAGTTGTCATATTTTCCATATCTAGAATCACTTGCTTGCTGGCCCAAATGGTGTTCTGGTAATTAGTTCTTCGTTTTTCTCCAAATTTGGATTCTAACTTGCAGGAGTCGATGATCTAGAACCCTCTCAATTCTTGAACCCAACCAAACATGGTGCCATGTGAGAGTACGGCGTGAATTTGCTAAGTTTATGTTTGGTGAGAATAAAAAACATGTGATAATAAAGGTGATAATATAGATGCTTGGGTCACATGAGTAACATGCCAGCATCCTTCTTACCGAAGGACAGTCAGATGTACGACGGTACTGACTGGACAGCGGGATTGTAATGCCACGTGTAGTGAGCCAGAGTTGTGGAATGTGGACCATGATCTGGGCAGAATCCAGCCATTACTTCTGCCACGTGTCAATGCACAAGTGGCCCCCACTCCACCCAGTCTATGTGACACCGGCGTTTGCGTAAGATCCTCACTCCCTGCCCTTCTCCTCACAGAGGAACTCGAACTACAGTAGTTGGGCATTGCACGTCCTAATCAGGAGTTCGGCTTCGTTTTTGGATCGCGTCTCTGATTGCATTTTGATCAGGGTGAGTGTCTCAATTCTTGGACTTTCCCTCTTGTCTTAGAATTTTGTTCCTTTTGTTCTTCTTTTGTCGATTACCTTTTGTTTGATGTGGGTGAAGGTGGGATCGGCTGTGTCGGATGCGAATTTTCTGGTGCAAGTCGAGAACGTGGTTTTGAACGCTAGAAATGTTATATATTTTTGGACAAGGGAGTTGGTAGTACTCTGTTCTGAATGATGAAAACCTGAAGTTTTAATTCGGTTTGAACCGCGTTTGTGACTTTGGAGACAATTGTCGTGCCAGCACAGGAACGGGGTTTTCGAATGGTTATGGTGGAATATTTGAGCATTTCGATAGGGTTCTTGTAACGCGTTTCTTTGTTTATCGGTATCTGTCAATGATGTATATAATTAATTAGGAGTAGAAGAGTGAATCCGCCGTGCAGACCCAGCGTTCTCTATGGTTGTGGAATGCGACGAAGTGTATTTACAAACCTGAAGGTTAATAAGGTCAATCCCTAGGGATAAGGCCCGAACAGACTACAAAGTGAGTAGGTCGTAGTTAATTGATCTATCGGGTGTTCATGTGATTCCAGGACTGTGCGTTCGTACTCTGGTATTTATTCTCTGGAAGGTTCTCAGATGGACAAGGAAAAAGATGCAGGCCGTACCGAGTCAGAGACGAATGAGGAAACTCCCGTGAAAGGAGAACAAGATACACTTACCAAAGAAATCACAGAGGATCGACCCAAGACGGAAGATGTGCACACGACAGTGATGATTGCTGTAAGCCAGAGCAGCAAAGGCTACCCAAACCCCTCCATCAGCAGCCGTCACGCATTCGAATGGGTTTCTAAGAATCTCATCAAGCCTTGCTGCGCGAAGCAATACAAACTGCTCATTTTGCATGTACAAGTGATCGATGAAGATGGTGAGCTCACCTAAGCTGCTCTGTTTAAATCCTTTTAAAAGATTTTATCAGCTGCGGCATTGTGTATCTTCTGTTTTCGATTCTGTATTAGATTCTTTAATGGGTTGTTACTTCATAACGTTCGGGAGTAGTATTCTGCTTACACCGCTTTTACTACACTCAACCCTCTCTAATGATACGCTCTGCAATTGCACAGTCCCAGTATTTCCTTAGAATAGATATCTGATTCGAAAACTTCCACATGTCAAGTTGTGAACATGCATGAGAGTGCATTTATAATCCCATTTGTCTTGGCACAAAATGAATTTGGAGCACTATAATATTGGAATTTAGGATCAATCCTGCTAATCGAACATCCAAAGTAGTAGCCTTATGATTAGCTTTTTCATGTTGACCTAGATCTTTCATGAATCATCATCATCATCATACAATTTACTAGAACCTCATCTCTGTATTCAGGCCATGAACTTGTTGCAGCTTTTTCATGACCAGTTGGTGATTTCAGGATTGGAAGAATTGGATAGCGTGTATGCTAGTCCCAGCGACTTCCAGCATTCGAGGCATAAAGAGCGTGCCAAAGGAAGAGCTCTGATTCAAATATTCGTCAAAAAATGCCACGATGCACAGGTACTTTCTCCTCAAGACGACTTGCTCATAACAAAGTACATTTACACTCGACCCTCTCTCATTGCACACTTTGTAATTGCACATTCCTGGATAACCCAGGATCTCTCATTTGCTGTTCAAATCTGATTGGAAGATTCCACATGGCATGTAAGAATGCATTTTAGAAGCCCATTTGTCCCCCGTTGAATGCTTTTAAAGAGGGTCGAGTGCATTCTTGTCCCTCTTTCAAAGTAAATTGTTATTTATCAATCTCTGTCTCAAGTTTGGATGCGACTTGACATCACTTTCGAGAGGGTGGTTCTCAAACCTAACAACTGGTAGCTGAATGTGATGACTGCAGATTCAGTGTGAAGGATGGATAAAGAAGGGAGATCCGAAGGACGTTATTTGCCAGGAAGTTAAAAGAAAAAAACCCGACCTACTAGTCTTGGGCTGTCGTGGCCTTGGAACCCTGCAAAGGTAATGCACAATATATGAATTCATTCCTTGATGCATTAGACTTCCAGTCTTTTTTCTTTCTAGTGCCGACTTGTATGCACCTTCGTGAGGAGATTCAAGAATTATGAGAGGTTTATTTCTAACATCTCTGCAGTGGAACGAGCGTCGGAAGTCAAATTGGGACCTATTGATTGGTAAGAGCGGGTGGCAATCACCTTGCCGGTGAATTAATTCTCTCCACATTTTTCCATTTGTGGTGGAGACTGTCATTAAGGTCCATTACTTCATTACATCACCAATAACATTTAACATAATAAAAAATATGTAATACATTAGCAGATTCTCACGTACTGGATTTGGCCTTCCAATTATAGACTGAACTTTTGGGGATGTATACTGGGTGGTGCTTTGTTCAATCACGGTGCAAATCACTGAAAGTGAACTGTTAAAGCTATATGAACACCAACCCTGATTTTACTTAATGTGTTTTGAAATAATTGAGACAAAAATTGAATCCCTTGGGACTTGAACTTGCTATCTGTGCAGAATGTTCGTTGCTGGAGTGAGCTCGTATGTGTCAAAACACGTCGATTGTCCTGTCATTGTGATCAAGCGAGATCCCAAGGAGATTCCTGATGACCCCATGGATGATTAAATTCCGTGGTTACCGTCTGTCTGCAGGTTTATCATCATACTCATTGTAATTTTACGTAGACTGTACATTTATATTACTCTCTGGTCCATATATTAGCAACTGCATCTCTCGCACTGCTAGACTGTCCTACGATTACAGTTCCGAAGTGGAAGCTAGAGGACCGACGTTAAACCTAAGATCATCATGAATAAAGAGTCTTCTAGGGTAGTTTTCTACTGTATTTTGAAAACCTATCGATGGATGATTGCTTGGCGGGTGTGCAGTGATTTTTTTAATCTTTTTCACAATTTCTCAAGGTAGTACAATTTGTAATCTTGATTGGAAACTAGTGTGCCCTCACAGCCACAATAAAAGTAAAAACAATTTTTTAATTTTTAATTTTTAAAAACTTTGAAATTCAATAACTTTTTGTCAAAGGAGTGCAGGGGCTTTGTTGAAGTGAGAGGTTGTAAGGTAAAACAGCCCATTGTGGTCAAATGTAGTGGATCCCTAGAGGATGACCCCATCATGGTTTTTTTCATGGTTTTTTTGAGTATGTGAAATTTTAATCACAATGCATGTCTTACATGTCAGTAATGGAGTGATTAGTGACTTCATTAGGAACTTCCAACTTTGCAATGTAAATTCATTGTAAAAATTGATTTTTTCGGCCCTCCATGTTAGAAAATACAATGATTGCTTTAGGTGAACAAAATGAGTATGATGGATTCAGATTTTGTTTGTTCTAAAGGTTTAGGCCATGATGCATTGAACACTTCAAAAATTCACAACAAATTCATACTTTGTCTTAAAAATATAATTTCAATTAAAAATATAATTTCAATTGCTTTCACTGTTTCTCTTACTTGTATTAATGTGGGAAAAAAATTGAAATTTTTTAGCAACAAGAGGTCAAATTCCTAATTCTTATCACAATGGGATGTTTTTACTTATTCTTGATATGAATAGAAAGTTGCATGTATGAAGAAGTTTCATAGTGTTTGAGCATGTGATGTGAAAGGTAGAAAATTTTAGGTAGATTTTTCTAAAATAAGAGATGATTTAACTTAATTTTTTTAATTCAAAAATAATTCAAAAATTCATATCTTTCACAACAAAGGTTTAAAGGTCACAAAACAAAGTCTATGCATTTCTTTCATAAAGAGTTTTCTAATATTAAGGTAGAACCACCCATAACCAATTGAATAAGCTTTGTGGACATGGTGTGGAGTACAAAAGATGAAGGAAATATTTCTTTAGGTGCAAAGATAGAAATGAGGGAGATTGCCAAAATTTGGTAATTTTATTACTTGAATTGAAATTACTATGAATTTTGGAATGCAAAAATTGGTTTGGACCCATGTCCAATGTGTACTATTCCAAAACCATTTATTTAAGAGACTACCTCTTGTTCACTTTGGCACTTCAAACCAAGCAAATGTGTCAATCAAAGAATGGAAGAATTGATGGGTGGAAATCAAGAACTCGTGTTTAGAAATTAGTCCCAACCTTTCTTGAGTTTCGGGCCCCCTATTGATTGTTAATGGGACTGTGGTTGGTGATGGATGGTTCTACTTTATTGATAATGTAGCTAGGAGACTCAAGGTTCTTAGATCCCAACATATCAAACAAAACAAAATAAAACAAAAATTATATAGATTAAAAATGAAATTACATCCATAAATGATAGAACTTTGATGGAACATTGTTTGTTTTTCCTAAGTGGATTCATTCAAAATATGCATCAATTGATTACATTATTTATAAACCATTATAAATATGATAGATCACAATACAATAATACTTTTAATAAGCATCACTCTCTAAAGTAATATTGATTGTTGGGCTAGGCTCACCTCGCATAGAAACATCATGAATGCAAATGGCCCTCCCTAATGTAATAAGCCTCTCTAATGTAATGTATCATATTAATCTTGGCCCATCTTTTTATAGAAGTTTTACTATAACATATAATCCCTTGGTCTATAATACTAATCTCTTTTGTTCATTTCATTTATTCTAAATTTCTTGTTCCATTTAGTAATGTACTTTAAACTTGATTTTAGGTTCAAGATGATTTATTCTACTAATAAAATAAAGAACAAGCAATCTAGTTTATTATTTCCTTTACGTATCAATAACAATTATGCAATTGAATTTTTTTTAAAGCAATTTGAAGTTGATCAAATCAAAGACCGAAGGACATTGAATTTTCAGAAGTGAAAGGGGTCTTTTAAGTATAGTCTTAGTAATATAGCCATGTAATTAATGATTTTTTAGGAGATTTTTAGTAAAAATTTTACTAGACATATATGTATTTTCAATAATATTTTACTGAAAATCTTGTAGAAGGTCATTACTTATAGAACTATACTTAACCTTTAAAGGACGAAGTTGTTATTTTTGTCAAAAGCACTTAAAACTGCCATTTCTATTGGAAAGAGTAAAAAAAATTGAAGTTTTTCTTTTTGCACATCTAACCATAGGATATTATACCTAAATAGTGTGAAAGTCAATGGAATAGTTTTTAAAAAATTTGATTGCACAAAATGCCAAGATATTTGTATTTAAAAAGAAGAAAACAAGTTTTTTTGCACATTGTGGGACTAGATTATTTGACTTTGAACCTTCTTAACTTAAATTTTTTGCACTACAGAGTTTTGAGATTTAGATCCTTGTGGTGGATAATTGAGTTGAAAGTCTAGGAGAAAAAAAATTCAAAAAAGCTTGATCTTCATTCTTAAAAAAATGTTTAGTAGAAGTAGAGTTGAGATAGAAGGAAAATCTAAATTATTAGAATTTCTAAGATGGAATTACAATGTACTAATCCAATGGTGAGATTGTTCTACCAAGCAAATTAAACCATATGGAACTTTTCAATTTTTTGAAAATTGTAAAAACTGCATTTAAAAATGAAACCTACAAGTTATTTTTTTAAGAAGATGCTTAAATTGTCCCAAAAAACAAGATTGTCTATAACTTATCCAAATGAAATGAATAAAAGATTTCTATGTAAAATAAATAAATAAATAAATAATGTTTTGAAATTTATTTTGTTGCTTGATCTCTCCTATTTTGAGCTTAATGGGCATTAGGTACCAATTGGAAAAAAATTATATATCCACAAAGTTAATAAGTTTTTTTATCTCTAAATTTTTTTTTAAAAATCATGACAAAAATTGAAACCATAGGTACTTGCCCGAAATCCAATTTGTCCCTAGAAGAAACAATGGTTCTTTAGGGGATAAAGCACTCCTTTCTCTTGTAGCAATTTTCATTGAATCTATTTGAATTTCAAGTTGTCTTTGTACAATCTAAACACACATAAAGCAAGGTAGTTGTAAAAAAAACTCTTCCTTCTTTATAAAGCCTATCCTAATATATTTTTGTTGAGAAACCAAAAATGTGCAAGAAACAAGAGTGTTGTATATTGAAGGAAATACAAACCATATAGGGAGGAGAGAGGACAACTAGTAGTTCTCCTCTCATTCTATTGGTCAAACGATTCTACTCTTATTTCTACTAGTAAACTTGAGTTAACTGCAGTGGAGAGCGCATTAAGATAATACTTTCTTAACACTCCTCCTCGCTCGATATATCATCTATTAAAATTGTATACAAAATCCAATATAAAAATCTATACAAAATTTCATAATCTTATAAGATTATAGTTGTTGCTTCATTAAAACCTTATCTAGATAAACCTAGCTTATAATCAAGGAGAAAACCATAGATGAAAGAAAAAAGTACAACGCCTTGATCAATCTCTTCTCATGATAAAACCCAATGGGAAAAATACATGGAAGGATATCAAAAGGCTTACATAGTAATAACAATAGAAACTATTGAATTTCTTGCTCTAAACTATTTAATCGTCGCATTCCAATGCCATAAACAAGTCGACGATGTGTACATAATGGAAGAGCCTTAGTAAAGAGATCAACTAGATTATCTGTTGATATGACTTTCTTGATTTCCAATGTTCCATTTGTGATCAAATCATGCGTATAACTAAAATACTTCGAATTAATATGCTTCATTTAATCACCTTTGATAAAACCCATTTGCATTTGTGCAACACCTGTACTGTTGTCTTCACATAAGATAGTTGGAGATTCATCATAAGACAATCTACAATTGGTTCAAATAAATTTCTCCATAGATTGCAACCAAATACATTCCCGAAATGCTTTATGAAGAGCAATGATTTCTGAATGATTCGATGATGTGGCAGTGATTGTTTGCTTTACAAATTTTCAAGATATAGTATCTTTATGTCGTAAAAAAATATAACTTGTTTGAGACTTTGATGTTGCAAGATCAGACCTATATCCAACCTCAGCATGTCCTACTAATATGGGATCTATCAATCAAGTATAGTGTAATTCCAAATCTTCTGTTTCCTTCAAATAACAAAAAAGGTGTTTAATCCCATTCCAATAACGCAGTGTGGGACGAAAACTATGCTTGGCAAGAACACTAACTACAAATGCAATATCAAATCTTGTAAATGTAGCCAAGTATAAAAGTGCTCCTACCACAGCGAGGTATGGATATTGCTCACTCAATGTTTCCTCCTCTTCCTTACAATGACGATATGGATCATCATCTTTACTGCTACGATATACCATAGGTGTAAAAAGCAGATAGACATCTATCATATTGAATCTTGTTAGGATTTGATTGATATAGGTTGTTTGTGAAAGAAAAACATTGTCATCTTTCAAGTAAAGAACTTGAAGATCAATGCAAAAGGTAGTTTTGCCAAGCAACTTCATCTTAAATTTACAAACAAGAAGTTGAGTAGCTGTAGCATAAGCGTTTTTTGTCTCTATAAAGTTTAAGTCATCAACATATACTACAATAATAACAAAACCAAGCTTGTCTCATTTGATAAAAAAACATGGAAGCAATTAATCATTTATAAAATGATTCTTAATAAGAAAATGTCGAATACATTAATATTACATCAACGTAGATTGTTTAAGACCATATAATGCTTGTTGTAATTTGACGCCACAATATTTGTCTGAAATCGGTGTAGCGTGGGTTGTAGAGTTAAGTCCTTGTGGGACTTTCATATAGATGTTCACATTTAATGAGCCATATAGGTAAGCAGTGATAACATCCGTAAGATGCATCTCAAATAGGTATGCACCGCCATTTCAATAAGATATTGAAAAGTAATAAAATCTATAATTGGTGAGTATGTGGAATCACAATCAATACCAAACTTTTGTATAAAACTTTGAGCAACCAAGCACACTTTTTAATAGATAATCTAACATTTGTCATTTTGTTTACGCGCAAATACCAACTTATATCCAAGAGGTTAAGAAAGAAGATTATTAACAATTGGTCTAAAAACTTGTCTCTTATACAAAGAAACATACTCTTCCTCAATAGCAACTTTCCACTTCAACCAATCAAGTCGATGCATTGTCTGTTCAATAATATTTGATTCAGGATCATCTTTCTCACAAAAAAATATTTCTGCAATTATAAAAATGAATGAATCATCAATGTCAGTTGTTGCTCTATCCCATACATCACTAATACCACAATACATTACAAATATCTTTGTATTCAACTTGGACTTTTTTGTATCAATAATGGTAGTAATATTTGATGTTAATAGAGAGCCTAAAGTAATAAATTTCATAATATTAGCAGTGGTAGCTGTAGGCATAGAATAGCCAATAGCCTCAATAGTTGCCTTGTGTTTATGTGGTTGTTTATCTAGTCCACGAGTTTGTTTGTTCAACGTTTGAATAATTGAAGTTGCAATAGAATTTGATATCAAAATTCGAGTAAAAACATTCTGAGTTTCATTCAATAGAATTCTGGTAATTCTAGGTGCATCATTGAAACCATCAGGAATCTAATCCAGAATCCTTTGCAAATGCAAAATTTTGGCAACTTTAGTTTCAATCAAAGATGTTTGAAGATCGGGATTTGATGTCAATATCTTGGGCACTTTAAATAAAAGTCTTGTAGAACTTTACTAAATAGAAACTCCTCCTTTTAAAGATAGAAAGACATTTTCTTCAAATCGACAATTGGTAAAACAAGCATGAAGCAACATACCAGTGGATGGGTTAATGTATCAAATGATACTTGGAGAATCAAACCCAATATAGATACTTTCTTGTCGATGAGTTCCAATAGTATGGCGTTGAGGTTTCGGAATTGAAATCCAAACACAGCAACCAAAAAATCAAAAATGAGATACATTTAGAACTTATTATGAAAGAATTTTTTGCGAAGAAGCAATTTCCATAAATGAAGGACGGAGCCGAATGAGGGTTGCAATATAATGAACCTTATGACCCCACATAAATAAAGTAGAGCCTGGATGATCCAATCTTTCATGCCAAATAAAATTTTTATTATCTTTAGTAAATAAAACAAAACTAGATACAATATGTGGTTGGATTGCAATCCGATACAATCCACTTGTCGTTTCAAAGGCTGTTTCCACTACTTTATTATCAAGCATAAAAACTAGAGCCTCTTGCCTATCTCAAATTTTGGTCAAGAGGTGAAAACCGTTGGTACGGACATCTCGATAGTTGATTAAGCTTCGAGGCGCAGAGAATGAATACATTGCATGCATGCAAGTAAGGATGGTGCCCTCAAGCAAAACCATCTTTGTTGGTCCCTTCTAGAAACGAAACACATTCAATCTAGCCATAGTCATTAAATTTTTGGTTTGCCAAGTTGAAAGATTATTCACATCAAAAAATTGTTTATCCCGCAGGATTGTATGCATAGCTGTAGAATCAAAGAGCACATTACAAGACTCACCAATAGAATTGTCCTTAGCAATATACACCTCCACATCTTCAGCTCCAAACGGGTCCATAGACACATCCATGGTATGGGCTTCCCGAGTTTGGACACAAAATTTCTTATTTTTCTAAAATATTTTGACAAAATAGTCCAATGTTTGATAAGCATTTGCCAAATGGCTCACTTTACCACATTTGTGGCAAGAACATGTCTCAGATGGATGCTTATAATGGTTGTTAGTGGAAGAAGTGTTATCCTTCTTCTAGATTAGTTTACTATCGGGGCTACTACTACCTGAACATTTGTTACGATGTTTCTTAAAGTTATATGCCTTACGTTTAAAAGTAGAAACCTTGGCAACATGGGCCTCAAGGACGTTAATTCCTACAGGACAAGATTCGACATTTCGCAAAAGAAATTCATTTTGTTTCTCTGTGAGAAGTAACAAAGACATAAGATTTAAGTGGTTCTCAAATTTCATATTTCTGTACTATTGTACAAGTACACCAGATGCGGGTGGAAATGTTGAGAGAATTTTTTCAATCATTTCATGTTTCATTATAGTCTGACTACACAACTTTAATTGCAAAACTATACAATATAACTCATTGGTAAAGGCAATGATTGTTGGAAAATCTAACACTCATAAATGAGTCCAATCGTAAAGGGCTCTAGGGAGAAAAATAGTCTTCTGGTGATCAAAATGAGATTGGAGCTTTTTCCAAAGGTCATTTGGTATTTCTAATTTTAAATATTGATGCTATAACAAAAGAACAAGATGACGATAAAGTAGAAGTAAAGTTTTCCAAGTGATAGCAATAGAAGAAAAATAGTCTATAAGCAAAAAACAAGCAAGAAAAGAGTTCCAAAGAAAAGTATGAAAAAATAGAGGGTTTCAAAACTCTTGCAAAACAAAGCTAAATCGACATGCAAATTAGAAGTCCAAAATTTTTCTACCAAAATGAAGAAGAAAAAATGATAGAGCATATTGATAACGTGTTGAGGAACCAAAATGTGTAAGAAATAAGAGTGTTGTATATTGAAAGAGATACAAACCATATGTTATGAATGGTAAGGAGAACAAGACAAGATAAGTCTCTCGAACAAGATTACTATTATAATAAAGAGAAATATAAGGCTGAAGCTTGAAGCAAGAAAATAACACTCAAGAGATGTGTTGTCGAGACTGAAGACTACCTTAGTCTCGACTCTTTATATACTATTATTGAAGAGGTTCTTTTAGAAATCTATAGAAGCCCCTAGGCTTCTATGGAAGCTTCTAGAACTCTATAAGAGCACCTAGGCTTCTATAGAAACCTTCAAAAGACTATGGAAGCTTCTAAAAGAGTGTAGAAGTCTCCAGAAGACTCTGGAAACTTCCAAAAGACTAGAGAAGTTTTTAGAAAATGCTAATAATTTCTACTATATTCTTGGATGATACCATATAGGGAAGAGAGACGAGAACTAATAGTTCTCCTCTCATTCTATTGGTCAAGTGATTCTACTCTTATTTCTACTTGTCTTTATATCTATAGTAAACTCGAGTTAACTGCAATGGAGAGCGCATTAAAATAATACTTTCTTAACAATTTCTACCACTTTGCACCCATTGTAATCTTTTACTTTTTGATCTTTTTATTGATTTCAATGAATAACCCCATCTATTTGTTTTGCACTTGAGAGGGGAAATTGCACAATGCACATTCTTTATAGAACCTTTTAATCACAAGATGCATCAAACAATCATTGCCAAATCCTCAATACTTTCATTATTACAAAGGACTAGTATTATGGTATAGAAGGAGTATTCTCAAAATGCATGTGGTGCATTTGACAAGCATTGAAGATTGCCATCCAAGTTCATTGTATTTTTTTAAAATTAAAAAATCTTTGAACACTTATGATTGATTTAGTGTACAATTTCTAGAAGTGGGAGTTTTTAGAAAGTGTCATCTGTTATTAAAAAGAATAGAATTTATTGTTGAATTCTTGATTTTTTTAAATTTAAGATTTTTTATTGTGATAATGAACATCATCTGAAAAATAAGGGAGGGTGTGCTAAAGTACTCCCACTTTGAAATTATTCACTAGTAAAGAGAACTTTTTATTAGACTTTACAAAATACAATGCTAAATATGTGTAGGATAGGAATGCTATTATAGTAAGTAGATTTAAAGCTTCTATTGATCTTTCAAGAAAGATGAGTTGAGTAATTTTTGAGGTACATAACTACCTTTCAACTAAATTATGATTGGTAAGAAAGATGCTTCAAAATATGCTTACTAGACACCCTATTGTAGTTTAAACCTCTTTGTGCAAAATTCTCGCCTTTGTCAATTGAACTTATGCATTCCTTCAATTTTAATGCAATCTTGTCTATTTGTTTATGTTCTTGTAGCCAATGATTGGCTTTTGTTGTGTGTATGATTGAGTAGCAAGTGGTTTGCAGCATTTCATTTTTTTGGTTAGTTGTCTAAATTGTCGAAGAGCCTATTTCTTTGAGCTATTTAATTATTCTATTGTATCTAAGTCTCTATGAGAGCAATAATTTCTTAAGTTGCTAATGAATGGCATTTCTTTGTGATTTGGAAAAGTAGCCAAAGATTGGTGTTGTCTTTAATTTTAATTGTTGGTCAATTAAACAAGAATTTGTTTCTTGAAAGTGTATCAACAAACCAATGATTAGCAGTGTTTTTTTCTCTAATTATCAATCTATTAGCCAAATTTTGTAAGGTCATTGTGTTAAGTTGATTATGGTCTATATCTTTGATGTCAACTTGACAATGCTAGAATAGATGTGGTAGTTTCTTGATACAATTATGTATAAGAGATTCATTTTGGAAGTTGAATGGACTAAAGTAGGAGTACCCAATGGCGACAGTGTACCCAATGGCCTTATTTTCTATATATGATAGTCATTTCAAAACTTAAATGTAGATAAATTGTAGATAGCTTATTTTTATTGACCAAAATAATAAGATATCTGTAGTCTACCTACATTTACATTCTAAAATCATTACCTTATCTAGAAAATGATGCCATTGGGTGCTCCTACCTTATAAGCAAAATGGGGTTGTATTCTCTAATTTTAATTTTGGTCCAATAGTAGAAAATCTCAGTCCTTGAATATGTCACTTGATTAGTTTCAAAGCAGTAAATATTTTGGTGTGAGAAGGTTGCTTAGTGTTTGGTGAGTATACTTGGGGGTCGCTTAAAAACCACGTACAAACAAAATTTTGGATCCTCTATATACTTTTTCAATTTTAAATAAAATGAAATGAAAAAATATAAATAGATTTTCCTACTTTGAAAGTTTATGTTTTGAATTATTGATATTTTTATTTGTTAATAATAATTAGTTACAAATTTTTGAAGTAAAAAGATACACTATAGAACTGAAAAATAACTTTCACACCCCTATGTTAAATAAGAAAAAATTGTCTAAAAAATGAACAAAAAATTTCTAAAAATAACTCTCTATTGAAAGCTCATTTTGAGTTGAATATTGATGCAATGGTCATCTAAATGTGTTCTCTAAAAATATTTGAGTTAAAAAAACATGCCATTTTAGTGCATTTATAACCTCTTCTGGAAATCATTCCATATTTTATTTGAGTTTGAAAATTTGGGAGTAGAATCCTATAATCATTAATAAACAATGCTCAAAATTTGAAGTTAAAATTATAGTTTATTAGAAACCACTTGTTTGCACATGGTTTGTTGTAGTGAACTAAGTGCACCCCCCGAGTGAGTATAGCAATTGTCAAAGTTGTCTAAGTATGTGAGTTTGTGTTATTGTAGTCAAATAAATGGTGTAAGAAATTTTTTGGAATTAAGAAATTAAGCTAATGATTGGCCATATAAGTTCCATTTAAGTTAATTTGGAACACACATATTACTAGAAGTCAAGTAAACTAAAGGTGGATTTGAAAGGAAATTTGATTAGGAAATGACAACTTCTTGAAAACTATGGACAATTAGACAATAAGGAGGTGAAGTAATTAAGGGACGAATTATCTTTGCTTATATACAGTGATCAAAGTCAATTAGTCATGATAGAAACTTGTTTAGGATAAAATAGGAAGTTATTATTTCATTCTATTGTAAGGGACAATTCAACAAACTACGGTTCTTAAGTGATATAGAAGACAAATTTTCTTGTTACATGTATCAAGTTCTATGTTAAAACTGAAAGTTTGAGAGTCACAACCAATGATTGATTTGATCAAGAAGGTTGAGTAGACATGAATGGCCAAATGTGTAGTTATTGAGTCTAGTTGACATGTTAAGAGGTTCCCAAATACATCTTTGAAGTTTATGAGAGTAGAGATTAGAGGAACACCCTTGTTGATGATTTGTTAAGTGGTTCATGAGAGTAATATATTAGTCAAATTGTTAGGTGTTAGAGATGGAAATAAAAAGGACAAATTGACAATTTGTGACAAGTGCTAAATATGCAGGAGGAAAATGAGGAGCAAGATCACATGTTGTAGGACAAAATCTTTAAGTAATCTTTGATGTAATTCTATATTGGATCTTGGACAAATTGACTACTTGTTGTAGATTGATAAATTAAGATAGTACGTTTTGAAAGTGATCATTTTAACAATTGGTCTACATATTTTATAGGTTTTTGTAGACAAAATTATTTTTTGATCATTTTTTATAGAAAGAAAAATAGATGTGGAACTTAAGACAAGTGGGTTTGTATTTTTTTCCAAAATTTTTGAATTATTTATAAATTTTCAAAGATTTGGGGTATAGACACCTATTTGTAACCTTAGGTCCCTCAAAATCCGTCCACTTGTAATTTGTAGACAGATGTGACAAAATCAAAGACAATGATTGGCTCTTGCAATAAAAAAAATAGTTTTTCTGCAATACATTCAATGGCTAAAGTGTTCCATTTAACCCCTAAAGTTTTTTGACTATGTTCTTACCAAAAAATGCTCTAAAATTGCCATTTCTAGTACAAGTACCAAAATTTTGAAAAATATCATTTTTAGACACATATAACTATAAAATCTTTTAGTTCTTTGGTTTCAGAATATGTGAAAAAAATTCAGAAATTTCCATTGTATAAATTGCAAGGTATTAGCTTTTGAAGTGACAGGAGTCCTTTTGGGGGCCATATGAAATGGACAAAGGTCAAATCATTATGAAAAAATGTCCAAAATGGTTGTGTTTATTTGAATTCATTCTTCAAGGCAAATTGGCTACATGCTTGAAAATTTTTAGATCATTTGGAATTGTACAACATATAGGAAAAAAATAATAAGTAGAAGTAAAGAATGATTCAAAATACTAAATTTATAAGAATTTATTTATGGAATTGAAAAATGCCAATCCCAATGGTTGTAATGTTATAATAAAAAATCTACACCTACTGTTTTTATTTTTTCCAAAAATATTAAAAATTGAGTTAAATAATGGACTTCAAAATTTATTTTAGAGTTGAGAATCCATAATTGTTTGCAAACTAAAAACCTTCATAACTTTCATCTCATTAATCAAAATGGAATGGTTCAAAGCTTTCTACATACATATAAATCTAATGAACCAATTTCAAATTTTTATTTCTGAAAAAAGTGATTTTTTCTTATTTTCTTGGGCTATCTTAGTTGAGAAACAAACTATATATCACACCATAATTTTTTAACCATGTAGTCAAAAATTATAAAAATTGTTAGGCTTGAAAGCTACTTCTTGTCTACATGTTGTGTGAAAATTCCAAAGAAAAATAAATAAAATCTCCACTCACATATACTTGCCCCAAAAAATTATATTGTCAAAAATACAAGGCTAGTCATTTAGGGGTTAAGGATCACTTTATAATCTCCATTTTCTAGCTAAGGGCCAATTCACACTATAGTTGTCCAAGTCTAGAGGCCATAGGAGTGAGTGGTCAAATCTTTGGTGAAAGTCCAAAAAAATAGGCTTTAAATAGGCAAAAATTGATAGGAATTGGAGCTTTTGGTCAACCATAGTATGAAGCCTCCAAAGACCAAGCCCAAAGTCCAAACCCTCGACAATGAACTTCCACAACCTCTCAACTTAGATGGCCATAGTGTGAAGCCTCCAAGGGTCAAGCCAAAGTCCAAACCCATAACATTTGTTTGACTTGTATCCATCTCTCTTCACATGAATAATCCATCCAATTTTTGAAATTTTCCTCTCACCCTCTCTAACCATGGATTCTAGAAAGGAACACATTCTTGTTTTACTTTCAGTTTTCATGGTTATAAAGTATGCCATTGTGGGTATTTTGGCATTGCAAAAACTTGCAATTTTTGAACAAAATGCTCAAATGATGATGATGGCAATTTTATTGACCAAGGACGTAGGGTGAATTCTTAGAGGAAATGTTGGTAAATTCCCAAGATATAGATGTTTTTTGGAACATGCATTTATAGGGTCATTTTCAGATCATAATTTTTGAAAGCAGATGAAGATTATTTTAAGGGAATTATTGTGAAGCTATCAGGATTCATTTGAGACCATTAATTTAAAAAAAATTATATCCTACTTGGATAAAACAAATAGTAAAAGGTTTTGAAGCACTACATTGTATTCCGCTTATTCTAGGGGCAATAGATGGTAGCCCCATCCCTATTATAACACCATCTCATGACCCTATTGCATATTATTGTCAAAAATGATATCATTCATGTTTACTTCAAGGAGTTGTAGATGTTAATTGTAAATTTTGGAACTATGATTTTGGATGGGTTAGACAGATTTGTGATTGGGTCTTTTTTCAGAAATCCAAAAGTAGGAAGAAGACGATGAGAGGTGCATTTTTATCTTATAAATTCATTGGTGATGTTGCATATCCTATGAGGCCTTGGTTTTATTCACCATTCAAGGGAAAAAGAGAAGGATTGCCTAGAAGAAAAGCACATTGGAATTTTATTCAATTAATCAAAACTCGTATGGCTGTGGAAAGCATATTCAGAGTTTTAAAAGGAAGATGGCACATATTATTGAAAAGAATTGACATGCCACTTTGGAATGTGCCTGACATTGTTACAACATCTCTAAGTCTCCTTAATCTACGCATTCTAGAGAATGATGAATTCTCTGTGGATTGGGCTAAAGAAGCAAAAAAAAGAGCTACAAACTGAGGTCAATATGACATTAGGAAAAATGCAAGAAATGGATATGTTTCACTCTCTAACATCATTGTGGGAAATGAGGGAACTCCAAAAAAATTTACAAGGTGAAGAAACTCCTTTCATAGAAGAAGAAGAAGAAATCGAGAATGAAAAAAAATCTTGCATGTGAAGAAACAGAAAAAAAGAGACAAGAGAAAATGAAGAACATGTTGGCTAATTCAACTTGAGTTCATCTATTATTAGCCAAGACTTTTTCCAAAGTTCATTTGGCTAGAAATTCACACATTCAGTTTCAAAACTATATAGACAATGATGATAATTGTAGCTTAGATGAAGACTAGCATACTTTAATTAGAGTTTATTGATCAAATAATCAAATTAATAGTCTATTCTTTTTACACTATAAGAAAACCACGTTTTGGGTGTTGTTTTCACAAAACAAGCGATGTTTTTTCAAAAGAGGTCATGTTTCCTACAACATCACTGCCAAGATGGGATTCAAACTAC